>CM037475.1:26501772-27101772 GCA_021014325.1 Plazaster borealis
TCTAAACGATCAAGCATTTATTTACACTCCAGTGAATCAGCCACCAGAAAACATTAGATCGAGCTAACTTTTACTTTTATTTAGATCACTCAGCCATGACACTCAATGATGTTTAAATGTACTTTTTCATTTATTTACTTTAGGCTATTCATTTTTATTTTCATTGAGGAGGGTAGCAAACAATGCAGGAGACATGCCGCACAGTCTGTTACTAGGCCTAATACTAGTTAGTGTTACTGCTTTTAAGTTTTAACTTTTAATTTATATTTATTATTATTATAGTGACAATTACTAATTAAAATTACGACAGTCATGATGCACAAGATGAATAACTTCACAAGCACAAGACAATTACATGTCTCACTCCAGTTCTTTACTTCTCAAATATTAATATTAGAAATGCAGTTTGGAAATAAACAGTTCAGACATATGTAACGCCTATCAATGCCTGACGTGAAAGTCTAATTTTTAAATGATTGCAAATTACTGAATAGTGAAACTGAGTGAAAGGTATGAACAGATGAAACAAAACAACACAACACACACGACAGTGAGTGAGTTTGACATGTTTGACTTTGAGTTTGAGTTTACTTTAAAAACAGGGAAGCCTTATATTAGCCATTGTTAACCTTAGCTTGGTCACAATCATTGCACAATCCTTAACAAAAAACTTGAAAATGAGAAACAAACAATTGATTTTCAAAGTGAGAGATCAAATCGATGCATTTTACAAAACAACTGACTACTTTACTAAATTTATTTACCTCTTCTGCATCGGCCTCCATGTTGTTTTACGTCGTCTCCTTGGAGTTTTAAAGTCAGTTACATACCCAGACTTATTTATGCGAACACTCATACAACAAAATACAGCGCCAGTCTATTTATTTCAACCTCGTGTTGATGTAACACTTCTTAACGTTCAAAGTAATTACCGTAAACCTGAATACGAGGTTGAGATTCTAACCGCGGAATTTAAGTAAAAAATTGGCGCTAACCTTCTCAATCATTCGTTGTTGTGAGACAGACAGACGTGGACCTCCCGCTCTAAAAACAATTATTGTGCAGAATTTAGGCCTACAAGAAATTTGCAACAAAACCATGGAGAGGAGACAGTCACATGATAATTTTTCGAGCTTTAAAACGGGTCAAATACAGGTAGGTTTATTATTGCAATAATGGAATTTTGACAACAGCCAGCATGAGCTGTGCTGTGTAAGAAGCTCGGCTAGCTCTCATGCATGAGCAATGGCTGACCAATGGCTATGTGTGTGACTGTACTGACTGACTATGTCGGTTTGTGAATGAGTTTGAATTTTGCGGTTTTCTGAAATTGAATTGTTTTAGTTTGTTTATTGCTACTCCTAACCCTAAGTTAGTATGAGTAAGTGGAACAATGTCTGCTAAGCATCCGGCCACCACTTTTTAAGGGACTTAGGTCCTAGGCCTATTTGATGTTTTAAAAAAAGGGATGTTGGATCTGGACTTTATTTTCCTTCTTTTTTTTCCTCGAGGTTTGCCCTCAAACACCAGGAATTCCTTTTTGCTGGACTGTAGTTTAAGTGCTTTACCAATAACTTGTCCGGTTACTTTTGACTCAAGTTATGGACCCCAGTTATAATTGTGTTCAGTCATGTCAGTAAATGAACATTGTGAAATATTTGTCTGTCCTCCTTTGGATTATCTTCATCATTAGTCTTTTTCATAATTAACTTTTCTGCTGTATTGTTCCCATTTATCAAATTTGCGTGTTTTATTGTATTTTTAGACCCAGTAACTGGGGTGCTGAACTCCTTTTTAACAAAGAAGTCAAAATTTGTTAAAAAGGAGTACAGCGCCCCAGTTTAGTTTCATTGTGTGTTCTAAAAGTAAAATCTATTCATTTTAGTATTGTTTTTATTTATTTATTACTTTTTTTATTCGTTTGTTTATTTATTTATCGTTATTTTGATTGATTGATTTATTAATATTTATATTTAATTTATTTGTTTTTTAATCTATTTATTTGTTTAATTATTTATATATTTACTTAGTTATTCATATTTTTCTCTCTCCTTGCCTTACTGTCTTGATAAAGATATTTATTTATTTATTTATTTATTTGTAGAGATTTATTTAATTGTTTATTTGTTTAATTTTTCCAAATGTTAATTTCGTTGTTGTAGTAAAATTTCTATATTATTGATTGATAGGCCTAAATGTATGTAAATTTTACTTAGGCCTATGTTCCAATTTTGAAATTGTTTGCCAACTTTGATTTTTTCTTCTTTTCTTAACAGACTATTTGTATGTGTTTGTTTTTTGAGAAATGGCAGAATAAATAATAATAAATAATAATAATATTAATAATTAAGAATTGGCCCAAAACTTGAAAATGTTGAAAAGTGGCAGTCAAATGCAGAGACTCTTAGTCTTAGTAAGTGTTTTACTTAATTTTTAAATATACAATTATATACAACTTGAACTAACTAAGCCTATGGTCAAACATTTGAACCCCCAAGTCTGAAGTATCAGGCCTGTGCAATGTTGACTGTTGTAGTTAAACAGCAACATGGTTTTATAAATCACTTTTCATTTTCTTGCAGGTGATCTTTGGACCAATGTTCTCAGGGAAAACGTAAGTATATTGTTTATTTGTTAATCTATGAAACTTTTTCAAGATAATTTTAAAGCTGTCGGTCACAAATGCCTATTGTACACACACACACAAAAATTGCAGAATGTTTTGCATGTGTTTGAAGGGTGGTGGGAAAGTGGTGGTGGACCCTGTTCAAACGTTTGCCAGCACTGTATCGTCGCATACATATTCCAATCTTGTTTAAAGGCAGGGTACACTTTTTGTAATTACTCTGCAAGTTAATGACCGTAACAACTTACTTGGTATTAGGAACACTGAAGAGCTGTTGATAGTATAAAACATTATGAGAAACAACTCCATTTGATTCGAAGTAGTGAAGTTTTAAAGAGAAAGAGGTGATTTTCACCCCAAAATTTGAATCTGAGAAAAGCTTAAGGCATGAAGCCTTCCTCAGGCATCTGAAAGCACACAATTTTCAGGGTGTTTTTTCTTTTATTCTTGCAACTTCGATGACCAATGAGCCCACATTTTTAAAGGTTTGTTATTTTTTGCATATGTTGGGATACACCAAGTGAGGATACTGGTCTTTGACAATTACCATATAAGTATATTCTGTGGCCCTGCCTTTAAGTTTAAACTTATTCTAAATCCGATCCCTGATCTCAACAAAGATTTTGAAATGAGCTTTAATTATCTTCTTGATTGCTCTGTTTGCATGTATTAACCCAACACTATTACTAACATTTCTTGATTGAAATAACTTGTTACTTTGTTGTTTTAACTCATCAGAACCGAGCTTATACGACGCATCAAACGCTATGAAATTGCAAATTACTCCTGTCTGCTCATCAAGTATTCCAAGGATGATCGATATGACAAAGATGGTGTGGCCACACATGACAGGTAAAATAAAATAAACATGAAATCCACAACAGCTCTGTTAAGTTTGAAAATCTGAGATTTATTTATTTATTTTTTAACCCAAATTATCCCCCACCCACCATAATCAGATGTCCAACAACAGTTTGGGGGTTGGGTTTTACTACTACTTTTTACAACTACTTTTGCTGTATGGATCCCTTTTGCTTAGTAGCAGTCCCAGCCGATTTCCTACCTCAGAACTAAGTAGTCTCCCTAATTCCCAAATTTACTCCACGATAGTAGAATGAATAGCGAGACAAGTTCTCACAAGAACAAATCTACACAGCAAAGTAGACACACACATGGTGTTACCGCAAACTGATTATACATTCATTAATACGGATACCTCACCATGTAATGCCTAAAAACCCATTACCTAATAATCTAATAATTGATATGTAATGCAGAGTTTATTAACAATTTTATTTATTCTTCAAGTGCGGTACCCCTTGAACTTAATGAACTCAAGTTCTTAAGGTTCTATGGTCTTTAAATCAGACATTAATGTAGTACATCCTATGTCATTTCATGTGCTTTGAGCAAACCTTCAAGGTTTGCGACCCAAATCCCCAAGTTTAAGTTGTTGTTTTTCTCTTTAAGTTTCTAAGACAACTCAGCTTTTTTCCTGCTCTTTTGTTTGTCAATTTTTGATAAACCACTGGCTTGCCTGTTTTAAAATCCCTTCTATTCATTCTTATTATATGGCCAAGATTGTTTTCTAATATCATGCTTTGATTTATCTATTCTATATTATATATTCAGTATTTTGTTCAATTTGTTTCAGACAAGTTACCGAGGCAGTTGCGACAGAAACGCTGTACAGTCTTGCTGACATGACAGAGAGCCATGGTGTCATAGGCATTGATGAGGGTCAATTTGTAAGTGTATGACTTGTTAGGAGTTTTCCTGATTTCAGAATTTGTAATTTTTGTACATTCACTCCCCTGTGTTAATAAATGCTATCGTAAAATTCCCTGGTATTAAAGGGGCTCTTCAATGAAGATTTTAAAGCAATGTTTAATTCTTGGCCTGAATTTGTACAGTTTTACAAAATGGCGTAAGTGCAAGTATCTTGCACTTAATCTAACTTCCTATGTTTGAGAAAGGTGGTGGCTTTTTTTCTAGAATACAATCTGTATATCATACTATCATTGACATTCCATGTATTTTCTCCAATTTGTTTAAGCTTGAAAGCCGCAAGTTGTTTTTAAAGCTACGACGAGTTGACAAAAATACTTCAGCCTCTTCCATTTATGAAAGGCCTTATTAAAACTACAAATCTTAGCTCTTTTCAATTTTTTAAATTTTGCCATTTTGACTTTGCAGTTTCCAGACTGCGTTGAGTTTGCTGAAGATATGGCTGACCAAGGGAAGATAGTTATTGTAGCTGCACTTGATGGAACATTTCAGCGAAAGGTGAGAAATTTGTACTATGATTGATTTTGATTTCCAAAGTTTCTAATCAGCAATGTAGTTGGAATCGTCCAAAGGGTGACTTCCCCTTTTAAATTTCATGGCACCAGGGCTGAGCGGTCCATAGAGTGCATTGGACTCGAGTACTGTTTGACATTGAATCCAAGTCATGACACTTGTGTCCTTGAGCAAGATACTTAACTAGGGTTTGCCCTTAACTTTTTCAGTGACTAAACAGCAGGTAGCTTGTCATTTCACTGGTCTGCCAGTTTTTTCACTAGTCCCATCTTTAAGGGTTTTTTCAACATTGTCATTAGCATGGGACATGTAATTTGAACTGATATGAAGTGGTTTAAAGGTAGAATGGGACTTCAGCGGGCCACTGTTAAGGGAGAACACTGTTAACCATAAATTGCTTCTCTTACACCAGGTGTATAAATGGGAACCTCTGTGGGCTGAGATGGTAATTGGATTAACTCCTTAGCAGCTTGAGGTTGTTTGCTTCCCCAGGGAGTTGAGAAAGTTTGAAGAAAATAGTATGCCTGATGAACAGGGATATTTATGTCAAAAGCGGCTTGATCTTGTTATTAGCTTTTACCTATACACTATATTTGCCTATTACCTATATCACCTAACATAGATAAATCTGAATGAAGTAACTTTCTGACCAGAAAATGCTTCTTTCTCAATTCTCGATTCACGTTTGAATTCTTCCCCCAGGGCTTTGGAAGTATCTTAAATCTAGTTCCACTAGCAGAAAGCGTCATCAAATTGAACGCAGTTTGTATGTACTGCTACCAAGAGGCTTCATACACTAAGAGGATGGGAATGGAAACAGCGGTAAGACCAATTCATTTGCATTAATTTGGTGAAGAAAATTTGCCGTTACTTTCTTCAGATGTAAAGAAATCTAGATCTTTAATATACTACTCTAGTGCTGTGGATACTGTTCATAGAAGCTCCTTGAAATCTATAACTCGGGGATGAGAAATTTCAGATTTTTATCTGAATTCAGACTTTTTCAAGTCTGCCTGGGGTTTTTTTTTGTCTGGTTTTTGGATGTTTAAATTTTTTTTCAATTGAAATAAGCTTTGATCTTGGGGACACCAGGCCTGGAATTACAAGCAGGCCACAGCGGCCATGGCCTCTGTTGCCCGGTCTTGGCCTTGGTGCCCCTTCAAAAGTTTCCCATAGACTTTAAGATTTTCCAATGGAAGTGCCCTTTGCAAAAAGAAAATGGCCTTGCCCTCTCAAAGATGACTGTTCCCAAATGCTTCGTTGAATCTATAACTCAAGGGGTTACAAAAAGGCAGAAATACTATCATTTCAATGTACCTCCTAAAGATCTGAATCCCAGTTTCAGATTTTTGTAGTGTCGGAAATTACTCACTAGAAATCTCAGCCCTGATAACTCTCTGGGTTACCACAAGGTGGAAATGTCATCATTTCAAAATGACATGCCCCATAAAATTAAGATTCCAGTTTCAGACCTTTTCGTCAGCAACGACTCTCACCTCTGAACTAAACAAACTAATTTAGAAACATAACAAATGTAAATCAGTAGAGTGTTGCCCAGGTACTGTATCTTATTTTCTTTTAGACTTGTCTGGCAACTCCAAGTCGCAGTGAACCATTTAAATTTAGTCAATCAGAGCTCCTCTTTTTATTAGAACCTACTTTTTATTATGTTCATAGAGCCCCTTGCTCGAACAGCTCTAACTGAGATCAAAGAAGGACCTATCATTGGCTGAGAGTTGTGAAAGGCACGTACGCGCTTGCACGTTTCCATTGTTTGACCTTAGCGATGGCGGCCTATACAAGGAGTCTATGGATATTGTTAATATCTGTTGGTCTACATTTGGTCCTTTATACAGCATGAAATTCTTCCTACTCTAGTCTGATGTCTGATTTTGTTTACCCTCAGATTTTGTTTACCCTCAGAAAAATCAGAAAAATTGTTATTAAATAGCCATAAAAGTCTATACAAGCCTGTACCATTTGTACAATGTAGGTCAGCCCTTGTACTCGATAACATTTTCCTACTTTTTCCCCCGAGGACCAGATATCGTGCCTGTTAATAACAAAAAAGAAAAGACAACAATTGTTTTAATCTAAACTGTATGTAAACTTATGTAAACTTTCTGGTTATTTTTCAGTTGGAGGTTATTGGTGGAGCTGATAAGTACATGGCTGTCTGCAGAGCATGTTTCAAGAAACCCTCCTTCTCATCAACAAAAGAGGAAGATGACGACTCCCTTCACACCCCAACCTGTGAGGATACACTTGTACATTCCAAAATCCAGGGTAGAAAGTTGTTTCCATCGTCAAATAACAATGCCATAGCTCAGATAAGTTGAGATGAGGTCAAATCAAAATGTTAAGGCTAGTTAAAAAATTGCCACTTGTTGTATGGACTTGGCTTTTCTGACGAGATCTGTAGTTTTTTACGATCATATTGCTACTAGGCAATCTCGCCTCTCGGTGGTCTCGTTGGTAAGACCTCTGCTCTAGAATGGCAAAGGTCGTGGGTTCGAATCCCACCCGAGTAATATGCCTGTGATTTTTTTCACAGGACTCGGGGAAAGTACTGAGTATACAGTGCTTTACACACATCGGTATACGGGTAAAACCAAATATAATATTCTTTATCCCGATGCAAATTTAACATCTATCATATTGCTACTACTTTTCCTTTTTATTTCTAATGAAATGTAAACCTATTAGCTAAGCACAATCAACCTTTTATATGTAATTGTTTTAAAGCTTTGAGCCAGTGGGTCAACTATAGGAATATGACTGCCATAAATGAACCTATTGTAAATGAATTTGTTTCTTTTTAAATTCAATTGTGTTTTGTCCATTTACAACTGCCACTCAACTGAATGGTAAATTGTCAATTTTTGCTGGCTTTTATTGTACAAACTTTGAAGATTTTTGTGTAGTCTTTTTTTTTAACGATAATAATACATGGTTATAATAGTTATGGAAGTGTACACTTTTACAATAGAATTTTAGATTGAATGTTTATAGCAATAAAAAAAAGTACCTTATTAATAATGAAATCTGAGTTTTTTTGCTGTCTTTATTTACACTACTAGAAAGGAATCATCATTCGATAGCACAACTGTAGTTTAGTCAAATAAAGAACACATATGACGCAGAAGTAATTGGTTATCAGAATGCTTTCATGTTCATGTAAACTCAATAATCCAAGATGGCGTAAAACCCTAATCTAACAGTTATAACACTTGAGGGCGCACTTCCATTGAACCAAGGACACAACAACATTGAAAAAACAACTTAATGAATTTGTGTTATGATTCCCAGACACTAATGAAAACATATAAGTGTTTGGCCGCGGTGTCCGAACGAAGCGACTTTAGTAATGGCTATATAGCCATTGGCTGCAATGACATCATTAAAGAATTTTGGCAATCCGGCTATAGCCGAAGACATGGTTGTGGCCGAGCGGTCTAGCACTGGACCCAAGCTCCTTGTCAGCAGGAGAGTGTGGGTTTGAATCCAGGTCATGACAATTGTGCCACTAAACCATAATTGCTTCATAACAAGTTGGGAAGGTCTAGTGCATTCTACACTACCAGCCAGGCTCCTATTGGATGATGCGCATGCCTACATCCTTACGGACTGTGAATAATAATACTACGAGACATTTATAGCGCATAATGCAGGAGCCTCTATGTGCAACATAAAACAATGAAATGATATACCGGTATATAAAGCAATGTGTTACAAAAATATAGATTCAAACAAGGGGGGTAACTCTTTATCAGCCCAAGGAGTAGGTTATTTGGGTAGCCCAAATCAGTAGCCCTCACCTTGAAGTGGCTGTCCAGCCTTGTGAGGTTACTTGGTTTCTCATTTAAAAAAAAAAATAAAAAAATTAAAATAAATTCTGACACGGCCTTAAAGTGACTGTCTTGATTCAAAACAAAATACATTTGAGACGACTTGAATAAAACATTAATAATAAACAGGAAACAGTAACAAAAAACATGGGGAAAATCACGGAGATCCTTGCTTGAGCGATCTGAGTCTAGTTGTTCACTTGGGGTGTATGCATATTTGGGGTGGTTTTTTTTTCATTTTTTCATATCACAATACAGGCAATCCAACAGGTGCATGAAAAACGTTCCTAGCCTTTTTTACACTCTCAAATTGCTAAAACATGCAAGGACTTGGATTTAATTGCTTTTATCCAATCCATCATCACATTCTATTTCAAAATTAGGATTTCCAAAGATTTCGAAAAAGTTCGTTTGATTACACGCCCCATGAACGATCACATGCAAAAGTACACGACAAAAACATCACCCAATCAGTGATATAACATTAATTGCCTCTTTGGCGTTCCATAGTGATGCAGCTGCTGCTGCGTATAGACTGGTCCCCTGTTTTTATCCATGACGTCAACCCACGGCTCTCGTACGGCGGACGTCCGGCCGTGAAAAGGATACGCTCCAAAACACATCTTTGCTGTTATCTTGTCATAAAAGCAAGACAAAAGTAAACGGTAAGTAAGCTTAAAGAATATTTCTTTGCGTCACCAAGCCTATTTTGTACAGTTTAATCATAAAACGTAATTCAAGTCAAGTTGGTTCGTGTTGTCTATCTCCATGGTTGTTATTATGTTTTTTGTTTATTAAAAGAATTTGTACCCCAAAACTGTTTCTGTCTGCAGCTGTCGTCTGTCTCGCTTGTTGTTGTGTACACGCACTATTTAGCATAACGATGGGGTGTGGCGTGGGTGGGTGAAAGTTGAAACCATGCCAGAAAAATTGGCAATTGAAAAGCCTGCCCTCTTTCCTCTAGTATAATTAATATGAATGTCTACTTTTGTATATGTAAAAACTGGATAGAGATGTTTTGTTAAATTATTAAAGGAACATTACAGAATTGGTTTTTGCTAACTCACTGGCAGTGTTAAGCACTTTATATAATCCACCATATACATAAACTGACAAACCTGTACTGTAGAAGTTTGAGATCGATCGGCCATCTGGGTCACGAGAAAATAGTGAAAAACCGATTTACACATTTGCATGTGTTATACAATGTATGAATAAAACGCTCATGAGCGATGAACTCCAATCGGAAATTAGTTGTATTTATTTCTCATCAAATATGGCATTTCAGACAGAAATATTTCTAGGGATGTTTTCTACTATCACCATCATTAGACCGTGTAAGTTTTATGTAAATCTGTGATCATAAAGAAAATTTTAATTACCAGTTCTGTAACGTTCCTTTAATTAAAGATGTCATATTTACATCATTCATTGTTTGTAAATGTAATCATGATCAGGTATTATTGTGAAAAATGATGTCTGTCACACTTGACTTGTTGTTCTGTGTTATATAGTAAAAATTTCTTTTTATCGAATTATTAAAATTTTACATCAAATTAAAGGTCTCCTCAGACCTCAGGAGAAATTCAATGGTGCAAACCCCACTGTCATGGGTGCTTTCGTTAATGAGTTATGCCTTCCAAAAGACAACAAACACGCGGCACCCTTCTGGCCACCGACAAAGGTACAGAGATTGTTAAATTGAGACCACCCACATTACTAAAGCTTACCAGCCCTATCCCAACGCGCACTCAATGGTTCAAAAATGAGATTTTACCGAGTACTTGGTTTAATTAAAACCTCCGTAAATTGCATGCGCAACCTCGCGCTGGAACAAAATTAAACTTTTCATACTCTAAAATGGTTAAGGATTAAACTGATATAGGTTTGACAGCATACCCCACCGTCGCTGAATGTAAACATTCCTTTAAATTAGGAAATTTAGTCAAAATTTGGCCCAAAATGGTAAAAAAATACATAAAAACCTTATTTCTTCACCGATTGAGACGGGGAAAAAAGCACCGTAAACTTCCTAATCTTCTTTCTATCAATAGATGGCGTTATTTTGGGGGTAGAAGTCAAGAGAGGGCGGTATCTATTGAAAAACGGTGACCAAATTTTTCTATCAAAAAAGTTCAAAAATGGCTGCGCTCACGGTAGTCACGTCGGTGACCATGCTCTGAATCTTTTTGATGCTTGAAAAAGTGAGGTAAATTTGTGCCTTTTTTCAAAAGGATTATGAAAGAAGAGAGTTTTATTGACCTACAGGAGTAATTTGAAGCTCAGACAGCATGTTAGGTCGAAGTAACATTAATTTGAAAAACCTCTTTTTTGTGTGCGGCCAGAATAGGAAATGTCAATATCGCGCGACCTATAACATAGCTAGTTGTTGTTGACCATGTTGACTAGTAGAGAAGAGTGTTACTAATACTAACTTTAGAGATGAAATAAACAACCGGTTTCGGGACTTGTCAAATACTATTTAATACATTAAATAATTTGCATCAAGAATAAAGTTAGCCCCATATTTTGTATAGGGCCAAACCACTTTGTATCCTTGGCCCTAGTCGTAGCAGTAGCACCAATACAGTCCTATCTCCTTTCCCGGTGTATTTTTATCGATCCGCTTCGTTCTTGAATCGTGTCATGGCCGAGCGGTCTAGCACACCGAAGTCGAGTTGTGGTGGTTGAGTCATCACAATGTGGGTTCGAATCTCGGTCCGGGCACTTGTGTCCTTGAGCAAGACACTTAACTATAATTGTTCCTTGGCGTTTATGTCCTAACTTATGGATCCTGCCGAGTAACAAAGAAGAAGTAGAAGTAGAAGTTGATCATGAAACTTACCGATCGAATGCTGATGTACTTGTAGATAGCCTGACTGCAACTTTACAACAATGTACGATCAAAGCTATGATTTAATGGGGACCAGACTGATTTACTCAGCGCGCTGAGCACATCATTTATTACATCTCTTTGCGCAGACGGGCATGAGATGTGCACCACATTAAATGTAAATTGTTTCCTAAAACCTTGATTGCTGAGTAAATTAGTCTGGTTCCCATTTAGAGCGTAGCAGTTGTTGAGGGAACCCGACAAAGTATGGTTTTTGAGCAAGTTGTTAAAGGAACATTACAGAATTGGTTTTTGCTAACAAAACAGTGTAAGCACTCTATATAATCCACCATATACATAAACTGACAAACCTGTAGAAGTTTGAGATCGATCGGCCATCTGGGTCACGAGAAAATAGTGAAAAACCGATTACACATTTGCATGTGTTATACAATGCATGAATAAAACGCTCATGAGCGATAAACTCCAATCGGAAATTAGTTTTATTTATTTCTCATCAAATATGGCATTTCAGACAGAAATATTTCTAGGGATGTTTTCTACTATCATCATCATTAGACTGTGTAAGTTTTATGTAAATCTGTGACAGTCTGTGATGTTAAAGAAAATTTTAATCACAAGTTCTGTAACGTTCCTTTAATAATATGTGAACAAAGATTTGACACTCACGACTCAAAAAGGATTGGATTTTCACCAAAAATGTGTGACGTTTTTACAACAAATTCCAGCAGTCAGGCTATCTACAAGTACAGTAGCATTCGATTGGTAAGTTTCATGATCAAGAACAAAGCGGATCGAAAAATTACAGCAGGCAAAGAAATAGGACTGCATTGGTGCTAGGGCGAAGAATAGGAGTTATGGGGTGAAAAATTATCCAAACCATTACTTTGAAGGGAATCCTTTCTCAATACAGTTTATACTATCACCTGCAGTGCTTCTCAGTAAGTAAGTTTTTATGGTCAATCAATTTTGGAGTCTATGACCCTATCTTCAAGGCCCATTTGCCCCTTTATTGCAGTCCACTAATGCCAATACTTAAAGGTATCGTACACGTTTGGTAGTGACTCAAAACAAATATTAGCATAAAAACTAACTTGGTAACAAGCAACAGAGAGCTGTTGATAGTATAAAACACTGTAGGAAATGACTCCCTCTGATGTAACATAGTTTTTGAAAAAGAGGTAATTTCTCACTAAAATAATAAAAACTTCTTGCAAGAAGGTTTCATTATTCTATCTGAAAGCACACAAATTTATACAACAAGAAGGGTGTTTTTTCTTTCATCCTTTTCTTGCAACTTCGATGACCAATTGAGCCAAAATTTTCACAGGCTTGTTATTTTATGCATGTGTTGGGATACACCGAGTGAGAACACTGGTCTTTGACAATTTCCAAACGTGTACGATGTCTTTAAAGGGATTGTATACAATTTGTAATTGGATCCACTGTTTGTTTCAATCCTATGTAGTTGTAGATATATACCATAAAACTAACCTGTGAAAATTTCATCTCAAAAGGTGATAGCGTTTTTGAGATATTGCCCAAAATCTGGAGCGGTTATGTCCACGGAGGAAGAATAATCTGCAATTGGAATACGATATCTGAGAAACGTTACTGCAGTAACGCTTTTAAGATTCAAATTTTTGGGGGATAGAAACTGATATCTTTTCCCATACTTCTTGCCAAGTAAGTTTTACTATTTTCAGAGTCATTACCAAATCTATACAGAGCCTTTAAGGTTCCAGTAACCCTTTTGTCTGCTTTGTGAGTTTTCTGAAGAAACCATTTAGCTCCTGTGATTATTATGAATGTTATTTTTATGTTACTCAATATTTGACCCTTGACCCTTGACCCTTGCAGTTAAACCATGAGTGACCCGGTGCAACCTCCTCCAACAGAGGCAGCCCCTCCTCCATATCCTGCATCCGACTTCAAAAGCCCTGGTAATAAAACAAACTCTTATTTATTTGTATTTATTTATTTATTAATTCTGGTTGTGAAGTAGGACTCTCAGAAAAGCAAACTTAATCACTATACAAGCCAAGAACCCAATGGAGAGAAGACAAGGAAGTAAGTTTCAGTTTTAGATGTGGGAGGAAAAACTAGAGAATTATTCCACGGAAAACCCACACAGTTAGGTAGGGACTGAAAACCCAATCCACATAGTGCCCCCGGCAGGATTCGAACCGGGGTCCTAGAGGTTGAAGGCGAGGAAAGATACCACTTCGCCTATCTGACATGCCCATGGGTTTGGGGTTGTTCGTACGGTGTGGTTTGTTCTATATTCAGAGCTCAAATTACGAAGCTCAGAATTTTCACTGAACCAGAAATGTTTACCTCTTTTTGAAAGGTTGTGTGCTCACTTTGTAGGAGGTGGTTTGGTCTTCAAATCCTAACCAATAAATAAGAATATCTGAGAAATTATGTGTCATTACAACTGTACAAGGTTTGTTTGGAAAATTACTGTTTGTTGGTACATGGTTGGTAAACAAATTGTGCCATTGCAGCACCCTGAACACTAACACAAGAGGCTAGAAATGTGTCACATTTAATAAGTCATTATTTACTCAAATTTAGGGGGAAATCCACATTCTGGATCAGAAATCCCTTTACAAGACCAGAAAAAAACATCTAAAACTTTTTATATTTGAACAAGCATTGAGAGAAGATTTATTTTCTTATTTATCTGTTAATAAATTATACTTTAATAGCTCAACAAAATTGAAAGATATTTAGCAAACATCCTTTGTTTATTTATTTATTTAAAGAGATTGTATACGTTTGGCAATTGGAACCCACTGTTTGTTTCAATCCTATGTAGTTGTAGATATATACCATAAAACTAACCTGTGAAAAGTTCATTTCAAATGGTGGTAGCGTTTTTTTAGATATTGCCGAAAATCTGGAGCGGTTATGTCCACACAGAAAGAATAATCTGCAATTGGAATACACAATTTGAGAAACGTTACTGTCAGTAAATGCTTCTCAGATTCAAATTTTAGGGGATAAAAAGTGATATCTTTTTCCATAACTGCAGCACTTCAAAGTGAAAAGTTTCTCAAATAATGCATTATACTATCCAAAGCTGCTGTACTTCTTACCCAGTAAGTTTGTATTGCCATTAATTTTCAGAGTCATTACCAAACGTATACACAGACCCTTTAAGATAATTATACACAGTGAGGTATTGAATTGAAAAACACAAGACCGCCAGACTTGTCCTGTGGTGAGTTTACTGGCATGACACTAAATTCACAGGCCTCGGGTCCACGGTCCAGTGTTAATTTCAAGCCCTGTTTTGCTTTGAAACACCTGTTTGAAGTGCCATAAAATAAATGTATAAAGTCTATTGTCCTCGTGTACGTGCATTGTACATGAAGGTGTGGTGGCAACATTTTGTTGCCTAGTTGCTGGTATGAAAATAGTTATGTGCTGTTCAGAACTACTAATGTTCAGTACATTGTGCAGCCATATGTTTGTAGACATACGGATTATACTTGCATCGCTATTTTGCCAGCAGCGTTCTCCCTTAACAGTGGTCCATTGTCAAATGTCAGTTATAATTTCTGAGGACCAGACAATAGTTATGTCAAAGCGTTCCAGCTGGCTAGTTTATTGCTTCCAAAAGCTGCGTGTAAACTACTGCATGTACCAGTTTCAAACTGAGGTACCATACGAAATGACAGTGGTGAAAGAAAACCGTAAAATATGTGGACCCGTGGTGGACTATTGAAATGACAAACTAACGAAACCCACTGGCCAGTCAATGAAAAAGTTTTGAGATGTGCCGGGTTTTGGGAGAAAAATCCCGAAGACCATGGGGCTTGTCGCTCAAAATGTCTACTGGACCAGACATTTTTGTGCAAGACCAAAATCAAAATGAGAAAAAACTTCCTGAGTCCTGACAACATGCATTTAACTGTTTTTATTTGAACGATAATTGCACTGAAACATAAGAGAAGATTGATCTCATCTGTCTTTTGGGGTATTCGGGTATACTTCATTACTCAATAGAATTAAAAGGTATTTTTCAGACTCAAAGCCAACATTTGGATATCATTTGTTTCTGTTCAAGATATTATACAGTGAGGTACATGTATTGTTATTCAATTGAAAAACACAAAACTGCTGGACTTGTCCGGTCATAAGTCTACTGGTCCGACACTAAAACCACTGGCCTCGGGCCTGCGGTCCAGTGTCAAATTCGAGCCCTGCTGCCCCCTTTCTTCATATCAAAAGTTGATAGAAAAACAGACTCTGCATTCTCCATAAAATATCAGATTTGATGTCTTCTTCCATTGGGCTGTTTACAAATCATGCCTGCAAGAAGTCCAGGCTCTGTGGCTCTTTTATAAAACATGTGATGTCACAGGTAACTTAGAGACTTTGCTATGTCTGTAGAGACAGTTGCTATAGATACAGTTGCTATGTCATATGGCAAGCTTTTGCATAGTTATTTATAAAAAAGATGGTAAACACCCTTACAACTCTGAATGAATGTGTTTGGCACAATGACATCGGAGTCTGCCCATGTGGAGGTTGCCCCTAACTATTTGATATAGCAACTGTCTTAAGTGTGATGTACTCAAATTTAAGCAGTCACTCCTCGTGACTACACAAAGTCAATGTACCAAACAGTTTTTAAATTTAAATATTCAGTGTTATTACAGCATTAAAACAGAAGGCGATATCACAAAAGGGGTACGGTTTAAAGTTTTTCTTGATTTTGATGGTTGTTTAGTTAGTAGTAAAGTGGTAAGAAATATAGCAGAAAGCCATTTCCAACCAACTAAAGCGTAAAAGTTAAAATAGCTGTTCTTTTTCTGTCCAATTTGTTTTAGATGGAAGTTACCAACAACAGGAACAGCCTGCATACCCGCCACAGGGGCAGCCTGGGTACCCGCCACAGGGCCAGCCTGGGTACCCACCACAGGGGCAGCCTGGGTACCCACCACAGGGGCAGCCTGGGTACCCACCACAGGGTCAGCCTGGGTACCCACCACAGGGGCAGCCTGGGTACCCACCGCAGGGCCAGCCTGGAGCCACCGTTGTAGTCAGTCAGCCAACTGTCACCACTGTGATTCAACAGATGTTTCGGGAGTTTCCAGTGCAGTGCCAGTGTCCCAACTGCCACAATCAGGTGACATCCCAAACGACTTACGTAACTGGCTCGCTGGCCTGGCTGCTGTGTGTTCTCATGTTCTTCTTTGGGTAAGTCGGAACAACTGATGGAGGTAGGGTTTTATCCCCAGATTTGAAATGGGATGCCAGGTTCGCTTAACCCTTTAGAGACCATAGCGGCCACAAACGGCTTGTACCAAAATGCCCATAGCGGCCACAAATTGCTGCAAGATCTGATCTACTTCCACTCAACTAAAAAGGTCAAAGATCATGACCTGAATTGACATTTTCCAATGTTTATCATGTTTTAAAGGTATTGTACACTTTTGGTAACAGCTCAAAAACAGTGTCCACATTTTGTGTGATTCAACATATGCATGAACAAACAAACCTGTGAAAGTTTGAGCTCAATTGGTCATCGAGATCACGAGAAAATAGTGAAAAGAGACCTTAATGTGTTTTCTGGTTTTTTTCAAAATATTGCGCGGGATAAAAACTACTGTTTTACTAATTTCTCAGAAACAATAGCATTTTAGGCAGAAACATTATAAGGAACCCTTTCTACCATTACTTACTTTAAATCATGTAAATTGTGTGTGAATCTGTGAACATTTGTGTTTTTCGATCTTACCAATAGTGTACAGGGCCTTTAAACATATGTTTCTAAAAACAAAACCAAATTTTTGATTTGATATTTTTATTTTTATTGACACTTATACAAGAGAAAAATTGTATCAAAAAATCAACAACAAATCCATGTCTGGGCGTATTGTGATGATTATACAGAAATGAATGGTCTCTAAAGGGTGAAATTGAAACAGCGTACATGTACATAAGCAAGTCATTCTCTTAAAATACATTTTAACACAGTACACTGCACGGTTTACACTACAAGTCATGTGCCATAAAATGTTCCTACTTTTTTACAAAAGTCGAGTATCATGTCTGAGGAGGGTTGACTATGTACTGTGTAGATGAATTCACCACTTGATACCATTGCTGGCTGCAGTGCATCTATCATTCAAAACCCTACATGTGGATGATGTTGAATGGTTAGGCCTGGTTAATGCCCCCACCCATCTAGCTGTGTAACCCATCCGTGGGGTCAGGAGCATAACTTCTGTTATTAGAGGAAAACATACAAGCAAGCAAACAAACAAGCAGACACGTTTTTTGTAGGATATGTATTCCTTATTGTTATACCATGTTTTCTCTTCCACTGCTCTGCGTAGGTTGTGGTTGTGTTGCTTCTTACCATTCTGCATCGACAGCTGCCAAGACGCAATCCACACCTGCCCTGTGTGCAAGTACCAGCTGGCAGTGTACAGTCGCCTCTAGACTAACACCCAGATGAGGTAACCCCTTGACCCTTCACCCCCAAGTTATACCCAGTGATACCCATTAAGGTGGCTTATGAGGGGGTAACAAGTGTACTAACCAGTGACTTCATTGGGCACTTTCCTAGAGAAGTAAGGCATAATATCCCTTACCTCCTAAGGGTGTAGTCAGGATTTGGGATACTGATTTGAAATAAGAGGTGTCAGGATATTGTAAAAAGGGTGTCCAAATTACTCGTATACAACTCTCTTACTTGAAAGAAATAGCAAGGTTTTCAAATGTAAAATGGTGTTTTCAGACATCCCTTTGGCTTACAGTAAAGCCTGGTTCATACTTCCTGCGAATGCCAAGCGAATTTCACTTCACAAATTCGCAACGAACAATTCGCAGCGAAAACAGAATTCGGGTCAGCCACCAAGCGATATATTTCATGAGCTACTTAAACAACATGAGAGACCCGGGGCTGACTCGAGGTCGGGGACCTTGTCAAAATTAGTCCAGGACAACCAGTAGATAATAACCATCCGGGACAAGGTTTTTTTACCCGCCGTTAATTCACCTTGTTTGAAATTTGGTATCGGAGAAAACATGGGAGAAGTTCACAGTGCCTGTTTGCAAACTGCAGAGACTTGGATCGCTATCTACTGGAAAACAAGCAGGGTGTCTCTACCTGTCTCACTAAAAAAAGCACGCTACACATCTTAGTTAAATACAATAACATCCAAGCCTTCCAGATCCGTCCAAAACCACAAGTTTGTTTATTTTAATCAGCCAGTCCAAAGGCAGAACGCTCAGCGGGGTGCATTGGCATAGAGCATGTCTTTAGTGCATCGGAGAACTGTCTGCCTTTCAGCGAGTAAAACCATGTCTCTCATAGAAATACAGTCAGACGAAAATCCAACACAAATTTGACATCAGAGGATTGTTATCCGACTACCTGTCCTGGATTAATTTTGACAAGACCCCTAAAGCTAATCGAATACACCCAATGTTTGCTTCTCAAAATTTAACAATATTACTAACAACAAGGTGTCACAGGTACCCAAATATGTTGCTAATGTATATGTACCTAAGGATGTTGCAATTATGAGGTAATTTTGTTTTTCCATTATGTCGTCCCAAAATTTTACGCAACTGCTTAAGTCCGATTGCGCCATATTTTATTGCATAAGTGGCCCAACATCTGAAATGAATGTTGCGCAAGTGGGCTTATGCAGTTGTGTACAGTTTCGTGAAATCGGCTACAGACTGACATAAGAGGCTTCAACCCATTGTATAATAGGTGAGGAGGTACATTTAACCCGTTGCCCAATATAGGTACCCAGATAATTGTGGAATTGTTACAAATAATGTCAACATTTGTCATTCTTCATCTTCTTGCATGATCAAGATTGCTTTATTTTAACATTGTATTTTTCGCATTTTAATCTTAGACAGAAATATTAATATTATATGTAACACCATTTCCAACGGTAATTTTGTTTGTCCATTATGTCGTCCCAATTTTACGCAACTGCTTAAGTCCAATTGCGCCATATTTTATTGCGTAAGTGGCCCAACATCTGAAATGAATGTTGAGCAAGTGGGCTTATGCAGTTGTGTACAGTTTCGTGAAATCGGCTACAGACTGACATAAGAGGCTTCAGAGTGGCTGCAGAAGAAAATTTCTAACATCCTTAGAATAAATTTTTGATTTTGTTATAGCATACATAATATTTGATGGATCGTTAAAAAACAGCTGCTATTTCTTGTAATACATTAATTATCTGTGTGCGATTTAGTATATTTTTTTATTATCATCAACAAATTACAGGGTTTCATGTATTCAAAGTAGTGGTATGCGTATAGTGACAAACTAAGAAGGACAAAGTTCTCATCAAAACTCCTCAAGACAACTCCTAAGATATTTTAGATCAGGAAAAAAGTATAGAAGTCTGTTCACCTTCAGAATAGACCTTTATCATCGTGTGGCCATCTTGTTTTTACTTCATCCAACTCACTGTAACCAGACCGAGGCTGGAAGAAAAAATAGTCTGGTTCCATGTTTGTGCAATGAATATCAGCATTCATTACTGTTATTGGATGCAGGGAACATGACCAAGATGGTGGCAGCATGATAAAGGTCTATAGTACACTGTTCGAAACGTCAAGGGGCTACTTTATCTCGACCCCAGTTATTATTATTATTTTTTTTATTTATCCAACCACAACAATACAAATTTACAAAAAATACAAGGTAAATCGAAGAAATATAAAACCAAAACAGAACAGCATAGCAAGAAATATAGGCCTAGCCCAAGAAACATACAGAACAGCAAAGTACAAACAAGATGATGACAGGAGGACAACTAGACGAGAATGGAGAACAGCAAAGTTAATATCATGGGGGAATGAGAAATGAGTGTATGAAGGGAGCATGCAAGTACGAGAAGTCAATCTAGGGAAGGACACAAGAAAATTACTCAACAAAAGGACCAAACAATACTATGCGGGTCAGGGACAACACAAGTAAACTAAACTACTGTTGCTCGAAAGCCTGTGGGATAATTTTCTTCTTAGAACAAACATTTCTCCCCAAAAAGAGAGTTAAATCACTTGTTTGTTACTCGTAAACCTACTCAGTTCTTTCTTCCAATAACCATGCGAGGCGTCAAATGTTACTTAAAACCAAAAGAATGTTTACTAACAGTCTTTGATACAAGAACATAAAAAATGCCATCTGAGAAGGGACAACTAGCTTTGACTTGGGCCAAATTTCATAGTGCTGCTTACGCAAAATATGCTGCTTAATGGATTTCTGCTAAGCAAAAACAAGCAGGATACCAGTCACAGAGGGTACATATGAGATATATACATATTTGGGCTGATACTTTATTTTGGTAAGCAGAAATGTTTTGTGCTTATCTACTTGTTGTGCTTAAGCAGCGCTATGAAATTAGGCCCAACTATTATCACAGGTACATGTAGCTCAAAAGAACTTTATCATGCTGCCACCATCTTGGTCATGTTCCCTGTATCCAGTAACAGTAATGGATGCTAATATTCATTGTACAAAAAGAAACCAGACTATTTTTCCTTCTGGCCTCGGTTTGATAACATTGAGTTGAATGGGAGAAAATCAAGATGGCCGCATCATGATAAAGGTCTATGAGAGTAATTAGCTCAACCAATACAACTTGTTTTTTTTCAAGAATATTCAATTGAATTTGAAATAGGTATTTCCTTTTATGGCTGTATTCAATTGTATACTATTTGGCCAGAATATCAATGAATGTTTTTGTTGGTTTTACTTTTAAATGTAAAAAGCTATATATCAGATCTGTATTTTAAAGTTATAATAGGAGCTAGTTTAATGACCTGACACTCCCATTAATAAGCCATTTGCGAGTTAGATTTGAGTAGTGTCTGGTACAATGACTTGCTTGATCACAAGTTACCGCTTAAATTTGGGGTTGACATGTATGCGTGTGCCATGACTTGGTTTGCTATTTTGAATTTATATATTCAGTACTGTGATTGGTCAGTGTGTTAAGTGGGATTTAAACAGTGGATTTAATTGGTTATATTATGTAATCCGGGGTTCGATGTCACAAAGAGCTAAGATTGATTTTAACTATTGTATCAATCAATCTTAATTGCTACCTAAAGCAAAGTGTGATGTCACAATACAAATCACTATGGTGATATTGACAACTCGTCTTAAAGGGAGGGTATACCTTTGGTCATTACTCAAAAAATTAATGATCATAACAATTTACTTAGTCAAGAGCACTGGGGAGCTGTTGATACTATTAAACATTGTTAGAAACGTCCACCTTTGGAGTAATGTAGTTTTTGAGAAAGAGGTAATTTTTCAACAAAGAATTTGAATCTGAGAAAGGCTTCAGGCATGAAGCCTTTCTCAGGCATCTAAAAGCACACAATTCTGTGCAACAAGGGTGTTTTTGTCTTTCATTATTTTCTTGCAACTTCGATGACCAATTGAGCCGAAATGTTGACAGGTTTGCTATTTTATGCATATGTTGGGATACACCAAGTGAGGATACTGGTCTTTGACAATTACCAAAAGTATACCCTGCCTTTAATTAAGGTGAATCTTAGTGCTTTGTGAAACCGAGCCAAGTCTACTGCTTATAAAGCGTAACTTTATTTTGCTTTTAAAATATATATAACTATACTCTTAAGATTATATTGCTGTCAGTTAAGTAGTGAATTACTACATGTTGCTTCCAAATCTTTGTGAAGTTGTTATGTTGCATGTACATTGTATTATACTTTTTTTTTATCTATACAAATTGTCTGTTTCACTTTGATCATTCTTAAAGGCCATGTTACGCAGGGCACTGTTTTCAGGCAACTTGGAGGCAACCACTTTCGAAAGGAACACTTCTGCAGCACAAAAGATATTCTTCTAGTTGTAACTCGCTATCCCCAAGAAATGATGAGAACAATTGAAATGTGAATGGATTTTCTTATCGGAGAGCTGGTTGCCTGTAAATTGCCTCGTGTGACATGACCTTTTAGGCCAAGTAACAAAAGAAACGAGTTTCTTGTCCCCGCCCGCCTCCTCTTTTTTTTTTTTTTCTTTTTCTTTTTTTTCAAAGAAACAAGAAAAAAAAGGGAACAAAAACCTGAAGTTCCTTGGTTTATTTTCGCCTAAGAATTTGTCTAGACTCTTTTTTCACCTTTGCAATACAATAGCCGTTTCTGAATTTTGAAACTTGCTTAGCAAGTGGACTAAAATGATACAAATCATTTGTTTTGTCATACATTGCATAAGTATACTCAAATAGCAATATATCTGTGAATAAATATACCTTGGCCAGCCATATTTAGCATGGCGGCCATCTTGGAAAAAAATAGCAAAAAATTGAAAAATTGTAAATAATAAGGCCCTGCCTCCTCCTTTTTTTTTAAAGTCCGGACGAGAAACTCGTTATTTTTGTTACTTGGCCTTACATCCATCAGAATGCAAATTTAAGCTGAGTTTCAGGGAAACTTAATTATTCCACTTTTTTATGGATCTGAAATCTTGTATCTTTTGTGCCTGAAGAACACTCTCAGATGATGGACACATAGTCAAAGAGTTCAGCCACAGTTTGTAAACTTCACCTAATTTTAATGTTGTTAATGTTGGCTGAATATCATTTAGCTGTACACAGAAATGCAAAGGTTGCATAATTAGGAACCCCTTCCTTTTCTATTTTGAAGATTAGGTGGTCATTGCTCCTAGATGCTGTTTATAAGTTTGATCCGACATACTTTGAGTTTCTGAAAATAATGGGTTGGCACTTGTGAGGACAAAAGAGCAAGTCGAAATTTCATCAGCTAAAACTGTGAAGTTTTTACATCATTTTTAGGAAGACATCATCTGATATGTTCAACTATACATTTCCAATGTTCATTTTCTGTTTGACAAATATGGCTGCTTTATATTGCACTTTATGTTAATTTGAACAGGTACATCTACTCCTTTGCATAATTTTTATTTTTTGTCTTTTAAAATGTTTTTGAGATTGTCACCTGGTATAGTTCACGTGTAGCCGTCTTTTGAATGTAGGCCTACATGAGAAAGGGTTTGAATAAGCAGTATCTATCGTTTGTTTGTTTTTTAGTTACACTTTTGTTTCCTTTTATTTCAGAAGGGAATCTCTGCACTGCCCATCTGGGCGCTTGTTGCTAACTCAGGAACAATCCCAAATCTTTCAAAGTTCTCTAGTCCATTGTGTCTGGGGACTGGTTTGGGTGACTGCTCTATATTCCGAGACCCCTATGTTCTGAAAAACCTCGTGATTTAAACGTTAGGGTTAGGGTTAAGGTTAGGAAAATACACTTGCGGAGTCTGAACATAAGGGTGTCGGAACATAGGTATGCAACCCTGGTTTGTTTACATGCCCCAATGCAAAGAATGTGTGATTTGGCGGCGCATTTCATCAAATTAACAAAACTATCAAATTCAAGTAAAACCATACAATTTGTGTGTAGGATTTGTCTGCAAAAGGGTGAGTGAAACACAGAATCATTGTATCTAATGCAGAGCTGAGACTTATGCCAAATCTCATGGAGTTGCTTAAAATATTGCTTTACAATTTGTTTTGCCAAGCAAAAATGAGCAGGATACCAGCCACAGATGGTTTATGTGAAAATTATTTTGTTGGGCTGGTAACCGTATTCTGTAGAGCATATTTTTGTTGTGCTTCTAGCTATGCTTAAGCAGCTCTATGAAATCGGGCCCTATGATTGGCATGCTACTTTCTTTCTCTTTGGACGCATTCCGCCATTTTGCTGTGATGTATTATCAAATTTTATATTCTTCTCTATTTATTGTTTTTACTGTTTTATTTTCACTTGCCACAATAGCTGTACCAGTCGAGGTGATGTAAACTATAGTGCTGCAGAGTAGTATACAGATTTCTTGTCAAATGTGGTAACAGCTTTATTTATTATATTTTATTTATAGTTTTATTTTTCGAAGGTTATCCTTCTCTTTGTTAAAAAATAATAATAATAACAAATCTGCTCCTTGAGAGCCCTTTGTTAAAGGGTCTGTATACGTTTGGTAATGACTCTGAAAATTAATGGCAATAAAAACTTGGTAAGAAGAACAGTAGCTTTGGATAGTATAATGCATGTTGAGATACCTTCACTTTGAAGTACTGAGGTTATGGACAAATATATCACTTTTTATCCCCGAAAAATTTGAATCAGAGAAGCGTTACTGCAGTAACGTTTCTCTGATTGTGTATTCCAATTGTAGATTTTTCTACCTTCGGACATAACCGCTCCAGATTTTCGGCAATATCTCAAAAACGCTACCACATTTTGAAATGAAATTTTCACAGTTTAGTTGTATGGTATATATATCTACAACTATGTAGGATTGAAACAAACCATGGGTTCCAATTACCAAATGTATACAATCCCTTTAAAGTGTAATGTAATATTCAAGCAAAATGAAAACGCTGACAATGGACAATGCATTATATGAAAATGGAATAATAATTATTTGCAATAAACTTCAAGCCAGTAATAATACAAAGTAGTTCCAGAATGGTGGTAAGAATTTTGTTGTTAAACTGTAGTTCAGTATTTCACATTTTTCAGAGAGAGTCGTTGATAAAGTCAGTACAAGTTCTAGTCAAATTTATAAACACATTTTGTTTAAAGAAAGTGCCATTATCTCCGATAGCCTTGTTTGAAATTTCCCCGGCGGGACAACTTTGAACCAATATTATGAGATTTAACAAAATGAAATTCAAAAATTTGTCTCAAGAGTTACTAAAGCATGAATATTTATCCAAGTTAAAATTCAAATATTTTTTTGTATATGTTTCTTATAAACTAAACGATTGTAATGAATGTACTATGTAGTATTTTATTCATGTAATATTGTGATCAAACAGTGCATGTAATACCATGATGTGCTCTTCTTTTTTGGAAAAACAAATTATATCCTTCGTAATTTCAGACTAGTGTACACTTGATTTAATGTTTAATTGTAGATCTTGTGATTATGAGAAAGTGTGACTATAAACAGTGAGTCCTTTATATTAGAACTGATCTTGTCATTTTATTGGAATGAAACTTGTTTTGTCTCACAGATTTATTTCATGTGCGTCAAGAAGAGACCCAGTCCACACTGCAAAAACTGGGGTGTTAAAATTTACACCATGGGTGCTGTCACATTTATAGATACAAACAAGAATCAATTTTGACATCATTGGGTGTTAAAAGAACACTAATTTCTGCCAATACAATGACATTGGTTTTATTTTAACACTCTATGATGTGAATTTTGATTCTCTCTTGGGTGTATATCATGCGACAACACCCATGGTGTCAGTTTTAACACTGAAGTTATTTGCAGTGTGCAGTTGCTACGGTCAGGTGTAAACAGTTCCAAATAACGTTATCCATACAGTGAAATTTTAGTAAATTTGCTGTCAATTTATGGAAAAAATTATTGCTTTTTTTATTGCGAGACTTCATACCAAGGGCCACCATACCAGTGAAATTTGAGCAAGAATTTAAATCCATTATTGATAGTCATGTGCTCGTTGCGAAGTTTAATATATTATTTGTTTTCTTTTTGTTTAAATTAATTTCAATATGACACCAATTGTTAGAAACAAATTGCAGATGAATAAGATCAAATTAATTCATTTCAATTCAGTTTCAATTTCAGCGACATTTATTTCAATTTCACTGGTTTACAATAAGCTTAGGCATATTAATTAAAGAAGTTGGCCTAGAAAATACATTCATACTGACAAAAAAAGTAACTTTCGTAATGAAATGAAGTTTGGGTTGTTTTGTGTTCATTTGCTTAAAAAAAAACATCTTATGGTGTTGTTTTAAAAGGCGTCCCATTTAAATCTCAACCAATAGTCTGGTATAGGGTTGACTATGCCTGTTCCAGTAACAATGTCCGAGTGCTACACAAATTCAGATATCAAAAACAATGTCTGTTAATGAGTTTCCAAACAACAAACAACTTCAGGCAAACAACTTTAAATAGTTATGCACATTTGTTTAAAAACTTTATTGACGAAAAATACTTGGAACTACAATTGGGAATTGACATACAGCATCTTCGTTAAAATCTTAAATTGTTCTACTCTTTTAAGATGTTATGTACAAAATAATTTCAGGCAATTTAAAAAAAATAAAAGTTGCCACCGCTTTCGAAGATTATGTACATTAGTGTCAACGGTTTTAAAAATGGCAATACTTTGTAATATGGTACTTGTTGACTGTGACTTGACTTGCAATCATAAATACTGGTAAAATATGTGGGCAAATCTGGTATGTCTTATTGAAATAAACTGCTACCGGATGGGCTTTGCAATAGTTCTCAAAGCTCTTTATACTGCTATGTTAAAGGTATTGTACACTTTTGGTAACAGCTCAAAATCAGTGTCCACATTTTGTGTGATTCAACATAATGCATGAACAAACAAACCTGTGAAAGTTTGAGCTCATTTGGTCATCGAGATCACGAGAAAATAGTGAAAAGAGACCTTATGTGTTTTCTGTTTTTTCAAAATATCGCGCGTGATAAAAACTTGTTTTACTCATTTCTCAGAAACAATAGCATTTTAGGCAGAAATATTTTAAGGAACCCTTTCAACCATTACTTACTTTAAATCATGTAAGTTATGTGTGAATCTGTGAACATTTGTGTTTTTCGATCTTACCAATAGTGTACAGGGCCTTTAATATCTTTGAAATTCATGTTAAAGTTAGGGTTTTAGATTGGGTTTGTCCACGTAATGCTGATTTATTGGCAAACTTATCAAGAAAGTTTCAGTTGAATACAGTGTCTACCTGTTCAGAAAATAGCAAAATGCTATCACGGTATTTTCACAAGAACGTCGGATCCATCCACGTTTAGCGAGGTGACAGCGGGTACCAACCGCATCTCTGGCAACAGCTTTCGCGAACAGCTAGACACCAACCCTCAGAAATCTGAGTAAGGATTCATGCATGAATAATTGTTTCTCAAATCCAAATGTTTTTGTTGATT
Organism: Plazaster borealis; assembly: GCA_021014325.1. NCBI lineage: Eukaryota > Metazoa > Echinodermata > Asteroidea > Forcipulatida > Labidiasteridae > Plazaster > Plazaster borealis. Next base: position 26,529,387 of record CM037475.1, read on the forward strand.
TCTAATCAACGAGGGCATTTCAGACGAAATAATTTCGCAGGAGGCTTACTATGCAATTACCATCTTTCTTTATAACGAGAGTAAGCTTTTGGATAGAAATTACACTATTTTGTTCAGGGTCGTTACCAAAGTATGACCCTATACCTTTAACGGGTTGGTATCCTCTACTTTATGGGGAATATGTGCCTGAAATCGCTCTGGCTCTGCCGGAAGCCTCGAGGCTCGGATCGGACTGTGCTGGTTTGTTCATGCAGCTGCACCTTCTTCGACACATTCTGGGGATCGGGAGGATCTTCCGGAAGGCTATCTTGAAGTCTTCCCTAAGGATGGAGTAAATGATGGGGTTACAAGACGGATTCACAAAGGCCATCCAAGACGCTACTGTGTTCACATAAAACGGCACGGCAGAATTATCCACCCAGATGACTTTGATGAGTTTAGTGAGAGAGAAGGGCAAATTGCACATGAGGTAGATGCTGATTATGATGAGGATCGGCTTGACGGCCTTGGAGTAATTTTGCCGACCGTTGCTCGAATTCTGTGAAGAGAACCTCCGATCCGCACTTGAACTTGAACCTGGTGGTGTGGATACCATACATGGTGTTTGGCTGTTTTGCTGATGCGTCTGGACTGGGTTAACGTTAACGAGCTGATGTGGTGAGGTTTGTCCGCTGTGAGTTGGTTTCACTCGGTGGGTGTCTGATGATGAGTTGTCGATCAACCCTAGACATGTTGGAATGATGCGTGCAGCATGTCTTTTGGCCACTTTGTAGATGCCCCAATAGCAGTACACCATCACCAGCACTGGGATACCAAAGCATATGATAAATGCACAGACTGTGTAGAGCTTTACGGGCTCTGTCGGCATAGTCTCCCAGTCGATCGTGCAGATGATCTCGCTATTGTCGTACCACACCCACCCGATGCCTGACGGGATGACAGCGAAGACAAACGCGCCGAGCCAGGCTCCAACGATCAGGCAAACAGCGCGTCCGAACGTCACCCTGTTATCGTAGCGGAGCGGGTAGACGACGAAGATGTAGCGGTCCACTGAGATCAGGGCCAGGGTTAACATGGAGGTGATGATGAACAGGTAATTGAAGAAACAAACCGACTTGCACCAAAATGATGAGAATATCCATTCATTATACCACACGGACACCAACGAAAATGGCATCACCGTGACTGTAAAAATGATTTTTAAAAATACAACATATTATTCAATATTAGAAGGGGAAATTAAACTACACTGCAGCATGTTGGATAGAAAGCTCAGAAATGGAGACAAATTGTATTAATTTCTTCGTTGTAATAATGTTCGATTATAACAACGGTAAAGTGTTGGAGATTTAACACCGGTTTTAAGGGACAGTGAACGTTGGTGTTTCAAATTATCAAATTAAAGTTTACCTGCACATGCCTTAGTCAACTGAACCGCCTGTATTTAGACGAAGTATTGATTTAACACCGGCATGCTTATTTAGATAAAGTGTTGAATAAAGAGTGTTGATTTAACACTTAGAGTGTCATATTTCGTTATTCTGCCAAAGCAATTTTTACCTGCACATCCCAAGTCAGTAATGGCAAGATTAACGATGAAGACATTGGACACGTGGTTGCGCAGTTCCCTCGACTGTGTCACTGCCATGATGACCATGGAATTCCCGATGATGGCCGTTACAATGATGGGCAGAAGGCTGCACGTCAGGGCGACATCTACGGCCAAAAACCGGGTCTCCTCGACGCTGACATTCATGACTATAGAAACAATTGATAGAGGCGATGAAAACATTTAAGAATAGGTCAAAATGTATGCTATTGGATACGGTGCTTGGTAAGTGCTGTCAGACTTGTTGAGATCTGAGATCATTATCGCAGGATGATGACAACATAAACGTTGTCGAGATGACGACACTCTTGGACGTAGAATGTTGTTTTCCCGAACCAAATTTACCTCGGGATCTTGACATTCTGAAAGTATGATGTCGTTTTCCATATATTATCTTAGGAAGATGGCGTCCTGAAAGTAGGATCTTTCCGACATAATTTAGTTTGTATAGTGACACTCCTAGTCCTACGACATAAATTATCTAATGAAGTCGACATCTTACTTTCATGATGTCGACATCTTGCAGTAAATTATCTCAGAATCTGAACAAGTTGGATGGCACTTCCAGAGCCCCGTAATTAGAAGAGTAACACTGAAATTAATTAATGTTAAGATCATCAATTGCTTTTTTTTTTAAATAGACTGTTTTGGAGGTTGTTTTTTGTTTTGTTTTGGGGGGTTTGGAAGCCAAAGATAACTTGTTTCACCATCTTGCTGTCAAGCGTGGAATGCACAGATAAAACAGTTTTCTTAACGGTCTGTATACGTTTGGTAATGAATCTGGAAAATAACGGCAATAAAAACTTACTTGGTAAGAAGTACAGAAGCTTTGGATAGTATAATGCATTTTGAGAAATGTTTCATGCACTACGAAGTACTGCGGTTATGGAAAAATATATCACTTTTAATCCCCAAGAATTTGAATCTGAGAAACGTTTCAGATTGTGTATTCAAATTGCAGATTATCTTCCTGCGTGGACATAACCGCTCCAGATTTTCGGCAATATCTCAAAAACGCTACCACCTTTTAAAATGAAATTTTCACAGGTTAGTTTTATGATATACCTACAACTATATAGGATTGAAAACAAACAGTAGGTTCCAATTACCAAACGTATACAATCCATTTAAGCTTTGCTCATCATCAAGTTAACACAAGTTCAGATGAGTAGATCGACCTTCATTTTTACTTGACGAAACCTTCACTCAAATACATTGTCTGCCCTTAACAGTCGGTCAGCTTGAGTTTCGTAGAATGGGGGATGAAAGAGCTTTTGCCCCAAGATATTATTAACTTTCCAAGAGGATTACCGGTTTGAGAGTCGAGTGAAGAAAAAAAAATGAAAGGAAAAGGAAAGATAATTTTGTTTTTGACGAGCAACAGTATCTCTGGTCGAATAATAGCTTAAGGGGGAGAAATGATAGCCGATTATGTTTTTGTCGAGTGATTCCAGAAGGGATTTTAAATTATAACGAACGAGAAAGGAGTGAATGGTTTTTGCTTCGTTTGTGAAATTGCTATTCTGTCAAATCTTAAGGCGTTTTTTGTGGAGAAGCCTCCTGGAGGCTTACAAAAAAAGTAAATACTGGGGTTTTGTGCGTTTTTTAATTATCCGTATACAATAGGTGGCCCATCAAAAACACAAACATTCCAATCCAGTGAAATGAGTGAAAATGTGTCAAGCACGGCAACACTTCTTTGTAACGCAAAGAAAAATGCTTCAATCTCCTTGAGTCGACGGTTTGTTGGGTTTTCTTGGTGACTGCATTGAAAAATTGTTGTTCTAATCTCAATTACTTTTATTAGCTCACTTCTGGTTGGAATTTTGATTGAACAATGCCATTCAAACCATTTTCTATAATACATCTTGTTGATGCAATGTACACTCTTCACAGGGTTGACTATTATGTAGAATACATTCAGCAATTATTTGAAATAAATATCCCACCGGGTTCCCCGAGTCCCTCTATCTTCCTCCACCCTTTCCAAGCTGGATATGCCACTTAGGCCTTATAGCTTTTCCACAATCCTACCTGACAGCCGTGAGTCCAAGGAAAATGTTTCCAAACAGCGATGCTGCAAGTTTGTAGGTCTGGAATGCTCAAAACTCGAAGTGGCTAGCAGAAAAGGCAGAAGCTATCTCCTCGATAATTCAAGATTGACGATTGTGCCAACTCGGAACAAAATACTTTTATACCTGCAGTAAAGGACACGTGCAAGGAAGGCTTATAATAATTATTAAAATTGTGTCTCAAATTTAATCACGTAGCCCTGCGTTTACTTTCTAGCATTAGAAAAGCAAATCTGTTTTTCCTTGTCAGTTTTCCCTTGATAGATATGCACCCTAGGGGAAATGCAAGACTAGAAATTGAGATCCAATAAAAAAAGCCAAGGCCTGCTCAAAGCAATGACAAATAGCGTTGTGCGGGACGACGCAGATCCGACACAATCATTCCAAATGCATTTTTTTAGTTTATGATGAAAATCAATCTGGAAGCAAACACTCTTTCCATTATCCGTCTTAAATCCTGCTGGGGATTTTTTCCATTTGATACGTCACGTCTGCAGGCTAGTTAAATTTGCAGTAAAACATTGCATAGCAGGGTTTTTTACAAAAGGGTGAGGTTTTTTAGAGGCACTTTGGCGAAATTTGCTGCAAACTGCCGAAACAGGGGGGAGCAGGACACTAGCTCACTTCTCTCCTATATGCCATGGGCTATTTTACGATAACACACGGGAATATTGACACACGGTAAACTTGTGTCCTTCCACGGTGGTGTGGTGGTATAATCATAGAGAAAGGCTTTCTCATGGTATAATATACGGCTTGGTATCCAATCCGTGTGAAGGACTGTGAGCAGTTTATGGTCAAGTGTTGAAAGTTCCCGTATCCGCCACCTTTTCAATCACTTTGACCATTAAGTGTCTTTCACATACACCCAGACAATTGATGTTTAAGTCATAATGAATGAAACCGTACAGGGTTCGGCATCATTCCCGTTTATTAGTGTCTTGTAATAAAAGGGGTCTGTATAATATACGTTTGGTAATGACTCTGAGAACTAATGGCAATAAAAACTTACTTGGTAAGAACATTTAGGAAGGAACCCATGGTAAGAAGTAGGGCCTCACAGCAGCTTTCGATAGTATAATGCATTTTGAAAAACTTTTCATTTATAAGTACAGCGGTTAAGGAAAAAGATATCACTTTTTATCCCCCAAAATTTGTAACTGAGAAGCGTTACTGACAGTAACGTTTCGGCAATATCTCAAAAACGCTACCACCTTTTGAATTGAAGTTTTCACAGGTTAGTTTTATGGTATATCTACAACTATATGTTATAGGCCTACAACTATATAGTATAGTATTGAAAAAACAATGGGTTCCAGTTACCAAACGTTTACAATCCCAAGTGCAATAACATAGTTATACTTGTATCATAGTATTAATATAGGCCTAGTATTAACACTTACCATGTTATCATTACTAGTTTTATCCGGGATAATGGAGCTCTACTATTTATAGACTCATATAAAAAGGAGTGTCTAGTTACTTGGCAGCTACTAGATGGAAAACTTTGTACACCTTCTGTTGTACTTGCATGCTCTATGGTTGTACCATAGAGAACATACACAGAGATTGCATCCACTTGGGTAGGCGTACCATGCATTGGTACACATGAACAAGAGGATGTATTAATTGGAGTTGGCTTCAGGGAATTGTTGACCTGTGGCTTTATTGGGCTATAATGGATGTTGAAGCCTACAGGGGAGCCAACCCTTTCGGGTCTGCACATGAGTTGGACTTGCATTGTTCGAGTTTTAAGAGGCACCATGTTGTTCATTGTTTAATTGTTACTAACGTCAGGTACGGGTCACGTCGGTGACTTCACTAAAGGCTAAAGCTGTGCCTCAATAGTTCCTATATAGATCCCTCCTCAACATCGATTTTCTTCATAATCTGAAACAATTTCTAAGTTTCTATCAGCTTGAAAACCTGCCCTTTTTAGTAAAACGTGATTTCAAGAAATACCCCTGTCCTGACTCGGAATGTACCCCCAGGCCTCGAGATAACCCATGGCACCCAAAGCAATTGCCCCTAGTGCCCTGTGCCTTTACTGTGGTGCCCTTCGCAAAGTTCCAACACAAATTTATTTAAATTTTCCTCATAGAACTTGGAAGTGCCCCTTACCAGAGGGCTATATGCTTCAATCCTTCCTCCATGCTTCAATACAAGCTAAAGCTGTGCCTACCCATGGAGCTATAGCTCCATGGCCTGCCTCATAGTTCCCATAGATCCCTCCTCAACATCGACTTTCTTCATAATCTGAAAACATTTCTAAGTTTCTATCAGCTTGAAATCCTGCCACGTGTGCGAGGAAAGGGAACCCGTCATTTTTGTACTCATTTTGTGCCAAGGTTTAAAAAACAATGACGAACGTGCCGTATCACTTTCAAAAGAGAATAAGTAATTCAAAGATTTACAAATTGCGTTCGTTTGTTTCATCATGGAGGTGGTTTTGTGACTATTTCCGTTTCTTGAAAGGAAAGAGGAATGAAATATCATGTATTATTAACACACTTTCCTGCAAGCCTGCACCGGACATCCCGTGGGATTGACGCATACAATGACCACCCCCCCCAACTTTCCCCCCATCCCCCGACCAAAGCAGCATGCACCCCCCCCCCCATTGCCAAACCCCGCCTCTCCTCCCATGGCCAGGTAAAAGGAGGCCCTCTGTTGACAATAATTGCGATTATTTCGCAGGTGCCCTGCATGCTTTATACACGCTGTGTGTATGTAGTTTGCGTCTGGGAACAATTAGATGTGCCTTTTCTATTAGGAGGTGTTCATAGAGGTTGGTGAAACCTTTAATCCATCATTTGCAATCTTTAAAATTGTGCCTTTATTTTCAGTAATCGCGAAAAGCAAATTGACGAATATTCTTTGTAGAAGTTTTACCTGGTCCTCTGTGTTAATATTTTTGATGGTGTTTAGATATCTTAATGAAATATCGAATTGAAAATATCGTTTGCACTAAATACTAATACTAAATAGATGTGAACGTATTGTAACTAATTTCGAAGTAAACCCGACCCCAAATGCCATGTTTTATTGATAATGATAGTAACCCCACAAAATATTACATGCTACATTTCTTGTGGTAAATGATCTCCACATTTAGCTTCTGAGTGGCCCTGCATTGTAGGTATATATTTGTTGAATGATGGCATTTGTTTTATCACCTGTGACCTCCATGTTTTACTGTCGGACATGCATGACAAGCGGGTCTACAAACATGAGCCAAAAATACTTAAGGAATCTCAATCTCATCTCTCTCTATCTCTGAACTCTGAACTCTGCTGGTGGTGCTAACTGCCTGATCGATCACAAAACTAAATCGGTGGTGTAATAAAAAGCGTATTGAGACTTGGCTTAGCTTGTTAAATTATATTCTTTGTTGAGTGATTAAAATCATAATGACCAGACTAGGTAGGAGTCTGCTGCCTCACTACACTACTGTATAGCCCAGGTTGGACTCCTCCGTTGCATACAACGCGACGGGGTCCAGGGTATAAAGGTCCTCAGGCATTGCAACAAAATTTATAACCATTTTTTATCATATTTTTACCTTTTTGAGGAAGCTGAAACGTGACTCACATGTTCCTTGTGTCCTGAACCTTACGCCTGCTCTATTCAGAATTGCCAATTTTATCCTTGGATGACATTATTGTGAAAATAAAATGAAAATTGACGCATTCGTTGCGACAACCTCAACTGACATGGAACCAAGTCCACAAAAGAGGGCGCTGTCTAACCCGTAACACTGAACGCTTTTTCTTCGGGGCGGCAACACGACGGAGTCGCAGCGCCAGTGCACAACTTGGACTTATTTTCGGAAATAATGTCATTCATGGATGTATTTGATAGGTTTTGAACTCAGCAAAAGTGTAATTAAAGGCACCAAGAATAAGTGAATGGAGTTTCAGCTTCTCAAATTAGGTAAAAATATTTTAAAATGTTACTCAAAATTTTGTTCGCATTGTAAAGGATCTTTATACCCAGGACGTCAGTGCAGTGGCACTGACTGACGTCCTACCAGGGCTACACTACTGTACTGCGCTAGCTCGGTGAGAATGCAAACATGACAAAGAACACACCAAGAGCCAGTTTTTGAGTGAGACGTGATTTCAAGAAATACCCCTGTGCTGACTCGGACCCTGTCTCATGTCTGTACGTAGGCTGTAACTGTACTGTAGTGTAATGTAAATGTAGGCTAAACATTTTGGGTGTTACCGTTATACTGGAAACACTGAAAAGCTACTGGAAATCTACCGTGTAATTGTGAAGGAAACAAAAATGCTCACGCAGTTCACTATGCATTTGAAGGACAACAAGAGCTCAGTGGAGACAATAGCGTAATGACCTCAGTTCTAGGAGCAATAATCTTGGTAATAAGTATTCATAAATAAATATGTATAAATTTTACTTGTTTTATTTGTTGCAGGTAATTATTGACCTCCACCCCCTGTCTCGCAGTGACATCAAACATTTGATACAAGATGGTAGGTGCTCTTTTTTCGAACAGAATCTTTTGGGGGAAGTATTAGTATGGGTTGGTCAATGTTTCACCAACCGATCTGGATACCATACTGTACCAGTGTAACCACCACACTTTTTTATGCTTTCCTCAGATGTTAACCTTAATCCCGTCTCCTCCCCCGTTGCACTGCCTATACTAGAGTCACAGGACACAGCACTGCAAATCCTTCAGCGTTCTCACTTAACAGTGGTCCACTGACCAAATGCTAGTAAAAAAACATGAGCTCTGGGCCCAATTTCATAGAGCTGCTTAAGCACAAAAGTAGCTAAGCACAATAAAATTTTGCTTACCAGAATAAGGTTATCAGCCAAACTACCATGTCACATGTACAATTTGTGACTGTCATTTCCGCTAAGCAGGAAATTGTTAAGCAATTTTTTCTGCTTAAGCAGCTTTATGAATTTGGGCCCAGGGCTCGATTTCACAAAGAGTTAAGATTGATCATAACTGCAAATCCAACGCAGTTGCTTAATAGCAAAGAGTGATGTCACAATACAAATCACTATGGTAATACTGATACATCATCTTAAGATGAATCTTAGTTTTTGTGAAATCGGCCCCTGGTCGGTTAAATTTAGCTCCAAGTGGTCTGGCCAGTTTAGTGTTGAAAAGCATCCATTTTTGATATAAAATGTGGACCAGTGAAAAAGCTTAACTGGTCCCGCTGGCTAGTCACCTTCTTATCGTGTGTGGAATACTACCTGCAGTGAGACAACAATTCTAACCAAAATAATATTGTTCTTTTCTCCCCAGTGCAATTATTACATCAATGTAGATACCAACCTGTTTTTATACAGGCATGCAACTTTCAGCTGATCAACTAATTTCTTCTTTTTTTTAGTGGCAATGAAAACTAAAAACACTGAACACAATATATTGCACCATTGTCCCGATTAAGCCCGGTTCATACTTCAAGCGAAACCGAAGCAAACTTGTTTACTTCACAACTGGAAAAACAGCGCGTACCAATTATTGCATCACCAAATCCGCTTCGCTTTTGCGTGAAGTATGAACCGGGCTTAAGTCATCATTTTCACCCTTCCCCCCCTTACCTTAATGAAAGAGGGGAGAGGTAGTACAACAACAAAAAATGCACTCTGAAACATTCTCAATGATTCTTTCCCCCTTTTTTTCCCCTCAATGTTTAGCCGAGAGAAATCCATGAGATTAAGGACCTGCTCCTGACAGCCAGAAGAAAGGATGCTAAATGTGAGTACCAAGTACAGAGCCCTGTGGGACACTGAAGGAACCAATTTAATTGCAGGCCTGCAATTAACACGGAGACCACGGTCTCTGTTGCCCCTGGTCTTGGCCTTGGTGCCCCTTCAAAAGTTTCCCATAGACTTTCAGATTTTCCAATGGAAGTGCCATCTGCAAAATGAAAATGGCCTTGCCCTCTCACAGATGAAATTCCAGGTCTGCAATTTCAGGGTAGTGCTTACTGGTGCATTCCCAGCCCCCTCATGATAATGTGCATCAGTAAACATCATGTAGGGAGTGTTATATGGGGATAGAGGAAAGGGTTGAAAAACACAAATCATCCCCAACTGTTCCTTAATAAAAAGGCTTATAAAAGAGCTCTCCTCTTCCAGTATCTGACATAGTTTATTCTCACTATGGCTATGTCATCAAGTCAAAAATCTTTGTGACGTCTTGGAGTTAATGACACATTTGTTATTATTAAAAACATGACCACACTTTGATCCTTTCTTCCGGTCCAAACAGAAAATTCAAATACAAAAATACATTTCCTTAACGACATGTCATAAAGTCGCAATCTGTGTGCCATTTTGTAGCTTATAACAAAGTTCGTTCGAAAAACATGTTTTCGTCATTGTGATGTCACCAGGGGTCAAATTATTACATTATTACATTAATTCTAAGTTTATTATTCAAAATATAACCGAAATCCCAGTGTTTGTTCGTAACAAACTCATTTCTAGTTATTATAATTATCTTCATAAGGGCCCAATTTCACAAAGCTGTTTAGCAGAAAATTCTGCTCAGCAAATTTGTTTGCTAAGCAAGAAATGAGTAGGGTACCAGTCACAGCAATGGTAACTGTATGATATTTTGGCCGTTAACCTATTTTTCTTGAGCAAGAGTTTTCTGTGCTTAGCAAATTTTTGTGCTTACATGCTTTATTAAATTGGGCCCAGTTCTGTCTTTGTTCTACCTGTCTGTCCGTACGTTCTTGTTCCTGTTTATGTTCTGTTTGTCTGTCCTTCAGGCATCTCACCACAAGCCTCGGCTTCTAGTTTTAGATGATGCCTCCATACCTATTCAATTTTCTGCCTTGTAAAAAATTGTATTTTTTCTTACTTCTTTTAATTAATGTTGTGGCTATGTACTGTTAAGAAATTTTCTAAGTATGGAAATAAATGTGAGTTTGAATTGAATTTTAAAAAAATTGAATTGAATAAGGACAGATCCACATGCCGTCAGTTTCGAACATTGATTGGGAAATCTTCTGTTGACTTTCAGCTGTCAAGATCAAGAAGAACAAGGACTGTGTGAAGTTTAAGGTTCGATGCAGTCGTTTCCTTTACACCCTGGTCATCAAGGACACGGAGAAGGCTGAGAAACTCAAGCAGTCACTCCCACCAGGTAAGACCAGACCCAATCCATCAAATGCCAGGCATGGTCTGCCGGAGTTTCCTTAGAAATTTAAGCTTGTTTACGACAAACTACGTGACGTGTAGGCTTTATTTTACAAAAATGACACAATTGGGGATACCCTTGATGAACAAGGATTATTTTACTGTATAAATGTAAGATTTGTTTCCTCTTTATTTGTTTGTTTTGTTGTTCTTCAGGGTTTTATTTTGTGGGGTTCTTGCGCCAAGTCAAAATGCTGTGATGAAGACACAATCTTTCTGATCACATGCGCGGTTGTGTAAACAATTTTGATCTAAATGTTGTGTTTCTGAGACGGACGTTTACATGTGTAACCGTCCATTTCAGAAACAGTTATAAGTTTACAAAAATAACCATCAACGCACAGGCCATAGATTTTTATATGTAGGCATATAGTTTACATGCATTTTTAGAAGCTTTCAGTATTTTTATGTTATTTTGTTTTTCGCCCGCCCAGTTTTGTGAGCTGGAAACTCCGTAACCCTGGCCATGTTTGTGGGGTTTTTTTTGCTTCCCACTCAATTTTGTTTGCAGAAATCCGTAATCCAAGTAGTTAAAAATAAATGGCCGTAGTGCATTTTGTAACAGGCAGGCCTCACCCTTAACACTAGCCTGGTGTACATTGTCTAGTAAAAACTGCTAAGGGCAAGTAAACACCAATTCTCAACTTGTCCTGTGGGCTACTAAAAACTGTGCAACCTACTTTTTTAAAATTCTCATAGTTTGTCCTTTTCAGATGTGAATAACAATTTGTTTAAATGTGTTAATTTATTTTGGAGTGTGTGAATGTGTAACTTCATTTGACCATTTGGTCTACTTTACAAAAAGCTTAAAGGCCCTGCACACTATTGGTAAGATCGAAAAACACAAAATGTTCACAGATTCACACACAACTTACATGATTTGAAGTAAGTAATGGTAGAAAGGGTTCCTTAAAATATTTCTGCCTAAAATGCTATTGTTTCTGAGAAATTAGTAAAACAATAGTTTTTATCACGCGCGATATTTTGAAAAAACAGAAAACACATAAGGTCTCTTTTCACTATTTTCTCGTGATCTCGATGACCAATTGAGCTCAAACTTTCACAGGTTTGTTTGTTCATGCATATGGTGAATCACACAAAATGTGGACACTGATTTTGAGCTGTTACCAAAAGTGTACAATACCTTTAAGCAAGATTTATACTTTAAAAACGTTAATCAAGTGAAAACGATCTTTGTCTTTCCTTATTAGGTCTCCAAGTTAAAGAAATCAAGTGAGGCAACAGTCAAGAAAGATGGGAGTGACGAATTTATTCACCTTTGACCTCGTCTGATTTGCATATGACCCATGAAGGCAAGTGTCTCCATAAACCTGATGGCACCCCTAAATCAGTATGACGGACTTCGTTGTCAAATATCACTTCTGTCAACTTTTAACGGTTGTTTTCAGATGTATATAGAAAATAAATTTCAAGGGACAACTTGAGAGAGAAAATAGTTGAACATTTGAGTTAATTTTCATTTATTGTGTATATCATTAACATCTATTGAAATTTCATGACGGCCCTTCATTAAAGACAAAGTACAGGGTTGTTAATTATAAAGAAATTCATTAGTTTCTATCGGAAATGGTAGTGTGGCTGGTAACCTTATTCGGGTTGGGATAATTTTTATTGTGCTTAGCTACTTTTTTTGTGCTTAAGCAGCTCTTTTAAATTGGGCCCTTGCATTTATAAACACAGTTTACATGACATTTGGGGAAGGGGGGTTGACACACACTACCTGAATCAATTCAATTGAAATCATTTCAAGCTGACTCATTTGCATTTGTTTGGTTTACCCTTTAAAACAATGACATTTTATTTACAACCAAAATATATATGAGCAAGCATTCTCTCTCAAAACAAAATTGTTTTATATTTTACAGATGATAACAATATTTAAAAGACCATTCCATTAGGCATTTAAAGGGGCTGTGTCATTATGATCGAAGCAGGCCTGTGGCGTGGATTTATGCTTCTTTTCGAAATTACGGCTTGGGCTCCGTCATTTAATTAGAAAACGTGCGCTTTCCTTTCGGGGCTTCAAGCGGGCGGACGGAGGCCAAACCCAAGCCGTGGTTTAGAAAAGGGCCTCTGAACTCTAACCCAGTTGCTGTTTTAGCTTGTGACATCATTGTGCAAGGGGGTCTACTTCATTGAGTTTTAGTAAGCATGATTTCATAGAGCTGCATAAGCACAAAAAGTAGCTAAGCACAACAAAAGTATGCTTAGCAGAATAAGGTTACCAGCCAAAATACCATGTCACATGTACAATCTGTGACTGGTATCCTGCTATTTTTTTACTAAGCAGAAAATGTTAAGGCAATAGTTCTTGCTTAAGCAGCTCTATGAAATTGGGCCCAGGTTGTAAATGGTGCCATGCTAATATTTTGCTTAGCTCAACAACAAAACCACAACTCCTGAAGACTAGCAGAGTATACTGTTCGAAACGTCGAGACCACACCAGATCTTTTCTGAGCCAACACTCCCACAAAGAGTTTTTACACATGGTTGTACCCGCAAGTTTACTATTCATTTATAGTTGCTTCTTATAACAAAACCACACATTAAAAATGAAGCACCTTTTATTTGGGCCTACACTGTTTGATCCTCTGAAGACATTCAATCGTATTGTATGTTCTGTTATACCATGTATTCTATACTAGTATTGGATACAAATAGTCATCATAGTTACAGGGGCCCGACTATTTTCACATTCCAACCTCACTTTGGTTTCAGTCAACCTCGTTCCCAGGGGGAATCAATCTCGACACGCCATTTTTTCGCCAGCATGCCTTGCTCGCTCATAACCCCTCGAATTGGTTCATTAAAATGTACTCACCCGCTCAAGTATTAGTAACTCGCAAAAGAGGCATCAAGTCAAAGAGTAGTTCCCTCTCATTCTTTTTGATCTTGTGTATGCAGTTTAGGGTGACCGTGTAAAAACATGATTCATTTGAAATGGAATCGCGTCAAAATACTTGCATTTTGACATGCGCATACTAAGCGCCCTACAAGCGCCATACAAGTGCTCAAACGTTTTTAACAAGCGTGCATGCAAATAGTCAATTTTGGGAGCCAATCAGCGTTGTTTTTCAGTACATCCCTACCAGGGGTTACTGACGAGATGTATCGATACGGCGCGCTGCCCATGGTAGCGGGGCTGGGTTACATTGACTTGAATGGAAGAGCAAACAGGATAGATGCACATAAGCCACTTAGTGGACACCAGTCTAACTCCACAGGATGTATGAACACCAAAACAACAACAAAAACAATTGTCTGTCTGGAATTGTGCCTCGAAATGATGCTTTCTTGTGTTTGATCAAATTTAGAGATTTCATTTTGTGATTTGTACATTTTATATAGACTTTAACAAGCTGCCACCATTTTGGTCATATACCCTGTATCCCATAAGAGGAATGAATGCTAATATCCATTGATCGAAAAAGGAACCAGACCAATTCTCCTTCCAGCCTCGGTTTAAATACATTGATTTGAAAAGGAGAAAATCAAGATGGCCGCACCATGATAAAGGTCTGTTTGATTGGCACAAGGAAGTCATAAAGCAATAGTGAAGATAAGCTCATATGTCCTCTGGGCTGAGAAGGGTTGCTGATATCGGGAACTTTTTCTGAAGAGTTGGTGACGGTGTGTACCTCTCTGTCGGCAAAAGAACAACAATTTTATTGTTATTTTCTTGAGACCTTGGCCCAATTTAATAAAGCTGTTTTAGCAGAAAATTCTAAGCAAGAAATGAGTGGGGTACCAGTCCCAGCTATGGTAACTGTATGGTATTTTGGCTGGTAACCAATTTTTCTGTGCTTAGCAAGTTTTTGTGCTTACATGCTTGATGAAATTGGGCTCATTTTCATAGAGCTAATTCAGCAGGAACTAATGCTTAAAAATGTTCTGCTAAGCAATAGAATAGTTAGGGGAACAGTCACAGATTGTACATGTGACAAGGTATTTTGGCTCGGGTAACCTTATTATGATTAGCATAACTTATGTTGTGCTTAGCTACTTTTTGTGCTTAACGGTGAAAATGTGAAAATAAAAGTTCAGCTGTGACTGATCTCACCTGGAGAGGGCGCTCTATCACTGGGGAGCGGTGGTTGGTCGGAATGAAGGCTCTGCGGTCGGATGCTGCTCGGACCGACAAGTTCTCTGTCCAGGCACATACGGATGCGTCGCGCATGCGCTTCGGACTCAGCCTTCATCTCAAAATCTAGAGAAGAAAGTATTTTATATGAATAAACAAAAAACTTTAAATAATTAACTCCATTAGTTCTCGTGGTAATTGTGGAAACACGACCAAAATAGACACAATCGGCGACCGGAGTCACGTGACTCATAGTGGATATACAATGTAAACAAACCAAGCAAGCAACGCACGCAAGTTAGTGTGTAAACACCTGCAATCGGGGACCTCCTATTGTCCCTCTTTTGTTTGTACACTTTAGCAACAGCTCGCATTGGTTTTGTACACGCTCTCCAACTGGGACCTTTTTCAACCGGGTACCCAATTGTCCTCTTTCGTTCCTGGTTTGAATGTGTATACCTACCCATCAATGTGCGTGGACAAGCATGGCTGCTTCCCATTGCTTCTGCCGTAGGTATGCGGCAGAAACCAAGCTTTTCCACGCACACTGGGCGTGGCTGCTTGGTTTTCTTTACACTGTATACCCACTATGAGTCACGTGACTCCGGTCACCGATTGTTTCTATTCGTCAAAGTTTGAAAAGGCTGGTTACCTGCCTCGCCGCTTAACCCAGCGTCAACCTTGAAGAAAAATATACCATCCCTGGACCAGTAGTTGGAGATCTTACTTAGCTCCCAGCGTTTGCAACACTTCGGTGGGTTCATGGTTACTAGACTTAATGCATGGCGGGTAACGTGGAGGGTCATCTGAAACTCGGGTGCTACAAATCCTTTCAATGTTTTCACTACCCAGCTTTCTGAAAAAAGGGAAGAAAAAATCGCAAAGTGAAAACCGCCCTCTTTTAGATGAGTTCGCTCGTCACAAAAACGTCATAGTCGGTCTGATTCTGTTCACTCGAAATAAAAATATTCAAACATCAAAATTAGTACAAGTACTTTCTTTGTTGACTTTTCGGAAATGATATCCATCTAAAATAAATGTACTCTTAAATCTTTTTACCGTACTGGGGTTCATTTTTTGTGATCTTCCCGTCAAGGGAACTCGGCAAAGCTCCCACAAGGGGATATATACGCCAAACTGGCAACCGCCAATTTCTCGCATACAAAAATTGGTTTAATGTCTATGATTATGAAGTTCACAAATCAGTAACTAGACGACAAGATTTATTCTAGTCATTGTGAAATCAGCGGTCAGCTTGGCCGGTTTCAAACCCACGGTCCATTTTCATAAAGCATGCAAGCACAGGAAACTTGCTAAGCACAGAAAACTGTTGCTTAAGAAAAATAGGTTACCAGCCAAAATACCATCATTGCTGTGACTGGTACCCCAATCATTTCTTGGTTAGCAAAGGAATTTGCTGAGCAGAATGTTCTGCTAAACAGCTTTATGAAATTGGGCCCTGATGGGAAGCGTCCAGAGTAATATTTTTGTTTTCATCAAGACTTTCACTTTCCAAGTTCGAAATTTGATGAGTGTCAACGGCTAATTATTGCCGGCCTGTTATGAGAATGTCATTGAATGTAAGTTAGAAATAACTACGTTGAGTTAAATGTTGGCATGTGTATCTTTGTAACAATGTCTTTGGCATATAATGTTTTGGCCACAAGATGAACAAAAAACCTGTGACAACTTCCAGAGAATGGCCACTGAAATATAAGATTGAAGAAAAACAAGTATAACCATTGTTGAAGTACGACTTGACCACCGTGTCCCAGGAGCGTAGTTCCATCCCAATTCCTCCGTCGTCACACGGCACTGGCTCCTGGAACACTACGGTGTCTGTGACGAGAATCACGGCCCAGTATGCCGAGTTCTCTCGCTTCCTCTTGGGTTTCTGTAGGGCTCCCCGCTCGGTGCCTACAAGGGTCTCCTTTGTCAATGTGAACGAACTCTTGAGGATTTTCTCCTTTTCGTTTTTGTAGATTTTCACCTGGAATAGACCTGAGGTAATATCCAGTTATAATTATATAATGAAAAATGGAAAATTGGTTGTCGTAGGAGAAGGAATGATATTGACCTACTATATTTGTTTAGGCAGTCTTTGCTTGTATTTTTAACTGAAAAGATTTAGGATTTAAATAGTTTCTTTTGGTGTTCTAGATTAGCCTTTTTTCGAACTAAATTACTCACCATTTTGTTGATTTCCCTGGAAAATAACCCATCTCTGTATCAAACAAAAGGAAAACAGAAGTAACCATGGTTAAGCCTCTAGTACTCAAGGGATTTTGTCCCCCGATGTGTGTGTCCCCTACCCAAGAAGGATCACAAAAATGCACTGATGAATGGTTCTATACATCTAAAGCCGCACAGCCCCCCCCCCCCCATGAAAATGTCTAGTTATGCCACTAGTTTTCAATAAACCCCTTCCATTGGTCAATCAATGGAAATGTGCACGTGTCACGGACAACTCTCAGCCAATGACAGGTCTTCATTAACCTCAGTGAGGGCGCTGTTTGAGTCATGTCGTGCAAGGGGGTCTAACGTACAGAACAACCAACCCTTCAAAGTTTCATCAAATTCGGTGGGCGATTCAGTGAAAATAACGAAAACACACTTTATGGGAAATAATTATGCACTTTCATATAAATTATTATCATAGTATCAAGATTGTGACAATCAAAATAAGCAATGCTGACTTATGGGATCTTCAAATGAATTTTCCGCGACCTACTTAAACTTTTCTCTGGTCGATTGCACCTTTATGAGCTTCAATGATTGCGCTTCCAGATTTGAAACTCCAAATAATTTTTGTTTTCTAGAGCGTATAATAAATTATCGTAGGCCTCATAAAGCCTACTGGAATATACTATTTATACGGTACCGGTAAACTCCGAAAACTTCCGGATCAGAATGACCCGGATTCGCCGGGTCCCGTGTGGCCTGCATTTGAGCACCCCACGCGCCTTAAAAGGTCAAACTATTAAGTGATATAGATTATAAGCGAAAGTGCTTTAAAGGCACTGGACACGTTTGGTAATTACTCAAAATATATATCAGCATAAAAACTTACTTGGTAACGAGCAACGGAGAGCTGTTGATAGTATAAAACATTGTGAGAAACGACGCCCTCTGAAGTAACGTAGTTTTGAGAAAGAGGTAATTTACCACTAAAATATTTGAATCTGAGAAAGACTTCAGGCCTGAAGCCTTTCTCAGGCATCTGAAAGCACACAATTGTGCAACAAGGGTGTTTTTTCTTACATTTTTTTCTTGCAACTTCGATGACCAATTGAGCCCAAATTTTCACAGGTTTGTTATTTTATGCATATGTTGGGATACACCAAGTGAGAATACTGGTCGTTGACAATTACCGAACGTGTCCAGTGCCTTTAAACCGTGTACACAATGGGACCGATGATTTAAGACCGAGATGATGAATATAGATAGGCGGTTTTTGTGTATGACTGTCCATCCATAAATGACAATTTCTGCCTCCCTCTCTAATGAGATTTATGGGTTTATGCATACGGTTTATACCTGTCTGATTTTAAATGAAGCTTCTCGTGCATAGTAATGCAGAATGTGCATGTCTTGCCATATACGGTAATAATCCCTACCCCTTACTTGACAAGAACCATAGAGTAACAAACTGATTGATTGATCATGCCAATACTTGATTCTGACTGACGAACCTTATCTTAGGGGCCTACTGGATTTGTAGCCTAATTACCAAAAGAAAAATAGGCATGTGATTTCTCCGGATGTTTCCGGATTTCAGGATTTTCTCAATCCCTTTGGCCTTTAAAATGTTTTCGAAAAGAAGTGAAGCAGCCACCAAAGGAAAAAAGAAACAGTCCACACTGTGTCAAAACCTGTCGTTTTGTATTTCTGGTGATGCACAGAGTCTGTAAACCTCAATAATTGTAACATCTGGGCCCAATTTCATAGAGCTGCTTAAGCAAGAGATTCTGATTATCAATTTTCTGCTAAGCAAAAATGAGCGGGATACCAGTCATAAAATCCAATATTGTTTCCGGATGAGCCCTTCTGGGTTTAGTGATGAGGGAGCACTCTACGGCATGAAGTTTTTGACTGTATTGTTTTTTATGCTGGCCGAGTTAGACGGTGTTTTCAACAATCATTATGCAATGTATATGATTTCCTAACACATTTTTAAAAATATTACCCAAAACATCAAGTAAATGATGGGTTTATTCCTTCGATTTACCTTTCTGACCTTCCCGTTGTCGAGATTCATCTGGTCGAGGTAGCCTGTCCTAAGCCTCTTGCATTCGTCATCCATAAGCGCCGGGTAGG
The DNA here is from genome assembly GCA_021014325.1 of Plazaster borealis. Classification (NCBI taxonomy): domain Eukaryota; kingdom Metazoa; phylum Echinodermata; class Asteroidea; order Forcipulatida; family Labidiasteridae; genus Plazaster; species Plazaster borealis. The sequence goes on from CM037475.1 coordinate 26,548,681, forward strand.
ATTCTGTGCCGCCAAAGGCTGCCATGCCAAAACGGCTCACCCAAATGAAAGGAAATTCCACTTGAAAAGAAGTCAACAAAATAATAATTTAATGTTCTTTTGTTCAGGATTGTGATTAACATAATGCACATTATGCTAGTATTAGGAAACAGAACATCTCAGAGCAATGGTCGTAGCAAAGATAAATAAATAAAATATGTTCTTTTAAATTAAAAATTATAACGCCTTGGAGGGGAATTCTTTCCATTTTAGTCAGATCTGTGAGAGGGGGATAGGAACAAAACTGGTGGGACTGAACCCGGTCAACTTCGGGAAGGCTGTTCGAACGCACTCTATCACTGCAAAAATTGGGGTGTTAAAATTGACACCATGGGTGTTGTCATGTACCCAAACAAGAATCAAAATTTACACCATGGGGTGTTAAAATACTACTTAATTTCTGAAAAAATTACATTGGTGTTATTTTAACACCCTGAGATGTTAATCTTGATTCTCTCTTCGGTATCTATAAGTGACAACACCCATGGTGTCAATTTTAACACCCGGTTTTGGCAGTGTAGTGGTAGAGTGGAAATAAACAGGTTACTAATTATATATTTACCTCAGCAATTATAGTTATTGACTGAACAATAGTGCTGTGCACGGAAACCCCAGAGGACCCAGCCTCGTCCCCATGGTTTACTTTATTTCCAACCATGTTTAGTAAACCCTGGGAGGGAACTCCTTACTTGGACCCTGATTGGACAACGACTGGTGTACAAAAGTCTAACGTAAACATGTTAAGTTGTACTCATTCAGTATTCACCATGTTCACAGCCAGACTATTCTAATTTGCATATACGTACCAAAACTTTTGGATATGCAAAAGATCCAATACCAGGGTGAGAGAGCGGTCAACCTCGTACTGCTCGACACACTTTGGGGACGAGGTTGCAGAGGACCTATAATGCAAACATTTTCTACCCTGCCACGCACACATTTGTCAAAATGCAATTAATAACATTAATAACAATTGCCAAAGTAATGGGCAGAGAAAATTATGAACGATGGACTCAGAATAATTTAACTTATCTATAAAAAAAGGCCATGGTGACTTTAAGGCTGGACTCTAACCATAATGGGCTCGACTTTGAACTACTCTCGTTGCTAATAATATGAGAGTGGTAGCATGGAACCCAACCGGCTTCACCGTAATATAAGTCAGTGCCGTTTATTGAAACAATACTCTGCATGTCAACGGCAGAAGACCTAGAAATCCACATGCCGTTCCTATTGGCAAATATCATATTGCTAAATGCGCATGGAGTGAATCATGCATCACCGCACACAAAATAATATGAATAATGTTTATAATTCTCTCGGTATTGTAAACACATCTGTCTGAAATTAAAGACACGGTGCATATTTTGGAATTGACAATTTCCAATCTTTTTGGTGGGTCCGCTATAATAATACCATGTGTCTACAATACTGTGTTTTGTATTTTATCGACGTGTGGACTTTTTTTGTTTATTTGTATGGGCAATTAGTTTTAAAGCGTCTCTACAAAAATACATAAATATTCACGTAAAACCTGGGCACCTTTTCAATGAAATTGCCAGTATTATTTTATAATTATAGCCTATACAAGTATTATTGTTTTTGTGTGCCTGTATTCCCAGTCGACTCCCATGTCTGTGAAAAGTAATCTGAAGAAATAAAAACCTTTTCTAGTTTTGATCGAATCCCTCATCATGTTTGGAAGGTCCTCAACTTCAGATTCCGTGTCTGATCTAATCGGATCAGTGATGATAATCTGATCTAATCTGATCTGAGTGATCTGATTATATTATCAGCATGATCTGATCCAATCTGATCTAATCTATATCCCATCTGATATAGCATAAAGTAATACGTAGAATAATTATAATCTAATCTACAAAAGGAAATTTGGGCGGGGGTTCTTCGAGCCTGTTTATGTCTGAAACTCATGCACTTTTACAAAGGTCACGTAATTTATAGGATGTCGAACTGCTTTCACCTATAGACCTATAGCAGTTGTCCGCATAGTGGATATCGAGTTACACTGTTATTAGCGTAATGCAAAGAAGACCTAATGCAGACGTGGATCAATAGCTAGCTGTACACAAAATGAATAATTCTAGTCATGTGTATTATATTAACGGGAAACATCCCAGCTTTTCTTTCATGAAAAGGGTTACTGTATCTTCTCTAATGAAGACATCCCCGAACGCACAGATCGAAACGTCAACTTCTTAAATGTTCAACTGTCCACCTCAGTACATGCCCCTTATGACCTATATTATGACCTTATGACCTATACAATTGCATCTTTCTTGCATTTAGTGATCACATTTAAAACAAATCATGTGTTTTTGTTTTATGGCCGTACAACTGTCACCTTTCTGTATATTAGAACAACGGTGCTAGTTTTCTTCATGCATAGTGCCCCTTCATTGTTACCTTTAAAGTTTATTTGTTTTCAAAAACGCACAAGCTCCCGTCCCGCCCCACCCAAACTTACACCTGCCCGTCAGTAATACTAATAGCCTACTTCCATGTCCCAGACAAAATATTGTTCCCCCAACTGTCGATTTCTTATTTCGGTTTGCCTATTATCAACACGCACACACACAACTCTATCTTGCAGTCACTCTGTGGACATTCCTTTGTTCTGTACATTAGGAAAAGCCTATTTTTCAACACTGTAAAAAACACTGTGTGGACTTGTGTAAGTTCACACAGTGTTTCAAGTCCTATACATTAAGTGGACCTTTTTTGTTCTCAGGTCCACACTTCGTATGTAACACTAATATATAGTCTTATATAGCGCATATATCTACCAAATAAGGTACTCATGGCGCTTGAACAGACAGAAACATTCTAAGACAGGTTTTTGAAGTTTTTGAAATGATGAGACCAAATTTTATATAGCACCTTATATGGGGTTTACAAGGTGCTAAAACAAGTGTGTAAAAACCTGCAATCGGGGACCTCCTATTGTCCCTCTTTTGTATATACACTAACCTTTTAGCAATAGCTCCCATTGGTTTTGTACACGCTCTCCAACTGGGGACCTTTCCACAACCGGGGACCCTATTGTCCTCTTTTGTTATGTTCCCGGTTTGAATGTGTAATTGTATACTACCCACACTCACAGCTCTGTGTTGCAGTCACTCTGTGGACATTCCTTTGTTCTATACACTTAAAGAAAATCATATTCTTCAACGCTGTAAAAAACACTGTGTGGACATGTGTAAGTCCACATAGTGTCTCACGTCCCTAAATTATGTGGACCTCTTTTGTTCTTATAGGTCCACACTTCGTATGTAGTGTTAAAACACACACACATTCTGTGTTTTGTGTCCACGTGTTGGACAAAGAAACTCTGATAAAAAAATGGAATGAATTTGCTTTTCAAAAAAACAGCGCTGTACCTTTAAAAGTTGGCATAAATTTAATTAAATTTAGTGTACGTAACACAATGCATAGCGTTAAAATTCACGCTCGACTGCGATGTGCTGTAGCTTTCGTCCCAAAGCCCCCTTTTTTTCCTCTTCGTCTTGTTGCCAAGAAGAATTTCTGTAGCATTGTGATGCCAGCTGCGTTGAAACTCATCGTATAGACTCCCTGTAGATTTCTTCTCCTCGGAACAATATTCTCTGTATTTTTATCATCTTTCGCGATCAACGGGATCTGTGTGCCGTGTCGCCACGGCATCACTCTTCGGGTACAGTCTTCATCTGAACTGAATTTCTAGCTGCAGCAAAACGGACCCCGCTCTCAATTTTTGAAACAGGCCCTATCTCACTAAAAAGGTTTAAGATTTAAGGTTATTCTTACCTTTTAATTACTGATGGGTTTACTTCTTGAGTTGGGCGGCTGCATTATCCGGCATTATCTTACACAGATGCTACAATCCAAGGATGTTGAGTTAAGTCATTGACTGTACAGTACAACAAGTAGTCCGTAATATCAAGGTCTATGGTACACATTGGCAAAACACTGGCGTGAGGGAGCATTATAAAAGGAAGTAAACTTGCACTAGTCGGTTGTCAGTAATGCCTGGTCAGTGGAATTGGTTCATATGCATCGTGTGCTTAGTAATGCTCTAATAAAACTTTCAAGGTAGCATTCCCATTAGACTTTGACCAGTCCTTGACATTGGTGGAAAATTTCGGTGAATTACGCCGAATCAATATTGTGAACATTAATCCAGAATCAGTGGGAGATGCCCCAAGTACAGCAACGACATAATGCGACTCTAGTAGTGTAAACGAAGAGGCCGTCGTCAAACCCAATTATTGGCGAAAAAAGGACAGCAGCAGAGCATAATCAGGTGTCAAGAAAAACGTTGATTTACTCGACTTGTGTAGTCGCCAGGGTACCGTTTGGGTGATTAGGTCCTCATTGCTCTAGATGTATGCATCTAAACTAGCAAAAAACACGTACCCGGTGAGGGGAGAGTTTGCTAATTATTGTCAATTATTAAATTCTTGCTCAAACCCGAAATCTTATGAGGGCAATTTTGTGTATTAATGATTATTATGGTTTCAAGATCTTTACTTCTATGCAAATAAGCTATGCCGTCATTAAAACTATCCGTTCATTTCGAATGAGAAAATAAGCTCATCCCTTCATCCGAAATCAAATCAATATTGCCAGAATTACATTCATCTCGGAGAGTAACCTACTTTTCTGAGAGCAACCTAGTTACTTTTTCTGAGAGTAGCCTAGTTACTTTTCTGAAAGTAACCTAGTTACTTTTCTAAGAGTAGGCCTAACCTAGTTACTTTTCTGCGAGTGACTTATGTAGTTACTCTAATGAACAAAAACGAGATACCCTGATAGGTATAGTATGATTTCAACGAATTCAGAATTTGCATCAAACCGGAGTGATCAAAAAGTAAAAATGAATGCCATATAATTTTCTTGAATAGGATGAGGAAGATTTGGGTAATTAATTATCGCTTCCTTCAAAAACAATATAGGTCTATTATTTGGAATCATGTAGGATCTGTATTTGTAGGCCTATAGCTTCGGAAGTTTCGACTCTTAATACACGAAGATTCACTCCATTGTAAATGCTCATCTAACACTTAGACTTCATCGTTTGGGTTTCATAATAAACTAGAAGCTGAATAAACAAATTTTCACGAAAAATCCGACAAACTTCATTTTTTACACGGCGTAAATTTATACTTGATATTTTGTCAGACAAATAAATAAACATTATTACAATTTCACTGATCAATATAATATTATTATTATACTTTTTCGGTAATCCGTGGATGCCTCTTAGTGAACTTAATCACTGTAGCTCTCAAGCCTGAGGAAACCTGTAAACAAGGGTGCTTGCTATGTGAACCAGAAATACCGGGGTTAACTCCTAGTCTTTTAGGATAAGACTGTTCTTGGTTCTATCACGGGACCTACAGCTTAATGTCCCACCCGAAGGACAGTAAGCCAGTAATCTTCCAGAAATTAGAAAAACACTATTTTGAATAATTTTCCAATTTTCGACGGCCGTTAATAGCAAGAAAGATTATAAGAAGAAAAACATGCCTATAATAATATTATAGGGTGGGTGATATTAAAGGCATGTACACGTTTGGTAATTACTCAAAATATATATTAGCATAAAAACTTACTTGGTAACGAGCAAAGGAGAGCTGTTGATAGTATAAAACATTGTGAGAAACGATTCCCTCTGAAGTAATGTAGTTTTTGAGAAAGAGGTAATTTCTCACTGAAATAATGAAAGACTCCTTGCAAGTGTGAGAGGATGGTCCCTATGGGTGGAAGAGGGCCTGAGTCCACGCCGAATCAGAGCACACAGGTTCAGAATAGTTCTCTGCTCATGTCCGGGTGGTCCGGGTTTATTCAAGTCCTTTAATATCTGTGGACACCTGCACACACTGTGGAAGGTTGTGCAGGCGGTCATTAAAATACACATACACAATTACAATTAATTATCTTATACAATGAAAGTATAATAATATTGTCAATAAAATGAAAGCCACTCCTAAGTACTCCGTCTCTATCAAATGATTATTATTCCAAATAAAGCAAATACATGAATACGTGAGGACCAGGGAATAGCATGACACTGGGCAAGAAGGCATAAGTCAACTAACACACGGCGCCCACTAATCATCATCATTAACACAAGAAATTCACAAACCCATGCCTTCAAGTCCAATCCCACCAGCCAAACCGAAATCGAGACCCACTCACGCATTCCACTGAAAGCAATAATGCACACTATTTATGATTTACTTCTTCATGGAACAGCCGTCCATGCGGTCGCACCAATATACACACACCAGTACTACGTGCACATAAAGTTACGACCCCATGGCGGTTACCCATGACATTGACACATAATAATACATAATCTATGGCACCGTCACGTTAATCTTTGCCATACTTCTTCATTTTAAACATCGAAAATCTCTCTTAATACTTAATCAATATTTCTCAAAATGACACCTAGAAATAACCCTGATATAATTGCGGTTACTTTGAGAACCTTTTAAATGCAATAAATAAATATGGAATAATCAAAATCGGAGATTTAAAAGAGAGATTAAAATGAGTGTGTTTACCTGTGGAAGGTTGTGCAGGCGGTGAGCCGTAAAGGTCACGATACCCCCTAAGCCCGCGAAACCAGTAACACAATGGAACGTGTAGCAGATGATTAATGAACACAAGCAGATTATTGAATTAAACTTTTAACATGAACTACATAAGCTAAACAAGTAAACATACTTAATATATCTGGGTCGTCGCGCGAGGGCGCGCGGCACACAAATCCTCCGTCAGGGACCCCTTACAACACTTCCCGCCTAAGAAGTCATCGTCCCGATGACTTACCGAGTTAAAGAACAAAACAACGCTCTCCATCAGCACAACAACCAATGCCGAACACCAACATCCTGACTAACCAACTAGAAATATCCGAACAAAACCAATATGCAGAACACATGGCAATATACCTATCCTTAACATCAAGGTCCATAAAACCAAAAACTTGAAACTTTGGCCTCAACTATAAAAATTATGTAACTGGAGTCATCGTTGTATATATTTAAGAAGTAAACCTTGCTGGTGGCTTTCCACGCGAGACGCGCACAGGATATCGAGTTGGATGATCCACTACAACATCCTCTGATGACACTAGTGGAGAGATAACATGTTGGTCACTATGGCTATAAGCATCATTCCCAGAGTCGCACTGTAACCCAACCGTGTCGGACGAAAGAGTCATAGCCTCAGGTTTGCCAGTACTATCAGACTGCAGTAGGCCAACAGCCTCTTTTGGATGAATCTGGGGCAACGGTTGCAGGACACAGCCTCGAGGAGTACCAGCTGAGTCCGAGTCATCACTGGATGGGAATGATGATGATCCTTCCGTACCACTGTGAGGAGCCTCCCCCTCTCGGATCCAAGGACAATGTTTAAGAGACACTCTATGCAGCACCCTCTCTTTACCAAGGTGGCTACGAACAACATACACTGGTTGGTCTGGGAATGGTCTTTTCACGACTAGGTAGGGCTCATCCTGCCAATGGTCTGCTATCTTGACCCTGCCCCTGAGTCCGTGCTGACGAACAAGTACATAGTGGCCTACTTCTAGTGGCTTCTCGAAGACGTCTCGCGCCTGCCGTGCCTGTCTGGCTGCAGCTGCACGTTGAGAATTGCGATAAGCAATCTTCCTGGCTTCCTTAAGGGATTTTTGGTGTCCCTGGACGTAAGACTCCAGAGTCCGACGTTTTCCTTGGTGGGCTTCCCCGCCTAAGACCAAATCCTGTGGGAAGCGCCCATTTCGTCCAAACATGAGGAAAAAGGGCTCGACGCCTGTAGTCGAATGCTGAGAATTGTTGTACGCATATACAAGTGTAGGCAGGTGCTCGGGCCACTTCTTCGTCTTCTCTTTAGGTAGTGCAGCCAACATATTATGGAGCGTTCGGTTGAACCTCTCACACTGCCCGTTACCAGCAGGATGGTAAGGACACGTGTGACTTCTCTGAATCCCGTACAATTCGCAGAGTTGACGTACAATATTGGACTCCAAATTGCGTCCTTGGTCAGAATGCAAGCGAAGGGGGCAACCGAAAGGGAGAAAAACATTCTGCAAGAGGGCTCGAGCAACGGTTTCAGCACGTTGATCCTTGGTTGGTATCGCCCATGAGTACTTTGTGTGGACATCTGTTACGACCAAGACATTTTCAACGCCATCATCAGAGGCTTCCAGTGTGGTAAAATCCATGGCTACCACTTCCATGGGAGCAGATGCAGACAACATTGAGAACGGTGGCCTCGTTTGATGAACAGGGGGTTTACTCACGGCGCATCTCCGGCACTTTGAACACCACTCTTTCACGGTCTTATACATGTTACTCCAGTGAAACCGCGTCCACAACAGATGAAAGGTACGTTTTGATCCAAAGTGACCCGACTCATTGTGAAACTTGAGGAGCACTTCCTCACGGAGGCTAGCTGGAAGTACCAACTGGAAGTGGGTCTGCTGGGTGGAAGGCGACACTACCCTACGATACAAACAATGATCCCGCATCGAGAGACGATCCCAATCTTTTAGATATAGACAAACCTCCCGGGAGCAACCTAGTCGTTCCTGTCTGTTTGGCTTTATACCCCTCTTTACAAATTCCACAACCTTATCAAGCACCTGGTCTTTTGCTGAATTTCACGTAGCTGTGCTAAAGTGTAACCAGGTAAGCAAGCAATACCACCAATGCGGCATGCCTCTATGTGATGGCTGATGGCAAGTGGCACTGATGTTCCAGGTGTGTAGCCTGCCAAACATGCTGTGATGCACTCGGACGTTACTATGCTTATCTCAGGTACATCCTCTTGGGTCAGTGTGTCATCGTTTGGAGTGGGGAGACGTGAAAGGGCATCAGGTGCTTGATTGCATTTACCCGGTCGGTATTCAAGCTCGTAGTCATATGAGCTCAGTTGCTGGACCCATCGCATTTCAGTACATCCCAAGTTGGCTTTCTGCAGATACAGTAGTGGATGATGATCAGTGACGACACAACACTTTTGGCCCAAAAGGTAATCCTTAAATACTTCGGTCACTCCCCACTTTATGGCCAGCAACTCAAGCTTGAAGGCACTGTAGCGGCCACTGCGTTCAGCTTGCTTCAGCGTGCGGGAAGCGTATGCTATGACTCGTGGTCTACCTTCATCGTCATCTTGAAAAAGTATGGCGCCTAGTCCAGTGCCACAGGCATCCGTCTCCACTCGGAATGGTTTGGCAAAGTCGGCATACGACAAAACCGGAGCATCTGTCAAACATTTGATGAGAGCTTTGAAGGCAGCCCTTGCAGGGTCTCCAATTGTGATCTCCCTATTTGTAAGGTGATGCTGCTTCTTCTTTGTGGTGCGGTCACCCTTCAAGTGCTGAAAGAGAGGTTCTGCAATGGAAGCGTATCCTTTGATGAAGCGCCGGAAAAATCCTGTAAAACCAAGAAAAGAGCGGACATCCTTCACAGTTTTGGGTTCTGGCCAGTTGTGTACAACTTGTACCTTGTCTGGATCTACTGCAACGCCATCGCTAGAGACCAAGTGTCCGAGGTAACGCACCTTTTGCTGTATGAGGTGACATTTCGAGGGCTTAAGCTTCAGCCCCTGTTTTTGAAGTCTTGTGAATACCCGGTCGAGGTGTGCCAAGTGCGAGTTAAAATCAGCTGAATAGACAATAATATCGTCCAAGTAGATAAGGACGTTGTCGTAACATTGGTCCCCCAGGCATCGCTGCATTAGACGCTGGAATGTTGCTGGTGCGTTCGATAGACCGAAGGGCATCCTGTTATACTCAAACAGTCCAAATGGCACAGCAAATGCAGTTTTCTCCACATCCTCAGGGTGTACGGCTACCTGATAATACCCGCTGGTGAGATCCAAAACCGAGAAGTATTTGGCTCCCCCAAGTGCCTGCAGGGACTCTTCAATCCTCGGGAGTGGGAAGGAGTCTCTATGAGTGAGTTGGTTCAGCTGTCTATAGTCGACACAAAGCCGGATATTTCCATCTTTTTTCTTAACCACCACAACTGGCGAGGCCCATGGGCTTGTGCTCTCTTGTATCACTTGCTTCTCCAATAGGTCCCTTATGTGATCTCGGACTGCACCATATTGTGAAGGAGGAAGTGGTCTGTGACGTTGTCGTATTGGATGTGCTCCGCCAGTGTCGATGCGGTGCTTGATTGTATCAGTATACCCAAAATCTCGATCGTTGCTGGAAAATGCTTCTTTGTGATCTCTCAGCAGTGAGAGTACTCGGGCTCTCTGCTCATCGTTGAGGAGTGTCTCATCGACATCTACAGCGAACACCGCGGGAGCAGCTGAGTCGTCTGCTGTCATGGTAGCCTGTTTAGCCTCAAATGGTACCTCTTTTGGCATGTCACCTCTATCTCTAACGAGTGATCCCAACTGAAGATCGCCGAGCAGGGTTGACTTGGGTATTACAATATCAGCATCTGCTTCGTTGAACAGTGCGACCGGGAACCTTCCCTTTTCTACTCGTACCACGCATGGGGGTATAACTACTCCTGAAGGAAGGCTGCCTTCATCTGCTGGTGTCAACACTGCCTGGTAACCCTCACCGTTTGGTCCACCATGACTCCTGGCTTCCACAACTACCCCTTGTCGAGCAGAGAGCACCAGGGGCTGTCCACACATATGTGCCTGTCCGACTAGTCCACTCTCTGTATCAAATACCAGTCTGCTTTCCACCTTCTTCATTGCTTTCTGCCAAACTGGCGCGGGAGTAGGCCAGGGATCTTCTTCAGGGGATCGTTCTCCTACAAACATCAGCCTCTCCCAACACTCGCGGAGGATATTCATCCCTAAAATACCATGCACCTTCTCTTTCTCCCAAGCCCTCAGGGTAGAATATTGCTCACGAATTACGAGTACCACCCGAGAAGTGATGACTTGACCAGCAGCGCAAACATCCGTCTCAAAGCACCCGATGTAAGGAATGGTTGCCCCGTTGGCAGAGACGAGAGCAAAGGGTTCTGGGATGTCTTGAAGCTTGAATCCCAAAGGCTCCAACCGCTGACGGAAATACTGCTCACCAACTGTAGTAACCTGGGACCCGGTGTCTAGGAGACAAGTAATTGGTACACTTGAAAACATAACTTTGACCGAAAAACACTCTCCTACGGTTTTCGGTTGTAACTTAGCATCTGCTATTCCTGTTGAGTCTGATGTCTCTACCTCCACTGTACGACTCCCTACTGTGGAGGGTTGCTGTTTAACACCGGCATCTGCATGTTAGCCGTCGTCTGTTGATCTCTGTGTGACACTTCATAAGGGTCAGGGGGGCTGTTGGGGTAGGACATTTGAGGCTGTCTGACTCCCTCTCTTCCTCTAGTCGTACCTCTATACGGACAGTTTCTTGCAAAATGGCCGCTGTATCCGCATGAGTAGCATGGACCTAATCGACCTGTTCTTGGGAAACCGCCATTCTGGAAATCCGAGTGTGGATTCTGCCGAGGGCCAGGCATAGGAATAGAGCTAGCAGCCGGTCGGGCAAGTTCTCTAACTGCTTGCACCACCCTCTCGCTCATCTCCCTCACTGCTCCCAGGATATCATCAGAATTATTTCTTGAAAGCTGAATAGCCGACTGCTGTACCCGGGTTGCATCCACGGCACGTCCACGAGCTTCCTCTTGCCCTTCTCGTCTTATCCCATACTCTCGAAGTTCCCGAAAGGAGGTTATGCTGCCCCGCTCGTACATGTCTCTGCAAGTGTTCCTCATATATGTGTCGTTTAGTCCTTCTATGAGCTGTTCCGTCAAGGCCGAATTAGGGCTAGCGTACAACTTGGCATCTTTACGGGTGAGACGGAGGAATCGTTTCTCCAGATCCACAGCAAAGTCTCGGACACCTTCCCCTGGGCGCTGCCTGCGTTCAAGGAAGAGACGTTGTAGTTCACCCACAGCTAACTTCTCCCCATACGAATCTCTCAGGAAATCCAGAGCTTCATCTGTAGTTTGGCCATCAGCAAGTAAAGCCTTCACTTCTAACTTAGGAACCCCACGGAGGTAATCTTTAAGAAGGATCCTCTTTGGCCTACTGGGATGCTGTAACGCTGAAATGCATCTATGATGTTGGACAGGAAGTCTCTAACCTCCCCAGGCTTTCCATCAAAAGGAGTGATCTTCCTCTCGGGAGCCATAACCAATTGCGTGCGGGGCTTTGACAGTAGTTCTACAAGCTTGTCCTCCAGCTTCAGCTTTGAATCACCTGCTGATTGGGTCTCTGGCAACAGGGGGGTGTAAATGCACTCTGTCCAGCCTCCTGGAGGTGGACCGACCTCATCTCCGTGTGATGGTACCACCATCATGCTGTCATCATCCTCGTATAATAAACCCTTCGCTTCAGGATAACCCGACTGTAAAAGGCTTAGAAGCAGAGACCCATCTTCTTCCACTAGGGAAATTTACGTACACCTCCATGGCCTTTAACTTTGATGTATTCAACCATAATTACTGCTAACACCTGTGGTGGCTTGAACTTTTAATTTTAACGAACAGGACTTGATGTTGATAGATTTGCAGAGATATTATGCAAATAATATGTATTAAACTTTAAAATAATGGATATATAATAAACACAACACAGACTAAAATTCTTTATCCTGCAACAATAATGATCTCACGGAAAAAGAGAAGCCTACCAAACTCTACCAACTTTAGTACTACTCAGTAAAAATTTCTTCTTAGTCCAAAAACGGTGCAAGATTTCTCCTTTAAAAATGTCTTTAAACACTAAGACTTGTAGCAGTAGTCCCAAAATCTTTATGGCACTCTTAAAATAATACACCTCAGACTTCTCCTTTAAAAATGTCTTTAAACACTAAGACTTGTAGCAGTAGTCCCAAAATCTTTATGGCACTCTTAAAATTAATACACCTATCAGACTTCTCCTTTAAAAATGTCTTTAAACACTAAGACTTGTAGCAGTAGTCCCAAAATCTTTATGGCACTCTTAAAATTAATACACCTATCAGACTTTTCCTTAAAAAATGTCTTTAAACACTAAGACTTGTAGCCGTAGTCCCAAAATCTGTATGGCACTCTTAAAATAATGCACCCACTGAATGCACAACAATAATAATCACTTTCTTACGACCTACAAATTTAAGGTAATTTACAAAGGAGCGAGATATAAAATCACACGAAACATAAAATGGAAGAATTAAATGACTGTTTAGCAAACAGAAAATAGGCAATCCTTGGCACTCGAATGCTTTTCACAAAAATTTAAACAAAACTTTAGTTGATATCCTTACGCCACATCATCATCAGTACTGATCACTATCATCCTGCCGACTACGCCTGTGAGAGGATGGTCCCTATGGGTGGAAGAGGGCCTGAGTCCACGCCGAATCAGAGCACACAGGTTCAGAATAGTTCTCTGCTCATGTCCGGGTGGTCCGGGTTTATTCAAGTCCTTTAATATCTGTGGACACCTGCACACACTGTGGAAGGTTGTGCAGGCGGTCATTAAAATACACATACACAATTACAATTAATTATCTTATACAATGAAAGTATAATAATATTGTCAATAAAATGAAAGCCACTCCTAAGTACTCCGTCTCTATCAAATGATTATTATTCCAAATAAAGCAAATACATGAATACGTGAGGACCAGGGAATAGCATGACACTGGGCAAGAAGGCATAAGTCAACTAACACACGGCGCCCACTAATCATCATCATTAACACAAGAAATTCACAAACCCATGCCTTCAAGTCCAATCCCACCAGCCAAACCGAAATCGAGACCCACTCACGCATTCCACTGAAAGCAATAATGCACACTATTTATGATTTACTTCTTCATGGAACAGCCGTCCATGCGGTCGCACCAATATACACACACCAGTACTACGTGCACATAAAGTTACGAGCCCATGGCGGTTACCCATGACATTGACACATAATAATACATAATCTATGGCACCGTCACGTTAATCTTTGCCATACTTCTTCATTTTAAACATCGAAAATCTCTCTTAATACTTAATCAATATTTCTCAAAATGACACCTAGAAATAACCCTGATATAATTGCGGTTACTTTGAGAACCTTTTAAATGCAATAAATAAATATGGAATAATCAAAATCGGAGATTTAAAAGAGAGATTAAAATGAGTGTGTTTACCTGTGGAAGGTTGTGCAGGCGGTGAGCCGTAAAGGTCACGATACCCCCTAAGCCCGCGAAACCAGTAACACAATGGAACGTGTAGCAGATGATTAATGAACACAAGCAGATTATTGAATTAAACTTTTAACATGAACTACATAAGCTAAACAAGTAAACATACTTAATATATCTGGGTCGTCGCGCGAGGGCGCGCGGCACACAAATCCTCCGTCAGGGACCCCCTTACACAAGAAACCATTTATTCCTATCTGAAAGCACACAAATTTGTACAACAAGGGTGTTTTTTCCTTCATCATTTTCTTGCAACTTCGATGACCAATTGAGCCCAAGGAGTTTTCACAGGTTTGTTATTTTATGCATATGTTGGGATACACCAAATGAGAACACTGGTCTTTGACAATTACCAACGTGTTCAGTGCCTTTAACAGCTTGACACAAGGTAGATTTACATTGAAATAATTGTCAAATTCCTTGATATCCTAGAATGGACCGTTCCACATATCTTGGAGGGGGGGCGGGTCAGGCCCCAGATTATTATTTGTTTTTTACAGGATTTTTTTAAGAGAAATATTGGTTGGTGTGGTAATAAGGGCATTGCCATGCCATTAAGAACTTAGATAATTAGAGGAATATACCACAAACTGGTTGCTAAAATAAATATTAGACAATAGCCGGGCATGTAAAGAAGACACTTAGATGTAACAATTATTGGGAAATGCACATATTTATTAATATTTAGTAATACCGGCCCTTTCGTCCCTCGGGATAAAGTCGGGGTGTTTCCACGCCCCTAAAAGGTTAGCTATGTAGGGAAAATAAATCAATTACTGGGTAATTAATGAACTCAAATAATTCTAGACAATTGCTGTGCATGTAAAGAAGTCTCTTATTAGGTAAAATATCATGGGAAATGCACAGAAAACATTTTTAATTGGGTGGTGTGGTATGATGTATTCCTTCAAGGATTTTAGTATAGTCTATGGAGTTCCCAAGCAGGAAACTTATCCGTCGTGGTGCTCTCTGGACTCATCCCATGGCAGACGATTAGATTCAGAGGAAGACCGAACTACCGAGTGTCACGATACATGCTTCCTGAAAGAAGAACTACCGGATGCTATGGGAGATAGGGAATAGTGGAGAGCCATCATCCGGTGCTGCAGGAGATTCTGTGTGCCCCCCCCCCCAGGAGATTATGTACCCATACGGCGAATTGAGAAGAAATTTCGTCTGACAGATAGCGCCCTCTTTAGAATCAACTTCCTTCAACCCATGTTAATTTATTGTATGGTGACATACACACACACATAGGGGTGGGGGTGGGGGTGACACACAGAATCCCAATGACACCGGTGTCATTTGGGAGGGCGCTATCAGACAATTCGCCGTATGGGGGGACAGAACCTCCTGCCACACCGGCAGATAAGCAAGTTAACAAGCACGAAGTAACAAAACTAGGCCTAAACCATTCAGGTTTTGGTGCAAAGTGGCCATTAAAGTTTGATTTTCGGATGCAGGAATTGCAAGGCAGTTTCACCAGCGATAAAGACTGCTTTAAACTAGATTTATTTATGTTTTACATTAAATGATACTCATATCTGTCAATATAAGGAATTCGTTTAAGGTTTACCTCAAAACTAATCAGTTTAATGGTTTTTATTGAAATGGTCCCTCCCTCCGCCCCGCCCACCCCAGAAAAATAAAAAGGATGACCACGTGGTGGCGCCCTCAAGTGTTACCTTTGTGTCGATGTCATAATGTAGTGCAATAATTTTTGCATAACGTTGTACAT
This sequence comes from Plazaster borealis, assembly GCA_021014325.1. Taxonomy (NCBI): domain Eukaryota; kingdom Metazoa; phylum Echinodermata; class Asteroidea; order Forcipulatida; family Labidiasteridae; genus Plazaster; species Plazaster borealis. Next base: position 26,564,679 of record CM037475.1, read on the forward strand.
GGGATCTTCAATTCAATGGGGGAAAGCCTGCCTGGCACATCTTCCCGAATATTTGCTATTTTTTGAGGCAATAAAGAAGGAATCAGTCGAATCAAAAGAGGTGAGATTAAGGTTTGATTATATGACGTTACATCTGAATCGTAATCATGCCTTTATTCACCAGATTATTGTAAGAAAACTCCGAAAATTATATTGAACTTTGTTCAATTGTTATTTTTATTGTCATTTTATGTAGTGACTATTTTACCCCTATTAATTATGTAACCAGGAATGGTTTCATTTCATTTCCTTTATTCTGGTTGTGAAGCCAAGGACTCCCAGAAAAGTGACCTTAATCACTGTACTAGCCAAGAAGCCAATTTAAAGAAGACAAGGAAGGAAGTCTCAGTTTTAGATGTGGGAGGAAAACCGGGCCCCAGAGTCAATTATTACAGCGAAACCCACACAATTGTTTAACGTCTATGATTATGAACTGCACAAATCAATAAATTGTTATAGCAACAATACTTCTAAGTTCTAGTCTACTTATTCTCGTCATTGTGAAATCAGTGGTTTGTTTGGTTGGATTCGAACCCACGACCTTGTGATTGTTATTGTTATGTTATCCCTTTATCCCTTTAGAGACCAAAGCGGCCGCAAGCGGCTATGCTAAAAGCGGCCGCAATATTTGACGAACCTTTGCTCAAACAAGAGGGTCAAAGAAAAGGTATGGGACCGAATTGACATTTTCCAATGTTTCACATGTAAACATAGAATCTACAACTTTCCCAATTCCTGTGAAAAAAAACCACAGGCATATTACTCGGGCATGTCGCGTGGGATTCAAACCCACGACCTTTTGCCATTCTAGAGCAGATGTCCTACCACCGAGATTGCCCGGTAGCTAGGTAGTTTGAATCTTATATTTCAGCAGCAGGACCGCAACAATTTTAATGTACCCGGAACAACTACAAACATTTCTAGGTTTAGTATTGAGATCTATATAAATATAATCACTTTTTTTTCTTACTTCTACCCTATTGTACTTGTAGGCCTAACTTCAGGTGTGAAAACCATAATTTTACTGAGTGCATTCTACACTTCTGATGACTGATATTCATCATCCAGCTGTAGGTGTCTGACACACCGTCTACCACAACCATTAGAATGGCTACATCGATGGCAGCTGCCAAGTTTGAGAAGGAAGATCAGACTCAGAGTACAGAACTTGCTACTTCTGGGATTGACCTTCCAGACAATGGACAAGGTAGGCTATTTCACTATTTTGCAAAACCTAAGAGCAGAAATGTACATTCTTGTAATGAAACCAAAAGATGTCACAAAAAAAGTAACCTTTGTTCTGAAGTGAAACTAAAAGGTGTACAATGTATACTGCGGAATGTTAGTATTCATGCTTTATTCAGTAACAATATTCCACAGTCTCCAAAGTTTAGATTGCGAGGAAATAAATGTTTAGTATTTTGTATACAAAAAGATTGGTTATCAACCATGCCTTGGTTAAAACATATCTTTGGTCCCACCAGAATGTGATTTTGATGAACTAGCTTCTGGTTTGGGAGAATCCCGGTGTTTAGGGTGTCATGGCTGAGCGGTTTAGAGCATACAATTCAAGTTCTGGCGGTTTAGTCATCAGGGTGTGTGTTTGAATCCCGGTCATGACACGTGTGTCCTTGAGCAAGACACTTCACTATAATTGCTTCTCTTCACCCAGGGGTAAATGGGTACCTCTGCAAAGGTAGAGGTTGATATTGTGTTTGAAAAAGCCTTTGGAGTGCCATGGCAGCCCGGGGCTGTATACTCCCCAGGGAGCTGAGAAAGATTACAGGAATGTTATCGGCCCAATGACCATGGCACTAATGTAAAGCGCATTGATACAATATTGTAAAATGCGCTAAAGAACTAGTTATTATTTTTAATGATTATTAAAGCTAATACTTTCTGCAGTATTAGTCAGCTCATTATTTTCAGAAATAGAGGAAATGTGAAGATCAGATGTTGTACTTTCCTGTGAGAACTTTTTGTCTTTGATTTTTAGTATGAAATTAAAATGAAATACCTGATTTGTTGATATAACCAGATGCTATGGATGTGTCACCACCAACTACAAGCTCTGATATTCCACAAACTGAAACCCCCTCGTCAGGCATAGATCTCTCAACGCCGTCTGCAAGCGCCTGTCTGAAACACCTGGCAGGTAACATCCCTCACAATGGGGAGTCGTCCAGCAGCAAGGACGAAGCATCGACCAGTACAGGGGGTGTGTTCTCCATCAACAGGAACCTCATCCCCTCAGTGCCCAACCAGATGCAGGCATCGGAGCTCCAGGGTCTTGAAGGGGTCAGCGTCTTTGACCAGGAGGAGTTTGAGAGGGGCGTCTTGGAGCAGGTTGACCAGGCCATCTCGGCCAGGCAGCAAGTTGTTGACCGTGAGCGAGCAGAGAAAGACCTGAACGCTGTTCTGGTTGACATAAGGTAAGATCAGGGTAAATTTCATAGAGCAGCTTAAAGGTATCGTACACGTTTGGTAATGACTCAAAACAAATATTAGCATAAAAACTTACTTGGTAACAAGCAACGGAGAGCTGTTGATAGTATAAAACATTGTAGGAAACTACTCCCTCTGAAGTAACAAAGTTTTTGAGAAAGAGGTAATTTCTCACTAAAATAATAAAAACTTCTTGCAAGAAGTTTTTGTTCCTATCTGAAAGCATACAATTGTACAACAAGGGTGTTTTTTCTTTCATCATTTTCTTGCAACTTCGATGACCAATTGAGCCCAAATTTTCACAAGCTTGTTATTTTATGCATATGTTGGGATACACCAAGTGAGAACACTGGTCTTTGACAATTACCAAATGTGTTTAGTGCCTTTAAGCAGAAAATACTGTTTTGGTTTTGTTATCAAAGCAACGTTTATTTCCACATATTATCATTAAGACAAAAGAAGTACAGTCAATATACATAAATGTGGAGGCACGTTAAAAAAAGCGGGGCTTGTCAAGAAACAGCCTACAAAAACGAAACAAAACAACAGCTTTACAACAGATGAATAAACAAAATAACACCTACAACAAGTAACATTTTCTGCTCAGCAAAAATAAGCAGGATACCAGTCACAAATGGTTTGTGTGATATGGTATATTTGCTGGTAACCTTATTCCGGTTAATAGCACAATGTTGTTGTGCTTGGCTACTTTTTGTGCTTAAGCAGCTCTAAGAAATTGGGTCATGATAAATGGAATTGAGGCATTGCACTAAATCCCAACAAGGTTGGCACAATTTTTGTTTGAGGGGTGGTACAACGATTGGCTTGGGATGAAGTTGTACACTTGTCTTTAAATGTTTAACTTAAAAGGGAAGCAAATTCCATTCAGATTCAAACACAACTTTTCATAAAGAAATATTTCTCAAAATGATTGTTACCCCACCTACCACCCCTTAACCGTGTAAACTTTTATACTAAATATCACCAAGTTCCTTTTATTATGAACTACCAAAATCAAACAATTTGTTTTATCCAAGAATGGTCATGCTCCGCCCAACAAACACAGTGCTATGAATAAAATTGATTCTTTTGGTATGTATGTATGTATGTATGTATGTATGTATGTATGTATGTATGTATGTTCACTAGTTTGTTAATGTCTACTGTTTTCATTGGTCTGTTTTGGTTTGTTTCTCGGTGTCACAGGTCATGCAAGAAGGATCTCGGTCATATTAACAAAGTGATGTCCAACATGAACAGTAAGACAATTCCTCTAACATTCGCTCAGAAGGAAGTACAAAGGAATCTCATCTCGATGCGTACAAAGAGAGACAATAAGGTAATTTCCCAAACTCCTAGGTCTTTAACCCCTTTGGGTTGGTAATCAAAAAACGTTTGAGGTCGTCACATCACATTTCAAATAAACGGTTTATAGAGCTTTGTACCGAGAATTTTTAGCACATTCTTGAACTTTGATGACATTCAATCAAAACGGCATTGAATTTGACCTTTTGACTGAAGCAGATATTTCTCCTTGGATGTACAGACCCATTTGTTTTTTATGCTCGATGACATCACGTATCAACTTAAATGCCATTTTACACCATTTTAACTTGAGGTTAGAGACTTGTAATTTTGTTCCCTCACTTTCATGAGTACTCAATTTATTGGAAAATGAGTGCATCATAAAACTCAGTTTGACCTTGGAGCCCCTCTTTAACTAAACAGACATTTTCATACCTTTTCAATGCTCACTTTGTTTCAGGCAAAACAACTCAAGACTCTCCGTGCTCGACAGCGTTGTCTACTTGCCAAATTGAGCGGCTCCGATGTCAATCTACAGGTTTCAGATGAAGAAGAAGGTAATCAAAGCAAGATCAAAATCTTACTTTTGGAAATTCTTGCAAAGAATAGTGAATGGCCTGACGTTTCGACCAAGAGGCTGGTGCCTGCATTTATTATCACTGCATCGTACCTGACATCGTACCTGACAAGTATGGCCACAGTGTGGGGATGGTCTATGACTAACCTCACTCCCAGTGGTTTTACGATCTCGCCATGCCATTTTTACTGAGAATACCTTGCTCGATCATAACCCCTGGAAGTGTGACTTTGAAATATCCAAATGTATTGGATATTTTAATTATTCCTGCGGTTGATCCATTCTGTGTTAAAAGACGTACGCAGAGTGGGCAATCAAAAGAGGCATCAAGTCATAGAGCCACTGGTCCCCTCTCATTCTTCTTTGATCTTGTGGCTTGTCTATCTACATGGGTGACCATGTAAAACATGATTCATTGCAAATGGATCGCTTGAAAAAATACTTGAATTTCGACATGCACGTACTAAGCGCCATACAAGTGCCCTGCAAGCGCTCGAAAATTATTAACAAGCAGGCGAGCAGAGCGGTCATTTTTGGTTACCAATCAGCGTTGTTTTTCAGTGCTTCCCTTCCAGGGGTTAGTGACGAGAGATATCAATACGTCGTACTCCCCATAGTAGAGAGGCTGGTCTTTGACCAATTATGGCTTTGGGTTTGGCTCAGGCTTCACCTTCTGAAAGCTACGTTCTGAAAGCGCCTGATTTTTAAAATCACTGGCCATGCCTGAACCTCTGCAGAAGTGGAAACTGTGGTTTCAAAACATCCTAACCCTTGTTTTTGTTTTTTTACGTTTACAGAGGCTCTAGATCAAAATGTTCAGACGTACCAACAGCTTTTGTGTCGCAGCCCGACCTCGGAGGGCATCCTAACACAACCCCCGGAAGAGACAGAACAAGAACGCCTTATACGCCTCGGAGAAATGACCCCCTTTGGCTCAATGGTGCAGTCCAAGGCATCGACGAGCAAAGAACCCCTCCATCCGCAACCCTTGACAGACTTTGAGAAGTTTATGGCACAGAAGACACAAGATGACATGACCCGTCGAAAGAAAGTGATCCCCCGTAAGACGACTCCCGTCAAAGCAAAATCCGAGACCATCAAACCCCAAAGTTCACAACCTACTCGTAAAATAGTACCGGTCCAGTCGAACCAGGACATCAAACAGAAGCAAAAAGAACTATCAAAAAAACTGAAACAGAAAAAAGCGAAAAAGCCCACCAAGGAAACCAAAAGAAAAAATACAGATTCGTCGGATGATGAGACATACTTCGTTTACAAGCCAGTGAGGAGCGAGTCATCAGCGAGTTTTCCAAAGTCTCGCAAGAGGAAGATGAAGATGCGAGAGCTAAGGCCTCATTGGGGGAGTGATGCGGAGTTGAGTGACTGGGAAGATGACGGTAACAGTGAGCAGAGTGACGAGGATTATACACCGGGGTTCAACGACCTCTCAGATGACGGTTAGATTCATTTCCCCTTTTCGTTTATCAATACAACAAAGCAGTCGAATAATAATTTATTTTATCAAATAATAGACCACATCGTCATCATCATCATCATCATGTCCCATAACCCTACACTCTTGACGATTTGGCTCCACTCTTCTCTGTTTTCAGCCATTCTGATGAGTTCCCCTGTCCTTTTCCCCATCCTAAGAAAACAGCAAAAAACTGTCACAGCATTTTCACAAGAACGTTGAATCCATCCCGTTTAGCAAAGTGACAGTGGGTACCAGCCACATAGACTGGTTAAAAAGTGAATTCAATTTTGGGGTGAACAAAGAAAAAATGACTAGAACAGGATTTGAACCTGCAACCTCCGGATTAACGTGCTGGACCTCTACCAACTGAGCTATCTAGCCCTAATGTTGGCATGCATGAATCGTTTCTCGGATTTCTGAGGGTTGGTGTCCGTTTGCGAATGCTGCGGCCAGAGATGTGGTTGGTACCTCCTGTCACCTCGCTAAATGTTGATGGATTCGACGTTCTTGTGAAAATGCCGTGACAGTTTTTTGCTGTTTTCTCAGCAAGTAGACAGTGCATTCAGCTGAAACTTTCACATGTGACTTTTATTGTATCTTTCTTGATAATTTTGCCTATAAATCAGCAGTACTTTGACAAAAACCAACCTATGACCCTACTTTGAAAAAGAAGCACATTCTTATAATCTACCAATCTGTCAACAGCTCATCTCCCCAGTACCTTCAGTAACTTGTATCACCATACAATCCGCCCAACAAGCAAGTGGGTATTACTGGAACGTAATTGGCGCACCGGATTCAGTAATACCCACTTGCTTGTGGGTCCATCTGCCAGGATGAAAGCTTAATGAGTAGAAGTTTTTCAGTTAAACCACCCACCTATGGAACAAATTGCCAATGACTCATAGAACACAACACTCTTAGAACACAACCTGACGTCATTTCCTTCCAATCACATATCAAAACTTATCTTTTCAATCGGGCATATCATTAATTTTCCTGAGGTCTTAGTGCAATGTATAGTTTTTCTAGATACCAGTGCTTTACAAATATCATTAATATTATTATTACAAAGACGGAAGTTGGGAGTTTATTTTGTTCTGGGGTTTTTTCTTTAGATGAGGAGCCCGTCACACCAAAGAAGAAAACCAAGAAGAGGGGTCGCAAGGGAAGCATCTCAACGGAGGACTTTGAAGATGGTACTATAACATGTCTGGATGACATAAAGAAGTCATATGGGGTCAAAGTTAAACGTTCAAGTGGTCACAGGAAGTTCAAATGCAAAGACGACTCCACGCAGGATCTGTACATCCGTAGATTGAAGTAAGTCTTAGAAAAAGAGTCACCCCTTAGTCACGACTTTATTGACTGATAAACAAGTCATGGATGAGCAGTCGAGTGCACTGGATTCAAGTTCAATGGGGTGTTTGACCGGTTAACTGTAACTGTTAAAATGTTATAAACCGTTTCCAAATTGCCTTAACAGTTAAACAAAGCAGACGGCACTTAAAAAAAAAAAAAAATGGGACCTTCTTTTCTAGAAATGTTGGCCCAAGATGCTATTCAGGGAGAATGATTGACATCCGTTTTGTTGGTGGAACTGTCTTATCTTAGTCCCCTACAAAATGTAATACATTATTGTAAATCACCTACAATTTGTTATACAATTTGCTTTGTATGCCCCTACACCTGTGGTTTGTGGTTCTGTGACTGTGAAGACTGGCTGTAGTGTTCTTTTTTTAATCCTGATCGATCCTGGAAAGTGTGTTGACATTTGCTTTTTTTTTACAGATCGGCCCTTAGTTCGGATTGGAATCAGTAGAAACATTTTAAAACGGTTAACCGGAAGCCACAAGTTCCGTTTAACCATTTAAGAGAATAAACGTAGATGCAAACCCCTAGATTAAAGTTCTGTTGGGTTGTCAGGGTGGGTTTGAGATCTGGTCATGACACTCACCCATAGTTGCTTCTCTTCACCCAGGAGTAAATGGGTACCTTACAAGAGCAGAGATGGTTCTTGTGATTCAGGGCTTGAATATGGGGGGGGGGGTGCTTGTAGCTCAAAATAAACACCAGACTGCCAGACTTGTCCGGTCATGAGTTTTCTGGCCCAATGCTAAAATCACTTGCCTCGGGCCTGCAGTCCAGTGTAAAATCCTTGCCCTGTGATTGAGTTAGCTAGGTTCACCTTACTTCCCAGTTGGAAAGTGGATGGTGTAATTCTGATCATGTGCCATGTGCGTCATACTTTGTGGGCACAAACTCTACATGAATGTCCAATCCCTTTGAATTGGCTTTGGTCGTAATTTGTGGAATTTTGTGTCTTTCCAGGGAGAACCGTAGGTCAGAGTTGGTCAAGAAACAGAAGATGATCGAGCGAGGGGAGGTGGACAGTGACTCAGAGCCTGAGGATATGCAGTTTGAGGGCGGCCTAAACATACCAGGCAAAATATGGTGCAATCTGTACAAGTGAGTAAACCAATTTCATAAAGCATGTAAGCACAAAAACTTGCTAAGCACAGAAAACTCTTGCTTAGGAAAAAATAGGTTACCAGCCAAAATACCATACAGTTACCATTGATGTGACTGGTACCCCACTTATTTCTTGCTTAGCAAAGAAATTTGCCGAGCAGAATATTCTGCTAAACAGCTTCATGAAATTGGGCCCTGAGCAATTGACCAAGTCTTGAAATGAAAATTTCACAGGTTAGTTATGGTATATCTACATTTAATAAAGGATTAAAACAATCGAACGGTTCCAAAAACCAAAGGTATACTTACCCTTTAATGTCTTAATGTCCAAGTCATGGAACACCCTCCCTCCCCAAATTCAAAATGCTTCTTCCTTACAAACATTTAAAACTATGTTGAAGAATCACTGAATCAAATCTCTGTAATAACCCCCATTCTGCAGCTTGTTAATTTCTGTTAGTTTTCTTTATCTATTTTGTTTAACCTTTCTCATGTTTATTTTCTGCTTTTGTTATTGCTTTATTTTTGTAATTTTGTATCTTTGTATTTTGGTGCTGTTGCTCTGGTTTTACTTAATAGTGTTCTAGGACATCAGTACCATAGTGCTTAGAAACGTAGTATTAAGCGCGGTATAAATATATGTTATTATTATTATTATTAACCCTTTAGAAACCATTCATTTCTGTATAATCATCACCAAACGCCCAGACATGGTTTTGTTGTTGATTTTTTGAAACAATTTTCCTTGTAAAAGTGTCTGAAAAAAATACTATAAATCAGAAATTTTGTTCTGTTTTTAGAAACATAGATACTATGTTGACTTGAGAAACATTAGAAAATGTCAATTCAGGTCATGACCTTTACTTTGACCTTTTTTAGTTGAGTGGAAGTAGATCAGATCTTGCAGCCGTTTGCGGCCGCTATGGGCATTTTGGTACAAGCCGTTTGCGGCCGCTATGGTCTCTAAAGGGTTAAGAAAGCTGGAAATTTTGTGAAGAAAACCTTGATGTTTTTCCCTTGGGATTTCGTTAGGTATCAGAAGGTTGGAGTGAAGTGGTTGTGGGAGCTCCATCAGCAACAGGCAGGAGGCATCGTTGGCGATGAGATGGGACTTGGAAAGACCATTCAGATGATTGCGTTCTTAGCTGGACTCAAAGTGAGCAAACTACGGAATCCTGGCTCCAGGTAAGGGGTCTTGGCAAAATTAATTCAGGACAGGTAGTCAGATAACAATCCTCTGATGTCAAATTTTTGTTGGATTTCTGTCGGATTGTATTTCTATGTAAGACATGGTTTTATTCGCTGAAAGGCACACAGTTTTCTGATGCAAAAGACATGCCCAATGCCAATGCACCCCGCTGGGCGCTCTGCGGTTTGACTGGCTGATTAAATGTAGTATTGACAAACTTGCGGTTTTGGAGCGATCTGGAAGGTTTGGAGGTCATTTTAATAATTTTATTTTATTTAACTAAGATGTGTAGTGTGATTTTTTAGTAAGACATGTATAGACCCCCTGCTTGTTTTCCAGTATATAGCGATCCAAGTCTTTGCGGTTTGTAAACAAATGTAACCCAAGGCACTGTGAACTTCTCCCATGTTTTCTCCAACACCCAATTTCAAACAAGGTGAATTAATGGCGGTTAAAAAACCTTGTCCAGGAAGGTACTTATCCACTGGTTGTCTTGAACTAATTTTGACAAGGTCCCCAAGCTAGAAACCTAGCCCTATAAAATGAACGATTTAATAATGATTATAAAAATACGCAATTCTTATATAGTGCTTTATCACACCCGAGGGCATCTCAAAACGCTCATTATTTGTTCTATGTTTGAAGTATAAGACCCAATTATTTACATATCACCATGTAATGGTTTACAAGGTGCTGTGGCGCAATCTGCAGCCAGAAAAAAACCGGGGCGAACCCCTTCTCTAATGCACAGGACCTTTGGCTTTAACGTCCTAGAAAAATCGTGACGTGTCTTTTATTTATAAATTCTGGTTTTGAAGTCAGGGATTCTCAGAAACCAAACTTAATCACTGTATTAGCCAAGAACCCAATGGAGAGAAGAAAAGGAAGGAAGTTTCAGTTTTAGATGTGGGTGGAAAACCCCAGATAATCATTCCAGAGAAAACCCATGCCATAAAGTAGGGACTGAAAACACAATCCACTTAGTGCCCCGGCGGGATTCGAACCGGGGTCCTAGAGGTGGAAGGCGAGGAAAGATACCACTACACCAACCTGACCGCCCTAAACATTCTTATTGTTGATAGATATGTTGGTCTGGGGCCAGTCCTTATTGTATGTCCAGCTACAGTCATGCATCAGTGGGTCAAGGAATTCCATAAATGGTACCCCGACATGAGGGTCGCCATCTTACATGACTCCGGATCCCACACTGGATCTAAGGTAAGAAATATGTCCTTTTTACATGCATTACAGCAACACTCAGGACCTGGTGCTTTGTGTCCCATCCAGGGCCCGAATTCATAGAGCTGCTTAAGCACAAACATTAGCTAAGCACAACAAAATTATGCTTACCAAAAGGTTACCGGCTAAAATACAATGTCCTATGTAGCATCTGTGACTGGAATACTGCTAATTGTTGCTTAGCAGAAAATTGTTCAGCAGTATTTTCAGCTTGAGCAGCTCTATTAAAGTTGGGCCCATATTAAAGAATCTGAAAAGACATTATGCACATGACGTCTTTGAGTATGGCGCCCTCGGCTAGAGTTCAAAAGAAGGTTGCTCATTGGCCCAACCTTTGTGCTGCTTGGTTGTGCGTTTTCAATTGTGTCATCATCGTTTTACCTCTAAGATGGTGACGTGATGATGTCAATGCACAAGGTCCATTTACTGGAGTAAAAGAGGAGCTCCAAGGTCAAGTGAAGTTTTGTGATGTACTCATTTTCCAATAGACAGAGTCCTCATAAAAGTGGGGAAAAAATTTCAAGTCTCTAACCTCATGTTAAAATGGTGCAAAATACCATTTTATTTGATACTATTTCAGAGCAAAATTTGAAACATGACGTCATCGCACATCAAAAACAAACGGATCTGTACATTCCAAAGAGGAATTTCTGCGCCAGTCAAAAGGTCAAATTCAATACCATTTTGATTGAATATCATCAGAATTCAGGAATGAACGAACAATCCTCTATGCGAAACAGTACAGACGATATATTTGAAATGTGATGTCATCAAACATTTTTGGTTTTCAACAAAATTTGTACTTGAAGGGTTTCAAACACAGTGGCATTTTACACCATTTCGCATGAGGTTAATGACTTTTAATTTGTTTTCTCATTTTCCTAAGGACTCCATCCATTTGAAAATGAGTGCATCACAAAACTGATTTTTACCTTGGAACCCCTCTTTCAATTTGTTGATTACTTGGTTTGTCTGTTGTCTTTCTACAGAGGGCGCTAATCCATGACATTGCACTCAGCCATGGAACTCTAGTTACGTCTTATTCAGCGGTGCGTATACAAGAGAAGCAACTACTGCAGCATTCATGGCATTACATAGTCCTGGATGAAGGACATAAGATTCGTAATCCTGATGCTGCCGTCACTCAAGCGTGTAAACAGGTAAAGGCTGTGACGAAAGATTTTAAAGGGGCTGTGTCGTCATGGTCATGATTTACGTCACATTCGAAGGACGAAGCAATAATGGTTAAGTGTCTTGTTCAAGGACACAAGTTATTATTATATATTTCTGGTAATGAAACCAAGGATGCTTCATAAGTGAACTTAGTCACTGTAGCTCGCAAGCCTGAGGAAACCTGTAAACAAGGGTGCTTGTGAACCAGAAACACAGACGTTAATTCCTTCTCTTCCACGATAAGTGTTCAGAGTTCTTTTAGGTGCACTACAAATCCTAGTACACGGTACTTACGGCTTAATGTCCCATCCGAAGGACAAAGCAATTATGGTAAAGTATCTTGCTCAAGGACACAAGTGCCACGACCGGGACTCAAACCCACACTCTGCTGATCAGAAACACCAGAGCTGAGTCTGGTGCCCTTAACCTCACAGCCATGACACTCCACAAGTGTCATGACTTGGACCTGAACCCATACTCATGACAACACCAGAACTTGAGGCCGGTGCACCAGACCATTCGACAAGATTTGATATCCTAAACCCTGTTGTATTTTTTTTCTTCCTACAGTTTCGTACATGTCATCGGCTCATCCTGTCTGGTTCACCGATGCAGAATAATCTACGTGAGCTTTGGTCTCTTATAGACTTCGTCTTCCCAGGCAAGCTGGGGACACTCCCAGTCTTTATGGAGAAGTTCTCTGTTCCCATTACGATAGGAGGCTACGCAAATGCTACCCAAGTGCAGGTATTTCATTTCATTTCATTTATTAATTCTGGTTGTGAAGCCAAGGATTCTCAGAAAAGCGAACTTAATCACTATATCAGCCAAGAACCAAATGGAGACATAGAGAGAAGACAAGGAAGGAAGGTTCAGTTTTGGGTCTGGGAGGAAAACCCCAAGTAATTATTCCAGGAAATCCCTTAAGTGAGTGCTGGTAACACTGAGTCATGGCACATGTTATTTATTTGACTGTTTTCTCCAAAGGTGCAATGCCCTGGGCCTGGGCTAGGGGGAGTCAAAGTCATTGATATCCTAGACTAAACCATTTCACATATTTTAGAGGGGTATTAGGTCCCAGAGTGGTTTGGTTTTTTTTTTTTTTTTCAGGGGCTGAAATACATTTTCACTTGTGTACTTCAGGCACAAAATTGTACAGACATACAGACCTACCAAGATCTAACCCTCTGATAAAGTGGAGCCATCTGTTCTTTGTAGCAGGCTTCCAGATGTCTTGCTGGCAGCTTGTACTTGTACAACACCCCCCCCCCCCTTGCCAATCAAACGTTTTGGCTTTACCGGGGAGCCAGTAACTTGTGGAACCTTCCTGCATTTGTGTAACTCCTTGGGTACTTCCGCACTTAAGGGTTGAACTCAACCTTGAAGTATCATGAATCCGCCTGTATTGTGTTTCAAAAACAGGTTCAGACGGCCTACAAGTGTGCCTCGGTCCTCCGCGACACCATCAACCCGTACCTCTTGAGACGTCTCAAGGCAGACGTCCAGCACAACCTGAAGCTCCCCAGTAAAAGCGAGCAGGTCCTGTTCTGTCGTCTGACAGAGGATCAGATTCAGATCTACAAGGAGTACCTCAACTCCAAGGAGTGTCAGCTGATTCTGAACAGGGAATATCAGGTAAAATATTGAAGCAAAATGCAACCTTGGTTCCAACAGGCCTGCAATGAGGCTTGGAATGGAGGAAATGTTGCCCCTGGTCTTGGCGTGGTGCCTCTTCAAAAGTTTCCCATAGACTTTAAGATTTTCCAATGGAAGTGCCCTTTGCAAAATGAAAATGGCCTTGCCCTCTCAAAGATGAAATTCCAGGCCTATTAGAACTGTGATTTAGATTGACCTTTGACCTTGAGTAACAATAATGATTTTACACTCAACACAGGTGTTTGCGGGTCTCATTACGCTCCGCAAGATCTGCAACCACCCTGACCTGGTGAGCGGCGGTCCACGCATCATCAAAGGCGACACCAGCCAGGAGGCCATAGAGGCGGCCAATGATCCTACCATGCAGTATGGGTACTGGCAACGCTCGGGGAAGATGATCGTTGTGAACTCTCTGCTGAAGCTGTGGAACAAGCAGAACCACAGGGTGCTGCTGTTCTCACAGAGCAAACAGGTTGGTTTTCCAGGGTTGACTGATCCTTGTTTTTGTCTAATCATTTTGTGATTGAGCTGGGCCCAATTTCATGGCTTTGCTTAGGGACCATGTCAAAATTAGTCCAGGACAACCAGCGGATAAGTACCATCCAGGACAAGGTTTTTTAACCTTGTTTGGAATTGGGTGTCGGAGAAAACATGGGAGAAGTTCACAGTGACTGAGGTTATATTTGTTTACAAACCACAGAGACTTAGATTGCAATCTACAATTTTCAGTATGTAAAACACATTGTCCTTAATTTTGGTTGTAACAACAGAAATCAGCTGCTGCAAAAAAAACGGTTCTCGTATGAACTTCATAATTAGTAAGCTTTCAGATTAAAATTAAACAATGATGTTTGTTATCCTTACCAATCCTGTATACCTTTAAGTTCTGAAAGGAACCATTAAAACCCTGACCCTCACAAATCTTTCTATATCCTCTTTGCTGAAATGATGGATTCAGAAGGACTGAGGGCTGTAGGCCAAAATAACAATGGCTTATCACTGGGTCAGGCATCCCAATCTTATCCAAACAACTTGGCATGGAGTGACATAAGAGAGGAGGATATTGGAGGATTGAGGTCACATGTAGGTGTAAAGGCCGAAGGAGTAAGGGTGAAGGAAATATTCAGATTGTATGGTCCTTGTTGTTTGTTTGAAAGATGCTGGACATTATTGAAGACTTTGTGAAGAGAAGCTACACCTACATGAGAATGGACGGTTCTACTCCAATCTCATCCAGACAGCCTCTGATACAGCAGTATAACAAAGTAAGTCAATTCACATTGTCGGCGCATGAAAGAGTTAAACAAGAGCAAATTTTCTTCTGTTATTGCTGAGGTTTTTTGCTAATGCGTGTACCAGAGGAAATGTTTTATAATTTGTGAAAAACGGCTTAATGAAACTCTTAAACATTGTGTGTCCATTAAACAGGACCCTTCAGTCTTTGTCTTCTTGCTGACCACCCGGGTAGGCGGCCTCGGTGTGAACCTGACTGGAGCCAACCGGGTGGTCATCTTCGACCCTGATTGGAACCCGAGCACGGACACCCAGGCGAGGGAGCGGGCCTGGCGCATCGGCCAGACACGCCAGGTCACCATCTATCGGCTCATCACAGCTGGTGCAATAGAGGAGAAGATTTACCACAGGTACAAATTGTCCCATGCTTAGAATTTACTTTGTTGAACTTCTGAAACTCTATATGGACCTAATCATCACAAGCATCTTGCTAGCGCCATTTTCATCACAAGCATCTTGCTAGCGCCATTTTCATCACAAGCATCTTGCTAGCGCCATTTTGGGAGTCAACGTCCCGTGTGTTATACAGTGTAGTGCGCATTTTAGGCCCTGTGGAATTCACACGCTTACCAGATTTTTACGTGCAATTTGACTCTCTAAATGGTGAGCGTGTTCTTTGAAAACGTTTGTGCTCCGCAGGGTTTTCAGGAAGTTGGGCAAAAGGTTGCTACAAATGTTATTCCTTTCAGTTTAAATTTGTACGTCTTGTTCTTTGCGATAGGCAAATCTTCAAGCAGTTCCTCACCAACCGTGTCTTAAAGGACCCTCGTCAGCGTCGCTTCTTTAAATCCAACGACCTCTTTGAGCTTTTCTCCTTGACGTCAGACAGCAACCAGCATGGCACGGAGACCAGCGCCATCTTCGCTGGGGTCGGCTCGGATGTCAAGGTCCCTACAACTCGCCACAGACCGTCGAGGAAAAAGTCCATCGACAGGAAAATCAAGACTGAAGACAAAGTTCAGGAGAGAAAGGAAAGGAATGGAGTGAGGAGGACGGAGGTCCATGATGGTAAAGAATCCAAAACGGAAAACGGAGAGGTGAAAAGCGAAATTGAAGATGGCGTCCTGCCGGAGGACATTCCTGGATGCAGCAGGTCTGCGGAGAATGGCGCTGATTCTGAGGTAGGGACAACTTCAAGGAGTAAAGGAAGGCAATCCATGGATGTAGAAATGGGAGAACAGGCCGGAACAAGTAAAACAGAGAAAAGCAACGCAGAGACCAAGAGGAGGAAAAAGAAAAAGGATGCTAGTAAGTCAAGTTTGGACATAATTGATAATTGTGTTAAACACTTCACGTCGGATGATGTGTTCATCCGCAACTTATTTTTGGACTGAATTACGACGGAAGTTTTTTAACGCTCGGAACAACTTTTGATTTTCCTCAATTTTTCGCTGACAGCCGGATGGCTGACATTTATATCCAACTGGACTTTCCAGTGTGTAGTGTGCACAGGCAGGCACCCACCGTGATACACTTTGTTTCACCCGTACAAAGATGACAACAGGTTTGGAAAAAATACCTTGTAAAATCCCCTTTCTGGCGGTTATTGTGTAACCCATTTTCCAGACCTTTGTATGAAGATCGCAACGCCATTTTTCAACCGGTGCAGGCAAACCTTTGAGACACAGTCACATGATCAATATGCAAATTAGATCTACTATGTTTACCGAGTGGTCTATTGAGAACTATTGAGGGATTTATTCAAAGATATTCTGTCTTCCACAGGGCTTGAAGGACACCGTATTGCTCACTTGGCCAAGCACTCAGCGTACCAACCAAAGACAGAGCAGGGAGAGATGGAGGATGAACAGAGCGATGCTCAGAAAGATGACTACGTCCTCAGCAAACTCTTCAAGAAATCAGGTCAGTTCATCTTTTTTATTATTATTATTATATATTTCTGGTAATGAAACCAAGGTTGCCTCATAAGTGAACTTAATCACTGTAGCTCGCAAGCCTGAGGAAACCTGTAAACAAGGGTGCTTGCTATGTGAACCAGAAACATCGGGGTTAACCCCTTCTGTCCACAATCAGTGTTCTGGGTTATTTACGTGCACTACCAATTCTAGATATCGGGACCTACGACTTATTGTCCCATTCAAAGGACAAAACAATATTGGTAAAGTATCTTGCTCAAGGACACAAGTGCCACGACCGGGACTCGAACCCATACTCTGCGGTGTTTCTGATCAGCGGCTATGAGCTTGAGTCCGGTGCTCATAGCCGCTCGGCCTAGCAACCATTGTTTGTTACTCTCATAATGTAAAGCACTCTACATATGTAGGATGGCATGGGTGGCTAGTGCATAAAGCACTCACCTCTCACCACTGTGGCCCTGGTTCCCAGCTGGGGCCATATGTGAGTACAGTTGTGCATTGGTTCTCTTCTGCGCCATGAAGGTTTTTCTCCGTGCCCTCTGTTTTTCCTCAGTCTGGAAACATCAAACACTCTCGATCTCTGGCTGTGTTCCGTGGTCATTTAAGGGTCGATGTGGCTGGCTGCCAAATGCGCCCTTTGCATGCCTGCAGCTTGAACACATTTTAGCCGCGCCCTTCGCAATTAAACTCCGCTGCAAGTACGGATGCTCTTTCGTTTTGCCAACCAGACGCGATGTGCAATTTACATATTTTACGGGAAAGGTCCATTGATATACAATGATACCAACTTGATATCATCAGAGACTACAAGATACTTACGATAGCAGAAAAAAAAACAAATCTTGTTTGCCGAAAATCCATGCTTAGTATGCAGTGAGTGCGCAATGTTAATTTAAGCTGTGTCTTGTAAATACTTTTTTTTTTGAAGGAGTACACAGCGCCTTGCAGCACGACAACATCATGGAGGCAGCTAGCCCTGATTATCTGCTGGTAGAGGGAGAGGCGGATCGTGTTGCCAGGGATGCCGTCAAGGCCCTTAGAGACTCTAGACGTCACTGCCATCGAGCCACCTCAGGGGTACCCACATGGACCGGCTCTGGTGCCCCAGGAGGCAGCACACCCCCGCCTAAGAAGTAAATTTATCTCTTTATTTCTTTTTATTTAGGAAAAGTGTGGAATAGTTTTCCTTACCACATCATGACTGCTGAAACAACATCATCATTTAAAACTGCTCTCAAAACTCATCTTTTGGAAGTAAATGTTGACAAGTGATTTTCAACATACTTATTTCTGGCCCTTTCTTTTGAACTGTTTTTTGTATCAAGAGCGAGCGCCATGAGCGCCTTTTTTGGCGGATACCGGCGCTTTACAAGACTCCATTATTATTATTATTATTATTATTTTTCAGTACAGCTTCATCAACTTTGGACCTTTTGTTTTGGTGCAAGGGTGAAAACAATTTAGTGTGGGTCCAGAATCCAAAGAGATAATAATAATAATCGGTTCTTATACAGCGCTTTATCTACGGGTGATTCAAAGTGCTCATTATGTTTAAGACAGGCATGCTAAACTTTTTAGTTGTGAGACCCATTTATAGAGCACCTTGTAAAGATTTACATGGTGATGAGGTCTGGGCTCGATTTCACAAAGCACTTGGATTCATCTTAAGATGATTTGTCAAAATCACCATAGTGATTTGTATTGTGACATCAGACTTTGCTCCGCAGTTAAGATTGATGCACAGTTAAGATCAATCTTAGATTTTTGTAAAATCGGCCCCAGAAATATCTTAGCACACCCCCTCCTTTTGCAATAATTGTGCTGGGTTCTTTTACATGCTCTACACAAGACACGAGACATACAGCTTTAGGTCCCATCCGAAGGATGATAGTTAAGTGTCTTGCTTAAGGACACAAGTGCCATGGCCGGGACTTGAACACACACTCTGCTGATCAGAAACACCAGAGCTTGAGTCCGGTGCTCTTGATCGCTTGGCCACAACACATCTTTTCCAATGAAATGCTACATTGTTATTTGTTTTCATCACAAAATATTTGTGGTTTTCAGTTTTTTGTTCTTTTGAAAGATAGCTAAAAAATGTACTGAATAGACCGTGCAAGTCTCGCGCGTATTCGAACGTTTTTGGGACCACTTTGGTCCCACGTACGATGCTTTAACGCGTGAAGGAAACAAACGCGCGCACTTTAACGGGTCCCAATGTTCGAATACGCACGAGACTTGCACAGTCTATTCGAGATTTCATTTTGTGTGTCTCACCATTTTTAATCTAGGTTTTCATGCTCAATTCTTTCCAGAATCCATAATAAATTACTGGAATGTATTTGGCGATATATTTGTAATTTTGGAACAATTTCTTTTGCTTTACAGACCAAGGTTCGGACAAAAGTCAAACAACAAAGTAGCTGGTTTGCTCGGCGGCAGTAAGTTGTCCCAAGAAAAGAACAAAAAACAGGTACAAATTGTTATGGTCAGCAGATCTGTTTCTCTCATCTTTGTACTGTGTAGAATGATAATAACGATAATAATAATTCTTATATAGCGCATATATCCTAATAGCTGTAAGATCAAGGCACTTTACAACATTATTATCCCTGTTCATTGGGCATACTTTTAGACCATTCCTCTAACTTTCTCAACTCCCTGGGGAGCATACAACCCCCAAGCTGCTTAAATTAGCGCTAAGGGGTTAATCCAACACAATACCGTCTCAGCCCTCTCAGGTTCCCATTTATACACCTGGGTTAAGGAGAAGTAATTGTGGTTAAGTGCCTTGCTCAAGGGCACAAGTGTCATGACTGGGAATCGAACCCACACTCCGATGATTCAGCCATCAGAACTTGAGTCCGATGCAGTAGACCACTCGACCATGACACACCACTCGCTGTGGTGTAGAATCTCTCCTTGTACACGCTAAAAATCAGCGTGTGTAAATATCAAACTTTGAAGCAGGGAATCTGAAAAAGTTAATGGTATTAATATCAAATTTGTTTAAAGTGGTCAAGCGATCTAGTGCACCGAACTCAACTTCTTGTGGGTAAGTCATTAGGGTGTGGGTTCGAATCCCAGTCATGACACTTGTGTCCTTGAGCAAGATACCTAACTACAATTGCTTCTCTTCACCGAGGGGTAAATGGGTACCTGTGAGGGCAGATATAGTTCTTGTGATTGATTTAGCTTGGTGCGCTACATATTTGGCAGCACAGGCTGTATACTCCCAAGGGAGCTGTCTGAGATGGTTTTAGGGAAGAAAGAAATGACCCAGTGACAAGGGGTAATAATGTTGGAGTGAAATGAGTGTCACTGAGTGAAGGATTTGAGCGCTATATATTAGAAGTAGTGGTCAAATCAAATCGATAAATACTCTTGCTATGTATAAACTTACGTGTTTCTTGTTTTTTTTTATTAAACTTAACAGAAGCCGATATCTGTCCCAAAGCCCAAGCACTTCTCCGGGAAGGAGTTAATTGAAACTGCAGCATCTCAGAGCAGTTCCAAGACTACGGCCCTCCCATCTTCAGGATCCCTCCTAGCGCAGATACGGAAGCGCAACAATGCCTCCGCTACGGATCCAGACAGCCAGTCCTCTGTCGTCCTCCCGCAGCACGATCTTCTCCTAGACATTCGGGACTTTGTGTCTTTCCAGGCAGAAACCAACGGCCAGGCGACAACGAATGAGATCCTTCACAAGTTCAGGGGAAAGCTTCCGTCAAATGATTCAGCGTTGTTCAAGTCCATGCTGACTGAGATCTGTGTGTTCCAGAGAGTGAACGGTGGAGAGGGATTGTGGAAACTCAAGGAGGAGTTCCGTTGATGTAGGACAATATGAGTTTCCAGGCAGAGACCAAGGGCCAGGCGACAACAAATGAGATCCTTCACAAGTTCAGGGGAAAGCTTCCGTCAAACGATTCGGCGTTGTTCAAGTCCATGCTGAATGAGATCTGTGAGAGTGAACGGTGGAGAGGAATTTTGGAAACTCAAAGCGGAGTTCCGTTGATGAGGTACATGACTCATTCAATTGAATTTGCATACTTGCTCATTTTGAGTTCTGACAATGGATTGTAAAAACTCAATGATGTGTTCCGGTGTTTACGGAGATGATTCAGTCTACAAAATGATTGCAAGTTTAGCAATTTAAGTATCTACAGAAACATTACTCACAGACAACCTAGATATATTGATCTAGGCCTGGAATTACAGAATGGCCATGAAATTCAGATAAAATTGCAGTGGTGATTAGGAAGGAGACAGACGTTTCTGAAAACCTTTGGAGAAATTCTAGTGATAAAATACATGATTGGTTTTTGTTCTGTCCTCTTTCATTTAGAGTATCCTAAGGAAGTGTACTCATTGAAAATCAGGCCTGGCATTACACAGAGGCCACAGAGGCCATGGCCTACATTGCCCTGGTCTTGACCTTTGTGCCCCTTCAAAAGTCTTCAATAGGCCTCGGGCTTGATCCTGCATTGTTATAAAGGCAAGACAATTTTTCTGTAACAAAGGGCGCCCTCTATGAGGGGAAGTGAAGTTTTTACTGGAACATTTCAAGGGGCACCAAGGCAATGACCGGGGGGCATGGAGGCAAATTTCTCCATCGCTTCCGTGAAATATCAGGCCTGCATTGTAGCTCAAGCCATTATGCCTTCTGTATTCTAATTCAGATTCAGAAGTGTGGAGCGGGTAGGGTTTTATAGACCAATCTAGTTGGACAGTTTTCAACCAGATCACCAGGGGGTTGATGTTAAGAGCAAAACATTGGATTTAATATCTGTGCTAAGAAGTCAGCAGGAATTGTGCACATGGGGGAAGAAAATAGATGCAACCGTTGTTCCAAATAACACTCAGGTTTATCAATCTAAATTATCAATATTTGTTCAAGACTTTGTATTTCGAGGTGTTTTTTTTAAAGGAAAGTCAACCCAAGCTAATGCAAGGAAATGCTCACCGTGGGCAATACTAAGTGAAACTAATATTCTAATCTGTTTTAAAAAAATATGAAGACATACTGAACTGTGATACTGGTAATGTAAAAATGTTTCTTCTTTAGTACCGTGGAATGCATAGAGACGATTTGACACATGATTTTACAAATCAGAACGAAAATTATGCTATGTCCAATCTCTAGCACTTTTATACAGGTCACTTTTATACCAGACAAAATGCACAAGTTTTCAGCATGCAACAAAGGAACATTGCCAGCGGTTTTGTCAGCTAAGTAATTTTCCTTGCTTGTTAAACTTGACTTATTTTTGTGTGTGTTGCAATTTCTGATGTATTCATATTTTAACTGGTTGTATTTTTGGGGTTTTGTTTATTTATTGCCTCATTGTAAGCATTTTCCCTGCCTTAGTAGTTGCTGTGGGTTGACATTTCTTTTCATAATTAAGATTTTAATTATTCTGCTGTTTTTGAAAGAATCATGAATAAAATCGGTGTAATGCCGAAAGAATTGTTTTTTTATAAGATTCTGTTTTGAGTTTTTAATTTGTGATGGTTGTTATTAACTTTAATTAAATGTTGTTTGAACTTTTAACGTTGATTTATTAGCAATAATTTGACTTTGTGTTAGACATTGTTGGGTGAAGATAATGGGAAGCTTTGACTTTTTTTTTGTTTTGTTTGTTTTGTTGGGGTGTTGGGGTGTTTGTTTGTTTGTTTGTTTGTTTGTTGGGGGTTTGTTGGGGTGTTTGTTCTTTTTGCTGTTACTGTTGTTTGCTTGATAGAAATTGTACTTCTAGGTTTTTGTGGGGGTTTTAATTGATGTTTGGTTTGTTTTTATATTTGGATGTGTACCATTTAATAGGTTTTTGTTTGTTTTGTTTAGGGTTTTTTTATGACACTTGTCATTAAAACAACATTTATTTTGTTTAAATCTTTAAAAGACATACAATTTAGTATTGCTTGATAGAAACAGCACTTCTAGTTTTGGTTCAATTGATGTTTGTTTTGTTGTTCATTCGGATATTAATGTTTAAAATGTTTGTTGTTTGTGTTTGGTTCATTTGCATACAGTTAAACTTTGGCTTATTTTAAATAAGCCATAATATTTGCACAACCAAAGTTAAGTTGTAGAAGGTGAAACGCATTCTAGCAATTTACACTCCTTTATTTCATTAATCACTTCATAATTTTACCATTTTGATTTACTAAAAACTCCACTTCTACATTTTCTAGTGAAGTTTTCCTTTGCACCATGCTTAAACTATTTATTTGGTAACAGTTCCTGTGTTACTGATGGCACTCTTAATAGTTACATTGAATAATCCTTATTGAATAATTATGTTTGAACATTCATTAATCCGTACTGGGCAAAACATTGGCTTGCTTTTTACACAAATCGTTGATAAACACCATTCCATACGTGTGAATCGACCAAGCCCTGAATGATCTCATTGTTTACCGAAGTTTAATATTAACCTAAAACAAACAGAGAAGGCATACCGGGCTGTGCCAGTCTATACCACTGGCGGTTCAATTCTGTACACTATTATTAATGTCGTCTGCTAATTCCCGCCCAATGTAAATTCAGCCCGCAATTCCAGCCCTCCTATTGGTCAACCGAAATAGATAACGTTTCGTTCAGACAGTAAAAAGCGTCGGTTGTATAGAACGCAAAGTCCAAAGGCTACAATTTTATATATGTTTTTCTACCACCTAGCGCCATTTTGTTGCTTATTTTTCCAACAACAGTCGTGTCTAAATTGATTTTTTTTTTCGTAAATCTGCGCCACATTTGAGGTTTTAAACTCGTCAAAATGAGCGGCCGGGATGTTGGAAAGCATGAAATAGACGTGGAGGACGAGGAGAGGGAGATTACGACCTTCGAGAAGTATGTCCAGTCAACTTTTGCCGAGTTGGTCGGCACGATGTTCTTCACCTTCATCGCTTGCCTGGTGGTCACATCACAAGATGTTGTAGCTATTGCTTTCGCAGAGGGGCTGGCAATGGCCCTTCTGTGTTCAGCCTTCTTGAATATCAGGTTTGACACGACATTCCTTTCCATTTAAAGCTTGCCTTCATGAAAGACGAAAATTGCCTTATTTGTTACATTATGTTTAACAAGTATGAAAGGTTGCCGCGCCAATCGATAATTATTAATAATATGATTTTTTCGTTTCATCTTTCTTTTCAATAATCTAAAAATAGTCATTCAGTGAGGTTAACCAATGAGACTACTCTTTGAAAAAATAACGCAAGTCAAACATTGTCGTCAAGTTTGTTTTCCAAAGTTCAATTTAAGCCCCCACCATCAAATATCTTGTGACGTCACCAAAATCCCAACGCACTTATAGTGCCGGTCTCAATTAAAGGGATTGTATACGTTTTGTAATTGGAACCCATTGTTTGTTTCAATCATATATAGTTGTAGATATATACCATAAGACTAACCTGTGGAAAATTCATTTCAAAAGGTGGTAGCATTTTTGAGATATTGCCGAAAATCTGGAGCGGTTATGTCCACGCAGGAAGAATAATCTGCAATTGGAATACACAATCTGAGAAACGTTACTGTCAGTAACGCTTCTCAGATTCAAATTTTTGGGGATAACAAGTGATATCTTTTTCCATAACCGCAGTACTGCAAAGTGAAATGTTTCTATAAATGCTTTATACTATCAGAAGCTGCTGTACTTCTTACCAAGTAAGTTGTTATTGCCATTAATTTTATGAGTAATTACCAAACGTATACAGACCCTTTAATATAAACACCTACCGTGTGCATCATTTACAAGACCCGGGTTTGCAAAAAATAGTTGGTGCACGACGAAAGTGTAAATCAATATACTTTAAATGAACATTTTCTCAAAATGCACTATACTTTCCAAAGCTGCTGTACTTCTTACCAAGTAAGTTTTTATTGCCATTCATTTTCAGAGTCATTACCAAACGTATACAGACCCTTTAAAGTAAACTGATTTATTTCATTGTTAGTCAATACAGTCTAACGTCAACATCTCTTTTTAAAAAGAGAGAAAACTCCGTGTGTCTTCGTCTATTTCTAAACACATTATTTTCACTTTCTGATTTGGTTGCAGCGGTGGAATATTCAACCCGACGTTGACGTTCGCAGTGTGTCTCTCAGGAGGTATCAGCCCGCTGCTGGCTGTGATCTACTTCTGTGTACAGATATGCGGAGGCTTGTTGGGAGCAGCTTTCGTCAAGGTTAGCCCTCTTGTCCATTGTGTGTTAATGTGTCATAATGATACAGTTAAGAAAACAATTGCAATCTTACTTATACTTAATTATATACTTAATTACTTACTTACTTACTTACTTACTTACTTACTTACTTACTTACTTGCTTACTTAGGATTGATGGATGTAATTTATAAGTTAAAGCCTTTTAGTACCCCAAATCCATTTTCTGTCCATAACTTGTCAATTTTTGTTTTGAACTTGTTGGTTGTTTTCATATTACCAACATGTTCGGGAAGATTATTCCACAACTCAACAACTCGTTGGGAAAGAAAGTTTTTCCTCAAATTTAATACCTTGTGGAGTTGTTTTTTTTGAAGAGTTTGAAGTTTTGTCCCCTTGTGTTTGTGTTGTGTGACATTGTCAAAAGCTCTTCGGGTTGCTTACATGGCAGCTATTTTTAAGGCAGTGCATTAATTGATAATAAAATGTTGTGATGTCTTCCCCCATTAGGCCGTCCTTCTTCAAGATTCCTACAATGACATCCGCGGTGGCTGCAACAAGTTCCGCGGTAGCGTACCTTACGACAAGTACGACTCCCTGCATGAGCTGGGTGTGTCTCCCGGTACAGCCGTCATCATTGAGGCCCTTCTGTCTCTGTTTGTCTACATGTCCTACCTGCAGGCTAACATGGACAACCGGGGCAAGCACCTCACGGGACCACTGGCCTATGGGTTCTCCATCACTGTCGGCATCTTGACTGGGTAAGTTTGGCCAAACCATAGAGAAAGGATAGAGAAACAAATCTGTGGTTTTAATGCCCTTGCCCTTTACTGTGATAACATTTTGGAGGATGTTGTGATTCTAGTTATCAAAAGTTATAAAAGGATAACTAAATAAATACATTCGTTAATGTCATGAAACAGTTTCAATTTCGCCAGAGCATTGTATTTTGGGTTCAAAAGCCATAAAATCTGGGCAGATTTTGAATCGCCTCAGACCAGGAGTCAAACAGTTGGATTCTTATAATAAAAAACTTCTGACTAATACTTACGATCAGAAAAATAAATGTATATTTTGGAAGCTGTAACTGAAATACAAACAGAGCTATCGCTGCATTCTCGATAATAAAATAGAATGAAATATTCGCCGATGCAAACACATTTATTGAAATGTGTATTTATGATTTAAACTTAGTGGTTTTTTTATGCTATAAGGTACATTTATATGGGAACGCTTGTGTTGAAAAAATATTTTTAAAACGACACTAGAGAATGCCGGCTTTGAACTACGATAAAGGTTTTAAAACCTTAGTATTTGTGAGTAGTAGAAACATAGGCTTACGACACAGGGGGAGGCACGCGGGCAACTGCCCTCCCAAACTCGGGCAAGACAGTGGGGGCAAATTTGGGCACAGCAAGAAGAAGAACAAAATTGCACATGCAGAGAAACCAAAATACTTTTTACCGGGTATTAGAAATTTGTACTTATTGTTTTTATCTGTGTAACATCTCGGGCAATTCAAACCATCTGCTCCACTTAACCATAGACTCCCAATATGCCCCTAGGTATATAGAAAAGATCCTTTTTGTACAATTTTGCTGATGGGGAAATGTGATTGGTTGGATTTCAGAATGCACTCCTCCGGTGCCTCCTTCAACCCCGCCCGGAGTTTCGGACCAGCCGTTGCGTCCGGATATTGGGATGAACACTACATCTACTGGGCCGGACCAACCATCGGTGGCTTATTAGCCGGAACATTCTACAGGTTGGTTTTAAAACAATCCCTTCATTGTTCTTTAATAACCATTGGGAGAAACAATAGCAGAGAAAATACTTCAGCCAACAATTTACTACTGATCACCTTTGTTTTTGAAGGCCAGTTTTTGAAGAGGAAGATATGAATCATTGTTCATGGTTTCTTTTCAGAACCAGGTTTCTTCGTAGGTAAAATCATGTTTTTATATTATACAATACAGCATTATAGGTAGTTTCGAAAACACGGGTTGGCTTGGGATCAGGCTCCGTCAGTTATTTAGAAAATGTGTGCTTTCCTTATGGGAGCTTCAATCAGGTGGACTTGGTTTCGAAAACGGCCATAGTTATACCATAGACTTTCTCAAGTCTCATTAGTTTAAAGACAATTAAGTTTCAATGTTAATCAACTTATTGTCCGTCTGTTCTTTCATACTTTTTCTCACCACTTCAAAAATTGTAAGTTTCTCATATTGATATGCTTCACTATTAAAGATATTATACATGATTGGCAATGATAAAATACATCATTGTTTGATTTTAGTCTGAAGCTTACTGATTATGAAATTCATACTAGAACAAATTTTTTGTTAAATATTTCCGTCTGAAATGAAGTAATATTTGAGAAAACTGTATCTGAAAACCTATAAAACAAATGCAAGAGCTGATTCCGGTTGTTACAACCAAAGTCTTTGTGCCAACATGCTGAAAATTGTGCTTAGTTTTTCACTATTTTCTCTTGACTCACACAACGGACTATAAGCCCAAATTTTCACAGGTTTGTTACTTCGTGTATAATGGTCGATCACACAAAACATGAACACTGTCTGCAACTATTTTGTCAGCTTTACCAATCCTGTATAAAGATGCATGCATCTGTCTTATCAAACCAGAATTTAAATGTTATCTTCATTTAGTTTAGTTTAATCTGTGGACATTGCTTTCACTTTCACGTCAAAATTATTCTTCTTCGTAGATTCATCCTCGGTGATAGCAACAAGCGGCTCATCATGAGGGACTGATGGGGGACAGAGGAGCGAGTCGACGGTAGCGGGATGAGAGACCATCCTGCAAAGTCCGTGGGAGGTTGTTCTTCGCTATCGTATCAACCAACACAACTGGCTTCACAAATACAACATACAAAGTTTCATATATGATTATTATTCTAAGTCAACAAAATGAGTAAGCAACGAAAGGGAATTAACGCTGCAAATTAACGATTATAATTAAGGCTTCCACGTATTCAAACAATTATTTGTATTTATGTGGTCAGGCAAAAGGATTGAAACATATTACTGACTCGACAACTCTCCGTTTGTTAAAAATTTCTTTTGTTTATATTCATTTAGTTTAGAAAGCGTGTATACTATAAGCTACAATGAGCCATTTCTGGTGACGATATTTAAAACTGAAGTATACAATGTCATGTTTAATAATTTTTACAAGACCCGGGTTTGCAAAATAAATATTTGGTGCACGACGAAAGTGTTAAGTCAATAGACTTTTTGGACACGGTGGGTGGGATGGCGTAATGCTTGCATTTTGTATAAATATTTTTACAATTACGGTTTTTGAGTACGAAACATAACCTTAGGAGAACAGCATCTGAACACAGGCATTCTGGACCACTCTTTGTAAAAATTCATTTGATAAATCAATACCCTATTCCCAGGAATGCCAAAACCATGTCTAGTTTCTGGACGTAAAGTTAGGTTTTCCCGTCATTATTTGGCAAACATTGGCCTATTTCACTTTCATGCGTTTGTATCAGAGCGATTTTGCCTCTGCACTTGAAACTGGCATTCACTTTCACTTTGAGGCATGCGAATTTGTTAGCATTATTCAATTAAACTTTAATGTGTTCTTTTAGCCTTGTAAAACTTCCGTTCAGTTAAGCAAAGTGCGGTGCAACTGGAGATTTCTGCGAAAAGCTGTTGCGAAGTTGAAGGCTGTTCGAATGAATTGTTAAATTGGATGATTATCCTTTTTATTCGCATGTCGCAAAAGGACATTTTAATTGTCACGTAATAAACCACAAGGGAAACTGACTGGGTAAATTTGTAAAAGAACATTTGCTTACACATTCAGTGCAATTGAATGACTGTTTTTAGAAGCTTCCAAATATCGAATACCGCGACGTTTAAATTGACCGCTTCTTTGGCGAAAATGACCGGGAAAACTTAATTATCGGGAAGCATGGCTCGTACAGTCTTTTAGAATAGGATTTCTACTTGTATAAAGAACGTTTTCACAGTCTTCTTGCAATCATTTTAAATTTAATGCGTGTATATATTGTTATTGGAGGTAGACCCACCACTATACCCTGGGTAACCTGGGCCCAATTTCATAGAGCTGCTGAAGCACAAGAATTAGCCAAGCACAACAAATATGCTTACTATAGAATAAGGTTACCAGCCGGACTACCATGTCCTATTATGTATGACTGGTATTCTGCTCATTTCTGCTTAGCAGAAAATTGTTAAGCAATTATGTTTTACTGCTGGAACATCTTTATGAAATGGGGCCCTGGAACACGGGTCGGGTGTGAACTGGCTTACAAAGACGAATTTGATTTACCGGTAAGTTTTTTTGTCATTGCCCTCTATGGATGATTGTTTTCCACACCTATAGAAGTTTCAATAGTTTATCTTTGTAAGGTCTGCCTTTGGTGATTAGTTGTTTCTGCTCACATTTTGCTACTATAGTTTAACCCTAATTCATACTGCTTATTGGCAACCAGTATATAGCAAACGTGTACAGTAAAGTGTTTGCGAATTTTGACAACATTTTCAGATCAAAAGTCGAAAGTGGAAACAATAGCAGCTTAAGGGGCCCGTGGAAAAGGCACCCTAGTTGAGTTACAATCCATTGACCAAAAAAATGTGATAGGTTCAAGGGCAAGCGTAGAAAATTGAAATATTTAGAGTCAAAACCATGTTTTAAAATCTTTCTAATGGAAATAATTGTACTGAACTTAAAGATGACAAGTTGAGCGTTGATTGGCGCTTAGTTTTAGCAAAGAGCAAGCTTGGTTTGTCATAAAATAATTGTATAACGAGTAATTTATAGAGGGATTTTGTTTGTTTTTGTTGCTTCCGCGAATTCCCCAAACGCTTTGAAACTTATATATTATAGAGCATTATAAACTCTTTGTTCTTCTTAAAAAAATAAAAAGGAAAAGTGTTTCATCGATTTTATTTGTAGTAATTTCTAATCGCAACAACTGACACCCTAGAAGATTAATAAAGACATTGTGTGTTGCTTGGAATGGTATAATGCTACACACCTCTTGCATAATTAGGAAGAACGTCAGCATGGAATCATTTGATACAAAGCCAAGACTTTTGGACTTTTTGGAGGAGTTATAGAGTAAGGATTGATTAGGCCTTAATAATCTATGGAGTCTCCTCTCTAATCAATCAATCCAAGCCATCGATCCAGTTGTTTTGGCAGGAGAAGCCATCGATTTGAAGGAGGGGGGGGGGCAGATGATGAGATTGGTGCAAAAACATTTCTCCCAACCATCTTGTTTTAGGCCTAATTCACTCATATTGAAACCAAATAGAGACTGGAAGTGCAAAATAGTCTGTTCCATTGTCACGAAATGCTCAAAGACATTCATGCTCAAACTGACCCTTGCTCTATCACCCCCAGCGGCGTAGCCACGGGGGGGCCTGGGGGGGCACGTGCCCCCCACAAATTTCCAGTGCCCCCCCAGGTGCCCCCCCCCCATGAAAAAATTGCAATAGTGCCCACACAAAAAGAAAGTTCAAAGAATGAAAACAAAACATTACGAAACAAAATACATCTGCTATTTGTAGGCCTTCATTTACAATAAAGTAAAACAAACTTTAGTTGTTTTCAAAGCCAATAATTATTGTTTAACTTACGCTGTGGGGATTGTCGCTATCATCACCGGAAGCGCGCGCGCCCACGTGTTGATCAATGCAATGCAGCGGAATGAAAACAGTTGGTGTGCTGCACGCTACGCTGGTAAACGATAACCAACGGTTCACGTGTATAAACATAAGCCGTTGGTAATTGTGACCAGCGTTGCGCGCTGCAAACCATTGATTACCGGTATATACGGCCTACGGGTGCACCCCACTAAATATGGAGAAAACAGAGCGTCGAGCTCATGAATATTTTGTAACATTTGAGAGCCCAACAAAAGGGGTAGAGTGCAAAAATGTTCCCCAATTGTAACCTGGGGGTTGTTGACTTCCAACTTGAGGTATTTTTGATGACATAGGCCCTGAAAAAATGGTCCTATTTGCCGAGAGGTGTAGGGACATTTTTCAAGATTGATGCTCGGACGTTTGGAAAATTACACCGGTGTAGGGGTGTTTTTATTTGGAGGGAGAATAACTCGACGTGACCGGTACCAGGGACTCCCCATATTAAATTGAGCAGAGAATAAAAGTTCACGAGTCAATATATACTTTTCCCTTTACTGTAAAAGCTGTGAGACTTTTAAGTATTTTTCGTGTATTTTTGAATATTTAGCCTTTTGCACTGAATGCTATGGAAGTGGAATTAGTGGGGTGCGCCCCTACATGCCGGAGGGACCAAAAAGTTATGCTACGCGCACGCGCAACGATGGTCGTTACCAGCGTAGCACGCAGCATACCATTTATAAATTACGGCGGGCGGCCATATTGCTACCGGAAGGCGAGGATTCTGAAAAACAGTGAGATTTTAACCGGTTTTTTGAGGAGTGGATTTTCTGGACCCGCGCCGAGCTCACTGTGAGAACAAAAAACACTAATTTTCGCGAGATCCGGTTTCAAAAGAGGAACTCCAGGTGCATTTAAATGTGAAGGGCAAAAAGTTTCTAATAGGATATTGTACATGGCCCTCTATATGAGGTTCGTGGAGACGATAGCGGATCAAACCTCATAGTTCTAGGGCTAGGAGTACATGACCCCCACCACCACTGACACACCCATTTTCCCTGGGCCCCCCCACTTGGAAGCAATGCCCCCCCTGTGCCCCCCCACCGAAAAATTCCTAGCTACGCCGCTGATCACCCCCCCCCCCCCCACCCCACCCCCGATAATTGGATGGGTGGGGCCCAATTCCCAACTCGCCCGTTCATTTCAACAGAGGGCGCTCTTCTTGAATTTTGACAAGCGGTAGTCGGAGCCACATTGGTCTTGTTCCTGGTCTTAGTTGTGTATGGGGAATGCCGATGTCGCGGGACCTTTAACTTTCACAGGTGATCATGTGTGTTGTTGCTTTGTCGATCGTCACAACTCGTGCAAAACAAAACATGTCATCTAACATGTCCAGTGTGGGTTATTGTTCAATTGTGGCTGAAAAATGTCAGGCATGTATAAGCTTTGTTGCCACAGAGTATGTCGAATTCCAGTATTGTTCTACCGCTTTTTTCCCCGACTTGATCTTGGATGGGAGTGGCGAAGGACGTTGCGTGGTTGAAGGGACCAGACACAGAAATTCCGACCGTCTTACGCTCCGTCAGCCCCCGGTGACCAAGCAAGCACCACCCACTAAACTTTTCGTTAGTTTTATGTTGCCATTTTACTGCACTGTTCGGTTTTCTGTTAGTGTATCCAGCCTCTTTTAGTTTCTTTTTCTTTGGACATCAAACACGTTGAGAAATCTTCATTAAAATAACGGAGCTGAAGACTTGTTTTTTTAAATTAAGGTGAGTGAGTGATTGCATGCATTGAAATTTGTGAATCAACTAGTCCCATTCTATCTAGGGGCAATCCACTACTACTAGCTACTCACTGGACTTCCTTCATGTGGATTGATAAATAAAAAAGAACAGGGTATTGGCCCTACTCTAGACCAGTAACTAGGGTGCTGAACTCCTTTAAACTTTGTTTGGACATCTGTGGTCTAGTACTAGTAGTACTAGTAGTATAAGTATACAGTACATCCGTAGATGTCAACACAATTTTTTGCCCTACTCCTAGAATTGCCAGTCAACATGATCCAAGACTTATCAAGCAGACTAACATGCAACTAAAAATGTTAGTGGACAACTACCTCTATGTGATGTTTATTGAGCAAATATATGAAGCAGTATATATAGGCCATACTTCTTATATAGGTCCTGGTTAAAAAACCTTCAACCGTAGCCCCATCCCCATTAAGTGCAAATATGCTGGACTCCCTCTGCTTCTTGGCCCTACGCCCACATAGTACCCTGGACTGGCGTGTCGTAGCCGAGCGTTTAAGAGCATTGAACTCAAGCTCTGGTGTTTCTGATCAGCAGAGTGTGGGTTGGAGTCGCGGTCATAACACTTGTGTCATTAAGCAAGACACTTAACCATTATTGCTTCGTCCTTCGGATGGGACCTAAAGCCATAGGTTCCGTGTGTTGTTATAAAAGCCATCAATGCCATAAAAGACCCCAGTACACACTTATCACCAAGAGAAGGGGTCTGCCCCGGTGTGTCTGGCAGTGCGTTCTTCTTCAATCATTGAAGGCTGCACTTGAAAGGAAGAAGAAGAAAACTGTGATGACCTTTCGAATGAGAACTCACACTTTTTTGCAGAAAAATTTCTCCCAAAGTTTACTTAACCCTTTACACAGTTGTGGTAAGTAAATTCAAATCATTTAGTGCTGGTTCGTTTTGGTGTAATTTCATGAATCTCCAAGCCAATATTGACATGTTTAAGACTTTTCAGCAGCCTCAGTGATGTTTACTCTGATGCGCTGTTTTAAGAGGAATATCAATTTCTACCTTCAGCTCCCCCGAGTTATTTTCATCTTGAATATTTTCTTCTTGTAGCCCCTTACCAATAGTGGCTTTTAGCCTTTTTGGGGGCGAACTTGCATAAAATGTACAAATCATTTTTTGGGTAATCTAAAAACTTATTGGCAACGTTAATGGGGCTGTACACCAAACCAAAGTTACATCAACCTTGAAAGTTATTTCAGTTCTTCTGAGTAAGAATGCTCAAACTCAAAGTCAATTGCAAATATGTACCACAAAATGACCTCTTTGAAACATTTCATATAGAATGAAGGCTTCCGATTTATGTGCAATCTTGCTGTGGTCCTGCTGGCAATTCAACAGCCTAATTGAAGGAACACCTGTAGACACTGACATTGGCCATGGAAATGAAGATCTACTGTCGGTGATTCAGAAAGAAATGTCTGTGTTCACGAGGCAGCTGGATGGTATAGCGATGCATGAGTACCAGAGGTTACACGGGTAAGTAGGGGTGTTTGGTCAAATTTGCAGGTAGGCAGAGGTAGCCGGAGGTAGCCGGAGGTAGCCAGAGGTAGGCAGAGGTAGCCGGAGGTAGCCAGAGGTAGCCAGAGCTTCAGCTTATAAAGTTTTGAGTGAACTACTATCAGTTTCAATCAGCTCCTTCTCGGAGAAGTTTGTGGGCTTTGGGACAGACATCGGCTTCTGTTTAGTTTAATAAAAAACCAAGAAACAGGTAAATTTATACATAGCAAGAGTAGGCCCTATTTATCAATGCGATTTTACTACTACTACTAATAATAGTGGCTTCTATATAACACTCAAATCCTTCACTCAGTGACGCTCATTTTACTCCAACATTACTACCCCTGGTCACTGGGCCATTTATTTATTTCCTAAAACTATCTTGGCTCCCTGGGGAGTATATAGCCTGTGCTGCTAAATATGTAGCGCACCAAGCTAAATCAATCACAAGAACCATCTCTGCTCTCACAGGTACCCATTTATCCCTGGGTAAAGAGAACAAATTATAGTTAAGTGTCTTGCTCAAGGACACAAGTGTCATGACTGGAATTCGAAACCACACCCCGATGATTAGCCACCAGAACTTGAGTCTGATGCATTAAACCATTTAAAGTTCATACCAATAAGGGTCACCATGGTTGAGTGGTTAGACTGCAAGACTTGCAATCACAAGGTTGTTGGTTCGAATCCATTGGAAAGTTCGAAAATCAAATCCATCCACGTTTAGCGAGTTGAAAACGGGTACCAAACGCATCTCTGGCCGCAGCAGTCACAAATGGACACCAACCCTCAGAAATCTGAGAAAGGATTCATGCATTGAATTGTTTCTCAGATTCAAACTATAATACTTCGAAGGGATTTCTTTCTCAAAATAGTTTATACTATCAACAGCTGCAGTGCTTCTCACCAAGCAATTTTTCATGGTCATTATAGTTACCAAAGTATGACCCTACCTTTAAAGACATTTTAATAGACTTCAAGTATTCTGAATCTGGATCTGGATCTATATCTGGATAGTACTGTACAATCGCCTGAAAAAGGCTATCACGGCTATCACGTACAGGAGTATTACTAAAATGCAAGGTTTTAGTTTTCTCCCAATGAACCTTGAGATTTTCAAGCTATTCAAATAATGACATTTCTTCCGAATTGCAGATCTTCGGGGAGACACAGGTCCAAGCGATCAGATACGACTGATTACAGACATGGTTTCAAGCCGCACACCGGTGTCGGTAACAGGATAGGTAAGAAAAAACCTCGCCTTTTAATAAAAAAATCTAATTACCAAAGCAGTGTTCAATTTCATAGGGACGGTTTGCAGAATAAATTGCTTTAAAACAAGTTTGCTTGCTAGGCAGAAGCTAGCATTCCGGTTGGCTCAGTGGTTTCTTTCCCTGCCTTTCACCTCTGTGGACCCCAGTTCGAATCCCGCCTCAGACCGGAGCCTTGTATGTGGTTTGGGTTTTCAGTCCCTACCTGATTGTGTGGGTTTTCCCCCTATTTTGAGTTTTCCTCCCACATCTAAAACTGACTTTCTACACAGGTATCTTCAGGCCTACAGGGCCCCTTTTCATGGCAATGCGTACCACATAATTCTGTGCTTACAGTTCCGAGTAAAGCACGAGAATCTATGGGATGCAAGCGCAGAATTCCGCAGTAAGCAGAGCCATGAAATTGGGCCCTGGTTCCTTGGTTTCATTACCAAAAAAGATATGATAATAGCAGGGAACCAGTATAAATCACATGGCATTTTGGTTGGTTGGATGGTCAATTTTCTAAGCTTGAGCGCTTTCCAAAATATTTTGGTCCCAGGGGTACCTAGTCTTCGCTCAAGACGTTGTGTTGCTCATTTTTTGCTGCAGAACTGCCGCACTCAAATCATTCCAAACCGCGAGCTCACATCATTCCAAACCGCCGCGCTCACATCATCCCTTTCACAAATAGAGGGTGCTTTATCTGGAAACCTGTTCTTTTGACAAACTGCTATCAGTCGCCTCAGAGTTGCTTGCGATTTGAGGATACGCCCTCTATTGGCGGAAATGTCACCGTGTAGTACAACTAAAATTGTAAGACTGCCTTGACCAAGACTAAGGAGTACCGTGCGCTAGGATTTTGATGGATGGCAGACTGCCTCAGGTTTAATGGTACACAGAGTAAGGATTCATAAACCATGCCACAATTAAAAACTGACAAAATGCTCCCTAATATTTTGGTTGCCTTTCGCAGATTCTGAGCTTCTGGCTCTTGAGCTGCTGTCCAATACATCAGTGTCGTCAACCCATAGTGTCAGTGAGTGGGGCTTCCTTCAGACCGACAATGCAAGTTTGTTGGCTGCCCTCGTTGGCGAGACGTTAACCATCTTCAAGCTACAGCTGAATCAAACAGATGAACCGCTCTCTCAAGTAGCAACTTTGCAAAGTAAAGAAAAAAACAACAACACTCTTGCCCCAAGGTCCCTGGCTTGACCCCACCCTAGCATTCTTCGGGCCATGTCACTCAAGCATCTTGGAGGCAACCAACTATACTGAATGAAATGAGAACACTTTGGCAGCATAAGGGACTTTTGTCTAATAGTGTCTCTCTATCCCTATGAAAATTGTGAATGCCCTTTCTTCTTGGAGATTGAATTAAACTGGTTGCCTGTAAATTGCCTCATGTGACACGGTCCTTAGATTCATTTCGAAGAAACCCTTTTGAATGCAATGCATCCAACCAGCAGAAAGGTGCATCTGGGCCAAATTTCATGGCTCTTCTTACTGCTGAACTTCTTTTCTTTTCTTTAATTTTTTTATTTTTATTTTTTTTTATTTTTGGTGGGGGGGGGAATTCCCCCTTTGTTTCCACTCCCCTTCTCCCTACCCTTCTGACCCCTGTAGTTCCATTTGCCTCCCCTTCCCCTCTGCCCCCTGTATCTTTGCATCCCCTTCCTCCTTCCCCTTTGACCCCTGTATCCCCCTACCCTCCGACCTCTGTAGTCCCCTTTGCATCCCCTCCCCTTCTAACCCACGTAGCCCCGCCTTTGACCAGACGGTACAACAAACTCTTGGAGTGACGGAAGTCCTTTTCTATTGCTAAAATGTTATGATTTTAATGAAAGTTTTGATTCTGCTCTAGATGTGTTAGCATTTGAAATCTTCAGTCGGCCTAATTGGGAAACAGGCCACGTCATAAGCACTGACTACTGCCTAAGTATCTACAATACCCACGGCTACATGGTACACTACATGGTGTCTGATGTCAGCTTAGAGGTACAATGAACCACATTCCCCCTTTTTGTTGATATACTTTTCCATGAGTTTGAATATTTTGTCCTCTTGTCAAGGCCCCGTGGTACTCTTGTGTGATGGTACGTGTTGACTTAAAGGCACTGTACACATTTGGTAATTACTCAAAACATATATTAGCATGAAAACTGACTTGGTAACGAGCAACAGAGAGCAGTTCATAGTGTAAAACATCGTGAGAAACGACTCCCTCTGAAGTAACGTAGTTTTTGAGAAAGAGGTAATTTCTCACTAAAATAATAAAAACTTCTTGCAAGAAGTTTTTTATTCCTAACTGAAAGCACACAAAAAATAAAAAATTGTACAACAAGGGTGTATTTTCTTTCCTCATTTTCTTGCAACTTCGATGACCAATTGAGCCCAAATTTTCACAGGCTTGTTATTTTATGCATATGTTGGGATACACCAAATGAGAACACTGGTCTTTGACAATTACCAAACGTGTACGATGCCTTTAATTGAGGGTACAGGTTTGCATCAGTATGTTATTTTGAAGGCACTTGATAAAAATAATAATCAACATTTATATACCACCGTTATTAACCAATCTGGAAGCTTATGGCGCATGAACATTATTACCTCGGTCACTGGACCATTTATTTAATCCCTAAATCATCTCGGCTCCCTGGGGAGTATACAGCCTGTGCTGCCAAGTATGTAGCGCACTAAGCTAAATCGATCACAAGAACCATCTCTGCCCTCACAGGTGCCCATTTACCCCTGGGTGAAGAGAAGCAATTATATTTAAATGTCTTGCTCAAGTGTTATGACTGGGATTTGAACCCACTCCCGAAGACTTAGCCACGATAACTTTAGTCCGATGCACTAGACAGCTCAGCCTTGACACACAATCACTCGTTGAGCTGCGCCAGTGGTACAAGTTTGCGGCTGTACAAGTTGGCGGAGGCACAAGTTTGCATCTACACCAGTTTGAGACTGTACAATTTTGTGTCTGCACAAGTTTGCAGCTGTGCAATTTGGCATCTGAACAAGTTGGCGGCTGTACAAGTTTGTGGCTGTACCAGTTTGTAGCTGTACAAGTTTGCGGCTGTATAACTTTGAAGCTGTAACAAGTTCGCGGAGG
This sequence comes from Plazaster borealis, assembly GCA_021014325.1. Taxonomy (NCBI): domain Eukaryota; kingdom Metazoa; phylum Echinodermata; class Asteroidea; order Forcipulatida; family Labidiasteridae; genus Plazaster; species Plazaster borealis. The sequence continues at coordinate 26,602,909 of CM037475.1, forward strand.
TACAAAATGACAAGATGCTCTCAACAAGACCATGTTTTGTACAAGCCAGTTATGGTCATGTTTCTTTGATTTTTGATCTGTGTTGGACACATCCTACCACTTTGCAACCTCTGGAAAAGGCGCTCTATAAATGCCAGCTTATTATTATTATTATTTTCAGAGTACAAAGTTGTTGGAGTAGAGTTACCGAATGTTGATGGATATTTGACTGTTCTTAATCGAGATGTTTTTTCATATCTTTTGTGATACTCAGTACCAAAATTTAGTGGATTTGAGGACCCTGACTGTCGTTGACCTGCAGCATTTTTCTGTTGATAGAGACCTGTACTTGGGAGTGCTAACCCAAAATGGCTTCCTGAGACTGTACATATGGAGTAGTAGATGTAAGTATACTTCCTATAGAGGGCGCACTGACTTCTTCACAACCGAGCTATTGTATGTGTATTGTATCGATACCTCTTGTCACTAACCCCTGGTAGGGATGTGCTGAAAACGGCTGCTGATTGGCTTCAAAAAGTGACTGCTTTGTGCCCACGCTTGTTACAAACGTTTGAGCGCTTGTATGACACTTGTAAGGGCGCTTAGTATGCGCCTGTCAAAATTTGTTTTTCTTGTCTCTGTCTGTCCACAGGCTGATTACCACAAGCCTCAGCTTATCAAATCAGCCTCCATACTGTCTCTGTTTGTCTGTTTGTCTTGTCTCTGTCTGTCCACAGGCTGATTACTACAACAAGCCTCTGCTTATCAAATCAGCCTCCATACTGTGTCTGTTTGTCCATTTGTCATGTCTATGTCTGTCTGTCTGTCCACAGGCTGATTACTACAAGCCTTGGCTTATCAAATCAGCCTCCATACTGTCTCTGTTTGTCCGTTTGTCTTGTCTCTGTTTGTCCATTTGTCTTGTCTCTGTCTGTCTACAGGCTGATTACTACAAGCCTTGGCTTATCAAATTGGCCTCCATACTGTGTCTGTTTGTCCTCTTGTCATGTCTCTGTCTGTCTGTCTGTCCACAGGCTGATTACTACAAGCCTTGGGTTATCGAATCGGCCTCCATACTGTGTCTGTTTGTCCATTTGTCATGTCTCTGTCTCTCTGTCTGTCCAAAGGCTGATTACTACAAGCCTCGGCTTATCAAATCAGCCTCCATACTGTCTCTGTTTGTCCATTTGTCTTGTCTCTGTCTGTCCACAGGCTGATTACTACAAGCCTCGGCTTATCAAATCAGCCTCCATACTGTCTCTGTCTGTCCGTTTGTCTTGTCTCTGTCTGTCCAAAGGCTGATTACTACAAGCCTCGGCTCTAGGCTTGAAAAAGCAAAGAAAAGAATCAGCCTCTGTACTGTTTCTTTTCTTTGCTTTTTCAAGCCTAGAATAACTCGGTCTATTCTGTTCATTATTACTTGTATATTGTATCACTTTGTTTATGACAGTATGGAAATAAATGTAAACTGAATTGAATTGAAAGAAATTATTAAATAATAATAATATCGCCTCTTAATATAGCGCAACTCCAAAGAGTGATCATCGCGCTTCGAACATTATTACCCTTGGTCACTGGGCCATTTATTTAATTCCTTAAACAATCTCAGCTCCCTTGGGTGTATACAGCCTGTGCTGCCAAGTAGTGTAGCGCACCAAGCTAAATCAATCACAAGAACAATCTCTGCCCTCTCAGGTACCCATATATATATCGTGGGTGAAGAGAAGCAATTGTAGTAAGTGTCTTGCTCAGCAAGGACGCAAGTGTCATGACTGGGATTCAAACCCACACCCTGATGACTCGGCAACCAGAACATGAGTCCGATGCACTAAACAGCTTGGCCACGCCACGCCACAAATAAATTAAAGTGGGGGGGGCAGGGTAAGTAGCCTTGCTTCTCCAGGAATGAAATCCCATCCCGGTAAAAAACGTCAACACTTTTTGTTTATGTCCTAAAGAGTTTCATCTTTTGAAATACAGACAGTGAGTTCATAACAGCAGAGGAGCTGACGATGCCCGTTCTCAGCTACAACATGCAAGCTTTCCACATTTATGGCCGGTCCTACATTCTTGTGTCCGTCGGTCAGGGAGAGTCGGTGCTCTTGAAGTTTCAGAGACGTCACAGTGTCTTCAGAGAGTGCCAGCTGTGAGTATAATTCCCAGGGAACCAGTCATAGCAGAATGCATATGATGGTATTTTGGCTGGTAGCCTTGTTTCTAATAAGCAACATTTTCTGTGTGAAATCATGGAGGAAGATCGATACAAGTTTACGATACAGCCTGGGAAGTGGCAGCCAAGGGATCACCTTAAGGGGATGTGACTTTTTATTTCAAATATCAAGTAATACACCACTAGGGAAACTGATTGTGTAAATTTTAAATAATTTTGGGTTGAACAAAGAAAATTGACTAGAGCAGGATCATAAACTTAGGCGTAATCCCTGGCTATATGGTAGTTACAGGTTGTATGGCTTCCAACTGGCACCCCCGAACAAAGATATTGTCAAAATAGGGAGGCCGCCAACATTAGGGCTAGATAGCCCAGTTAGTAGAACGCCGGCTTGTTAATCTGGAGGTCGCAGGTTCAAGTTCCACTCACATCAATTTTTCTTTGTTCAACCCAAAATTATTTTAAGTTTACACAGTCAGTTTCCCTTGTTGTTTATAACTTGCAGTTTTATTTCATAAAATTATGACAATTTTCAAAAGGATATCATTGTATTTCTCTTGCTGTTTTTTTGTCTTCAGTTTATTTTCACAGGGTTCAAAGAGAGTTACGTACTTCTCAGAGTCATACGAACATTATGTTGTGTTTATTGATGACCAGGGTCTGACATCCACTTTCTTCCAGTGGAATGGTATGTAAATAGTTTTGTCATGTAGAAGAGCCCAACTCCTTTAAAGGGTCTGTATATGTTTGGTAATGACTCTGAAAATTAATGGCAATAAAAACTTACCTGGTAAGAAGTACAGCAGCTTTGGATAGTATAATGCTTTTTGAGAAAGTTTTCACTTCGAAATACTGCGGTTATGGAAAAATATATCACTTTTTATCCCCAAAAATTTGAATCTGAGAAGCGTTACTGACAGTAACATTTCTCAGATTGTGTATTCCAAATGCAGATTCTTCTTCGTGCGTGGACATAACCGCTCCAGATTTTCGGCAATATCTCAAAAACGCTACCAGTTTTTGAAATGAAATTTTCACAGGTTAGTTTTATGGTGTATATCTACACCTATATAGGATTGAAACAAACAGTGGGTTCCAATTAACAATCATATACAGACCCGTTAAGAAGGAGGAATATAAGAAGAACTGTTGACCAAACAGTAATACACTTCATGGATGCAGACAATGCAAATAAAATTATGTGAAATTACTTGTAGAGTCTGCTTTCTTTTTTCTCAGGGGTCGTATTCATTGAAATGCAAGTCCTGGATACAGTTGGAGCCAGTAGTTGGCATTCGGTCCTCATTCCAGGAGTACAAGACAGCACTCTTCTTATTCTTGCGAGTAATAGCTCCGCCCCCGATGGGACGTACCCCTTCATGACCTACATGTACGACACAGGAACCTTAGACTTTCAGTTCTGGAACCAAACAACTCTTTTGGCAGTTCTCAATCCACCAGGTACATTATAGTGCTTTGGATAAGGGTATAAAAGAGTGGCGACGAGGTCTTAAAGAGCCGTTTAAAACCGGCGGGTCGTGGCCGTGCGGTAAAGGACAAAGCTGAAGGCAAGGTCTTTTAGGCCACAACCCTGCGAGGTTTTAAACGGCCGTATAAGGACTTGAGTCACCACTCTTTTATTCCCATTCATAAATACCTTTCCGTTAAAAACATCCAAAAACCTTTAGCAAGTTGAGAAGAAATCTCTCACAGCTGGCCTCGACTCTGTGTTGAATTTTTATCTATGTTGAGCGCTAAATAGCTCCTCGCACAATTTTCAAACTTGTGCTGTTAAGTTTCAAACCTGTATGCAAGTTACCAACTTGCGTGAGCCAAATATGCGACCAATCAACTTAAAATTTCGCCATTGCGTGATCATCTGATAGTGCCCTCATCAGACCATTTTTAAACACTCCTCACTTTGTTTATATCAAAATGTTTAAACATGGCCACGTGTTTTCAGCTAAATTATAACACAACACACATAAACAAATGAGAAAAAAGCAGTCAAGTGGAAAGATTTGAAAAGAGAGAGAGGAGGCAGAAAGCACACAGAAAAAGTAAAAGATGAACAATGAAGCGGATGACAGGGGGGGTTAGAGAGAAGGGGCTGGTTTTTTACAATTTTATACAGCAGAAATATTTTAATCACGGTGCTTCTAAAACTTTTTTGCAGAATACTACGATGCTGTCAACAGCCTTTCATTTTATGTCGACTCATCTGTGTATCTGGCTGTCAGTGTGTCAAAGCAGTCCTCGGCCAATGACCGGGGAAATATCTTTGAGATAGCTTTCTCTGATGCTACCGTGGATGATCCTGTCGTTACCGAGAGTTTGGAACTGGAAGCGTTGATTTCACAACTAGAGGTAAAAGGATGGACTGTCGTGGCCGGGCGGTTAAGAACACCGGAGTCGAGCTCTTGTGTTTCTGATCAGCAGAGTGTGGGTTCGAGACCCAGTCTTGACACTTGTGTCCTTAAGCAAGACACTTAACCATAATTGCTTCATCCTTTGGATGGGACGTAAAGCCGTAGGTCCCGTGTGTTGTGTAATGCACGTATAAGAACCCGGTGCACTTATCGTAAAGGTTTGGTTGGCTGCATATTGTGCCACAGGCCCTTGTAAACCATTACATGGTGCTATGTAAAGGATTAAGGTCTCATACTTCAAAACGTAGCTCCACCTACATTTGTGTCCGTAAGCAAGGCACTTAACCATTATTGCTTCGTCCTTCTGATGGGAAGTAAAGCCGTAGGTCCCGTGTGTTTTGTTACTTATCGTTAAGAGAAGGGGTTTGCCCCGGTGTTTCTGGCAGTGGCTGCTGACTGCGCAACAGTGCCTTGTAAACCATTAGAAGGTGCTACGTAAATAGGTCTCATATTTCAAAAACATAGCTCTGCTTATCCTGTTGAAAAACAAATAATGAGTGCTTTGATATGTCCGTCGGGGTGTGATATAGCACTAAATAAGAACCCAGTTCTTAAAAAAAACTGTTGGTGCAAGTGCTGCTGAGATTAGAATGATTATGAGCTCCCTTGCACCAAGTACAGCACATAGGCCGAGTGTCCTTCTGGCCACCTGGGCCCCAATTTCATAGAGCTGCTTAAGCACAAAAATAAGCTAAGCATAACCAAATTATGCTTACCAGAATAAGGTTACCAGCCAAACTACCATGTCACATGTAAAGTTTGTGACTGGTATCTTGCTCATTTCTGCTTAGCAGAAAACTGTTAAGCAATATTTTCTGCTTAAATAGCTCTATGAAATTGGGCCCAGGTCTGTGTGCCTCCAGTGGAGGGCAATGATGAATGACACCCCTAGGGATAATTACTTCAAAAGAGTCGATGATTCCTCAAAAGCAAAATCACCTTTGATTGTTCCCTTCAATATATATTAATTTTTGATTGTGCCTCTTTCCCTAGAGTACTTTGACAACAAGGGAGATCCAGTTATTCCGGGTCCGAGAAGAAGTTGCAGACAGCGTGACGCTGGACGGCAACCAAGATGTCTTTAACACCAAAATATTTCGGGGCGCTAACATCGACGATGCTGACGTCAATGAAATTGATGTTGATGGTAAACAAAAATATTCCAAGTCCGTTTTCAAACCCTTGCTTGGGCTTGTTTGTTTGTTAGATGATCTTCCCAACAAGGGAACTCAGCGAAGCTCCCACAAGGGGATATAAACGCCAAACTGGCCATGGCCAATCTCTCTCATACAAACATTGGTGTAACGTCTATGATTATGAATTGCACAAATCAATAAACTGTGATTCAGTAACTAGACGACGATACTTTTTCTAGTGATTGTGAAATCAGCGGTTAGCTTGGCTGGATTCGAACCCACAACCTTGTGATTGCAAGTCCTGCAGTCTTTGAGAACTTGTCTTGTGAACAAAATCTACCTAGCAAGTAGATTTCAGAACTGAGAAGTCTCCCGAATTCCGAATATTCTACTCTGCGGCAGTAGAATAATAAGCAAGACAAGTTCTCAAAGAACAAAATCTACCTAGCAAGTAGATATACACATGGTGTTATCGCAAACCAAATATATATTGATACCTCACCATGCAATGCTTCAAATCCTATATACTTTAATACTACTACTTATAATAATAGGCATTTGTAATACGCCAAATCAATCTAAAGAGATGTTCAAGGTGCAGAGAAACAGAGACAAAGCAATACAAGTATGTATATATATCCAGTGAAAAGAAAGCAAAATAATGATTGGGGGAAAACATACAATAATTAAGAATGGAAAGCAACAAAACTATGAATTTAAGAAATGCATCTTGAAAAGGTGAGTTTTGAGAGTAACTTTGAAAGTGTGAATATCGGAAGATCCAGCACAAATAAATGATCCCCCTTTTCTGATAACAGCTGATTAGATTTAGGATGAAACTGGTATTTAGAATTCGTGGTTTTTTGCTATTAGGAGTTTCAAGTAATGTTAATTTTTCCCCCGTTGTTATCTCCTCCCGTTTCTAGATTCCTTTCATTTTGCAACTGCAACCAATGAGAGTTTAGGATATCTTGTCAACCAGTCCATTGCGCAGCAAAAACAAGTGCAGGAGTGCCTGGATTTTTTCGATGGTAGGTTTCTTCTTCTTGTCCTTTTAAGTGCAGCCTTCATGATTGAAGATAAACGCACTGCCAGACACATCAGGGCGAACCCCTTCTCTTAGCGACAGTGTGTACTGGGGTCTTTTACGTGCATGGATAGTTTTTATAACAACACACGGGACCTACAGAGTTGCGTCCCATCCGAAGGACGAAGCAATAATGGTTAAAGTGTCTTGCTTAAGGACACAATTGTGTTATGACCGGGACTCGAACCCACACTCTGCTGATCCGAAACACCAGAGCTTGAGTCCGGTGCTCTTAGCCGCTCCGCACTTGTTGTCTTTGATACACCTGTGATACATGCACACTTGTTATACCATGGTAATAGAATCTGAATTTTGATTGGTCGAGAACCAATCATGTGATGTGCTACTTGTACACATGTACATGGCTCAGGGGAACAAGAGTGATGTACCTCACGGAGTACATTACCTTGATCGTACCCACCATTAGTAATTTCCAGCGCCTTGTACAATATAAGAAATAGCCCGGGTATGAGGATGTAATTACGCTGGTTTAGGTAAATTGATTTACATTCCTGTGCGATGTGCTGTAGGGAACAGTGAAGCAATATTTCTGTCAACTTCTGTTTTCTCATTTTTGATTCAGGCATTGTCATGTTGAACACCACCCAGACCATTATTGGTTTAAAGACTATCCAAAATATGACGATAGAGGGCCCTCTAAACTCGACTTCCTTCACTACAAAGCTTTTAAATGATGTGGACATAGATAAACTTGATGAGCAGGCGTTCAGGTATAGTCATTTCTGGTCACCTGTATTTATTTACTCCACTGATGTCGTTCTTGCATCACTTTGATTGAAAAGATTGATCCATTTTACCCAGACCACTGAGAGCTGTGTATTGAGAGAGTTGCGACAGGGAGGGACCAGTTTTCTTTGGTCACGTGGTTGCTGGACGCCATTTTCTGTCCAAATGCAGCACAACCCAATGTGCAGTCTGATCTGGCACCCTGTGTGCGCACATGCGTGTTTTGGACCAAAAATGGCTTCTAATCGTAAGCTGTCGCAACTCTCTCAATACAATACTCTGAGCCCACCATAGCAATGGCGCCCTCATGGGTAACCCACATCAAATGCGTCTCCACTCTGACAAGCAGTGTACCGTGCTACACACAAAATACACAATGCAGCAATCCAAATGGCCAAAGCTCGTTTACGTTTTGTATAGGATTTTGAAGTGTCAGAATTTTGTTGGGCTTTTGGTCATGCACTCATGGTTATGATTGGTTAATTCATTAAGGGCAGAACTGAATGGATCTGTCCAATGGCGTATGAACTGTTTACTCAAAGCAGGTGATTGGGACAGGAACTGAACTCATGACCTTCTGGATTGTAGAGTAGATTTAGTAACTATTCAACAACTTACTTGCATCAATAATTAGCCTTTCTGGGTTGCTGGCAGCGCAGCACATGTACACATAGACATTGAAAAACTGTTGTCTTTTGTTCCTCTTTATGCGAACTAAGTGTCTTCCTCAACGATTTACACAATTTCCCTGACAGAACATTATGTCATAAAGATGTAGAGCATACTTAGGGGCTATTCAGAATAGTCAATGTTAAAAAAATTAGAAATATAGATATATTAACTTTATATTAACACAAGAAACAGAAGAAGAAAAATACCCATCCAGCTGGCCAAGATCGTCAATTTCATTCCTGATTAAACTACAAAGTTGTTTGTTTAAGCCAGGAAAAGCCATTGGAAACTACGGATGTTTGAGACCTTTGATCTAAAATATCTGGTTCATTTGAGGCATTATTTGTTCTTCAGTGTATAGATTATATTATGAAGCCATTCAATATTTAAAAGTCGAAATTTGTACTGGGTGGGTGGTTCAAAACATTTTCGAAAAAAAAAATCAATTGTTTTTAACATTGATTATCCTGAATGGCCCCTTATTAAATATTTGTAACTAAACAGAAAGTGAATACTGCAATTCTGACAAAAACCCTTGCTGATGTAATGCATTTTAAACTTGACCATGCATTTTGCATGTCTATCACACTTGAACTCACCTATAGACCCCTTGCATATGACATCACGCGCTCAAAAAGCGCCCTCACTAAGGCCTAAAAGCGCCCTTACTGAGGCCAGAGGAGGCAAATCATTGGACAATAGCTGTTCTTTGTGCGTAAAACTTGCGAGTGACCTCAGCGTACGTTTCGCGTTATGCAAGGGGTCTATTGAGTCTAAATTGTGTAAAATCATTTAGCAAGACACTAATCTGCATAAAAAGTAAAAAATACAACGATTTTCCCATGTCTTTGTGTCCAAAACCATGTGCTGCCAGCACCTCAGCAATGGCGGCATGGTGTGCAGCACTTGCGCGTACGGATGGTCTATGTCCTTAAAGTGGACCACATTTTGTGCAAATCTCTCTATTCTAGACTGGATGTTCCAAACCAAGTGATCAATGGAGCACTGACTTTCAGTGGGAATTTATCGTCGACAGCCAGCATAGATCTTGACGATGGATATTTAGTGAATGGCCTGGATCTCTCTGAGGATGTCGTCTTGACGTATGGAGCACAAAACATCTCAGGTAAGGAAAGGAATCCCTTTCAAAGAGTGCCCTGGACAGGTTTTAAAAAATTTGAAAAGTGTTACCACCAACAGATGAAAGACTGAGCAGCGTCTTGTGTTCAATCTGTGCAGACTGTTATTTTTTTTATTATATATTTCTGGTAATGAAACCAAGGATGCCTCACAAGTGAACTTAATCACTGTAGCTCGCAAGCCTGAGGAAACCTGTAAACAAGGGTGCCTGCTATTGTGAACCAGAAACACCGGGGTTAACCCCTTCTCTTCCACGATAAGTGTTCTGGGTTCTTTTACGTGCACTACCAATCCTAGTACATGGGACCTACAGCTTAATGTCCCATCTGAAGGACAAAGTAATTATGATAAAGTATCTTGCTCAAGGACACAAGTGCCATGTCCGGAACTCAAATCCACACTCTGCTGATCAGAAACACCAGAGCTCGAGTCTGGTGCTCTTAACCTCTCGGCCATGACATAATGTGTAGAGTTGCCCTACTGTTTGAAAAATTATGACCCATGAAGTTTTAGGGCCTTTTCACCCTTAGATTAAACACTGGGGGGCTGCCAGATTTCTTAAGTTGTCATACCACTGTTTAAAGAGAAGGTTTTGATTGAAAAAGTTCCTCTTTGACAAAACTTCAAGTCTGGCTGTATGCAAAGAATGAGTTGAATATAGTTGGTTATATGCAGTGCTTTACCACTAAGTTCAATCAATACCAGGTCCGATTTCATAGAGTTGCTTATAAGCAGTATACAAGTCTCAAATGGTACATGTGACATGGTATTTTGGCTGGTTAACCCTATTCTAGTAAGCATAAACTTGTTGTGCTTACCAACGTTTTGTGCTTAAGCAGCGCTATGAAATTGGGCCCTGGAACCAAGTTAATAGAGCTGCTTAGCAGAAAAGTTTGCTTAACAAATTTCTTCTTAGCAAAAATTAGCAGGAAACCAGTGACAAATTGTCCAATAGATATGGTACTCTGGCTGTTAATCTATTTCTGTTGAGTGTAATTGTTCTTGGCAAATTTTCTTGTATCCCAACAAAGTTTATCTTATTTTTGACTGGCCTGTATGTTGTTTTCTTGTATCAATGGCAAATTAGACGGTAATAATAATAAAAAATAAAAAAACCAACAACTTTGTTTTACTTGTTTTGCATCATGTAAATTTGGTTCACACACGCCCTCACACCGTCAAAAATACTACAATCGGGGTTGTGGTTTAGGTTATGAAAATGCGATTTGTTTTTCTTCCATTGCAAGCCCTGTATTTTCATGGATTAAGTTGTAAAGTAACTGGAAATACTTCACTGTCCTAATTTGTTTATTTCATAATGCAGGAATGAAGATATTTCAACAAGATACAACATTTTTGAAAGACATGGATCTGGACTCTGGTGTTTTCCTCAATGGAATTGATCCATCTGAGCATTTAGTCACTTTGAATGGCTCACATGTTATCAAAGGTAAAAGTGAAAACTGTTGTCTGCTAATTGAAATAATAGGAATAGATGACAGTGGCGCAGGCTGGGACATGTTTTGCATGTGTAACAGGCTCAAAAATCAAGTTTGGAAAGAGCATTATGATGTAGTTGTATTAATGTGTTTTATTCCATATTTCCAATAGAGGAAACCGCGCGCAGCCAGCGCTGTACAAAACTATATCTCTTTAAAACTTAACTCCTTGCAGAATGGTGTCTTGAGAACAACTGAACTTAGATTATGAAACCAGTGTACAGCATTCCTGGGCTATGGCTAAGCTAATGAATAAACATGAAACAACTATCAATACAAAGGAATATGCAAATGAGACTAGTTCTACTTGTGACTTCTCAAGCTCCAATAAACAAAGACCATGGGGCGCAAAGATTAAGATTAAGATTAAGATTGGCTGAAGAACACTCCCACAGATCATAGAGACTCTGGTCCTTACTCTATGCACTGATGCAAGAAACTGTAAAATGAAATCTAATGGCATGAAAGACAAAGAAGTAATAACCATGGAGGTCTACCTCTTTGTAAAAATCAAAGGGAATTAAACACATTAATCTGAGAAAACAAAACCATACAGTTTCCACCTGTCACACATGCATCCTGACTCACCTACTCAGAAGGCTCTCATGTTTGCTGTAGTTGGCTCGGGATACTTGAGATGGCCGTCGTGGCCGTCACAAAACTAACCTACTTGACATTCTACGGAAAGAGTTGAATGCTCGTCAGTTGTCCCTGAAGACCCACAATGATATTCTACGGCTTTGTGACGTAGCTGGTGACCGATTGTCCTGGAATACTCTGTGCAGTGGAGACTGTTTATATATATGTATATATATATAAAAATAGATGTATTCGTTGTTTCTTTATTTCAAGTAGCAGTCAATAGTTTTCTCCTTGATACAACTTCAAGGTTATAATTGTTAATGTTTTAAAATTTGCATGTGTATACTGCATGTCCAAACATTGTAGAAATAGTCTTATTGGCTGGCTGAACCTTATGGTTATAGGAAAATGGTTATCTTGTTTTTCTCTGTCTAGCCTTCTCAACATCTACAGAAATATTTTGGTGTGGTTTCTGTAGTGTTTAATTTCTAGTTCTTGTGCATGAGTGTGTAATTAATTGAATTTAATAAATATCATAAAGTAACCTGAATTCTAAGGTAACTTGAATTCTTTGATTGGTGTATCAAATTAAAAATGTGATCAACAAATGAGGAGTTGAAGATGAAGTGAGGAAGCTAGTGTCAGAAAACCAAACATATCATTCTCAGTTTTGTCAATTCTGCTCATAAAATAGTAGTTTGAGTTTCCTTCTTCCCAGCCCCCACCCCCAAGAAACCTTGGCCTAAACAACAATAACAAAACCAATGGTTTCAACAAATGCTTTTATGTCTGCAGTCAAATCCACAACTAAGGCCATGTCCGAATTGGCGGCTATGGCTGCGGCTATGGCTGCGGCTACGGCTGGATTGCTGCGTCATCATGCGTTGAAATAGGACATCCTTAGCAACAGTCGTAGCCATAGCTGTAGACACCAATAGACTGCAAGTCTCGCAAGTATTTGAACATTGGAACTCTTAAAATGTGCAAGTTTGTTTCCTTTACGCATTAAAGCAATGTACGTGGGGCCAAAGTGGTAAACAAAATCTTTTAATACGTGTGAGACTTGGACGGTCTTTTCGGATATGGCCTGAAAATGCAAAATATATAAACAAATTCTGCTATTTCCCAGGTAACCTGAATTTCACAGACGTCGTTCATGTTAATGGTAGCATTATAACTGATGGGACGGTGGATGGAGTGGATGTCAGCTTCCTGTGTGATAATGTCATGACTATATCCACTAGTCAGACAATCTCAGGTAATATATGTATAATAATAATAATGCCATGTATTTATTATGCTATTTTCAAGCCGAGTAGGACACCCAAAGCACGTTACAATAACATTATAACCCCAGGTCATCAGGCCCTTAAGCGATCCTAAAACCATCTCAACTCCTTAGGAGTATGCAGCACCCGCAGCCAAATGGGCACACATTACTTATCATTCACGTCGTCAACGAACTCTACCCTTACCACTGTTCATTGGCCCTTAAGCGTTCCTGAAACCATCTTAACTCCTTAGGAGTATGCAGCACCGGCAGCCAAACCGCCGCACAGGTTACTGATCATCCACATAGAAAATTTCTACCCTCGAAGGTAAACATTAACTCCTGGGTGATGGAAAGCAGTTATAGATCAAGAACACAACTGTCACGACTGGGATTCGAACCCACACTCTGATGACTTTGTCACCAGAACTAGAGCTAAGTGTGCTAGATGACACGCTATATGATTGACATAGATGCTATGATTTCTTTCAAATTGTAAATTTTACGTTGAATTGTGTACAAATCTCAAAGTTTAAAATTCCATATACACATAGAAATTAACTGGTCCCAACTCAGTGTTCTCTGGGTTATATTTCTATGATAACTACAAATGTTTCTGTGAAACGTTGATACCATCTGTCAAACACTTTATGAGAATCTCTTGGGTTAAGCAGCTGTGATTTACAGTATCTATTATTTTGTTATCATCTCTGCCTACCATTTAGGTTCGCTTGTGTTCCAGCAAGCTCCAGTGTTTAACACGGATGTCACATACGGTGGTTTGTTGGGAAAAGTCAACATTACTCATCTTAACGAAGAGTCTGTGAAGATCAATGAAAATACAGTGGTAAGTACAGGACAGGATATCAAGTTAAACATTTACTTGAACATTTGAAACTAATTATGTAGCACTTCATAAGGGTTTACAAGCGGCGCTTACAGCAGCCACTGCCAGAAACACCGGGGCAAACCCCTTCTCTTAATTAGCGATAAGTGTAAATGGGTTCTTTGACGTGCATTACACAACGATGCTTTACGTGGATGCTTTACGCCCCGTCCGAAGGTCGAAGCAATAATGGTTAAGTGCCTTGCTTATGGACAAAAATGTAAAGACCGGGACTCGAACCCACACTCTGCACATCAGAAACACCAGAGCATGAGTTCAGGGCCCAATTTCATGGCTCTGCTTTCCGTAAGCAGAGAATCGGTGCTTACGGAAGCAGGGAATTCCGCGCTTACGTCAAGCAGATTTCACGGATTCGCAGGGATTTTTTGCTGTGCGCGTGCGTACTCCACGTTATTAGGCATTCTTTGCTTACACAGCTAGCGCAGAAATTTGGCGCTTGCACAGTAAGCGCATGGTGATAGTTAGCGCAGAATTCGGCGGTAAGCAGAGCCATGAAATTGGGCCCTGTTCTCTTGATCGCTCAGCCACAACACTCCACAATTTTTTTTTTATATATGTTATCGTATGGTGTTATATATAAATCGAAACTTCACCATGCAATGCATCGAAACACATGTTTAAAACTTTAGAAAAAAGTCGCTCCTTTAAAACATTTTGGTTTAACTAAAGATAAGTTTTAATACAAAGACTGCAAGAACTAAAACTCTTCAATAAAATCTTTCATAAAACTCTTTGACCTCACACACATGTTTTAAGACTAACTTTTCTATTTTTTTTGCCGTTTAGATCACAGGGAAGAAGACATTTGCAGAGGATGTTTCGGTGACTGGTGATGTCACCCTGGGCACCACTATCAACAATGTGGATCTTCAGCAGGATGTTGTGCTGTTGAAAGGTAGGACATTGATGATCAAAGCTTTATTTTTCATTTAATTTCCAAAATACGAGACCTCATTTCTTTTGTGCAGAATAATCAGTGTTCACTCTGCTTAATTCTTGTAATATAAAAAATATATATACATATTGTTAAAGTTGCAAATTGATGAAAATCAACTCCGCACGTCTTGCACGTATTGAAAAGGAGACAAAAACTCAAACTAAGACTGTATTTTTTTATGAAATCAAATCTTCTTTTTAAATGCTATGTATACAAAAAATACCCCTAGCAATTGTTTTAAATTACCTTTTAAATTTTTAGAAAACACAAGTAATTTGTTAATATTAACATTAAAACAAAATTGAAACTTGGGACGAGGATGCTTAATTTTTTAGAAACCCCCATTTGCCAATCCTGCCCGATTTCGTGTGACCATTACAAAGGTTTAATGATAACATGAACGTCAGTTGGGCAAATTTTTTACTTCCTCACCAATATACGGTAATTTTTATAGCCATAAACTACGTTAAAGTAAAGTATTTGAAGAAACAGTATCGTGCGCACGTCAAACTAAAAATGTTTGGGACCAACTTGGTCCCGGAAGTTCAAATACGTGTGAGACTTGCACAGTCTTTGGGGGAAAATGTCTTTCAGGGTTATTACATCATAACATAACATAACAATTAAAATGGTATTAAAAGCAAATGGATGAAAAATTGTGGACTGAATTCGTACACGAAAAGGTCTGTATCTCTTGATTGAATGTTTGGGCAATTGATGGTCTTTTTTCCTACCGTTCTCTACTTGAAGCTAACGGAACCATGGCTGGACCCAGGGTTTTCACAGGACCAGTATCAGCAGCTGGTGATGTAGATCTCAATGGATATGTGAATGGATTGAATCTCACTCAAGATGTTGTCACACTCAAAGGTTAGTTCACTATCAACATCCAGCAACAAATAATACATTCATTCTGATCTCATGTTTTTCAGGAAATTTCAGGAAATGAGATGATATCATGTGCCACCATTATTAATAATGATAATAATAGTGGCTTCTTATAAAACGCTCAAATCTGTCGACACTGATGCTCAGGGCGCTCCAACATTATTACCCAACATTACTACCCCTTATCACTGTGCCATTTATTTCATTCCTTTAAACCATCTCAGCTCCCTTGGGAGTATACAGCCTGTGCTGTCAAATATGCTAAATCAATCACATGAACCTTCTCTGCCCTCACAGGTACCCATTCACCCTTTGGTGAAGAGAAGCAATTATAGTTAAGTGTCTTGCTCAAGGACACAAGTGTCATGACTGGGGTTCGAACCCACACCCTGATGACTCAGCCACCAGAACTCGAGTCCGTACATTGTGCTGTTTTTTATACATTTGTTACGCATGCGATGAAGCCTGTGCACAACTTGAAAGCGAGCGTAATCGTGTCCAAACATTGATTGCTTGTCATGGCCGAGCGGTCTAGCGCATCAAACTCAAGCTACACTCTTAATTATCATGACTTCTCATCACCCAGGAGTATATGGGTAATTTTGAAGGGAGAGATTGATGATGTGAATGATAAGCAACCTGTGCATCTATTTGGCTGCCCTAGCTGCATACTTTAAAGAGTTGAGATGATTTAAAGACCCTGCGTAGCACCATAAAAATAATAAAAAAATCGGACACCATCATTGACTCATTGAGTAACAGTTAGATTTTAGCATGTAATACATTTTTGTTGAGAACCAAATCACTTTTAAATCGCCCAAAGCATTATATATAGACCCTTTTGATTAAATAAAATCAATTCAAGCAAAATTTATTTTAAGATGTCTTTTTTTTAGAGTTTATACCACTTTACCTTATTAGTACCAATGCTGAGTAATTGCTGTACAATGGGAATTCCGGGAGAGCTTATGGCCCAATAAACAGGGTTAATAATATTGTAAGACACTTTGAGAGGCCATTTGTCTTGAAAAGGTGCATATTTAATATATATTATTGTTAATATCTGCAAAGTTTTTATCATCATAGAAAACTGAAAAACACAGTACAAATTTTTGCTGTTTCTTTGCACTTATACTGTACCTCGTTTTTTTGACAAACTGCAATTGAATGGTTGAACTTTTGTCATCATATATGTCGGGAAATGGAAAGGATACCTGTTTTTGAGTCTAGTTTCAGATCAGTTTTGGGTCTGTTTTAATTTTCTTTTCTAAAAATCGTCTATTTGAATAAAGTCTTTGAACAGTAGGAAATCAGAACAGACAATAATTTTGTGTGCATCTGTAGCATCGTATGAGTTTACCCAGTGTTGAACCCTGTGTGAAACCACACCAAACTAAATCCAGAGGTTGGATTATACGACTTATATTTTGAAGGAAATCACACCATCCTTGGAAAGAAGACTTTCGTCGACGGCATAAATGCAGAACAGTCCATTAATGTGACGGGGAATGTTGATACGGTCGACCTATCCGCTTGGGCCAACGATGTAATGACGTTATCGACTGATCAGACGATCCAAGGTAAAACAGGGCTCCTCATAAGCTATGTCATTTTCGGTTTTGGGGAAATGTTTTGGACATGAAAATAGTTCAACATCTCAAGGAATTCTATTTTTAAAAATACAATGATTTTGTTCGTACTTATCTCAACTGCTACTCATGCCTACATTCTTCAGAGAAATGAAATTTTTTTTTTTTTTCCTTTTTTAACAAGTTTATGTAGACTCTACCAAGATAGATAAGGTTTAGGTAGCTGTTGTCCCCTGAGATCTGATTATTATACAATTATTGAAACAGTAAGTTAATAAATCGGTTTTAAAAAACTAATGACAGCAATGTATTTTAGATAACACTTTACGCAGCCAGTTTCCCTTTTGGTTTATTATTTAATTTCTGAAACAAAAAGTTGCATTCCCTTAAGGTGATCCCTCTCCTGCCGCTTCCCAGGTTGTATCATAAACTTGGGTTTGATCCCTGGCTATATGGCAGTTACAGGTTGAATGGCTTCTGACTGGCACCCCCGGAACAAAGATATCAACAAAATAGGGAGACCGCCAACATTAGGGCTAGTTCATTTGGGCGAGTGCCGGCACATTAATCCGGAAGTCGCAGGTTCATGTCCCGCTCTAGTCAATTTTTCTTTGTTCAACCAAAATTTATTGAACATGTTACCCACTCAGTTTCCATTGTGTTTTATTACTTTATAGATAACAATTTAATGGAAGTAAACACTTTTACATTAATATCATTTCAAATAATAAGAATAATAAGGAAAAACATATACAAGTATAATGCTATAGAGACAGTTACTATGTCAAATGATTCAGGGCAAGCTTTTGCTCAGTTACGTAAGAGACGGCGAACACCCATACACAATTTTGAATGAATGTGTATGGCACAATGGTACAAAGGTTTGTTCATCTGGAGGTTGCTAAGCAAAAGCTTGCCCGAACCATTTGACACAGCAACTGTCCCCATAGTCTGAGGAATTCAAATTTAAGCAGTAACTTGTGACTAAAAAGCAAGTCATTGTACCAGATTTTATTCAAACCTGCAAATGGCTTATTGAAAAGTTATGCTTTTTAAAGGCATCGTACACGTTTGGTAATTGTCAAAGACCAGTGTTCTCATTTGGTGTATCCCAACATATGCATAAAATAACAAGCCTGTGAAAATTTGGGCTCAATTGGCCATCGAAGTTGCAAGAAAATGATGAAAGAAAAAACACCCTTGTTGTACA
This sequence comes from Plazaster borealis, assembly GCA_021014325.1. Taxonomy (NCBI): domain Eukaryota; kingdom Metazoa; phylum Echinodermata; class Asteroidea; order Forcipulatida; family Labidiasteridae; genus Plazaster; species Plazaster borealis. The sequence continues at coordinate 26,621,151 of CM037475.1, forward strand.
AATTTGTGTGCTTTCAGATAGGAATAAAAACTTCTTGCAAGAAGTTTTTATAATTTTAGTGAGAAATTACCTCTTTCTCAAAAACTACGTTACTTCAGAGGAGTCGTTCCTCACAATGTTTTATACTATCAACAGCTCTCTGTTGCTCGTTACCAAGTCAGTTTTTATGCTAAAATATATTTTGAGTAATTACCAAACGTGTACGATGCCTTTAATGTATCTCTGCTCTTTTCTTTTCTCAAATAGGTCCAGTGGTATTCTTTGATGACGCAACGATGAGAGCCAACCTTACAGTCGGCGGTCTCATCAACGATATTGATGTTCAGGCCTTGTACAGGGATACCTTCTTTAATATATCCACTCTAGGCAAGTCATTTGTCTGTCTCAACTTCCCCGTGTTCATAGAAGACACAAAGTCTCAAACTCTAACATCTGCCCCCAATTTCATAAAGCTGTTTACCGGTAAACAACATCATTTTGCTTACTATAGCAGAAAAACATGCATAAGCAAAAGTGTATTTCATAAACGATTCAGGAGATTTGGCAGTGCTGTTAGATGAGTAATAAAGAAATTAAAGTTTTAAAATGACCTTTACAGAGCAATTGATACGGGGGCGAAAAACCTTCCTGAAACCAGTGACCGTCACATCTGGGCATATCATCTTCCAGGGACTCATCAACGGGCATAACATGACAGAAGATTTCCTGGACAAATACTCCGATCAGACTGTCACAGGTAATGAAATTTACGTTTCCACCTCTTTCCAACATTACTGATAACCTATATTGTAAAGTTTGGTATTCATGAATTTGTAAGAAAAATTAAGTTATTGGTATTGACAGCCTATGCAAGACCATCATGCAGGGCACTATTGAGGGAGGATGCAGGTGTGGCCCTCAACGGAAGAGCCTGTTCAACAATGTGAAAGAATGGACAAACAGTACTCCTGGCGTAGGCTGTAGACAGAACAGCATGGAAGACGTAAGCTTCTTCTGCCCTCGGGTCCCCCTGATAACAGCAGCAGTCAAGGAAGTCATAACATACTTAAACTTAAATGTAATTTCGTTCGGTTGAGTGGCAAATTAGAACGAAATTTGGTTCTTACTGGTGGAAAATCGCTGGGGCACTGAGGTATAAAAGGCAAGGTGTGGCCTTAAGAGCCATCTGCGTACCGACAGGCAACACATACATTTTGTTTAAAATGTTATACCAGTAGTGTCAATAATAACTTTAATATATAAAGCAGATCTGATCAACAGGTTGGCATGCGATAGATAGCATGGGGCCAAACTACGTTTTCACTTTCCCCCACAAGGGGGTTTCGAGTTTGCGTAGCCGGCTACTATCACGATCAGAACAGGTGGGTAGCAATGACTCCAAAAGAGTAGCTACTATAGGGACCAAAAAATGGTCAAATGCAAGCAATGTAGTGTACGGTAGTCTTCGTCAGACATACACACATTCTAGCAAACGGATTAAGGCGTACCTCCCGTATTCCCCGCATTGGGATTCATTGTATTCACTGTAGTAGTCATTGTATAATGTAAATAAGTAGTACTTCTTAGGAAGTGGAAGGATGAATAAATGGGTCAGCAACCGGTCTGAGCAAGATGTCTTTAATAATAAAGCAGATCTTATCAACAGGTTGGCATGCCGATAGTTAGCATGGGGCCAAACTACGTTTTCACTTTCCCCTACAAGGGGGTTTCGAGTTTGCGTAGCCGGCTACTATCACGATCAAAATGAGTAGCAATGACTCTAAAAGAGTAGCTACTATAGGGACCAAAATTTTTCAAAATGCAAGTAATGCAGTGTAATCTCCGTCAGACAAAGACACACATTCAAAGCAACCGGATTAAGGTGAGCCTCCTGTATTCCTTGTATTCGAAATTCCTTGTATTCCTTGTATTCGTTATTGTATCATGTACATAATTAATTACTTCTAAGAAGAAAGAAGAATGAATAAATGGGTCAGCAACCCGTCTGAGCAGGTTATGTTTTTCGGTTAGCCTCCCAAAGTTGTAATCACTGGTGTAATGTGGAATAATTAAGAACTGCAATTTTCCACTTGCAGGCAGCACCTGTTGGGAGGGACCTATAGGGGCAGAAGAAGCTGGCGTTCTCCTGCATGCTGGTCTGTCTAAGCCTGCACCAGGAGTTCTGGCATATTCATAATAATAATAATAATAATAATATTGAGCATTTCTAGTGCGCCATGTCTGTCAAGAATTGACACTCCTGGCACGAATAACAAGAACTCTGCAATTACACAATACACAACCCAAGGACGAAGCTATGATTTCTGAAATAGGTAGGTTTTGAGATGTGTTTTAAATTGAGAACAAGTATCTGCTTGTTTGAGTTGAAGTGGGAGGCAGTTCCAAAGAGTTTGGTCCGGCATGTGAAAAACAACGATCACCCCAGGAGTGCAGGGAACGTGGAATGTTGAGGAGCAGGTTATTTGATTATCATAGTTCATTTCACATTGTCGAACAGCAGTCAAGGGAAATGTAACATAAAGTAACTGCAATTTCCACTTGCATGCAGCACCTGTTTTTAAGTTGCTTGTATTGTTTTGAATATTTGTTTTCTTGTTCTTAGGACGTAAGACTTTCCTTGATGGCTTTTCTGCAAGTGCTGGTCTCAACGTAACTGGATTAATTGCTGGAATTGACCTGACGGCTCTGTACATGAACTCACTACTTCAAGGAAGAGAGGCCCACCTTAGAGGTCAAAGGGTAAAATTTTCTTTACCTCTCAGGTCGAAGGGAAAGATAATTCATGTCATTGGTTGAGGCTGCATTGCATGTGACTGTATTGGTCAAAGGGGGAGAACAAACCCAAATGAAAACAGGAAATATCAATAGCACAGATCAAAAGTGGAAATGTAAGCCATGTCCGAATAAATAGGTTTGGCTGTGGCTCAGGCAGGAATGCAAACAAATCCTATCCTTCAGCATTAAGTCACAGGGACAAAGGGTAAATCGTATTGGCATTATGTAGGTCAAAGGTGAAAGAAAACAAACCTCACAGTTCAAAGTTGAAGTAATGCTATCATTACAATTTTTGAAAAGGAAAATGTTAACTATTATTGGAATTGGTAAAATTCCAGACATAGTAGAATTAGTTGTTCAAAAGTAATGATGCATGTACATACATTTTGCTAATTTTGAGTTGAACAAAGACAAATTGACTAGTGCATCCCCTTAAGGTGATCCCTCTGCTGCCGCTTCCCAGGTTGTATCATAAACTTGGGTGTTATCCCCGGCTACAGCAGTTACAGGTTGAATGGCTTCTGACTGGCATCCCCGAACAAAAACATTTGCAAAATTGGGAGACCGCCAACATTAGGGCTAGATAGCTCAGTTGGTAGAGCGCCGGCACGTTAATCCGGAAGTCGCAGGTTCAAGTCCCGCTCTAGTAAATTTTCTTTGTTCAACCCAGTTTCCTTTTTGGTTTATTACTTTACATATACCTTTTTTTGAAGGTGAGATACTTTGTGTTAATATATTTCTGAGATTCTGTCACGTTTGTTTTATGTGTAGACATTTTTAGGTGATGTTACCATCGTTGGCACTGTGGATGTCGCTGGTACTGTGGATGGAATTGACATAGATACTGATGTACTCACTGTTAATGGGAATCAAATTGTTACCGGTGAGTTTCGTTAGAGCAAAATTTTACGAAGCTCCTTATCACAACATTCTAAAATTTATTTATGCAGTATTTCCTTTGTCTTGTTCTTGCTCAAAAGACAATGTATGCTCACTTAGGATCACTTCATCTCACCATTAGGCCTACATGTACATAATAGACACACACGAACATAGACCATCATACTTTTGTTTAATAATGGCTTCTTATATAGCGCTCATATCTGTCACTCAGTGACGCCCAAGACGCTTCACTATTCAGTATTTCCTGCAAGGTATTGTGGAGCTACATTTTTGAAGTATGAGACCAATTCCTTTACATAGCACCATGTAATGGTTTACAAGGGGCTCTGGCGCACTATGCTGCCGATCAAACCAGGAACACCGGGGCGAATCCCTTCTCTTTACAACAATTGCACTGGGTTCTTTTATGTGCATTAAACAACACACGGGACTAACGGCTTTACGTCCCATCCGAAGGATGCAGCAATAATGGTTAAGTGTCTTGCTTAAGGACACAAGTGTCACGACCCAGACTCGAACCCACACTCTGCTGAACAGAAACACCAGAGCTTGAGTCCTGTGTTCTTATCCGCTCGGCCACGACACGCCATCTGTTCAAAGAGCAAACCGAAAAACAGTTTGTTGCTTGTCAATTCGCAATTTTTAACCCCATGGGAGGCGTGTGTGAATCAAATTTACATGACGCAAAACAAGTCAGATGAACTTGGTTTGTTTTCACTGTTGTTATAATAATTATTATTTATTTGCCCATTGATACAAGAAAACAACATACAAGCAGTCAAAATATGATAAAACTGTAATTGTGATGCAAGGAAATTTGCCGTTGAAAGTGTCTCATGCGCTAGAAAATAAGGTCAATTAGGTAGTTCCTTCCTATAAATTAGCATATATACAGCAGAGCTGCCAACTCTCCCTGATTCTACCGAAAGTTCCCTGAAAACAAACCCCCAATCTTTCCATGTTCTGATAAACGTATTTGAAAATCTCCCTGATTATGGAAACTTTTCACCAATTATGTTAAATATCTCCCTGATTGTGTTGTACAAAATCTCCCTGACACAAGATGCAAATAATGGCAGCTCTGACACAGTAAAGTGGATAGCACATTCACATTTCTTTTGTCCTTGGTGGGTTGCAGGTATTAAGACATTCCAGCGTCTTGTGGCCCAAAATGCATCAGTAGATGGGAATGTGAATGTGGAAGCATTAGTCAATGGACGGAATTGGACAGACTTTGTAGTGACCAGAGTCGATCTGGCATCCGATCAGGTATGGTATAAATAAGCAGTTCCGAGTAAAATTTGTGAACAGTAATTTCACTTGGCAGTTTTTATTTCATTTATTTATTTTTTAATTCTGGTTGTGAAGCCAAGGACTCTCAGAAAAGCGAACTTAATCACTAAACTTGCCCAGAACCCCATTGAGAGAAGACAAAGAAGGAAAATTCAGTTTTAGATGTGGGAGGAAAACCCCAGAGAAATACTCCAGGGAAAACCCAAGCAATCAGGTAGGGACTGAAAACCCAATCCACATAGTGCCCCCGTTGGGATTCGAACCGGGGTCCTAGAGGTGGAAGGCGAGGAAAGATACCATTACACCAACCCGCGTTACTGACAGTAACAATTCTCAGATTGTGTGTTCCAATCGCAGATTGTTCTTCCTGCGTGGACATAATCGCTCCAGATTTTCGGCAATATCTCAAAAAGGCTACCACCTTTTGAAATGAAATTTTCACAGGTTAGTTTTATGGTATACTTCTACAACTATATAGGAATGAAAAAAAACAGTGGGTTCCAATTACCGAACATATAATCCCTTTAAGATATTGTATTTTCCTCTTTATCAGGTCATATATGTCAACCACAGCATTACGGCCAGTAATGTGACTGTTAATGATGTAGACATCACAGGGTTGGTCAACGGTGTGAATCTGACGGCGTTGAAGCCTAACATCATGAGCAAGACCAAAGAGCAGACGATCACGGGGGACAAAATATTTGCTGGTAATACATTGATGACACTGGTAACCCAATATATTTACCCCTTGCACCAGCCTCACTACCATGGGCAGTGCGCCGTATTGATACCTCTCATCACTAACCACTAGAAGGGATGTGCTCTGCGGGCATACCTGTTAAAAACTTTCAAGCGCTTGTAGGACGCTTAGTATCGGCGTGTCAAAATGCACATATTTTGACACAATTCGCCTCAAAAGAATCATGTTTTTACACGATCATTCTGAACTGCAAACAGTTAGACATGTTGCAAGATTAAAGAAGAATTAAGGGGACAAGTTCCTCTATGACTTGATGCCTCTTTTGCGGGGCCACCATACTCGACCACGTGTGTAGAGTGGATCGGCCAAAGGTCTAATTAAAATGTGCGATTTATTAGCACATTTAAATTATCCAACACCAGGGGTTATGAGCGTGCTGGAAAAAATGGCGCGGTGAGATCGATCACCCCTGGGAAAGAGGTTAAAACCAACCAGTCTCCTAACTAAGGTGCAATATGCAAATTTTATGTAAAGCTTCCCGCTTCAAATTTGCATAACTTTCCAAGCTTTCAAATGTACCTTTCAGATAAAATAACTTGTATTTTGTCATTGATCCATCTTTTCTTCAGACACTATTGTTCGCGGTAACGTGACGCTGGGCGGCTACATCAATGGCGTGGATCTAGATCAGTTTGTATTAAGAGCTATGCTCCTCAAAGGACCGCAGACAGTCACCGGGTCAAAGGTCAGTAACTCGTTGAATATTCATATTTGCAAAGTCTTGCCCAGACAAGGTCCAGCATTGGTGGTTAATTTTAGCAATTGCTTGTTTGAACAAATGTACTAATTGAATGACAGGGTAGGTTTTCAACTTATGATGTTGCCTGGTTTATAGAGTAACGGTGCCGATCGGCCAGCAGAGGGCGCCAGCATGGCTCTGCAGTGGAGCTTCCGCTGGGCCGCCCCCTGCTAGGCGATTGGGAAACCGGCTCACCAGGAAAGCATCCCCTAAGTGTTCTTCTTTGTTGTAAAGTTTTGATGAATTCATGCATAAAAAAGGCTCTCCCCAGACGCCAGAAAAACAGAGAAGGTGTTCAAGTATGTTGTGTTAACCGTTGAAAATAGGTCAACACTACAATATCTAAACATACTGGTAACAAATTAAGAGACAAGAACATGCATTTTAATAGATGTAATGATTGCATCAGGGAGGAAGAATTTAAATTTGATTTTACGCTACACCCTAGACGTGCATGATAAGTACTGTGAAAACCCAGTGCTTTTCAGGTCCTTTGAAAAAAAAATACTCCACAGGTATAGTGCTTTGGTGGGATTCGAACCCACGACCCCTACATTTTAGAGCAAATGTCTTAACCACTAGACATCCGAGGAAGCCCGATAACGATAGGCTAGTTCGAATACTGTAATTAGCAGCGGGTACTGAAACAGTTTAATAGGTGTTGTTATTATATTGGGGGTCAAGAATATGTTTTGTTCGTGTTTTACCCTTACACATATGTGCGAAACATCTACTGTAGAATGCGGAGTGCATGGGGGGGGGGCGTTGTCGAATCCCACCTGAGTCATTTGCCTGCTTTATCTTCTCTAGATTGCGGGGTGCACCGGGGTCTTGGTCGAATCCCACCTGAGTCGTATGCCTGTGTTTTTTATATTTTTTTACAGGACTTGGAAATCACTGAGTACAGAGTGCTTGTCACATCTTGGTGTAGGGTAAAACCGAAATAAGATCAGGAATTTTGTTAATCTTTGGAGGAGTTTGCAAGGAAAGGTATCAGTTCATTCTGTTTGTTAACGGAGTAAATGTCTTTTTTTTTATTGCAACAGACGTTTGTAAATCAAACTGCGCTTTTAGAGAGCCTGGAACTAACAGGACTCCTGGACGGCGTGGACCTGGACTTCTTCATGTCAGACATCATCTATCCTGACAAACTGACTAAAATTCTTGGCACCAAGGTAAGCTCGCGCTTTTTTCTTTCACATAGGTACACTCTTTCTTTCCTACATGTAAACATAGGTCAGCCCTATTGGACGAAGCAATAATGGCTAAGTGTCTTACTTAAGGACACAAGTGTCAAGACCGGGACTAGAACCCACACTCTGCTGATCAGAAACACCAAAGCTTGAGCCCAGAGCGATTGACCGCTCGGCCACGACACGCCACATTACTACAAATACATGATGGCACAGTATAATCGATTGCACCAAATACTATGAATGTACTCACATTGGCAAAGCAAGATGGTATGGACCCCTTGCACATGACATCACAAGCCCAAAACAGTCCCTTCACTGAGGTCAATGAAGAGCTATCATTGGCTGAGAGGTGTGCGCAGTGCGTATGCGCGTGTGCGTTTCCATGGTTTGACATCAAAGATGGCGGCCAATGCAAGGGGTCTATACACCTGTTTTATGATGACTAGTTAGTTGACTTGTTAACAGATCATAAATTGTTTCCTTTGTGTTTTAGACATTTTCAGATGGATTGTACGCAGAGCAAGATGTGATTGTGACCGGGACGGTGGATGGAATTGACCTGAGCACAGAGGTCATGACCCTAAACACAGCACAGAATCTCACAGGTAACAACATTTTCAGTATATATAATTTGTGTGCAGTCACATCTCTTGTTGTAGAAGCACAAAAAAAAAGCTAAGCACAAAACAATTGTGGCATGTTCAGCTAGACCATGACCGTGGGGTTAAGCTATAGGTCCCTTGTGTTTTGTAATGCACGTAAAAGAACCCAGTGCACTTAATACGAAGAGAAGGGGTTTGCCCCGGTGTTTAAGAAGCTCTATGAAATTGACCCTGGTCATATTTGTGATATTTCTTTCTCCTCACTCTTCAGGTTCGTGGACTGTCACCAAGAACATCTTGTCCACGGCAACGGATACCATAGTAACGGGCCTCATCAACGGCATTGATATCGTTCATCTCAACAACTCCATTGTGAAGACAACCGGTGCCCAGTCAATCAGCTCACCACTGGTGTTCGTTGAGAGTATGTCTAATTTAAGAAATCGTTTTTGAGAAAGATCTCTGTAACGAAGTTCTTACTACATTACAGAGATTCTTAGTTTGTTTTTGTTTTCACTTGTAGTTTATTTATTTGATTTTGGTACATAATTCTGTAAATTTGTAATCTTGTTTCAACTTTTGTCTTTTTTGTACTTAGCACTTTGTACTTAGCACTTTGTACTTAGCACCTTGTACTAAGCACTTTGTACTAAGCGCTTTGTACTAAGCACTTTGTACTTGGCACTTTGTACTTTTAAAACAAAAACTTAAAAAAAACCTTATATATGTTTGTTTTTCATATTTAGGACAGTGTTATAAAACACATACTATGGACTGGCATAATTCGGTCACTAGTGCACGTCTATCTCCCCTCGGGCCTGTGAGTGACCAGAAGAGAGTTCTTTTTTCCTCAACCTTCAGCCTCGGTGAAATAGGACCCTCTTCTGGTCACTCACAGGCCCGAGGGGAGAGAGACGTGCACTAGTGACCTCATTGCCAGTCAATAACAGAGCTGCCAACTCTCCCTGATTCTGCAGAAAGTTTCCCTGAAAGTTCCCTGAATCTTTCCATGTTCTGTCGAACAAATTTGAAAATCTCCATGATTATGGAAACCTTAACCTTATTATCTCCTTGATTGTTGGACAAAATCTGATTGCAAGATGCAAATGTTGGCGAGGTGTGAACAGGTGGTTTATTGTGCCACTGCCTGTGAGTTTACTGACAACAAATATTTACAAAGTTCTACCAGGTTCCTGCCTATCCTCAGATGTATTGGGAAAAGTGTCAAAAGTTTTAATGCAAGCAACTTTGAATCATAAAAATTTACCAAACACATCTCAAAAAATTAAATAAGAAACACGTCATCCATGGTCTTCAACATCAGTGGTCTTCAATGTTTCTATGATATGACACCAGCAGCTGGTCCTATAGCCACTAAAGATCTCTACACAAATTTAGTTACCCAAGTTATAGGGCATTAATCCAGCTCGTGATCACTAGCCTTGGGGAAGTGAAGGTGCCAGGGTGCAGTGTTTGTCTTAGAGTTCAGAGTTTTGGGCTAATGGGATGGTTTCACGTAATGTTACATTTAAACCCCTTCAGATCTGACTTCGATGAGTGACATAACTGTAACCGGTCTCGTGGATGGAGTCGACATATCAGAACTGCGGCTCAAAGCAATCATGCTGGATGAACCCTTTGACCTTCAGGGTAATTTGACCTTCACTCAAGGCGTGACCTTTGATGGATATATGGAAGTGACAGGGCTGATATACGGGTTGAATCTCTCTGGTTGGTACGAAGAAGACGTAGTCTTGCTCCACACAAATGAGGTATTAACTATCTCTTTGATTAAAACTTATTGTACTTCTATACAAGAAACAAATAGTGTATGGGAACATTGGGCGGATACCCTTTGCCCCATATCAGGCATTATATAAAATGCCAATTGCACTTATTCATATTGGACAGGTGCCTGTCCAATATTAAATTTTGGAGCATTGCAGCAGTAAAATACATGGCAAAATAATGGGTGACTCGTGATGCATGTTCCACCAATCAAATGAAAAGGTTTCTGTGTGTGTGGTGTATAATATTCTTTATATGTATGCCTTAACTTGGAATTGTTGACTGTGCAAGTCTCGCGCATACTCAAATTCCGGGACCTCATTTACTCAAAAGAGAGATTAATCTACATGGTGTTACCACAAACAATTTCTACTTTATTGTCTTTCCAACATGCAAACCTTCAAGTCTTATTGATTCTCAGTAAGTTTTCTTTATTTGGGATACTCCTTAGGCTATTGTAGGCGACAAAACCTTCGTGAGTAACCTTACCGTCGCTGGTGATCTCGCTGTGACTGGGGACATGAAAGCAGAGACAGTGTTTGGCAGAAACTTTGATGAGTTTGTAGCTGATGCTGTGAACCTCACCGGGAATGCTACAATAACAGGTTCGGGACTCAATTTATGAAACTTTGCAATTTCTCTGTTTTGCCAAAAAACCTTTGAGAGAAAAATTCCTAAAGAAGAACAGGCCTGTGAATAGACTGCAAGTCTCGCACGTATCAAATACACAAAACCAATCGAACGAAGACTATTGGTTCTATGAAATCAAATCTTCTTTTTGTACAATGCTATTACTCTGTATTTTGTTTAAAGGCACTGTACACGTTTGGTAATTACTCAAAATATATATTATAATAAAAAGTTACTTGGTATCGAGCAACGGAGAGCTGTTGATAGTATAAAACATTGTGAGAAACGACTCCCTCTGAAGTAACGTAGTTTTTGAGAAAGAGGTAATTTCTCACTAAAATAAAAGACTTCAGGCCTGAAGCCTTTTATTTCCATCTGAAAGCACACAAATTTGTACAACAAGGGTGTTTTTTCTTTCATCATTTTCTTGCAACTTCGATGACCCATATCCCCCAAATTTTCACAGGCTTGTTATTTTATGCATATGTTGGGATACACCAAGTGAGAATTCTGGTCTTTGACAATTACCAAACGTGTTCAGTGCCTTTAATGTCTAAAATTCTTGTTTGATTTTCGGTGAATATTTTAGGATCGAAAACTCTTGCAGGGACTCTGACTGCTGAAAGCACCATGCAGGCGGTTAAAACTGTGGATGGCATTTACATTGAGGACATAGTCACTAAGGATGGTAGGTACCAGACCAGTTTATTCATGCATCATCTTAAATTATTACACACCCTGCTATGAGTCTCACACTGAGGCTGATGCCCACTTTAATTTGTTATACTGTATGAGGCCCAAACTGAGGCTCATATGTAAAGCAGTCTGATGCCTTGACGATTTGAATTAATTCGTAGTTTGTTTTGTACAACAGGATATCAGGTGATAACTGGACTCAAAACTTTCATCCAAAGGGTCACCTCTGACAACCATATCACAGTTTCAGGTTTGTAGACAAACTCAATGGATATTACTTTGCTGAAATACCCATTAAATTTCCTGCAAATAAACCATTTCACTAAGCACTGTTAGTAAGCACCAGAGACCTAATTTGGGGCGGTCGGGTTGGCAAGGTGCTGTGGCGCAATATGCAGCCAATCAAACCAGGAACAATGGGGCGAACCCCTTCTCTTTACCATAAGTGCACTGGGTTCTTTTACGTGCATTACACAACACACAGGACCTACGGCTTAACCTCCCATCCGAAGGACGAAGCATGTGGTTAAGTGTCTTGCTTAAGGACACAAGTGTCACGATTGGGATTCGAACCCACACTCTGCTGATCAGAAACACCAGAGCTTGAGTTCGGTGTTCTTATCCGCTCGGCCACGACACGCCTTTGAATGGTTTGCAGGAAAGTGCGCCTTACAAATGCTTTGTTATTACTATTATTATTTCATATTTGTACTACTTCCTACAACAGAGTTAGTGAATGGATACGACATCTCGGATATCTACGACAGGAGTTTCAAGCTCGGGATCTTCCAGAATATTACAGCAGTGAAGGAGTTTGTTCAAGACCTCCAGACAGAGGACATCATCATCTATGGCTTAGTGGATGGGGTAGACTTAGATCGGGAAGCAGTGACGCTGAACACCAGTCAGACGCTACAGGGTGCTATCTTCTTCAATGCCATCACTACCATGAACGGCAATCTGACAGTCAGGGGTAATTGTTCACGATCATTTTCTTGACATTGGCTAATAGACTGGTCGACATAATAATAATAATAGTGGCTTCTTATATAGTGCACATATCCGTCACTCAGTGACGCTCAAGGAGCTTTTAACGTTCATTATTTTCCTGCAAGGTATTGTGGAGCTACGTTTTGAAGTATGAGACCAAGTCCTTTACATAGCACCATGTAATGGTTTACAAGGTGCTGTGGCGCATTATGCTGCCGATCAAACCAGGAACACCGGGGCGATAAGTGCACTGGGTTCTTTTACATGCATTACACAACACACAGGACCTACGGCTTAACGTCCCATCTGAAGGACGAAGCATGTGGTTAAGTATCTTGCTTAAGGACATAAGTGTCACGACTGGGATTCGAACCCACACTCTGCTGATCAGAAACACCAGAGCTTGAGTTCGGTGTTCTTATCCGCTCGACCACGACACGCCACATCTTGAGCTCTGCCCACCATTCCAAATGCCTAGCAATTGTAGGATCACATGGGCTGGACGCAGGGGTCTATGGCCCTTGATCTATTTTTTTAACTTTGTGATTGTTTTCTTTTTATGCAAGGTTCCCCTATTACAGGTTTTCTGGTAATTGTTGTGCTCCATTGCTATGAGATGTTGGTGAATACTGTTGTTAAAGGGATTGTATACGTTTGGTAAAACGTTTGGAATCCACTGTTTGTTTCAATCCTATAGCTGTAGATATATACCATAAAACTAACCTGTGAAAATTTCATTTCAAAAGGTGGTAGCGTTTTTGAGATATTGCAAAACATCTGGTGCGGTTATGTCCAAGCAGGAAGAGTAATCTGCAATTGGAATACACAATCTGAGAAGCGTTACAGTAACGCTTCTCAGATTCAAATTTTGGGGGATAAAAAGTGACATCTTTTTCCATAATCGCAGTTCTTCAAAGTGAAAAGTTTCTCAAAATGCATTAAACTATCCAAAGCTGCTGTACTTCTTATACCAAGTAAGTTTTTATTGCCATTAATTTTCAGAGTCATTACCAAACGTATACAGACCCTTTAAAGGTATCGTACACGTTTGGTAATTACTCAAAATATATATTAGCATAAAAACTGACTTGGTAACGAGCAACGGAGAGCCGTTGATAGTATAAAACATTGTGAGAAACGACTCCCTCTGAAGTAACGTAGTTTTTGAGAAAGAGGTAATTTCTCACTAAAATAATAAAAACTTCTTGCAAGAAGTTTTTATTATTCTATCTGAAAGCACACAAATTTGTACAACAAGGGTGTATTTTCTTTCATCATTTTCTTGCAACTTCGATGACCAATTGAGCCCAAATTTTCACAGGCTTGTTATTTTATGCATATGTTGGGATACACCAAATGAGAACACTGGTCTTTGACAATTACCAAATGTGTACGATGCCTTTAAAGGTCTGTTTTCTTCGCTTTTCTATGCAGGGACAGTGGGTGGAGTTACCCTCTCCGACCTCATGCAGGACCGAGCCACACTCTCCGGGGACGAGGCCGTCCACGGTGAACTGACCTTTCAGGGTCATGTGACCTTCACTCAGAATGTCTCTGCCGCCCTCTTTGACGGGATTTCCCTGTCGGGGTTGTGGAAAATGCACGAGGCTCTGCGGGAACGAGTCTGGAGAGATATTGGGAACCTCATGCTGGTCGCAGGGGACCAGTGTAAAGCAATAGATAAGCTGCAGGATTTATATTCTAGTAAGTAACCAGGGAAAACATTCCCTTCCCAGGTTGTATCGTAAACTTGGGTGTGATCCCTGGCTACACGGCAGTTACAGGTTGAATGGCTTCTGACTGGCACCCCCGAACAAAGATAGGGAGACCACCAACATAAGGGCCAGGGATCTAGATAGCTCAGTTGGTGGAGCGCTGGCACGTTAATCCAGAGGTCGCAGTCAATTTTTCTTTGTTCATCCCAAAAATAATAATTATTATTATCATAAACACCCTCCATTGTCCTGTTTACTTTCAGATGCTCTGGCATTCTTAACTCATGTTTCTGAGATACAAGAGATTGCTTTCCGAGTGGAGAGCTTTGAGGCATTTTTACTGGACGGGGTTCGGCATCTGGCTCTAGCCATCAACGCCGACAATGTCCACAACCTGTGTGTGGATAGCTACATCTACATGTGGAATAGCACTACCTTTTCATTCCAGGAAAAAGGTTTGTTCGACCCAATTCACCAGACGTCATCATCACATACCAGATTAAATCTTTGTCACGCCATTTTAGGAGTCAATGTTACCGTGTGTTATACATATTTAGGCGCCACAGCGTTTACACACCTACCTATTTACTCCCAAAATGGTGAGCGTGGCACAGTCACCGTATGTGACGTGCGTGCAAGGGGTCAACTGGTATCCTGCTTATTGTTGTTTAGCAGAATTTTTTTGGAAACTATTTTCTGCTTAAGCAGCTCTATGAAATTGGGCCCTGTTGACAAGACGTTTCCTTGGCTTCACCTGGGCCCAATTTCGTGGCTCTGCTTACCGCCGAATTCTGCGCTTACGATCATTATTCTCCGCTTCGAATTTCTTCAAAGAATGCCTTGTAACGTGAAATACGCTTGATGTAAGCGCGGAATTCCCTCCTTCCATAGGCGCTGATTGGTTGCTTACGGTAATCAGAGCCATGAAATTGGGCCCATATCAACCAGTGTCACCTAAAATATAAATTTACCCTCAATACATGTATTTCAGCATGGACATAATGGCAAGAGTGATAAAAATGTTGATGATGCAGAAATTGCAGGGCCTCAAAAATGGCTGACGGAACCTCAGCAAAAATGTGAGCTGATAATATATGGAATTATAAAGCATGCATTCTAAAATACATTACTCATGGGGTACAGCAATAGATGAAAATAGATGTACAATTATTAAACATTGCAAAAACTCAAAAAATTCTAAGAATAGACACAGTATGCTTGTGTAAAGAGAAGTGTCTTCAGTTCTATTTTGAAAGTTTCCAGGGAAACAATGTCCCGGATAGAATCGGGTAGTTTAGGTCCCGTGTCCAGTGGGTGCATGTTGCTATGCAATTTTAACCAACTGCTGGAGTTAGATGACTGTTGAGGCAGTTATCATTGAGAAATGACTTTCATTGGTTTGTTGAACTATTTGTAGCTGCAATCGCTTCGAACGGCGGATTTCACTGGCATGCATTTGTGAGTGGAGAGATGCAATATCTTGCATTGGCCAATGAAGGTATCAATCCGTGCAATGGAGGTAAGAATTAAAAGTTTCACTGCGACATTAAAGGGACACATTGCCTTCAAATCTCTCAAAATTTTGCTGTTTGGAATTACTCCTTATCCTTATTTCAAAGGGAAATATTTCCCAGATAGAAGTGGTTTTAGTATGAACTTCATGATCAGTAAGCTTTCAGACTAAATTAAACAATGATGTTTTTATCCTTACCAATCCTGTATAATACCTTTAATCCATTTTTTTCCCCCACACAGACTCTAATGTGACTAATGGGATCTTCTATTACGACGGCAGTCAGTTTGTGGAGCTGCAGCGATTGGATGCCATGGAGACCAGAGAGATTGATACAACATTCATTGGGAGGAACCTCTACCTCGTTCTGGCTAACGCCAGAACCACCGCTGAATCCGTCCTCTACCTGCAGGGAGAAAACGGTCTCTTCCATCAAGTACAAAACTTCACCCTTGGAGGTGAGAACGAGATAATTATAAGATAAGACTTGAAACTATGCATTGTGGAAGTACTAAGTAAGGTTTGCTGTGACACCATGTAAGAAATCTCTTTAGAGTATTGGTGGCTCTTATAGAAGAGCTGATTTCTGCTCGACATTTCGATCAGGAGTGCATTTTTTGCAGTCGTAACCAAAAACTGTTTCGGTTGACTTGGCCATTGGTTAATCACTGGTCAGTGACCGAAACAGTTATTGGTTACAGCTGCGAAAACGCACCCCAGTATACTCTGACCGATCAGTATACTCTCCAGGAGACGGTCAGAGTTTACTGATCGAAACGGCGAGCAGAAACCGGCTCTTCTCAGAGCCACCACTACTCAAAAGAGATTTCCTACATGGTGTCACCGCAAAGCTTACTTGCTACGATAATTACAATAACAATATGTACATAGCAATGGTATCGACCATGTTTGATGCTCATGATGCATGAACAATTACTACCCAGCCTCGCTACCATGGGCAGCGTGCCATATCGATACCTCCCATCACTAACCCCTGGTAGGGATGTGCTAAAAAGCAACGCCGATTGGCTCCAAAAAGTGACTGATTTATGGGCGCATTTGTTAAAAAGTTTCGAGCGCTTGTATGGCGCTTGTAGGATGCTTAGTACGTGCGAGTCATATGCAAGTATGTTGACGCGATTCCATTTCAAATGAATCATATTTTTGTGCAGTTGCTCTCAACTGCATACAGTTAGACATTTCACAAGATCAAAGAAGAATGAGAGGGGACCAGCTGCTCTATGACTTGATGTCTCTTTTGTGGGCTACCATACTTGAGTCCACGCGTAGAGTGAATTGGCAATGGGCCTAATGAAACTGGTACATTTTAATTTACCAGTACAAGAATTTATAAGTGAGCAGTGCATACTGGGAAAAAAATGTGGCGGCGAGATCGATCACTACCCTCATTCTGGCAACAACAGGGCCCAATTTCACAGAGCTACTTATCAAGCACAAAAAGTAGCTCAGCACAACAAGTTTATGCTAACCAGAATAAGGTTACCAGCAAACATACAATGTCACATGTACAATCTGTAACAGGTATCCTGCTTATTTTTGCTGTAGCAGAATATTTCGAAGCAATATTTTCTGCTTAAGCAGCTCTAAGAATTGGGCACAGACCTTGAGTCCGGTGCACAGACCGCTCGGCCATGACACAAAACGAAGAGTGTCCTTTCAACTCTTTTTTTGTGTGTGTTTCTACTTGATTCCTTCCAGGGGCTTCTTCCGTTGATTTTGTTCATATCGATAAGGACACATTCCTTGTGTTTGCTGCAATTGATCCAGACCAAAGTCCCGTCTTTATCTACAACCATCAGGTAAGACTGTTTGCAGTTGTATGTGGCTTTTAATCGGTCTAATGTTTAACACTTTAGAGAACATGCGGCCAGAAACGACTTGTCCCTCACAGTGGCATATCAAACCATTTTAAAATGAGGTTAAGACTTGCAATTTTCCCCCATCTTTATAAAGACTCTATCTATGGGAAAATGAGTGGATCACAAATCTGAATTTTACCTTGTAGCCTATCTTTAAAACTTGTTAAAGGCACTGAACACGTTTGGAAATTGTCAAAGACCAGTGTTCTCATCACTTGGTGTATCCCAACATATGCATAAAATAACAAGCCTGTGAAAATTTGGGCTCAATTGGTCATCGAAGTTGCAAGAAAATGATGAAAGAAAAAACACCGTGTTGTACAAATTTGTGTGCTTTCAGATAGGAATAAAAACTTCTTGCAAGAAGTTTTTATTATTTTAGTGAGAAATTACCTCTTTCTCAAAAACTACGTTACTTCAGAGGGAGTCGTTTCTCACAATGTTTTATACTATCAACAGCTCTCTGTTGCTCGTTACCAAGTCAGTTTTTATGTTAATATATATTTTGAGTAATTACCAAACGTGTACAGTGCCTTTAACTTGGTTTTCTTGTAGTCACAACAGCAATAAATTTATCGTTAAAATATGTCCATCTTCCATACAGAGCGGCCTGTTTGACCTCCACCAGTACGTATCAACCAGCTACGCCGCATCAGTAGAAATCTACCAACATCATGACCATGTGGGTATGATATTTGCCAACCACGCCAAGCGGCTAGCCAACAATAAAATCTCCTACAATGTACCAGTCTCGGTTAGTTTGACATCATTCCTGATTCCAATACTCCTAAAGCCGCTCTCAGGTCGACCTTGCGATGACGCAAAAACAGTCGGCGACTGACTTATCGGGATGATGCTGCGCATGCATGAGCTAAGACCGTTTGGAACATAGTAGTCGCCAGTTGTTAACGACCTGAGTGTAACTACGACGATGTTAATTAAGATGAACGGCATCAGTTGCCATCAGAAAAAATCAATAGTCGAATAAGAGTAGAAAAATTCCTACTTCTGCGACGTGTTCCCGACGACAGGCGGAAACCAATCATTAGATTGTACAATGAGTACTGTATGTATTGATTGCATTACGCGTTATTACTCCCGCGTTAAAGCTTGCGCGCCAACAGGCGTTTGACTATTAATGCCGAAGTGCAACAGGTCTTCGATCGTGGGTGACATGAGAATGGGTTTGTCAGGGTGACTCTTGTTCCACGACATTCACACGTTTTCTCATTTATACTGACCTGAACGTTAATTTTCTGCTTGATCCCGACGGTTCTGTCGCAGTGCAAGCGACCTGAGGGCGGCTTAAGTTGTCAGTAAATAACGTGGCTTTTACATTCATATTGTTGAGCACAGTTTCTTCGAGACAGTGATTTCAGTTGCTGTATTATTGGTACTACTATTATCATTAATATATTATTAGTTAACACAAGCACGAGTGGAATACGGAAAAATATAGCGCTTCTGCGTCCCATATCCAACTACTTCCCCAAAGCAAGCCTTTCTTGCAAGAGAAACAAATGTTTAACTTCTCAGATTTGTGAAAGTTTTCCTGTTTTCCCATTCGGCAGGTGTACCACTGGTCCAACACGAGCGGTTTATTTGAGCTTTTTGAGGCGATTGATTTCACTGGTGCAGTGGACGTGGATGCATTCCATGTGGGTCCAGATCTGTACCTCGTCATAGTCAGTGAATTTGAGCAGCTGGAGCTCTTCAGACTTGAAGGTATTGTAATACTTTGATCACCTGAGTTCCTTCAAATAAGCATGATGGCGTGTCGTGGCCGAGTGGTCTAGTTCACCCAACCCAAGCTTTGGTGTTGTCAGCAGCAGAGTGTGGGTTCGAATCCCGGTCATGACACTTGTGCCCTTGAGCAAGGCACTTGACCATATTTGCTTCGTAAAAAGTTGAGAAGGTAGTGCATTCTGCTCTACCAGCCAGAATCCTAGTTGATGATACCCATGCCTACATCCTTACGGGCTGTGAAGGGGTTAACCCTGTTTCAGTCCTAGGAGTAGTTGGCAACTTGCCCCTGGTGACAGTTGATTTGGGTCGACAGCCCAAATCAGTTAAGTGTAGC
Source organism: Plazaster borealis (assembly GCA_021014325.1). NCBI lineage: Eukaryota > Metazoa > Echinodermata > Asteroidea > Forcipulatida > Labidiasteridae > Plazaster > Plazaster borealis. The sequence goes on from CM037475.1 coordinate 26,640,714, forward strand.
CCTCACCCTGAAGTGGCCGTCCGGCCTTGTGAGTAAGGCGATATCTCATAAAAAAATATATTTAAAAAAATGATGCAGTTTGTCGTTAAAGTACTCTAGTAAGAAAGACAGTGCACATTAACCACTTGTTGGTATTAAAAAAATCATTGCCGTGCCTCTGCGCGGAGTTTTGTTTCAGAACTTTTCGGAACTGCCCAAGTAATTTTTGTTGTTGAGAATATCCTTGTCACAATGAAACCCTGGCTAAGTAAAGACAAAGTAAAGACAACAAACGTTTTCATATAATGCATCGGGTCCATTCATTCATTCTGTTTCAAGAAATTATGGAATGTCTTACCATGAATTGGCCCATACCCTGGCCGTTAAGCCACAGCTGATAATCGGCCATTGTATGTTGGAATCTCAGACTTGCCGAATACAATGAAAAAACAATGTTGGCAGCCCATCGATCTCTCGTAATCCTCATTTGTACAACAAAAGGACGAAGGTCTGGATTCAGGGATTACACAATAGCCCCTAAAAAAGGGAGATTTGAAGCATGGATTCCAGTACCCATAATATGTCCCTCTTTGTACAGGGGAAACAAAGCATATGACAGGTGTATGTTTGTGCACACTACACAACGGGTTGTCTGGGGGCATGTATACACCTCAGCCGGTCAACTGACCACAACCAAAGGAAGAGGCTCCAAAATGTTTTGGGGCGTTTATAAACGTCAACTGTCAACTGTGTATACAGGTCAACAGAGGTGAAGTGTGTTTGTGATGCATTACTGCCCCGTATTGCACATATTGTATAAGGAGACACAAATGTTTGAACTATATAGACCTCTTGCATTGGCCGCCATTGCTGAGGTCAAACAATGCATGCGGTACGGGCTTGTGATATCATATGCAAGGGGTCTATTTATTTAGTGAGCAGTACTTTCTGTCATTTAATGAGACCACAGAATATTCTTTATCTTGATGCAAATTTAACATCTATCACATGGTTGTACCCGCAAGTTTACTACTTTACTTATTTTCAACACAATGCAAAGCTTTAAACATCTCTCATCATTCAATGTGTTTCTTCGTCTTCAGGTGTCGTGGGTTTTAGTCATATACTCTCCCTAGCCAGCTATGGTGTAGTTTCTGTGGAGGTGTTTGAGATGCCAGATCTACCCCCAGTTGAGAATCTTTTCTTTGCCGTGGCCGTTGATCCCCCTAGCGAAGACACGGTTTACTCCAGAATTCTCCGTGGAAAGACTCTAGGTAATAACAATAATAATAATAATAATACCATTGGCAATCTATATTGATAGCATTCACATAGCATTCAAATGGCATTCACATGCCAGGCATTCACATGCTAGATAGCATTCACATAGCATTCACATGACAGCATTCACAAGCTATGATAGCATTCACAGGCTTTCCCATATAGCATGCCAAACAGCATTCCAGTTGGCATGCTATAGCTCATTTAAATAATTCGGCCTCCTGACATGCTATTGGAATGCTATTGGAATGCTATTGGAATGCTATTGGAATGCTATTGGAATGCTATTGGAATGCTACTGGAATGCTACTGGAATGCTATTGGAATGCTATTGGAATGCTAAATCTCAATGAATGCTGTATGATAATGCTATTGGGGATAGCAGTTATTTATGGCATTCGCAAATGCTATGCTGAATGCTATGAAAACTGCTATTGGACAGCAGTCACATTCGGTAAGGGGTTCTTATATAGCACTTTATACTCCCGATGGGTGTCTCAAATTGTTTTGTATTCTAAAAAGTATGGAACACCATGCCATAGTGAGCTGTGGCTGATGTTTTCAGATTGCGGGTGGGTCTAGGTCGTGGCACTTTGTCCTTGAGGCACAAAACGCTTAACCAAAGTCAGCCACTGCTGCATTATTTATTAAGAATAAGCAAATTAAGAGCAAAGTATACCTTTGGCTTTTGGAACCAAGTCTTGCGTGTATTCAACGATTTTTGCAACCACTTTGGTCCCAGGTACATTGCTTTAACATGTGAAGGAAACAAACTTGCGCGCTTTAACGGATCCCTATGTTCGAATACGCGCGACACTTGCACAGTCTATAGCCATCCGCTTCATGGCAAACTTACTGGTCACGTCATTCCCAAGAAGTGGTAGAATGAGACTGCCGGCTGCTCACACTGACCGCCATGTAATGCACGTAAAAGAACCCAGTGCACTACCGTAAAGAGAAGGGGTTCGCCCCAGTGTTCCTGGTTTGATTGGCTGCATATTGCGCCACAGCACCTTGTAAACCATTACATGGTGCTATGCAAAGGAATAGGTCTCATACTTCAACACGTAACTCCACTTACCTTGTAGGAAAAATACCGAGCGCTTTGAGACACCCATCGGGAGTATAAAGCGCTATATAAGAACTGCGTACTATTATTATCATCACTATTTTGTCCCTATGAGTACGTTCTTCAATGTGATGTATACAAGATGAATGTAGGTTCTTCATGAACTTTGAATTGTTTTCTTTTTTTGTCTACATGGCTAGACTGAGTATCGATACATATGTTTTTTAATTTATTGTGAGGATGACGCCGGATGAATTGGGTCAATTAATTTTCTTTCTTTGTGTTTGTTTCAGGGGAGAGTGTGGGGTATGTAAAAGAACTCTGCAAAGTTGATGTTGAAGATTTATTCCATGGTGATCCAAGTCTTTTGGATGACTAACAGTTAGAGTTAAAGTGTGAGTAAAATTATTTTCGGAGTAGACATGTTTTAAAAATGGCTGCCGCTTCCCAGGTTGTATTGTAAACTTGGGTGTGATCCCTGGCTACATGGCAGCTAACGGTTGTATGGCTTCAGACTGGCACCCCTGAACAAAAATATTGACAAAATAGGGAGACTGCCAACATAGGCCTAGATAGCTCAGTTGGTAGAGCGCCGGCATGTAAATCCGGAGGTCGTTGGTTCAAATCCCACTCGAGTCAATTTTTTCTTTGTTCAACCCAAAATTATTAAAAATTTACCCAGGTAGTTTCCCTTGCGGTTTATAACTTGATATTAAAAATGCATGTCATTAGACATATTATTTCATACAGGGCAGCAGTAGGGTTAACTCTCACTGTAGGAAAATTCATTTAATGCAAACTTATGTGTTTTGTCTTTTCTTACAGACATTGAACACAGTGATTTGGATGAATGACAAATGGTGATGATGTTTTCGATGGAAGTGTAAGATTCTTGATTTAATACAAAGTTTATCTGGAAGTAATGTTTAGCGAAATGTTTAATTCATCGATGTCGATTTTTTTTTTTATCGAACGGTTTAGCCGTGTCAAAGTCTTGTCTGAGTGCCAGCTTCTATTGCGTATGTCGACAGCCTTATATAAAGTACTGTCAGTTTGGAAAGTTGAATAAGGAACTCCCACCCAGTACACAGTAACATCGCTTCTATATTGGTGTAATGCACACAAACTGCACATTGTATGATCATGGCGACAGCCTTATATAAAGTACTGTCAGTTTGGAAAGTTGAATAAGTAACTCCCACCCAGTGCACAGTAGCCTCGCTTCTATATTGGTGTAACCACGTGCCAGGCAGGCATCATGCACACAAACTGCACATTGTATGATCATTGCGACAGCCTTATATAAAGTGTTGTCAGTTCGGAAAGTTGAATAAGGAACTCCCACCCAGTGCACGGTAGCTTCGACGTGAGCCAGCTGGGAAGGGGGAAGGCTGTAATTCTGTCAGCAGACCTTGGCGTGGCAGCCTTAGACAAGGCTCTTTATGCAAGTGTGCCAGCTTGTATATTGGTGTAACCACAAGCAAGGCACGCATCACGTGCACAAACTGCACAATGTACACAAATTTAAATACTGTCTGTTCAGACAGCTGAATAAGGAACTCCCACCCAGTGGACGGTATAGCCCCGACAAGGCTAACCAAACAGCTACGGGATTGCTTGCACTAACTGATGATACATTCTATGTCTTTACACCTACTTACAAGAGTAGCAATAAATGTGGTAGGGGGGGGGGGCTTGTAGCATATTTTTTCATTGAAATGAACTCTGTATACATATATTTAGGGGATAGAGTTTAAAATTTACATAGTTAATAATAATCAGATTTATATACATCAAATGTTTTTATACAGAAATTATATGCAGATAAATTGTTCGCAGATTATATATAATGTTGAATAAGTAAATGAAAACTATTTAAAAATTTATATTACAAAAAAAATTATTAATGAAATTGTGAGTATTTATCTTGGTTCTTTGCACCGACTTCATTTATTAGAATGTAAGATTGCGTAGTTTGTAGTGCACATAATGTTTTTTCTTAGCACTTAAGAGTGTAATCATTTTGCACCTCGACAAAATCTTTGCTGGGTATATATTGACCACATTAAATTATTTATTGAATCTTTTGCATGTCAATCTTGCTCTGATTTGTTTCATTTATTTTTGTTTTGTTTATGTAAAAATATGCACATTTGCCTCTTTAAAGGGTCTGTATATGTTTGGTAATGACTCTAAAAATTAATGGCAATAAAAACTTGGTAAGAAGTACAGCAGCTTTGGATAGTATAATGCATTTTGAGACACTTTTCCATTCGAAGCACTGCGGTTATGGAAAAAGATATCACTTTTTATCCCCAAAAATTTGAATCTGAGAAGTGTTACTGAAGTAACTTTTCTCAGGTGTGTATTCCAATTGCAGATTATTCTTTGTGTGGACATAACCGCTCCAGATTTTCGGCAATATCTCAAAAACGCTACCACCTTTTGAAATGAAATTTTTACAGGTTAGTTTTATGGTATATTATATCTACAACTATGTAGGATTGAAACAAACAATGGGTTCCAACTACCAAACGTATACAATCCCTTTAAATGAAATGGAAAATAGCCCCAGAGTGAACAGCCCCAGTAAGCCACTTGGGCCGTGATCAACCCCCGATTATTTTTCATCTTGGTGATACATGCCTGGGAAATGCATATTTCCTTCACCCATGCTACATTTTCAGGATGAAAAACCCCAAAATTATTGTTCCCAGGTGCACAAGTGCACACAAAATGGTAAAATTTGGATTTGAAATTAGCACCGCTTCTAGCTAAAATTCATGTTTGCATGTGCAAGAGTCCACCAATAGAGGGCATAATTTCCCATTATTTAAAGGCACTGGACACTTTTGGTAATTGTCAAAGACCTGTATTCTCACTTGGTGTATCCCGACATATGCATAAAATAACAAACCTGTGAAAATTTGGGCTCAATTGGTCATCGAAGTTGCAAGAAAAAAATGATAGAAAAAACACCCTTGTTGCACAAGTTTGTGTGCTTTCAGATGCCAGAGAAAGGCTTCAGGTCTGAAGTCTTTCTCAGATTCAAATATTTTAGTGAGACATTACCTCTTTCTCAAAAACAACGCTACTTCAGAGGGAGTCGTTTCTCACAATTTTTTATACAATCACGAGCTCTCCGTTGCTCGTTACCAAGTAAGATTTTCAGCTAATATCTTTTTTAGTAATTACCAAACGTGTCCAGTGCCTTTAAGAGAAAGGGACTGTAATAATTTTATCAAAGATTTTTTTAAAATGATGGCCAGGGTCTAACAAACTTAACTTCCTTCATACTTTTATATTTGATGGACCGTGGCACCAACTAACAAATATGCAAACAAAATTAACAAAACAATCACCTTCATTGCCAATTTGCCATTCCAGTATGGTTATGCAATTTTTTTTAATTTTGGAACACTGCGTTTTTACTGAAATTTACCTTTTTTAAAGCTTTTTTTTAATATAGAAAAATATTTTCTTTAAAAGTTGTGGATTGGTGGGTCCTTAGAGGCTGCATTGAATGTATAAAATCAATCACAAGGTGTATGGGTGAGTTATACCATTAATTTTAAATATGGGTGTTTTTTAAATTTTTTTTATAATATGAAAATATACCATCTTTTGACAGCTCATAAACCCATATGGTACTGCTCAGATTTCACCACATTAAGATTGTTGAGATGAGACATTGGTCTTGTGGAAAATTACAAAATTTGCTTGGGGAAAATACCTTAATCTTTGCAGTGTTGCCAGCATTTATTATAATTTTTTTTATTCACATAAAAATGGAACGAAGTTCCCTCCCCCCTCCGAATTTTCCAACGTTCTTCAGCAGGTTTTTTTATGTAACTTGCCACAAAAGTCAATCACCAAGTTGTTCTAGATATAATAAAAAATTATAATTAAAAAAAAATTGCCATTAAAATGGCAATTTGGGAGGGGTTTTTTGCCCATTTTTGGTAAAAAATCACATTTTTACCTCATACTTTTAGTATTTTTCCCCCAAATACTATAAAAGTTAGTAAACTTGTTAATATTGACAATCAATAACATGACATTGTTTTCAGAACATAGGCAGCGGCTCACTAGGTTACTAGCTAACTTGTACCCCAACTTTAGGGTCAAACTATTATATCTTGGCATTTTAGTTGTTGCCATGTCAAACACTTGGTAACAATGGTTCTAAAGTTGGTTTTGGGTTTTTGTTGTTTGGGTTGTTTTTTTTGGGGGGGGGGGGTTTTGGGGGAGGTATTCTGTTCAATATTATTTTGTTCTTCTAAAACAATGTTATTAATGTGTATCATATGATGGTTACACACCTAAGTTCCCACACCCCTATGTTCCGACACCGCATTTGTATTTTCCTAACCCTAACCCTAACCCTAACCCTATCTTGTAAATCGCGAGGGGTTTTTCGGAAGATCACCAGGTGTACCCCAACTTTAAGGTCAAACTATTGTATCTTGGCATTTTAGTTGTTGCCATGTCAAACACTTGGTAACAGTGGATTTAAAATGGGTTTTGGGTTTTTGTTTGTTTGTTTGTTTGTTTGTTGTTGTTGGGGGGGGGGGGTTTGGGGGGGGTGTATTCTGTTCATGATTATTATTTTTTTCTCTAAAACAATGTGATTGATGTGTATCATACATGTCATATGATGGTTACACACCTATGTTCCCACAACCCCTATGTTTGGACACCACATTTGTATTTTCATAACCCTAACCCTAATCCTAATCCTAGCATGTAAATCACGACGGCCTAGGGGTTTTCGGAACATAGGGTTGTCAGAACATAGGGGTGTCGGAATATAGAGCAGTCACCTATATGATCACCACTTTGTGGAAATTTCAACTTCAGCAAAGGAAATAGGGCCTACTGTTATACTATTATATCTTGGCATTTTAGTTGTTGCCATGTCAAACACTTGGTAACAGTGGTTTTAAAGTGTTTTTTTTTTTTTTTTTTGGGGGGGGGGGTTGTTGTTGTTGTTGGGTTTGTTTTTTTTGGGGGGGGGTATTCTGTTCATTATTATTATTATTTTTCTAAAACAATGTGATTAATGTGTATCATATGATGGTTACACACCTATGTTCCCACACCCCTATGTTCCGACACCGCATTTGTATTTTCCTAACCCTAACCCTAACCCTAACCCTAATCCTAACCCTAGCATGTAAATCACATAGGGGTGCGAAATATAGAGCAGTCACCCATATGATCAACACTTTGTGGACAATTTCAAATTCAGCAAAGGAAATAAGGCCAACTTTCATCTCTGCAGTGTTGCCAGACTTTTAATTTATTTTTAATTGCAGGTGGGAACAGTCATATTTGAATTCATTGGGATTTTTTTTGTTCATGGATTTAACAAAAACACCCGCAATTCACTAACAGTGTCACACATCTTAATTTCAAGCAACATTTACACTGTACTCTATGTGGAGACTGGGGAAAGTCTAATATCACCCCTATGTGCGCACTTTTGAAAGTGGGAACAGTCATATTTGGATTCAGCAGGTTTTGTTTGCTATAATAGCCAAAGTTCACTAAATTCCCGATCATGTATCACAAAAGTTGTTTTCTAGCCACATTTTGGAGGGTGATAATCACGGCCTAACTCAACTACAGCATTTGTGATCACAATTATATAAAATCAACCCCTAAAGTTAATATTTCATTTTTACCTCAGGAAAATTCCATTTCTCTCATTAATACCAACATAAATTTAAAGTCAGGCCATAACTTTCAAGCCCCCATTACTATTACTTTAAAAGAAACGTGATGTATTTTGTTCATTATTTTCTGCTAGCATATGTTACAAAGAAATGTTTCTTCCATCCCCTGATAAATAAAACATAAGTACTCCGCACTAATGACGTCACTTTTGCTCCAAATAACCGGATGTCAGACAAACATTCCACCACTCACCGCGATCACCGCATCATCGGCGCGCATAACCTCACAAGTAGTAGTCAGTACACCTGAGTAAACTTAACGCTTGGACATGTACGCGTGCGTACGTAAGTGAAATTAGACACGTTGTCTGAGATCTGGGTACTGAGCTTCTATTTTTAGAATTTGTGCAGAGTGTTATTAAAGACACTGAACACGTTTGGTAATTGTCAAAGACCAGTCTTCTCACTTGGTGTATCTCAACATATGCATAAAATAACAAACCTGTGAAAATTTTAACTCAATTGGTCATCGAAGTTGCGAGATAATAATGGAAGAAAAAACACCCATGTCACACGAAGTTGTCTTCTTTCATGCTTGAGGTCTCGAAATCAATTCAAATATTTTACTGAGAAATTACTTTTTTCTCAAAAACGACGTTACTTCAGAGGGAGCCGTTTCTCACAATGTTTTATACTATCAACAGCTCTCCATTGATCGTTACCAAGTAAGTTTTTATGCTAACAATTATTTTGAGTATTTACCAATGCAATAGTGTCCAGTGCCTTTAACCCTTTCATGCACCATTTATTTTAGTGATAAGTTGATCATATGGACACATTAATTGTTTACTTGTTTTTTTGCAAATAGCGACCCCCCAAAAAACAGGGCCCAATTTCATAGAGCTGCTTAAGCAAAAAATTTCTGCTAAGCAACAATAAGCAGGACATCAGTCACAGATGATGTGAGATGATATTTTAGCTGGTAACCTTTTTCTGGTAAGCATAAATTTGTTAGCAGCTCTATGAAGTTTGGCCCTGGTCTACCCACAATGGCATCCTCAAGAGTCCTCTTTCCCATTCTGAAAGCTGTGTGGCCAGGCGATCTTCATTTTCATTTAACAACTATTTTTCTGAAGGGATTTAAACCGGTCGCTAGCGACCCATCGGCACGTGAAAGAGTTAACAAGAAAGAAACCTGGCAAGCATTTAATATTTTTATCAGCGTTTCTGTACAATTTTATTTCATTTTTTTCTTATAGATAATAATTAGAGTCTAACGATCACATTATATATAACACTATGTCTTCTAACACGCATGAGGGAATAACAAAATCCACTGAGTAAAAAATAGTTCTGCTTCCCCACCAAAAATCTCATCTGAAAATGTTGTCTAAACAGTTTTGTTTTTTGCTTCTCACAAACTTAAGAAAGTTAATCAAATGAACAACATGTTTTTGTCACCTCTCATGTGTGAAAGACTGTTTCATTCACAAGAAGGGGTGTTTTACATGGAGGGGGTAAATGGCAGTGAAGTGAAATGTAATCATTGAAATGATTGTTTACCCTAACTTAAAATCTGTCATTACTTGAAGTGCTGCGTTTAACTGCAGCATCAACCGTAAACAACAATGCTGCATCTTTAAGTTCGACAAATAGAAGTCGACTGAGAGTACATCAACTCCAACTGAATTGATCATATTTTTTTATTTTTTTTTAGGTGGGGGGGGGGGGGTATGTCTGAAAGATGCAGCAATTGTATACTGACAAGAAGCAAAAAGAACTTTAGCGGTGCATACTACGGAAATTATTTAAAAGACAGTTAAACTGCGATATAGCATCACAAAATAACATTGAAATGAAAACCCATTTGACCACCGTCTTCAGAAAATGACACTTCGATAGTCAAATTACGTTGATCTGTAGTCAAACTCTCAGCATGGAGAGACAAGTTACTTAATTACCTCGTGGAATTTGAGGTGAACAGATATAATAGTTTCCCTCAAAAAAAAAAAGAAAAAAAAAAGATATATAAACACACACGCAATCTCAGACTTGACTTACACAAAAGAAAAATCATCCTGGTATAAGCATTGACATCTACACAAAAAAATTCTGTAAATATTTACATTAATATATATTAATATTAATAACAAAAGGGTATTTTATTTGTTTTCCCCCATTCAAAAGAAATCGGAGAACTGGGAGTATAGAGGCACGGGGGCCAGTTTCATTTGCTCTGCAAAATTAATAAGAGACTGATTTCGTTGAGCAATGAAGGAGGGGGAACCAGCCGAACATCTATCCGGTTTGTATGAATCAGTGGCAGGTCACCAGTTAATCAGATATGCAGATTGTCTGCGGAGCAAGTTCTAAAGATTGAGCTGCTATAGGAAGCATGTCCAGTTTTCTCAATACTTTTTTTAATTTTTTTAAGAATTCAACAATTATTTCAATTTTTTTTAATAGGACATAGCTGACAGTAAAGGGATGTTTCACAATTTGGTGGTTTGAATTAACACATGACACACAGTTGGACCGCATTTTATAGAATGGTCGAGTAGAAAAAGAAACGTTGATCACATTTTATACCTGAACCCAAACTGGCATGTAGCCGGTTGTAAACAGTATACAACACATGATATTTTGGTCATGAGAGCTACAAAGACAACTGCCAGTATTCATCAATAATTTGTGCTTAGATAAGATTAATTCTAAACCTGCTTGGGCCAAATTTCAGAAAGCATGGGTTCGAGTCCCGGTCATGGCACTTGTGTCCTTGAGCAAGATACTTGCTTTGACCTTCAGATGGGTCATTAAGCCGTAGGTCCCGTGTACTAAGGTGGGTAGTGCACTTAACAGAACTCTGAACACTCATTGTGGAAGAGTAGGGGTTAACCCCGGTGTTTCTGGTTCACATAGCAAGCACCCTTGTTTACAGGTTTCCTCAGACTTGCGAGTTACAGTGATTAAGTTCACTTATGAGGCATCCTTGGTTTCATTACCATAAATACATAATAGTAACAACAACTTGCTATGCACAGAAAAATCTTGCTTAGCAGAAACAGGTTACCAGCCAACCGTACAGTTCACATTGCTGCAACTGGTACCCCCACTCATTTCTTGCTTAGCAGAATTTTCTGCTTATCAGCTATATGAAATTGGGCCCATTACAATTACGGAACTTACTTCTTGAATAAGAAATGCAGTAAGAATCTAAAATACCTTGATGGGTGAACAATATATTGTGATGACATCAATGAACTGGGATTGAACAAAGAACAATTGACTAGAGCCAACATATATAGGGCAAGATAGCTCAGTTGGTAGAGCACCGGCTCGTTAAGCCGGAGGTCGTTGGTTCAAATCCCCTTCCAGTCATTGTTCAACCCCAAATTATTTCAAATTGACCTAGTCAGTTTCCCTTGTGGTTTATAACTTGATATATCAATCATCCTGAGAAATCATACCGTTCAATATTGTGATTGTTTTGTTTTACAAGAAACCGACAATAGTTGCTTTAAACTTCCATTCATCTCTGCATCAGAATGAATATAAACATCAAGAGTATTGAGAGTTCTTCTTTCTGTTTGCCTTTTTATTAAAGAAACAGAGAAATGAGATGACGGATTTGATATACACATAGCATTTGAATCTCTAAATATAGATTAAGTCAGGACCGGGATTTTATCTTGCAAGAGACAAGGCAACCTCCAAGTTAATCTATGGGAATATCTTGAAAGGATACAGGGGACAAGATCGGGGCAAGAGAGGACACCTCTATGAAATTCAAGACCTGAAGGTAAGTAAACAAATACAGTCAAACCACGTTATAATGAGCACCATTATAAAGATGTTCTGCTTAGGAAGAGTAAATTCTGAAGTCCCAAATCTAATTTCTGCTTTGTGCTTCTTTGTTTTGCTATCCTCCTATAACAGCGATCTTATTATAATGAGGGTCGACTGTACAGGAATTGCACTCAGTACAATAACCTGGGCTTGATTTCGCAAAGAGCTAAGATTGATTTTAAGTGCGAATTAATCTCGACTGTCAAGTGTGATATCACAGTACACATCACTATGGTAATACCGACAACTCGTCTTATGGTGAATCTTAGTGCTTTGTGAAATCAAGCCCAGAAATGTTTACTTGTAAAAAAAAACAGAAGAAATGTGTGGAAATTTACCAACATCTCCCATGGGCAATCAAAACAACAGATTTGTTTCATTTGTATTCACTCAACATATAGACCCCTTGTATTGGCAGCCATCACTGAGGTTAAACGATGGAAATGTGTACGCACTGCGCACAGCTCTCAGCCAATGATAGGTCCCCATTGACCTCAGTGAGGGCGCTGTTTTGGGCGTGTGACGCCATATGCAAGGATCTATAGTTTGACGGCCAGTGAACCATCTCTGATCCTGCGGGATACAATTGGATTTAATCGTTCTTTAAAAAGAGTCAAAGGGCGAAGGGGAAAAGAGTCTACAGAAAGCTCAAAATCCAGAACTTCCAAGACTTTGTAACATCGAGAAATTTACCATGAAATAGTCATGAAAAGCCACGATAAACTCACCATCACAACATATAGAAAAACTCATTCAGGTAGTTCTGATTATCTAGGTTTTACAAATAGTGACATGCTTTTGATCTGAGAATCAAAACGGAACCTTTGCTATTTATAGTGGAAATTTAAAAAAAAGTCTATTTTGGGGTTTTTTTTTTTTTTTTCAGATAAAAGAAACCCATACATTAACATGAAAGTACAGTTAGTTTGATATTGGACATTGGACAATCACATAGGTTTGTACATCGAACATCAACGTTGCTTTTTCGATATTGGACATTGGACATTCACATAGGTTTGTACAGTGAATGTCTACCTTGTATATCGATGTTGGACATTGGACATTCACTGTACAAACCTATGTGAATGTCCAATATCGATGTACAAGGTAGACATTCACTGTACAAACCTAAATGAATGTCCAATATCAAACTAACTTTACTGTCATTACATTAACACAGTTCAATGACATGGAAGAGCTTTAACTAGATACAATATTATTCTGTTTATAATCTGGCAGAATCACAACCAGATTTACTCCATCGTCAGTAGTCCTCTGGCTTTCGTTTTAAGTCCAAGTTGAAAGCATCAGTGTGGTTTTTGTTTTCACCAAAAAATCTATGAATTACTTTGAAGCATACAAAAACGTTACGTACGTACAATGTCTAGAGAGTCTCTATATGGTTCACATTCATTTAAGGTCAATTACGATTTTTAACAGCCATGCAGAAACATCTCACATGGATACAAAAAACAAAGTGGTAGATTTTATAAACAAACGTCAACGTCTTTTTTTTTCTTCCATCGTACGACTGTCTTAACGTTACAAAAATTGTAGGTGATTCGTAGCTGTCAAATTCCTGGTAAGTGAATTGAGCAACGGCGTCCACCCGAAAAGATTTCTCCATAAATGGTGTTTGAGACTGAATTGTGCAATGGCGTCCTACATTTAGCCTATCTGAAACCCATCCTAAGGCAGGCTGTATCAATAGCACAATGGCAAGCCCTTTCCCCATCAGATATATGACCTCTACTCCTTGATATAGAGAAGCCATTTAAGGTTAAAGTATCCCTGACCGGCGATCAACAAAACCCACTTAACACAACCTCTGATCACACCATCAGCCATCTTGACTTTCCAATCAATACAAGGCTACGAGATAAAAAACCGAGGCTCAACAAGACAAAATTAAGTCTGGTACCTTTTACAGTTTGGCATACTAATTCCTGACCTGTTATCAGGGAACGTGACTCAATCTCAAAATTGCTGTTACAGATGAATCAAGGGGTTTCGGCTTCCGCTACAACTGCTGGCTGAAACGGTAACATTGGAGAATAGGAGTTTTCGGCATTCTAGCCACAGCCATAGCCAAAACCATTAATTCGCACACGGCCTTTACATAACTACTGATGATGTGGGTAAGAGACCAATAAGGAGGGGAAAATACCCCCCTCTGCCAACAGCAGTATTACGTAGTAAGTCATGGTGCGCATTAAACTTACAAAAAACTAATACCCCATCAGTTTGGAGAAGCTATTAAAAAAAAGTGGTAAAAGTTTACCCGTTTTGGCAGAGTCAAGAATCAAAGAAACACTTTGTAATTTTCCAAAAACAGAACTCCAATTTCCGCAAAGTACATGTAAGTATAGACCTTTTTTTTACGGAGCAGTGATCTGATTTTCCTGCCATACAAACGCAAGCAACCAAAATGGGTTATGAGAGCTTTGCCTAGATTTTGTTTTTCCCAACATCACTGGTTCCTGCTTTGCAGTTCCAGTCTCCGGCCACGATCACCAAAACCTCCCAAGAACACACACCAAAAGGGCCATATTACAATATTAACACCAGGGTAGCCACACTTGACACACAGACCTACCTCTGTTAGCTCTTTGCCTTACCATCACCATATGACCAACTGCTTCTTGTCATTGGTTTAACGGCTACACAAACAAAGCGGTGGGTTGCCTTAGCACACAGAGTCCCGACTATTCATTTATACAAACCTAGGTAGCACAAAACGTAACCATTTAACTTGGGATTATACATCATATTCTTTTTTTACCAACAGACAATTTCTCCTGAATGCTGCAAAGCTATCAGGATTCATATAAGTTTGCCTCATTTTGATCGACCAACTTACACTCCAACCATGCTTTTTGTTAAAAGCTCCAAGCATACCCGCTCCCAGTAAAATCCACAAATTAAGTCGCCTTGTTTAGAGCTAGGCCGTATCCGAATTGCCGGCTACGGCTGTTGCTAAGGGTGTTGTCCTATGTCAACGCATGATGGCACGGCGATCCAGTCGTACCGGTAGCTGTAGCCGCCAATAGACCCCTTGCATTGGCCGTCATCGCTGAGGTCAAACAATGGAAGCGTGTACGCACCAGGCACAACACTCGGCCAATGATAGGTCTTCATTGACCTCAGTGAGGGCGCTGTTTTGGGCTTGTGACGTCATATGCAAGGGGTCTGTTCGGACATGGCCCTCTTGTGGTATTGAAAATGATGCAAGACTTGCAAGAAGGCCTGCTGTTCCACTTCCCAATGTTGTATCTCACACTAACGTCAAACAAACCATGAACCTGATAATGCGCACTTCATCAACTGCAGGTCTGGGCCCACACGTCAGATCCAACAATCCAAGTTGTTCCACGCAACTTTAATTTAATCATTACTCATTCAGAGTGGAAACATCTTGACCTCTGAAAATATTTTTCTGATGCATCTTGTCCAAACTCTTCCCTTTGAACTATCCGGCGCATTTTGCCAAAAAATGTATCTTTGGAATGGCACAGTTTTGCTAATCATAGATTGTTTTTTCTATTCAAGGCCCAATTTCATAAAGCTGCTTAAGCAGAAAATATTGCTTAACAATTTTCTGCTTAACAGAAATGAGCAGGATACCAGTCACAAATTGTACACATGACATGGGCCCAATTTCATAGAGCTGCTTAAGCAGAAAATATTGCTTAACAATTTTCTGCTTAGCAGAAATGAGCAGGATACCAGTCACAAATTGTACACATGACATGGGCCCAATTTCATAGAGCTGCTTAAGCAGAAAATATTGCTTAACAATTTTCTGCTTAGCAGTAAGAGCAGGATACCAGTCACAAATTGTACACATGACATGGTAGTTTGGCTGGTAACCTTAGTCTGGTAAGCAAAATTTGGTTGTGCTTAGCTACATTTTGTGCTTAAGCAACTCTATGAAATTGGGCCGTCATTGTGTATTTCTTGCCCTTGCATGCAAACATGCAAAACTGGACGCTGTTCCCAATGAGTTAGCCAGAAAAAAATACATGTACCTGTCCAGTGAAGTAATTTTGGGCGTCAAGTTGTCTTGTTTTTTCTCAAACAATTTCAAAGGAAAACAAAAGTTACAAAGTTTCGGAATAACTTAATAAACGTGGGAGCGTGCGCCTTGTTGTGAACATCTTAAACACTGAGCAACAAATTACAGAAGATAACAAGTTCATCATATTATGGCACCAGACCAGAAGAAAGTTTGGAAAACCAAAAGCGGAGCGTAGGTTTAGCGGCGCATCCCAGTTTTACTTTACAATAAAACCACTCAAGACTGATATACATGTATTTATCTTCAACTTTTTTGTATGTATAGATATATCCGTACTCTCTTGAGGAAACAGTGCATGCTTGATTTCTGTTGACTATGCCTGCAATTCGACAATCAAATTCCGTCAACAGAATTGACAACTTTAAGTCGATCTGATGTCGTTTTAGTTTTTTTCCCAAAAAATGTTACTTTCAAGCTACTCGTTGCGTTCCGCCTGAGGAAGTGACGCTTCTGAAGTCATCCGTTAATGCTTGTCACACGTGAAATAGCCTGGTACCCTGCTGATGAACTTGTCCAGTTGACATTCAGTGGTTACCAGCTGATTTGTTTGCTTTTTCCTTTTGCAGTCGTCCAGTGTCAAGGCGTTGTTGTTGTTGTTAATTTTTTTTTATAGAAAAATCATCTCACGCAAATCACTGACGGTGAATTTTTTTCCTCGCATGATCGTTTTGTTATTGGCATGTCCTATTGCATTACCCTTTCAGAGTTCTCATTTACACTTAACAGAGCACCAGCATGGCCGTCATTTCCGGAGGTACCGTGACGAGGCTGTCCGCGGTACCCCGTCTTCCCTGGAGAGCTCGTTGGGTTTGGATCCCATCCCACTATTGATACCGCCGTTGATTGCAGAATACGGAGTTGTGAGGCGTCCTACGCCCATATCCCGTCGTACAGGCTCCGGTCCGGACATCACTTGGGGTGCCATGCCACGGTGGAGGCGTCGGCTGACTGAACGCTGGGCGTCTGCTCGAGATGTTGGACGGGGTGATGTAGGATTGGCTGCAAAGGAAAGCAAAGAACAATAATCTTATATTAACTCTATCAAAACGTATTTTTAAACTCTGAAACTTAACAGGAACTTCAGAGCGGGGCCCAATTTCATAGAGCCGCTTAAACAAAAAAAGCAGCTAAGCACAGCAAAAATGTGCTTACCTGAATAAGGTTACCAGCCAAAATACCATGTCACGTGCACAATTTTTGACTGGTATCCTGCTAATTTCTGCTAAGCACAAAATTTATAAGCAAAATAGTCTGCTTAAGCAGCTCTATGCTGGGCCCAATTTCATGGCTCTGTTTACCGCTGAATTCTGCACTCGCGCTCACCATTCTTCGCTTACAGGGAAAGAACTGAGTTTCTGTGCTAGCTGTCTAAGCGAAGAATGACTAGTGATGTGGAGTACGCACACACAAGCAAAAATTCCCTGCTAGCCTGTGAAATATGCTTGCTTCCGTAAGCGCCGATTCTTTGCTTACAGTAAGTAGAGCTATAAAATTGGGCCCAGCTCAGTGTAGAAATTTGCCAATCAATAACAAGTTAGTAGCCAAAATGCCATCTGGTGATGTTTGGACTCGACTGCAATCATTTTACTTCACAGCTGTGCCCTAACAGTTGTAGCTGTGTGCAAGAATCCACTGTCATAATCACACCGGCCGTCAGTAATATTCAAACAGTTTTGTCTTGTGACCAAACATCATGTCTGCATCATGCAAAATGCCAGGAATAAACGGGAGAAATCTGGGCGTATTTTGTGCAGTTAGCGTAGTACTCAACTATTCAAGAGCTAATCTTGAAAGAGGTAAGTCTACAAAGTATATGTAGCAAATGACGGAGAAAACTGAAGGGTTATTTGAACAGCTTTTAAAGTGTAAACGTCAGACCAATGTGTATATGTCCTCAGAAAACTGGTATTGCATACAGTCAAACAGCATGGTTGGTACAACTAGATGAATTATTCCTTTTGTGTGATTTGTTCTCCAAATAGGAAATGGGATCGCTGTATTGCAAGGGGGTCTACAAGGGGACATGTTAGGTAAGCAAGCAAACATCTGCTAGATAAGAAACAAACAATCTCAATCAATGAAATCAACATTGCAAATGTTAGGAAATACAATCAAACAAATTAACGTTAGGGGTAAAAGGCAGTCAGTAGCAAGGAAAAGTGCGCAGGGTACCAGTCACTAACATTGCACATGTACGTATATTGTGTTTTCGTCAGTAACACCAATTCCGCAAAGCAAAATCTGTTGGTAGTTAACGAATTAGTTAACAGTGTCGTAGGTCTTAAGACCGGTCTCGGTCTCGGTCTCGGACTATCGGGTCTCGACTACAACACTGTTAGTAAACTGGTAAGGATGAATTACAACTTAAACCTGATCCAAACTACAAAATGAACACATCCAAACGAATGTTAAAAAAACCAACATTTCAAAGACTAAGTTTGCATCAAACTTACCAGAGGATTATGCCTGTCTACATGAAGGATATCTTTCTCTACTAAGATCTGCTCTACATATAAATCAATGTCCATACAAACTTAACACCAAGGAACGAGGTTGCTAAGCTCCACACCATCATGGTTTTATTTGCTTGTTAAAAAGACTTCACAAAAATATTAGCCCCTTACAGGCAAGGACCCCAAGTTTACCCCCTCCCTCTAATCCTTCAGCCATAGTAAGGCCGTATCCGAACTGGTGGCTACAGCTATGGCTGTTGTTAAAGACGTCCTATACTTCAACGCATGATGACGCGGCGATCCAGCCATAGCCGTAGCTGTAGCCGCCAATCCGGACACAGCCTTACTCTACCTTAAAAACTCAAAATGAACTTTGCAGCCTGGTATACCTTATTTCTGATCAACGACTGCCTAATTTATTTGCCGACTCTATCATTGCTATTCACACTTAGTCTGTTATTTCTCAATCAAGTGAGGTTTGCGGAGACACCATGGCCCAATTTCATAGAGCTGCTTAACGGCTGATTTTGTGCTTACCGAGCGAGTTTCCATTTCATAGCGCTGCTAACCGTAAGCACACGAAAAGGCGTGCTAACCTTCCGGTGCTTACTATATGAAAATCTATGGTGAACACGCACGCTAACCTGTGAAATACGCTTATGAGCAAGCAAATTTGTCTGCTAGAGTTAGCACAAAAATGCTTACCATTAAGCAGCACTATGAAATTGGGCCCATGTAATATATCTCTTATGAGCTGTTGTGGTTCTGAGATGAACCAGTGTCATTCCTCTACCTACATGATGGAAAGGACGCCTACATGTAGCTCTCGATCAGTAATACAAGAACGCTGTACCCAGAAAAATTGACCATCAAATAGTTGACATATTTCGCTATCACTAAAACCCGTCTCCCCTGTACCTAAATTACAGCATCCCTTCCTGGTCAGTTGTTAAATAAATTTTCAGTCGCAACTTATAAGTGACTACATCACGTATGTACACTGAACTCAAACTCCAAAAAGGTTTGACACTTTCAAACCATTTCACTCTACCTGCATGTACACATAAGTTTATATTATTAAAACACCCCATTAATATTTAGTTTCATTTTAATAATTTATCACAATAGCTTACCTAACTTAAAACTATGTACACATTTGGAAAGATCGCCTCGCTCTCTGCTCTCTCATTTATTTAGTTTGTAAATTTAAGTTGTAGTCTAAAGTTTTGTTGGAACTGTACACATAAAAACTCCACATTCTTATTAATGATTATTTCACCACCACTCACTCTGCTTCCTATCAGTCTTCAACATAGTAATTTCATTTAAGATGTTCAGTCATTTCCAACAACTTCTTTCCACAAACCGTTACGACTGAAAGTCTAAATTTTGAGCATCACTAACCAATTGTGTCTTGTCCCTCTACACAGGGCCCAATTTCATAGAGCTGCTTAAACAGAGAATATTACTTGAGCAGGATACCAGTCATAAATTGTACACGAGACATGGTAGTTTGGCTGGCAACCTTATTCTGGTAAGCATAATTTTGTTGCGCTGCGCTACTTTTTGCGCTTAATCAGCTCAATGAGATTTGGCCCAGGTAAGAGAATGAGTTCATCATGCTCAGTGGAAGAAATTCCACATTCAGTCACTTCTCAACCATTACCGCTCAATTAAAACATGCTAACCCCTGGGCTCTCTCTACCAACATAAATGAGGAAATCCCCAAGTGGGTAACTAGTGACCAACTATTGGCTAACTAGTGGTCA
The DNA here is from genome assembly GCA_021014325.1 of Plazaster borealis. Classification (NCBI taxonomy): domain Eukaryota; kingdom Metazoa; phylum Echinodermata; class Asteroidea; order Forcipulatida; family Labidiasteridae; genus Plazaster; species Plazaster borealis. Next base: position 26,660,867 of record CM037475.1, read on the forward strand.
ACTAGTAGCTAACTAGTAGCGAACTAGTAGCCAACTAGTAGCCAACTAGTTACCAACTAAGTAGCCAACTAGTAACCAACTAGTGGTCAACTAGTAACCAACTAGCGGTCAACTAGTAGCCAACTAGTTACCAACTAGTAGCCAACTAGTAGCCAACTCGTGGCCAACTAGAAGCCATCTAGAGCCAACTAGTGGCCAACTCCCATTTTGTTTAACTGATTAATTCCCTTTATAAAGTTTGACTTTTTTCCCTACCACTAACCCTGTCCTCTCTCTCTACCTAGGTAAATGCGTCCTATGCTTGTGGTCGCTTGAGTGTTTCTTTTTGAGTTGATCTCCCGATCGTTTACTAGTGCAAGCGAGCTCGGGCTGCTCGGTCAAGCTGCGAGACGGCTGGTCCCTGAAATCGATGGATGATTTCCTGGCGGTTCCAACAGCCTGGGCGCTGCTGACTACAATGAAGGAGTTGAGGGTAGGGTGTTTTATAGGGTTAGGTGTAATGTGGGTTGTGAGGTATGAAGGCCTGAAAGGAGTTAGGTGTTGTTTGGTACAGGCCTGGAATTTCATCTTAGAGAGGGCAAGGCTTGCAGAGGGGAATTCCATTGGGAAATCTTACGAGTCAATGGTAAACCTTTGAAGGGGGCACCGAGGACAAGACCAGGGCAACAGAGGCCATGGCCTCCGTGTAATTCCAGGCCTGACGATAGGTGCCGGGTGTTGTATGGTACATGAACTGGGTGCAAAAGGTCTTGGGTGTTGTATGGTACATGTGCTGAGTGCAAAAGGTGTTGCACGCCTGATACTTCGTTCTAAGGGCAAGGGCACCAAGGCGTTTTCTCTTTGATGATGGAGCCCCCCAAGCCGGAGCAGGAGCCCAAGCCAAGGTTTGGTAAAGGCCCTTGGCTTCTTGGTCTCAATCATGTCAACTCTCTAAAGTAAGTAAAGTCTGTCCCAAGCCAATATGGCTCATCCGGTTTCCTTGGCATTAAACAACTGAGAATATTTCTATTCCCCCTGGACAGGTTGCCAGTCCATCACAAGTTACTCCCCAGCTCTCGCTGGTACCCATTTGAACTCCTTGGTGAAGAGAAGCAATAATGGTTAAGTGTCTTGCTCAAGGACACAAGTGTCACGACCGGGACTCGGCCATGACACGCCACTTAAGAATGCAAGAATATCAGACCCTCAAGGTGTACTTACCACCTGCTCCAAGACCTTGAGGAGGTCCTTCTGTGGCTTTGATCCGGCTGGTGGCTGCCGTGGTGGCTACTGCTCTCGTGGTGGAGCTCCGAGGGTGATGAAGCACACCTTGTCTGTCCCTGTCGTCCCGCCTGTCACGATCCTCATCGTGAGGTTTGCCCGTGCTCTGTTTTCAAACAACGAGGGGGAGTTCAGAGCCCAATTTCATAGAGCTGCTTAAGCAGGAAATATTACTTAACAATTTTCTGCTAAGCACAAATGAGCAGGATACCAGTCACAAATTGTACATGTGACACGGTAGTTTGGCTGGTAACCTTATTCTGGTAAGCAAAAATGTATTGGTAAATGCTCTGGTGATGATGCTAATCCCTTTGGTGTCATTTCAATCGTCACATAAATTGAAAACCTCGCCATGAGAAAGTCTGACTGCTAACAAATGTTTAAATTGTGCTTCCTTTAAATCTGGCAGTGTTTCGGGCAGTTGGGTTGGTGTAGTGGTATCTTTCCTCGCCTTCTACCTCTAGGACCCAGTTCGAAACCCGCCGGGGGCACTATGTGGATTGGGCTTTTCAGTGCCTACATATATTGCGTGGGAGTTCCCTGGAATAAGTCTCTGGGGTTTTCCTCCCACATCTAAAACTGAAACTTCCTTCCTTGTCTTCTCTCCATGGGGTTCTTGGCTAGTATAGTAATTAAGTTCTTTTCTGAGAATCCTTGGCTTCACAACCAGAATTAATAAATGAAATTTAAAATGAAATGCCAATAACCCAACTGGCTCTCATGGCTCAAGTCAAAGCATCGCTTCAACATTTGTGCACAATACTCACTATTTTCAGAAGATTCCAGTCGAAGATATAGTCATAAGTGAAGCCTTGCCTGTGGAAGAGATTGCGGAAAAGCTGTCGAAGAAAGGAGTAGTCGGGTTTCTCGTCGAATCGTAGCGATCTTGTGTAGTTCAGGTATGTGGCAAATTCCGCTAATGGACGACAGAAATAAAGTTATTTTAATTCTTGTCATCAGTTCGTGTCGGCAGACTTACATACCACTTTCTTCCTCCATGCTTCCATCAGAAAGTTTATTTTTATTCTGTTTCTACCTCGGGATTCAGAACAAGTAAGCACAGCAAAATGAATGAACAATGGAAACAAATTTTGTTTTCTATGTGAATGGTTGGTTGGGTTGGTAAGGTTAACAGTGACCGCGAGTAAGTTAGAGGATAGTGGGTCACTAATATAGACGATGTGACCTCTGTTTACATTCAAACTGCCCTCTGTTGACAAAACACTGTCCAAGTCATGTTTCCGCCGGGCAAGAAGACGCGTTCTCATGGTAACATTGCGTGTACTTTCTAGCTGGCTGTCAGTACACAAAGGTTTTGCCCGGTGACATGTGCGCGCATCATGCTATGGTTTTCGAGTGACGTCAGAGGTCACACCGTCTATAGCAGTTGTGCTTATGCACTCAAGCATGTCGTGCGAAAACGAATAGAAACTCTACATCTCCTGTTGGGGAAGACCTCCACAGTGATGGCACCTCAACTTCTGGAGGGCATTACCTACAGAAACCATCTGCTTTCAATCTCTAATAACCTTCAATACTGAATTGCAGGCCTGGAATTTCATCTTCAAGAGGGTAAGGCCATTTTCATTTTCCATTTGGAAAGTCTATGGAAAACTTTTGGAGGGGCACCAAGGCCGGTGGTCTTGTGGTAAGACATTTGCTCTAGCAATGCAAAGGCATGATTTCAAATCCCACCCGAGTGATTTGCCTGTGGATTTTTTTACCTTTTTTTTTTTCACAGAACTCAGGAAACTACCGACTATACAGTGCTTAAAGGGAGATTATACTTTTGGTAAATTTCAAAGACCAGTATCCTCACTTGGTTTAACCCAACATAAACATGAAACCACAAACCTGTGAAAGTTTAAGCTCAATCGGTCATTGCAATCACCAGAAAAAAGTGGGGGAAAACCTTAAGTGTTTTCACTGTTTTCAAACATCGAGTTTTCGACTCATGAGATCAAAACTAATTGTTTGACTCATTTCTCAAAAACTACAGCACCTCAGCCAGTAATATTTCAAGGGAAGCTTTCTATCATCATTATCATCAAACCATGTAAGTTTAATGTAAATCTGTGAGCTTTTCTGTTTTGTGTTTTACCAGAAGTATAGAGACCCTTTAATACACATCGGTGTAAGGGTAACAACAAATTCTAGACCCTTATAGTTTGACTGGACTCACATGGAAAGTTAGCGCAGAGTGTCTCAATGGCTGTGGACATCTTCTTCTCACTGATTTTCTCGTACTTTTGTCTCTTGGTGGCCGCCTTCAAGCCTTGCCACGGTAGACTGCCGAGGTTGAAGTACATCAACATGTAGCCCAGCGATTCTAAATCATCTCGCCGGCTTTGTTCTGTTATTTTCAAAGGTAAAAATATACATTAAAAACTTGTATTTATTCAGAAAACATGCAAAACAAAGGATATGCTTTAAACCATGTGACCTGTGACATCACATGTTTACAAAAGAGCCACAGAGTCTGAACTTCCTGCAGGCACGATTTGAACAGATCAATGGAAGAAAACATCAAATCTTGTATTTTTATGGAGATTGCACTGTCTGATTTTGATCAACTGTTGATAGGAAGAAAGTGGGCACATCTCAAAACTTGTTCAGCTGTTACTTTTATAACTTTTATAACTCTTCCTTGAATTGATGTGGAAATTATGACACAAAATGTCAAATTTCCTACATGATCAGTGCAGTATCTCGCCTGCCAGAAAATGCCCTGGAATGGACAAGGTCACTCTTTTTTATGTAAAACAAATGTTACATGGTGGATTTTGAGGACATACTTTTGCTATGTACACTATCCAATCCAATTGTCTACATAATAAGTGTTGTTTGAAGCTTTGCATGGTGTGGAAAAATAAGAAGTAACTAGAAATAAATAGTAAACTTGCGGGTACAACCATGTGTACAAACTTTTTTGTGGGAGTGTTGGCTCTGAAAAGAGCCGGTGGGATTTCGACATTTCGAACAGTATACTCTGCTCGTCTACATAATGTATGGAACCTCAACACCCAAGCCTTTGATGGCTGGCATGGCTGGCCCTATGCCAAGTACTGTACATGTATAGATGCTTTGACTACATTATGTAGTGTACTGTAGTTCAGAAAAAAACTTCCATGAAGAAGGGAATATTTCTGTTTATAAGAACAAGTTTTGTATTCTCTCCCAATTACCCTGAACTATATCATTACATGTGCATGCTTACATGTGCATTAAATTATAATAGGCCTCCACTTTTGGCCTGCTGCTGCACGGAGGCAACAGAGGCAATTGTCTCCGTTGCCCCTGGTGGTCATTGCCTTGGTGCCCCTTAAAACTTTCCAATAGAAAGTTACATTGTCCTCATGAAGGTGCTCTTTACAAAGGAGGAAACGCCTTGGTCTCTGGTGCTGTTGCCCTTACACGACTGATGCATCAAGCCTGCTTAATATGATAAACTTACTGTTGGATAATCATTGATGCTAAAATGTTTCAATTAACACAAGACTCATTTAATCCCAACCCTCCTCCAACAGCAGTAGCAAAAAAACACAATCCAATAAGCTGAGGTGCATGTACCATCCTGATCTATACACAGGTCGTGTAATCAGAGACAATGACAGAGAATGAACTCATTAGCCAAAGGGTGGACAATCTCACTTGGCAACAGCTGTGATTAGAGCCGTCTCGATCACGACAAACTTGTACATGTAGAGCGATGTTTGCAACGCTCATGCATACTACAACAGCATCATAAACGAATGACTGATCTGCATTAAACCTTCAGCTCTTGCTCAATAAACTTGGGGGGAAAAACACAGAAGGAAATTGACTGAGGACGGAGTTTTGTCCCCGGAATTTTTAGGGTTTCATACCACTGGTGTGCTCTACCAACTGAGCCTTAAACCTTTATTTATTTAACACTAATGGCAGGACTGGAGTTTCAACTTTGAAAGGGCAAGGCCATTTTGATTTTGCAAAGGGCATTTCCATCTGGAAAATGATAAAGTCTATGGGAAACTTTTGAAGGGGCACTAAGGCCAAGACCAGGGGCAATGGAGGCCACGGCCTCCGTGTACATGTAATTTAAGGCCTGAATGGCAATCTTCAATTTCATCAATCTATAGCACTGCTCATCTGAGGTGAAATGGACAGGCAGCTTTTTCAGATAAAAGCTTGAAAAGAATGCTCAGTGACAGGAAGTATACACATCCATAAAAGCAGAATCTCCTTGCTAACCAGTAAAATATGCTTATAAATGTTTTATGCATTGATTTCCTGCTACTGTTACCATCACTCTTTCGCTCACAGTAAAAAGAGTAATGAATTTTGGCCCTAATCTCTGCTTTAATTCAGTCATCATGATGAGAGCATTTCAACAGCAGCATTTGTTTTTCAGGGGTGATCAGTGGTTGATTGGTAATGGACGCTAACAATCTCGTTATGAATATATCACATGTGCAAACATTGTACATCAAATTGGCTTTTTGGACATGTTTTGATAATTTTCATATTACATGTTCACTTAAAAAATAAACATGATACAATACAAGGGAAAACCCATATTATTCTAAATGTACTATACATGTGTGAACAATATTCTGCAAAATGACCGTTTGGATAAACGTAGATTAAATTGCCAACCTATGTGTTACCAAAGCACTCAAATGCATTGTCTATCTACTGTACATGTACAATGTATTTACTAAACATGTACATGTACTACGTAGACAACGTCTAACTCAAATGCACAGGCCCTTGAAGAAAGCAACAGTACATAGCATGTACAAATTGTATATACAGTATGGTCTAACTGCATAATATGTTGGGTTTTTTTTGTACTTTAAGATCAGATGTTACTACCATTTCAAGCCATTACCCCAGCGAGGTCAAACGGCATGACAGAATGGACACAGGGAGGTCACAGAGACAAAGTGGCCACAAAACAGATCTGGACAATGCAGTAGGCAACTGTCTACAACACAGCAATCTGCACTAATTCTTTTTAATTTAAAGGTATGTAAATTCAGGGCTCGCATTTGGGGGAAATATCCATATGACCACAGGGCTTTAAGTTGTACCTCAAAATTTTTACTGGACCAGAATTTATTTTACAAGACCAGAATCAGAATGAGTTGAACAAGCACTAAGAGAAAATCGTCTATCTCATTTGTCTTATGTGTGGTACTTCGATACTGATAAAGAATTGAAAGATATTCATCAGACTCATAGTCAACATTTTTTCAAAAAAATTATTACACAATGAGGTAGCCTATTACAATTCAATAGAAAAACACAAGACAACCAGCGCTAGTCCGATTATGAGATTATTGGCCCGACGCTAAAATCACTGGCCTCTGGTCCAGTGTTAATTTCGAGCCTTGTACATGTAATGAACATAAACAACACTTAAATAAAACATGTAAAGTACTGTACATACACATACATACACATTATGTACGTGTACCATCTGATTTGATATTCAGGCTGCATTTGGTCAAGACGGACAGGTCATCTTGGACGGGCACACTTGACATGCCACTGGCATTTCGTTGGTGGGAAAAGCACTTGACTGCAAATGAGTTAATACAACATGTAATGATGCATACAGGTCCTGGCTGACCTTAAGCTGCAATGAATGTTTTTGCTTTCCTCAGAGACAGTAAATCACACAGAAAATAAGACCCTTCAGGGAAAACAGCGGCCACAAGTGGCTTGTACCAAAATACCTATAGCGGCCGCAAACGGCCGCAAGATTTGACCAACTTCCATTCACCCAAAGAGGCCCTAATAAAGGTCATGTCCGGAACTGAAAATCTCCAATGTTTCCGATGTTAACACAGTATCCCAATTTCTAAAACCAAACAAATTTTCTGCTTACTGTTATTTTTGTTGACATTTTTACTGAAACAAATTGATTAGAAAATGAACAATATTAGCGATGTTTGGGCGTGATGTGATGATTATACAGAGATGAATTGTCAAGTAATAAACCACAAGGGAAACTGACTGAGGGGTAGATTTGTATTTAAAATTGACTAGAGCGGGACTTGAACCTACGACCTCCGGATTGACGTGTCGGTGCTCTACCAACTGAGCTATCTAGCCCTCTTGTTGGCGGTCTCCCTATTTTGACAATATCTTTGTTTGGGGTGCCAGTCGAAGCCATTCAACCTATGAATTGAATCGTTTCTAAAGGGTTAAAAGAGGGAATCGCTCAGATATGTACTTAATGAGTGTACATGTACATGTACACTTCCTCAAGAAACTGTTTATTTAATTATTAGCAAGCTTATTAAATGTGTAGTTCTTAAACCTGTGATAATAAATAAATATTATATTCATGTGAAAGCTCCTTTGCTATTAGACTGGTACCGGCAGCGATTGGCTTATTTTTGAATGAATGAAAAGCAGTCATCCTCAAACAAACTGGATACATGTCGATTTCCAAATCTTTCAGTTTCACAGTAGTGCCTTTCATAAAATGGCAATAAAATTGACACGAGTTGTATACAGGATATCAACATATATATATAAAAGCATGTAGATTTCTACCAAACAGTAATATTTGAAATGTCGCTTCAGCACTTGCGAAAGAACTGACTTCCATGTTTCACTATTGCATTCCTACAATGTTTTTAATTTCTCTGGTTATTGTAAACTTTTCAAAAACTAAAGATGTATCCGGTGCACTGCGTCCCTCTTCAGTCGAAATAGTCTATCAGCAAATGTTAGGATAACATGAACACATGAGCGGGGTAGGCCTATAACGGCGTTCGACATTACAGTACATGTACGTGTATTTATGAGTGTGGTCAGCAACAAAGATCCTACTGTGCCGCAGGCGCAAGATGAAAATTGTGCTTCTTCTTCTTATCGTGTCCACACATGCTAGATGTTGTGTTTCAGCCAGAACTGAGCACATTCGTTGGCACTTCCATTGAAATCAGCCAGGTCTCCAGCCTCGCACCTCTGCTCCGATCCAGTAGGGGACATCTGAGTAGATGATCCATTGTTTTATATTAACATCATTGTACGCTTTTTAGTGTGTGTAAAAATGAACTTTTTATTTGTTTTTGTTTTTTTAAACATCTCAATGCACAGAACAACTAATATTTGGGCGGTTGGGTTGGTGTAGTGGTATCTTTCCTCGCCTTCCACCTCTAGGAACCCGGTTCGAATCCCACCGGGGGCACTATGTGGATTGGGTCTCCAGTCCCTACTCGACTGCGTGAGTATTTCTCTGGGGTTTTCCTCCCACATCTAAAACTGAAATTTCCTTCCTTGTCTTCTCTCCATTGGGTTCTTGGCTAGTACAGTGATTAAGTTTACTTTTTGAGAGTCCTTGTCTTCACAACCGAAATTAATCAATGAAATGAAAATAATATTCAGCCTGTGCTGTCACAATTTAAAGGCACTGTACACATTTGATAATTACTCAAAACAAATATTAGCATAAAAACTTATTGGTAACAAGCAACGGAGAGCTATTGATAGTATAAAACATTGTAGGAAACGACTCCCTCTGAAGTAACGTAGTTTTTGAGAAAGAGGTATTTTCTCACTAAAATAATAAAAACTTCTTGCAAGAAGTTTTTATTCCTATATCTGAAAGCACACAAATTTGTACAATAAGGGTGTTTTTTGTTTCTTCATTTTCTTGCAACTTCGATGACCAATTGAGCCCAAATTTTCACAGGTTTGTTATTTTATGCATATGTTGGGATACACCAAGTGAGAACACTGGTCTTTGACAATTAACAAACGTGTTCAGTGCCTTTAATGTTTCAAGTTTGAAAACCCCATGAAGTCCATCCATACGAGTCCCCAGTGATCTCTCCTTGATCTCTGAATGTTTGAAATAGTCCAAAGGGGATCAATCATCTCTGAGATGTAGTTTGATATTGGAGAGTCAAGAATTATGCCCGTTGCTGATAAACATTACCAGTATTACTGTATGGGTTGGCGGAGGAGTTGACAATATGACTAATGTATCACGCTTCATGGGAGATCCTGTCAACCACAGGGAGAAAGAGACGACAGTGATGTTGGGGGCAGGGGATATGAGGTTTCTGTACCACAGTTTCAATCAAGAAAAGTAATAATACTGCAGTCTTACATAGCGCACGTATCTACCAATAAGGTACTCAAAGCGCCGGAATAAAGAAACATTTTCAAGACAGGATTTGGAAGTTTTTTAATTATGAGACTGATTTATGTAGCAGTTTTTAAGGGTTTATAAGCTGCTGTGGCGCACTCGACAGCCACTGCTGGAAAATCGGGGGCAAACCCCTTCTCTCAGCGATAAGTGTAACTGGGTTCTTTTACGTGCATTACACAATACACCTACAGCTTTACATCCCATCCGAAGGACAAAGCAATAATGGTTAAGTGTCTTGCTTAAGGACTCAAGTGTCAAGACCGGGACTCGAACCCACACTCTGCTGATCAGAAACACCAGAGCTTGAGTCCGGTGCTCTTATCCGCTAGGCCACGACATGCCATTTAAAGTTCTTAGTTATCAGTAGGCAGGGCCTAGTACTTCACAGAGGCAACGGAGGCTGCCTCCGTTGCCCTTGCTCATTGCCTTGGTGCCCCTTGTAATGTTCCAATAGAAAATTACAACTTCCTAATACAGGTGCCCTTTACCGAAGAGAAAAACGCCTTGGTGCCCTTGCCCTTTCAAAAACAGAGCATTAACCTTAATTTGGAACTTGTACATTATGTAAGTAATAATGTGTGTAGATATCATTTGCTGACGTCGCTTGCGTTCAACTTGCCCCACCTGATATGTCCGAACAAGGTCTTAATCCTAATGGCAGGACTCACCTATGCCTAAATGTGTATTAATACTGGCGTATCTTGCCGTTCCCGTCAGGTTCTTGTTCTCCCTGTAGGGTATGTGTTGATGTGTGTGGATGTCACGGTACTTCTTGGCCAGGCCAAAGTCAATGATGTAGACCAGGTTACCCTTCTTGCCGAGACCCATGAGGAAGTTGTCTGGCTTGATGTCCCGATGGATAAAGTTCTTGTTATGTACATATTCAACACGGCTGATCTGTAAAGAGGAAAGTCATTGCATTGAATTATTTGTGTTCCTACATACACCACCGAAATGAGCACGTAAGTCAAGAGATACTATAACACTGGCTTCAAAAGCCAGGGCTGTGCATCCAGCAACAGCCTTTTACCAATGGTACCTACCATAGTGTTAGCCAGAGGGTCTTTTGGAAACCCTGTTTTAAATTTTGACACCCTGTTATCTGTCTTGTAAGTGAACAATTTGGATACCCAGTTTTTAATTTCCAGCAAATTTTGACACCCAAATTTTTGCCCAAATCCTGGCTAAAACCTTGGTACCTACATCAATTGTTGGCAATGCAATTGAATTTGGTAACTGTGTTATTTCATTGTATTTGGCTTCCCCCTTATAACGATGTGTGTAAATCACTGTATACTCAGTAATTCCCCCCCCCCCCCCCCGAGTCCTGTGAAAAATATCCCAGGTACTGATACTCGGGTGGGATTTGAACCCACAACCTTTGCCTGCTAAAATATAAGATACCTCTAGCCAGAGCCGTATATTGAGAGAGTTGCGACAAATTGCGATTAGAAGCCATTTTGATGTGCTGCATTTGGACTGAAAATGGCGTCCAGCAACCACGTGACCGAAGAAAACTCGTCCCTCTATGTCGCAACTCTCTCAATACACAGCTCTGCCTCTAGCTACTGAGCAATCTCGGTGGTCTAGTGGTAAGACGTCTGCTCTAGAAAGGTCATGGGTTCAAAACCCACCAGAGTAACATGCCTGTGGTTTTTCTTCACAAGTACTGAGTATACAGTGCTATACACTGGATTTCATGAGGTTAGGGAATCTACATTTACCCACTGACCTCAAACTGTTATAATTAAACGTATCAATGGATTATGCTATTTTTGTACCATTCCTCAGAGTAAACAAAAGCATCATTAAACACGTCATTTCTTCTTGTTGAAGGATTGTGTCTTCAGATGACAATTCTGGTGTGTATTTTTTTTTTTCTTTTTTCTTTTTTCTTTTTTAAAATAGTAGGCTTCATTTTGTAATTTGACGAGACTCATCGGGAGGAAGAGAAATTGAAGTGTTTAGGGAATTCATCTGGAAGCTGGAGTGCATCTTCTGAATGCATGGATTGAGAAGGGGTTAGTCAGGTGTGTCGAGACTGGAATGGCGTCAGGGTTTGTTGGCTTTGTTTCTCAGCTCTGAGGCGACTCAGACGGCTGCCTATGGAGATTGCCTTGGGGGGGGGGGGACGGGACACACCACATTCCAAGAATGAATCTCCTCACACATCATGTATGACGTACATTCTGTAAAATTCTTGAGCCTTTCCAAGAATAGTGAGACAGTTCATCAGAGATTATCGGGAACAATGGTTTTGGTTGGATAGCATGATGATTGTATTTGGGGGGAGGGGAATTATTGGGCCCAATTTCATAGAGCTGCTTAAGCAGAAAAATATTGCTTAACATTTTTCTGCTAAGCAAAACTACGCAGGATACCAGTTACATTTGGTCTGTGTAAAATTGTAGTTTAGCTGGTAACCTTATTTTGGTAAGCATCATTTTGTAGTGCTTAAGCCTTCTGCTTAACTCTTCCACTGTGCAGTCTCATCCATCTGATAGTGAGTGGCAAGCCTGAAATCGTATTTGAGTGTTGGTCACTTTATCTTTACTGTCAACTGTTACCACACCACTAGCTTTGGTACTGCATCCGAATGGATCAGTTCAGTCAAACCATTGGACTGTGTTTCATGTAAAACACTGTTTGACATGAAACAGGACTAGTGAGCACACTACTAATCATTCATAATCAAAGGTCTGTTTACATTTAAAAGACTAGACTAATTTGGTTCAGCCTGGCTACCATGGGCAACGTGCCGTATCGATACCTCTCGTCAATAACCTCTGGTAGAGACGTACCGACAAACAACGTCGATTGGCTCCTTAGAGTAACTGCTTTGCGCACACGCTTGTAGGACACTAAGTACAATCATGTCAAATACAAGTATTTTTATGCGATTCCATTTCAAATGAATCATGTTTTTACATGGTCATCCTAAACTGCATACAGTTACATCATTAGATCAAAGAAGAATGAGAGGGGACTAGTTGCTCTTTGACCTGAAGTCTCTTTAGCGGGCTACCATACTTGCGCGCACGCATAAATCGGATCGATCACATGCCTAATTAAAATATGTGCCATATGTTCGAGTCCCGGTCGAGACAATTGTGTCCTTAAGCAAGACACTAACCACATTTCCCCAGCATGCTTTGCTTGCTCACAACCCCTGATATTGTTAATTTAAATGTGCTGCTTGCTCACAACCCCTGATATTGTTAAGTACAATATCAGGGGTTGTGAGCAAGCAAAGCATGCTGGGGGGGAAATGTGGTTCAGTGTCTTGCTTAAGGACACAAGTGTCACGACCGGGACTCAAACCCACACTCTGCTGATCAGAAACACCAGAGCTTGAGTCCAGTGCTCCTATCCGCTTGGCCACAACACGTCACTACAAGGCCAGGTCTGAATTGGCGGCTGTGGCTATAAAAACTAACCCTCTAACAACATTATATTCCAAGCCTGCAAACCACATTGGTTTTGCCCGGCTTGCTTTACTTACCAATTGATCAGCCAATAGTAGCACTGTCTTTAGGCCGAATTGCCGCGAGCAGAAATTGAAGAGGTCCTCTAGACTCGGGCCAAGGAGCTCCATCACCATTACATTGTAGTCCCCCTCTGCACCGCACCATTTGATGGAAGGGATACCAACTAAAAAAAGCACAACAAAAGCAACCAAGTCAGATGAAAATATTCAAAATCTTCATGGACAGTTCGGTAGATTCTTTAGAATTTGAGGCATTGCATGTTGAGGTATCAATGTATATATTCGGTTTGCGGCAGTGAAGTTATTAACGAGAAGTCCCCTCGATCCACTAAGCGAAAGTAGTAGTCCAGACCGATTTCCTACCTTCCGCCCAGGTAGTAGTTAAGAAGCAGGACAGTTCTTTTCAGAACTTGGTAGTCTCCCGAATTCCGAAATCTACTCTGCAGCAGCTACTCTCCCGAATTCCGAAATCTACTCCGCGGCAGTAGAATACATAGCAAGAAAAGTTCTCAAAGAACAAAATCTACACAGCAAAGTAGATGGTGTTACCGCAAACCGAATATAAATAGGTTCTTTAGGTTGTGAACATATGTAAAAAAAACAATGACTGGTTTGACTTGTAAAACTTTGCCTACATCTGGATGAAAACAGGCCCAATATTTCACAGAGGCAATTGCCTCCGTTGCCCCTGGTCAATGCCTTGGTGCCCCTTGAAATGCTCCAATAAACAATTACAATTCCTCATACTGTAAAGGATGCTCTTTACCAAGGAGGAAACGCCTTAGTGCCCTTACCCTTTCAAAAACAAAGTGTCCGGCCTTACATTGTCTTTAAACATCCTTTAAGATTTTCTCCAAGATCACCCACATTTTTTTCCCAACAAACATAGCCCAGCCTAGTTGATAGATTTTCAGTACAGAAACTTTTTGCTATGTAGAAATGAATGGAAAACCAGCCACAATCACTGTAAACTTCTTCTGAGTAGCAACTTGTTGTGCTGAATGAAAAGTGTAGCTGAATCTAATTTGGCATTTGCTTTGTAAGAAAAGAGGGGCTTTTTTGTTTGTTTACAAAACACTTCCTGTACACGTGTGCCACAAACAGAACAATTTTCCAGGGTCCCTAACAATTTTTGCTTCAAATAAAGCCATTTTTCAATACTGTAACAGGATACCTGGCTTGAGACAAATCATGGAGCAGGTTTAGGCTTTTACTTCAAAGCAAAATTCTGCAAAGGTGTTGCCGATTTTATAACTCGTGTGTATTGTTAATGTGAAATGGAAGTGGAACTGCCTGAATTGGTCTTTGAAATATCTTTTTAGAACCCGAGTGGAATTGAAACTTGGCTCTTGACTTGAGCGAGGATTTGCGCGTTGGCATTTTGGTGACATTGTGATGCCGTGTAAAAGAAACAGAGTAATTGGAATTTGATATTTTTTCTGTGGATCTGACCTCAATTAACTAGTAAATGGGACATTTTTGAGGGCGATGATTGGTTTTATGTAGGTCACTTCAAAGGATGAGTGTTAAGCAAAGATATATGTAGATCCAGATGACATCTGCAGTTTAATATTGAATAGGTTTATACTATTATTATTATTATTGTTATTGTTGTTGTTATTATATTTTTCTGGTAATGAAACCAAGGATGCCTCATAAGTGAACTTAATCACTCTACCTATTTTGAGCAAGGACCTCTTGAGGACCTCACTGATTGTTTATTTTTTATTGCCGGCCGATGTGAAATGGCTGCCAAAACATACACCGTTTTTTATTGTTTTCACTTAAACAGGACAACTTAATTTGATGAGACTTTTGCAAATTAATTGTACAGCGTGTTTATTGAAAAACGTGATGATGGAAATTAATTTACTCTTCCAAAACTCAATGATCAACTATCTCCTTAAGTTTTATTACAGTACACTCTGTTTATCTAATTGTAGCAATTTAGTAATTTTAGTAATTGTAGCAATTGAACCCAGTATGCAATCACAGCAAACTACATATTTAAACCATGAGTGAACAACCCCTTTAATATTTTGCAAACATCATTGGAATTCTTGGCTAGCCTTTCCCGAGATGCAATGACTAACAGTGTACCTATCCCTGGTACAAACATCACCCATCAGGTTACAACCACATCACTCATACTCCCGCGACTAACAAGATTAGTCACATGACATTACAGCTAAGCGGCAACTTCATTAGTCGTTTCCACCACACACACACACATACTTCATATCTTATCTGTGTAGAGCGTCTTTGGTGTTCATCTACATTGACTTAAAGGGGACGGTACTCAGCCCTGATACTTCATGAAGGCAATGGCGGTTGCCTCTGTTGCCCCTGGTTGCCTTGGTGCCCCTTGAATGTTCCAATAGAAATTTCCAATTTCCCCATAGAGGTGCCATTGTACTGTAGTTTTTTAAATATATTTTTGTTATAAATCGCCTACATGTAACATCACAAGGCCGGACGGCCATTTCAAGGTGAGGGCTTCACTTAACCGATTTGGGCCATCGACCCAAATCAACTGCCACCAGGGGAACATTGCCACCTACTCCTGGGGCTGAAACTGGGTTACCCCCTTCACAGTCCGTAAGGATGTAGGCATGGGTATCATCCACTGGGAACCTGGCTGGTAGAGCAGAATGCAATACCTTCCCAACTTGTAGTACCCTTTCCCTTTCAAAAACGAAATCAGGCCCAGGTACCGTTTTTAACATTTCATTTGATTTGACCACAAAAATTGGCTGGCGAAGTATATACAGCACACCATCACGTACACCGTACATGTACACCCTAAAACATGCTAATATTCATACAATGCATGGTATGTTTTAACAAAGACTTTTCAGCGCATGCAATGCATTTTACAAAAATTTGGTCGCGGACAAAAACCTCCAGCCTCCGGGGGTGTGCACCACTATTTGTTATTATGTGTAGGCCGACTGTGCAGTGTGCATTTTGTGTCACTGACCATTCATCATCCGCTCATTCATCATCCGCTTTGTGCACCTCATTCACTGTACATTCATTCACGTAACTGCAAGCTAAGACATAATACCTCAGTAATTCCGATGATCAAATGAAACCTTTTGGTCCTACCATGTACATAAATATTTTGTGCATATTTATAGTGGGTTTATTTAGATGTGGCATACTGAAATACAAACAGGTACAACCGTGATTTGTGGGGAATCCAACCTCTTTGATTTGTTTCTTCCTCAAACGCCATGAGGGGCCTGTCTGTAGGTGGATAGCAGCATGTTCTTTTTTTCTTATTATTAATTATTAATTATTATTCTGATAGTATTTCAGGTGGAGATTTTTATGTCCAAGGATTGGTACTGGTATGAATTTTATAATCAGCAAGCTTTTAGATTGAAACTAATCAAATAATACGTACATGTTGTGGTATGTAAACATTGAATAAAAAAAGCAAGGCATACACGACACCATTCTGTGAGCATGCAGAATTATCAGTCTTCGTCAAATTGTTTTCTTCTCCTGAATATGTTTGATTGTAAATCAAAATCTTTCGTCTTGATGATCCGAGCACTAATAAGCTTAAATACAATTGCTAGCCTCGGGCAGTTTGAAGCCTGTGTAAATCACGGCTAAAACATCTTATGGATCTACGGGGCACATTACAAATGAATGCAAATCCACGCGGTACACAGCGACAGGGGCCAGGAGCTGTGCACTGTGAATGCCTCACACACGCACGCACACAAAACCTGCGATGCCGTCCCTACAGCGATGCAAATTGCCCTGTCCATACTCCCTACTGGCCTTGGATTTGCATCAGAGACAATTAATTACGGGATTCTGAGAAGAGCACACCATGTACATGTACATCACTGCCATACGGCAGGGCCCAATTTCATAGAGAGTTAAGCACAAAAAGTAACTAAGCACAACAAAATGATGCTTACCAAATTAAGGTTACCAGCCAAAATAACATGTCACATATGTACAATCTGTGACTGGTATCCTGCCTATTTTTGCTTAGCAGAACAGTTTTCTGCTTAAGCGACTGAAATTGGGCCCTGGAAATGGACAGGCACAGTGAGTGGGTACATGAACATGGTCCCTCAACCATGCTGAATGGTACAAACCGCACAACATTATAATGTACTGCACATGAGCAATACAACTCAAAAGACCATGCAACCTGTGACATCACATGTTTACAAAAGAGCCACAGAGCCTGGACTTCCCAGCGTTCTCCCTTAACCCTTTCATGCACCATTTATTTTAGTGATAAATTTATCATAATGGACACATTAATTGTTTACTCAGTTTTTGGGGCAAATGGCGACCCCCAAAAACCAGGTCACATTATAGTACCCTCAAGAGTCCTCTTTCCCATTCTGAAAACTGTGTGGCCGTGCGATCTTCTTATTTATTTTTACAACTATTTTTTTGAAGGGATTTAAACCAGTCGCGACCGGTCGGCGCATGAAAAAGTTAACAGTGGTCCGCTGGCCAAATACCAGTTAAAACACATAAGGACCAGTCACAATTCACTCCAAATGGTCCGGCTGGCTAGTTCAGTGTTGAGAAGCATCCCTATTTAATAGAAATATTGACAAGTGAAAAAGCTGGTGGACTAGTGAAATGACAAGCTAACTGGTCCTGCTGGCCAGTCACTAACATAGTAAAAGGCAAACCCTGCTTCCTGCAGGCTCGATTTGTACACAGCTTAATGAAAGACCACATCAAATCTTAACATTTATGTAGACTGCACTGTCTGATTTTGATCAACTTTTGATTGAAGAAATGGGGCACATCTCAGAACTTGTTCGGCTATTACTTTTATTACTCTTGAATTTATGTGGAAATTATAACACACAATGTACAATTTCCCATAATGACCACTAACCAGTGTAGTTTCTTGCCTGCCAGAAAGGCCCTAGAATGTACAAGGTCACTCATTTGTAAACAAAGGTTACATGTTATCTGCATTTAAATTGATATAATTAATACAAGAACAACTTGCACAAACAGATCCTCATGCTTAGAAATAGAGCAGGAAAGGGCATCCCTTTTTGCTATGTATTGGTACAAGTAGTGGGTGACAATCTACTTAACTTAACCATCAAGTAACAAACCGACAAGGGAACTGACTGGGTAAATGTTAAAACAATTTGGGGCTGAACAAAGAAAAATCTTCCAGAGCGGGACTTGAACCTGCGACCTCCGGATTACCGTGCCGGCACTCTACCAACTGAGCTATCTAGCCCTATGTTGGCGGCCTCCCTATTTTGTCAATATCTTTGTTCGGGTAAATAATATCCAAATATATTTTTCATTCATTCCAGCTTTTGAAGACGCTTGAAAAAAGATGTAAACGTGTAAGTACTTTTTCTGTTTGTTTCATTAGTTAACCTAAAATACATGTATGTCCCTACTTTTGCCCCCCCCCCCTTGCAGTGGAGAATAAGGCCTATTCTTTGGGATGACGAGCCAGTGTGTTTTAATTAAATAGCAAGGTGGTAGGCATACACGTACGTCTGACTACATGTATACGGGTGTACAGTGCGGATATAGTGCATGCATTGCACGATCTGTGCAATATAATGGTGAATATCTTCAGCAGTAATCTAGATGTAGATGCATGTGAGGGCATACAAGCGACGATGAGACGAGGCTTGTGCGATTATAATAAACTCACAGCTGGGCTGTATGCTGTGTGCAATGCACAGTATGTATATGTACAGTGTATGTGTACAGTGCATGTATACAGGGCCTTGATCAAAGTCCTGTGAATCTCAAGATGTACATGAAGTACAGCAGTAGTGGCTGCTGAAAATTATCATCACTAATGTGATGTGCACGTATATATTTATACATATTCTGCTTGCACTTATTGTTTTGAGTGTGCTGTACATGTATTTGTACAAAGCAAACCACATGTACATGTACCTCTAACTCGGACATCTATGCCTTCATGTAAATGTCCATGTACACGTACATGAACATGATACATGTACCTGCGTGAACATGATACATGTAGGTACATGAACATGATACATGTAGGTACATGAACATGATACATGTAGGTACGTGAACATGATACATGTACGTACATGAACATGATACATGTAGGTACGTGAACATGATACATGTATGTACGTGAACATGATACATGTCCGTACGTGAGCATGATACATGTACGTACGTGAACATGACACATGTACGTACGTGAACATGACACATGTACGTACGTGAACATGACACATATACGTACGTGAACATGACACATATACGTACATGAACATGACACATGTACCTACATGAACATGACACATGTAGCTACATGAACATGACACATGTACCTACATGACACATGTACGTACATGGTACGTACATGGTACGTACATGAACGTACATGAAACATACATTAACATGAAACATACGTGTACACGACACATGTGTGTACATGACACATATGTACGTACATGTACATGACACATGTACGCATGAACATGACACATGCATACATGAACATGATACATAAACATGAATTGAAATACGTACACTTATTACAAGACATATCACATGGGCATGTCACATATATGCACATTGAATAATCTTGTTAAAATGACAGTGGGCTTAGTGCACTATGAACACTTTGGTTTTTTTGTTTATCCTGTTGATGAGATGACCTTCCACATGTACTCGTATGTAGTGAATTGTACGTCACAAATGATTTCCCAAATGTTACATGTACCTGAACATGTGGGGGTCCAAAGTACAAAATTACGAATTAGGTGCACCGTTTTTGAAAGGCCAAGAGCACCAAGGCGTTTTCTACTTGGTCAAAAGAATACCTCTATGAGGAAATTGTAAATTTCTATTGAAACATTCAAGGGGCACCAAGGCAATGACCTGAGGCTGGAGGCAAATGCCTCTATTGCCTCCATGAAGTATCAGGCCTGTAGGTGCACACAAGGTCAAGGGCATTGGCATAACCTCTTGGTCCCCTAAAATTGCAGGGTCTTTACACTGTAGAAGCTGGACAGTTGACCCTTCTCTATAATTTAATACATACAGCTCACAAGTCTATGCTGAAAGCTTCTTCATAAAACAGCAGGCCTGGAATTCCATCTTTGAGAGGGCAAGGCCATTTTCATTTTGCAAAGGGCACTTCCATTGGTGGAATATATTAAAGTCTATGGGGAACTTTTGAAGGGGCACCACGGCCAAGACCAAGACCAGGGCAACAGAGGTCATGGCCTCCGTGGCCTCTGTGTAATTTCAGGCCTGAAGCCCTGTAATGGTCTATTCTTGGTATCGTATGACGCCCACAAACTGGGGTGTTACAATATGTACAGTCTCTATACATCACCACAAATGTTTACCAATGTTTGAACACGGGATGCCTCTGGACAGTTAAATTCTGTCAAGAAATTTTGGAGGGAACACAAGATCAGTGGAAAAAAATCCTGAAATCAGGACAAATTCTGATTAATCATCTTGGCCTGCTGATAATCATCAAATTATATGGCAATTGATGAAAATCCAAATCAGTGCAAACTTGACTTGATGCACGTTGGTGTGACTCAAGCATGATTAGGCAGCTGCGGTTTCTATTAACAGAAGAAGGAGGGGGGGGCATGTTTGGACCCTTGCACTTCACGTGAGTCACAGTGTCGATATTCAACAAGTGCCCTGAGTTATTCCTGTAGCACCCAGTCCCCAATGGCATGGTGGTAGCTAGTCAGAGGGCTATATCTGGGCCTCCTTGGCAAGGGGCTTTAGGATCAGGGACTGGGCACAACCCACTTGGAGTTGATTCAAATCCAGCAAGAAGAAAGACAGAAAGAGGTAGAGTCCATCTAACATGTCTCATAATGAATCAGCTTCTTTCTTACTCAAAGGGGTAATGTCAAGAATGTGCTTATTGAACTATTATTATAGTGGCTTCTTATATAGCGCACATATCCGTCACTCAGTGACGCTCAAGGCGCTTTAACGTTCATTATTTTCCTGCAAGGTATTGTGGAGCTACGTTTTTGAAGTATGAGACCAAGTCCTTTTACATAGCACCATGTAATGGTTTACAAGGTGCTGTGGCGCAATATGCTGCCGATCAAACGAGGAACACTTGGGCGAACCCCTTCTCTTTTCGATAAGTGCACTGGGTTCTTTTACGTGCATTACACAACACACGGGACCTACGGCTTAACGCCCCATCCGAAGGACGAAGCATCTGGTTAAGTGTCCTGCTTAAGGACACAAGTGTCACAACTGGGATTCGAACCCACACTCTGCTGATCAGAAACACCAGAGCTTGAGTTCGGCGTTCTTATCCGCTCGGCCACGACACGCCACGATAGAGAGATAGAGTCCATCTAACATGTCTCATAATGAATCAGCTTCTTTCTTACTAAAAGGGAAAATGTCAAGAATGTGCTTATTGAACTTTTGGTAATTACTCCAAACGTTAATAAATATAACCATAAAAACTTACTTGGTAAAGAGCACTGGAGAGCTGTTGATACTACAAAACATTATCAGAAATGACACCCTTTGAAGTAATGTAGTTTTAGAGAAAGAGGTAATTTTTCACCCCAAAATTTGAATCTGAGAAAGGCTTCAGGCTTGAAGACTTTCTCAGGCATCTGAAAGCACACAATTCTATGTAACAAGGATGTTTTTCTTTCATTATTTTCTTGCAACTTCGATGACCAATTGAGCCCAAGTATCAATTTGATAATTGAAATAAAAAGTTGCATCCCCTTAAGGTGATCCCTCTGCAGCCCGCTTCCCAGGTTGTATCATAAACATGCGTCCCAATTGTTGTGGACATTAAACTTGGCTGATCATAATCCTAGCAGAAGCTGTGTAGGTTTTCATGCTGGCTTAATTTGAACAACTTTATTTAAAGCCATCCGTCCGACCACTCTGCAGCAAATACATTATTAGACAGAGTAGGCCTCTATTCAACATGTACAACACTTGCAAAAAGTTGCAAGGTACAAGCGTAAACTTTAAGTACATGTATGAATAGGGTACAAGTATACAACGTTATACTTGTCCACTTGTGTACAGAAGACCAATTTGGCACCAAACTCAACCATGTCGGACCCTTAGTACGTATGTAATTATGACACCAACTCATGTGCTATTTTCAGAGTCAAATTACGGTCGTCTGCACGCTTCCCAACAATGTCGTGCAAACGGATGCAACCTCTAACCAGAAAATATAAATACATACACGTACGAATTCCCCAAAATGGCAGACAAGCGGATGCAACCTCTAACCAGTAAATATAAATACAAAAGCCTACATGTACAAATTTCCCAAAATGGCAGACAAGGTGAGCCTTGTGATGTTTGAGTCTCAAACAAGCATGCACATTATAGTACGTTCTGCCGGGAAATTAAAAAATAAGCTTGCGATTCTTTTTCCATCACATTTGCAGACAGACCACTCAGTACAACTGACCTTTATGATTCCTCCTACACACTATTTTTAACCCACTTTTTTGATTTGGGTCCAAGGTGGAATTATTTTCTTGCTGGTGACTCAGGCAAACTTGGCAAGGAGCCCCCATGGGCAAAATGTGGTACATGTACATGTGAAGAGGGGAACCTCATATCTGAGAGATATTGAGTGATTTGCCTCCATGTTGCACAAAAAGTGTCCCATAGACTTTCAGATTTTACAGTGGAAGTGCCATTTGCAAAATGTAAATGGCCAAATTTCACAGAGCTAACAATTTTGCTAAGCATTTTTATGCGTATCAAAAATAAGCAGGACACCAGTCAAAGATTGTGCATGTGACATGGTATTTTGGCTGGTAACCTTATTCCAGTAAGCATAATTAAGCTGTGCTTACATGTAGCTACTTTTTGTGCTTAATAAGCTCTATGAACTGCTTTAAAAGCAGAAAACATTGCTCAAACATTTTCTACAAAGCGAAAAATGAGCAAGAGACCAATCACAAACGGTAGGATGTGACATGATATTTTGGCTGGTAACCTTATTCTGGTAAGCCAACACTTGTTGTGCTTAACTGACTTTTTTGTGCTAAAGCATTTCTAAAAGATTTGGCCCTGTAGATGAGTACAAATAGCCTGAATGTTATTTTTCCCTTTTTCTTGTGAACAGTCCGATAAAACCTTCATGTTCCATGCACGCAGAAAATAATTCAGGATTATGTCAAATGTAAATCATAAAATGCAAATAACAAAAACTTAATGTAAATAACTGACGCCAAGCTTCTTTTTTTATTAAATCAAGAATCAGAATTGTGCAACAAGAAAATACTCGTTCACACCACAGAGCCCTGTAGATTAGGCCTACTGTAGATGGTCATACTTGTAACCTAGGCACAGTATGAGTATGCTAATGTACTCGTTCATGTCGGCTGTACGCTACTAATGGAAATGACTGGGGTTTTGTTCGGACCTGTACCCTTGGTAACACTGTACAATGCACTCCAGTGAACTGCCAAAGGCCACTTTGAGGTCACTCTGTTGATGTAACCATTGTGTGCCAGCGCTACCCACTCCTGCTTAATCCTACCATCATTATAAGATCACTGACCCTACGTTATTGGTAAACAAATTCCTCTTATCGGAGACATAGCATAAAATTTGACAAATCCCACAGGATGTTTGTCAGAGCTCAAAGCGTTCAGGAATAATGTGAGAACTTTACAGATGACGGATTGGGGGTGAACATGGTTCACTAAAATGACATGTTGTAAAATAAAATGTAAACATCAAAGACATTTTATATATATACAATGTAGTGTTTACATTGTACAGATTTGTAAATATTGGAAAGATATCGTTGATATTTGTTCCTGGTTTGATTGACTGCATATTGAGCCACAGCACCTTGTAAACCATTACATGGTGCTATGCAAAGGAATAGGTCTCATACCTCAACACGTAACTCCACTTACCTTGTAGGAAAAATACTGAGCGCTTTGAGACACCCATCGGGAGTATAAAGCGCTAAAAGATTTGAATCCAATACCAGGGGCCAATTTCATAGAACTGCTTAAGCACAACAAGTAACTGAGCACAACAAAATTATGCTTACCAGAATAAGGTTACCAGCCAAAATACCATGTCACATGTACAATCTGTGACTGGTATCCTCCTTATCATTTGGTTTTACCCATACACCGTTGTGTGTAAAGCACTGTATACTGGGTACTTTCCGCGAGTCCTGTGAAAACATTCCACAGGCATATTACTCAGATGGGATTCGAACCAACGACCTTTGCCATTCTAGAGCAGATGTCTTACCAACTAGACCACCGAGATTGCCCGGTAGCTAGAGGCAGTTCGAATCCTAATGTATATTTTAGCAGTGGGTACCAGTTGCACATATCGCTAAGAGAAGGGGTTTACCCCGGTGTTTCTGGCTGTTTCTCTTTGTTCAAGTACCTTAGTACCATATTGGTACAAGTGATACAGGGCTCGAATTTGGGGGGAAACCCACAAGACCAAACATGTAGGTCTTGCAGCTCAAAATATTAACTGGACCAGAATATTGTGTACAAGACCAGAATTCAAATGACAAGAAAAAATGCTTACACAGTTTAACAATTGAACAGTTTGAATTTTAAAAAGCACTAAGAGAAGATTTATCTCATGTGTATTGTGGGTAAATATTCTTCAATAATCAACACTTAATCATATTTATCAGACCGAAAGTCAACATTTGAACACAAACACAAGACTTGTCCAATCATGAGCTAACTGGCTAATATAACTGGCCTGGGTCCAGTGTAAAATTTGAACCTGTGCTATATTTGTAAGACTCCAGTACTATGTATGTACATGTCATAGTACAAATCTATGGCTTATGTGTGGAGTGTGAATCCATATGTTGGGTGAAATTATTTGTAGGATACATCCATTCCACGATAAAAGACCATTCCACGATAAAAGAGCTTAACTTTTAGCCTATCCTTGCCCCGTTAAGCTGTACAGTGTACATGTACTACACATTTCACCTTGAAATTTGACTACTTGGGATGTACAGAGAACTAAGCTTTCAGAGAACTTTTTTTTTAAATGCATGTTGCAGGTAGATTGGGTGAGGCCGTTAGTATTAAGCATCTAACAATAAAGCCAGACTGAGAGGTGAGTCACACTACAGGCTGCCTGTCCTTCTATCAGACTACACACAGGTCAGCTTAAGTGTGGGTTGAGCAGCCACTGTATGACTTTACTGAATAGGGGTCATCCAGGTCACTGTGGTTTTTTGTGTGGTTGTTACCAAACAGCCCACGGGAGATGGAAAAGTTTAATACATGTTTCAAATGCTGATAATGCAATACGGCCAAACAAAGGAAGGTGAAGATAGCCTGTGAAAACTAAGCTTTTTTTATGAACTTTTTTTTACAGATTAAAAATTAAAGCACAAAGTTTAACAAAATATGGCCCTATCCATTATAACATTTTAAGAAGAATAAATTTATTTCTGTCCTCTTGTTTTCAATAAAAGAAACCATCCCAACAAACTGGAAATTTCATGGAACTATACAAAAATGTATGAGATATCGTTTCACTCAGGAAACAAAAAATAGTTTGTAAATGTCAGGGATTATGTACACATTCATGTACTTAATTCCATTGTGGCAATCACAATAAGCTGTAGTAGTTTTGAAGGTTTCCAAAAGTGTTTATTTTAGTTTTTTAGTTTTTAAAGCAGGCCTGATACTTCACAGAGGCAATGGAGGCAATGGACTCCGTTGCCCCTGGTCATTGCCTTGGTGCCCCTTTAAATTTTCCAACAGAAATGTACAATTTCTTCATAGAGCTAGAGGTGCCCTTTACCAAGGAGAAAATGCCTTGGTACCCTTTCCCTTTCAAAAAATGAAGCACCAGACCAGTGCAAGTATTTCACAAAAGAAAATTTCAATGATGAATAAAAACTTTATAATTAGCCTAAAGGTATCGTACACGTTTGGTAATTGTCAAAGACCAGTGTTCTCATTTGGTGTATCCCAACATATGCATAAAACAACAAGCCTGTGAAAACTTGGGCTCAATTGGTCATCGAAGTTGCAAGAAAATGATGAAAGAAAAAACACCCTTGTTGTACAAATTTGTGTGCTTTCAGATAGGAATAAAAGGCTTCTAGCTAGAAGTCTTTTATTATTTTAGTGAGAAATTACCTCTTTCTCAAAAACTATGTTACTTCAGAGGGAGTCGTTTCTCACAATGGTTTATACTATCAACAGCTCTCTGTTGCTCTTTACCAAGTCAGTTTTTATGCTAATATATATTTTGAGTAAATACCAAACGTGTACGATACCTTTAAGTGAGCATTCAGATTGCACGTAATCAAACAAAAAACCATCTTTGTTCAACCCTAAATTATTTTAAATTTACCCAATCAATTTTCCTTGTGCTTTATTAATTAATATTCAAATTTATTTTTGATAAACATATCTAACCCTTTTCTTTTTAAAACAAAGAGCTACATGTTGGTGGTTCACAACAAAAAGGCACTTGAAAAGAAAAGGACACTACCATTCTCTTGTTTATTTTTTTAACACTTGAGCACAATGTTTTGTTTCTCTACTTTAGCTTACCTCCCCAACTTAATGGAGGAGTCTAATTTGCATACTTTGAACTAGTTTAGGTGCACCAAGTTAACCAGGCCACGGCTTTCAAATGCAATTCCTTGTGGTATGTTGTCTTTTGTTGGAGCCAGACTTTTGTTGTATCTCTGCACTTATTTTGGTCTTATACTACAGTTCTTTTGAATGTTCAAGACAGGTTCTTATAGAACTTAAATGTAGAACGACTGAGGTACAGAAATGACAGAGCTGCAGCCAAAATCCTCAGCTGAACAGTTTCTATGTATCTATTTAACTTCATCCTAAACCTCCATCTGCAGTTTCTATGTGTCCTTTTTATTTCAGCTTAATAGTAAGAGTGCAAAGTTAGTGGAATAGAGGAATAACAGAAATATTTAGCAAGGGGGTGTGGTTGAATTCCAGCAGAGTGAGTGGCAACATTCTGTGTGGAAATCAGTTAGGGTAATGGGAGAAATGTGAGTGTTATGCTAAACTGCTGTAAGTGTAAGACAGTGGTTGTGTGAGAAACTGCTAGCTACCCATCAGCAGTTATATCAGTTAGCAAAAAAGTATTGTGTGTGCCACAGCAATTGCTCAATGGTATTACATTGTACATGTACAGCCAGTGGGGCAAATCTTAAGAACTTGGGTGTGGTCTTCAGACTGCACTATGCATGCATGGAGGCAGTGAGACCCAACCAGCAGGACCAAAGAGTATCAAGTCTATGAAACATGTAAGTTTTAAACCAATCTTGCCTCATTTTATGCATTGAAATTGAAAAACAATAGGTCTAATATCAAATTGTGAACATGTACAGGGAATAACCTCAGTTTCATTGATTTTCCAATGAAATTATTACAGTATTTTATTTGAGTTCATCTAGGTATGTACATTGTACAACAAAGTGATTTTTTTATATTTATAATCATCTGATGGCATCCCATATTTAAAGTGATTTTTTATATTTTATTGTAGATTTTTAATCATACTGATGGCATCCAATATTTTAAGTGACATTTTTTTCTTTCTTCGTATATTTTTAATCCCCTTTGGCATCCAATATTTTAAGTGACATTTTATTGTATATTTTTAATCACACTGATGGCATCCAATATTTTAAGTGACATTTTTTTTTTAAATTGTATATTTTTAATCACCTGTGGCATCCCATATTTAAATACTGTTGGTTGGCTATTTTCATTAGTAGATTGGCCTTTTGGTTTAATACGGGTTTGAGAATTGCCAGTGAAGTGAGTGATTGAGGAATGACAACTGACTGATAGATAAGGCTTCGGTAGCCTCCACTGACTGGTAGGGGGTCCAGTGGCAATGCTCGTCCGAGTCAGAAGGGGGGGGGCAAAAACTACTAAGTTGACATTGTTGGTCAAACCTGAGTACCACTTTAATTTAATTTAATTTAATTTCATCTAATTAAATTTCTTGTACATAATACGTTGTATACGTTGTATATCATAATGGCGACTACCCAGGGTTTTCCCTTCACTTTTTCAGTGGTTAGCCAGAAGGACCAGTTAGCTTGTCATTTCACTAGTCCCCCAGCTTTTTCACTTGTCCGTAATTCATATTAAATAAGGATACTTTTCAACACTGAACTAGTAAGCCGGACCACTTGGACAAAATTTTGACTGGTCCTCGGGTGTTTTAACTGGTTTGGCCAGTGGACCAATGTTAAGGGAGAACACTGCTACCTACATGTATGGCACAAGTAACGGCTTCGTTCCTTATGGCGTCTAAAATAGTGTCCCCTCGGAAAACCCAACATTTGCCAAAATAAATTGATAGATTGATTGATGTACACAACCCACCCCCCCCCCATGTTAAGCCATCTTAAAATTATACTGCAGCACGTGTTAGTTGTGTTCCAAAGGTAAACCCCATTATTTCACATGAGCATCTGAACCTCAAGCAAAGAAACATTCTAGAATCACTCAGTTTTGAAATTTAATTTTGATCTACAGTTAGGTTTCAATAATGACAGGGATTTAATAAAGCCACATGTAGGATAGGCCTATAACAAGGTACAGATTATGATATTTAGCATGAAAATAAAATGCAAAAACAAGAATCAAGCCGAAATCTGGATTTCATTAAACTAATCCAATGAATCTAGCTGGAGACCGTTGCAGTCTGAAAAACAATCAAGAGTTTGGGGTAACGGTTGGAGGCCTCGCCGCGGCCTTCAACTAGCCAGTGTACACACTACACGGCAATCAACCCGTATGAGAAGGAATTCATAATGACAGATAGTTATTATCATTTTTATATTTTGCTGCACATGACATTATGCATAATTTCCCCCGCAGCCACGGAGGTATGTGACCGTGAGATGACTCAATCAGTTCATTGATATTACAAGTCAATATGTTGAAATGGATGGGAGGGGAGAAGCGGGAAGGAAGTGGGGGGGGGGGGGGGGGTTAAAGTAGGTTGTTGGTAAACAAATTATCAGTTCTAAGGAAATCAGCTCTTCTTTACAAATTCAAAATAGGTTTTTGGATTGAGGAAGAACCAGTTACTAATGTACTGTAGTCAGTCAAGTTTAAATCTTTCATGCACCACTTATTTTATTGATCATATGGACACATTAATTGTAATCATTTTTTGCAAATGGCGATCCACCCAAAAAACAGTTCACAATAGCACCCTCAAGGGTCCTCTTTCCCATTCTGAAAACTGCATAGCCGTGTGATCTTAATTTTTGTTTTACAACTATTTTTCTGAAGGGATTTAAACAGGTCGCGACGCATGAGAGAGTTAAAAACCTTGGCATTATGTTAAATACATCAGTGTAATGGCACTGTCTTCAAATGAAAGTTCGTCTCACTTTCATTCCCATAAATAATAAATAAGTAATTGTCAATTAATGAAGGATCATCTGAACAGTAGAAATTACATGTAATGTTCATACATTGTGTACGTGTGTACTGCACATGTTAGTACGAATTTACAGAACCTTCCAGGGCTTGAAATTGACACTGCACTGCAGGCTTGAGGCCAGTAATTTTAGCATCGGGCCAGTAAACTCACGACCGGACAAGCCCGGTGGTCTTGTGTTTTTTCAATTGAATAATATTAGGCTACCTCATTGTGTAATATCTTTGTGAAACAATCTGATAATCTGTCAATTCTCTTGAGTATCAAAGTACGTTTACACATAAGACAAATGAGATCTACATGTCTAGATCTTCTCTTAGTGCTTTCAAGTTTAACTTACTTTTATTCTGGTCTTGTAAAATAAATTCTGGTCTAGTAAACATTTAATTCTCTTGAGTATCGAAGTACGCTTACACATAAGACAAATGAGATAGCTACATATCTAGATCTTCTCTTAGTGCTTGTTCAACTCATTTTGATTCTGGTCTTGTAAAATAAATTCTGGTCTGGTAAACATTTTGAGCTACAAGCCCAGTAGTCTTGTGGGTCCCCCCCCCCACCCCGAGACCTGCCTTTCCCAAGGTACATGTACATACATGTATGTAGTACACCTCCTCCAGAGTGTGTACAATGTTGAAAGGTACAAATACACCATACAGTGTGTATGAGCTGTGACATAGCACACAAGTACATGTTTAAATGTACATATTTGAAAGTGTTATTCAACTGTATAATGCAGGATGTGTACAGGGGATAGAACTCTGGCTAAGTTTCCCACACACTCCCAGAATGCCGTCAGCAACATCACTAATGCAAACGAGAGCACACCATAATGTAAGCCCCCCAGAAAAAGCTGAGTCAACGCAAACACCTATCGTTGGATTCTGTTAATGATCCAATGCACCCCACCCCCCCATGAGATCCTTTTTATGAGCGGGAACAATACCATGTGCTGCCATGTTCAACATGTCTTGCAGGTGTGAAAAAAGTAACGAGCTGCGGTGAACATGATCAGGTGTCTGCCTATTACATTATGCTCAGAATTGTCCGATAATCTCAAAAAATCATTATTAACATTTGTTTTAAACTCAGCTCAGACCTTGGCCAAATTTCATAGAGCTGCTTAAGCAGACAATTTTGCACACAAATTGTGTGCTTTGTAGCAAAAATTAGCAGGATACCAGTCAGAAATGGTGCACGTGACATGGTATTTTAACTGGTAAACTTATTCTGGTAAGCATAATTTTGTTTTGCTTAGCTACTTTTTGTGCTTAAGCAGCTCTATGAAATTGGGCCCTTGTCCCATTGTGCACCACGATGGACAGGACATGTACTACGTGACGACAGCAACTGCACAATGTTGCTGTGATGGAGTACTTTATTAGACAAGAATAATGTTCAAGCACAATCCATTATTTTAAACACAAAAGAGTCAGCCTTGATGTTTAGAATTTCTGTTTTATAGTTCGCTTTATTATCAAATAACTAATTGCAAGCGAGGAACGTACTGGTGTACACATATGAGGGTGTGGACATCCTCGATTAAAGGAACGTTACAGAACTGGTAATTAAAATTTTCTTTATGATCACAGATTTACATAAAACTTACACGGTCTAATGATGATGATAGTAGAAAACATCCCTAGAAATATTTCTGTCTGAAATGCCATATTTGATGAGAAATAAATAAAACTAATTTCCGATTAAAGTTTATCGCTCATGAGCATTTTATTCATGCATTGTATAACACATGCAAATTGTAATCGGTTTTTCACTATTTTCTCGTGACCCAGATGGCCGATCGATCTCAAACTTCTACAGGTTTGTCAGTTTATGTATGGTGGATTATATCAGGGGTCGAAATTAAATTAAATTGCCACTAGCCAGCAGGGACAGTGAAAACAAAAAGTTACTGGCCCGCTAGAAATGTTGGTGGCCCAAAATCATTTTGTAATTAAAGGTATCGTACACGTTAGGTAATGACTCAAAACAAATATTAGCATAAAAACGTACTTGGTAACAAGCAACGGAGAGCTGTTGATAGTATAAAACATGGTAGGAAACCACTCCCTCTGAAGTAACGTAGTTTTTGAGAAAGAGGTATATTTCTCACTAAAATAATAAAAACTTCTTGCAAGAATTTTTTATTCCTATCTGAAAGCACACGAATTTGTACAACAAGGGTGTTTTTTCTTTCATCATTTTCTTGCAACTTCGATGACCAATTGAGCCCAAATTTTCACAGGCTTGTTATGTTATGCATAAGTTGGGTACACCAAGTGAGAACACTGGTCTTTGATGACAATTTCCAAACGTGTTCAGTGCCTTTAAAACTAAATCAGCATCATTATATTTGTGATAATCGTAACCCTCCTCCCGACCGTCGGGAGGAGGGTTACGATTATCGCAACTACATCATTAGGGGGCCTTTAAAAAAACACCGAAAAACAACAAAACTAAACAAATAAAGAGGAAACAAATCTTACATTATACAGTAAAATAATCCTTCTGTTCATCCAGGGTATTCGAAATTGTGTAATTTTTGTAAAATAAAGTCTACACGTACGTTGCGTAGTTGATTTCGTAAACAAGCTAACAATCCAAGGAACATGCTCATCACACCACTGCACCATGCTGTCGACGAAATGTGCGTGCATACCAGCGAGGACAGTGCTGTATAAGGTTGCCCGCGCACCTGCGATGTGATTTTGCTTTTTGGGGGGAAAACACTTTTTTCCTGAGCATGCGCAGACACGTCAAGTCTTTCGTCAAGGCGTTTGTAACTATCGCGTAATATTTCATCTATAGAGGGCGTTTACTCTTATGCTATCGCAATGTTCAAAAACGCCCTCTAGCGTTGAATATTTCTAGCACGCACAAAACGAAGACTGTAAGCCTGTAAATTGGAAACGACGTGACTCTGCTTGTCGCACAGAGTGCGTTGTGTACATCAGGATCGCAAAAAGAAAATGTCGTCTGTATTTCGCGGAACTTTCGACTGAATTTTCAACAGTCGGATCGTAGCAGGCAGATCCCAGCGCCTGGGTTCCGGTGATATTTTGAGGAGGATATTTTCCACTGTCCCACCGGGCTATCAGTTTTGGTGACTTCGGTGGCCCGGAGATCTTTTCACTGGTCAGGGGCCAGCGGGCCACCGTTAATTTCGACCCCTGTTATATAAAGTGCTTACACTGTTTTGTGAGCAAAAACCAATTCTGCAATGTTCCTTTAACCTTACTTGAACTTTAAAAAAAAATTCACAGTGATGTCAAAGAGTCCATTGATCATACACCACTTCCCCGAGCTGCATGCCTTCCTATTGCATGTAATGATATGAAGACAAAGTCTAGCCTAAAACCATCACATTTAGTCCAATTCAGTTTAACATGATTCAGGTAAAACTGGTTAATTTTCTTGTTGTAGGATTTAAAACAATAAAGTCAGCATCTTGAAGTGATAAAACAAAGGCGTCATTACAAAGTGAAACTGACTTCCAGTGATGACAATGGATATTGATGAAGGTACATGCAATGCAAACAGCAAACGTGGCATGTAGCGATTACATCATTCCCCCCCCTCCATGCAAGTAATCTGCTACATGTACGTATTATAGACTACTTCACAATACTCGCAACGCGCGCATTAGCCATGAAATGAGGTGCATGCTTGTCTCGTTAGCGACCAGCGAAGTAGTCCATGTACAATGAAGCTATACATGTACATGTACATGTATGTACATGTACACGTACTCTACCATATAAGCAATGTACATAGATGCACGTATGCACACAAGTACAATGTTCATGTATTTTCCGGACTTTCTTCAAAGATGACATTGACATCCCAAGATGGTTAAGTCATCCTTTTTATCTCTGAAGAACAAATTGTTAATGGTAATACAACGTGTGTCAAATTGTATACTGTGCAATCTGAGTAATATCCCATCCTCATGAAAGTTGGCAGAGAGGAAATTGTGAGCTGACTGAAATTGGCAAAGAATGCAATTACTGAATCTGTAATTCCACAGATTATATTTCAGTAAATTTGCAACAAGCGATCGAAACAGAAAATCTGCCATATGTATGTAGTGTACATACACTGTATTAAATAGTACAGCAGCATCTTATCCCAGCATTGGTTTAAATTATGGATATTGGCAATACACGTAACTTTAACCATGCTCAATGCAACAACATCCACCTAGAGCGAAATGTGGTTGATTTGTTGACCATTCCAAAGAATGAACAAAATAATCTCCAGTCTTGCTGATAAATATTACAGAATTCAACAGGCTGCATATTATTTCCCCCCCCCCCCCCATTTTTGGCTTGTAATGTACACACAGCGGCTACTACAATGTTCGCAAAGGCAAAACAAAATGGCAAAACTAAACATTTCTTTACTTGCTTTTGTTTACTGCTAAGAAAGAAGAACAAAAGAATCGCCAGGAGTAAACGCTGAACTGTACATTATTACAAATTAAAACACTGGAATAATCAAATTAAACAATCCGATACAGCTGACCGACCAGTGATCCATCAAAACCAAGCTCATTGCTCAACTTATTATTTTGAATCCATGAATGTACAACTACCGCAACAATGTTATTATTTATTTTGCCATTGATACAAAAAAATAGCAGGCAGTCAAAATACGATAACAATGTAATAGTGATGCAAGGAAAGTCGCCATTGAAAGCGCCCTCACGTAGTCAAAAAGTACGGTCAATTCAGATACTGAAGGGTACTTATTCACGCAAATATGCCCTGAAGTTTAATGAAGGAGCCACGAGAGATTGACAAGTAGAGGCCTCCATGTTTATCATCTTTTCTTGGCGTACATGTACATGCTCATATTATTGCAATCTAGTCAAGGCTTTAGGGGGAAAATTATGGACCCTTTCCTTCTTTTTAAATGATTGCTGTTTGATACAAAGAACTTAAAGACAAAGACACATCCAATTTATTATTTAGTATACATATCACTTTCTGATTTCAATTATCAATTCTTGAATTTATTTGCCATGTTTGTGACCACAATGTTGAATTCTTCTGCAGAAAAACAACTAAGACGAAAGACGAATGGGATCAGCCGGGAGTTCTGAATTGACAAGAAAACAATCGACCTTCAATCAGCCTACAGCTTCACGTATTTTACAGTACGAAAAAAACAAACCACATCACCTCCTACAGCAGACAAAGTAAGTATGTATTACAGGTAAACAAGGAATATTTGCATCATTTGCGTACATTATGTTTTTTTAGCATTCTCTGCTGAATACACAACTTGTGCTGTAATTTTGCTTGAACTCCTGTATTAGTGGAAAATGATGATCTTTTAAGCTAATGCTACAATATATGGAAAGCGGCTCCAGAAATGAAGCCGGCAGGCCTAGTATAGTAGTTCGTTCTTGTAAGGGCAAGGTACATTTAGATTTAGAAAGGGCACCTCTATGAGGAAAACTTAATTCCTACTGGAACATTAGGAAGAGCAACCAAGGCAATGTCCAGGGGCATGGAGGCGATTGCCACAAATGCCTCAATGAAGTATAGGCCTGGTACTGGCCTTGCTGCTCTTTTAAAAAACAAAAATAACCTCCAAGTCAAACATTATGTGATATTAATCAAAGAACCTTTTTCTCAAGCAGAGTTTCTTCAAGAATCAAACCAAGCCTCAATGTTCAGATTTATCGGGAAGAGACACATTTTTGCTAAGCAGATACAGGTAATCAGCCATAAAGTGTACATTGCATCATTGCATGACTGCTAAAGTTTGCTAGATGTAAATAAATTGGTTGTACAATGTTCTCTGCTTAGTAAATTTCTGAAAAAAAATCAGGCCTTGATTATGTGGGTTTATATCTGGTCCACATCTGTAACACATCTAAAATAGAACCCCTAACCAAATATCTCTCGGGGCTTCACATTGCATTACGCATCACTTTTTTCCTTCTAATTTTAGGATTATTTGGGTCACCAGAATTATATGGAGCAGGCCTGGAAGGAGGCTATGGCCTTTGTTGCCACATGTCTTGGTGCCCCTTCAAAAGTTTTCCAAAGACTTTAAGTTGTTTTCAATGCAAGTGCACTTTGCAAAATGGCCTTGCCCTACTCAAAAGATCAAACGCCAGTCCTGATGGAGGAATAAAACGACGACACTTACCACCACCCTGCATCATACGGTAAAACTTGCTCTCTATATGGAGCTGGGGATGCTTCGTTTTGACACATTCTAATTTGATAGCCACCTCCTCAGCGGTCCCAATGTTTGTCCCTGTAATCAAGACGATAATAATAATTATAATAACAATAATATCAATATTCATAAAGTACTTTAACCAGGAACTTAACACAGTTATACAAACAAATGCACTGGTTAAAAGCTATGATGTGTGATAAAAACAACATGAGAATATTTTCTGAAAGACAATAACGTAAGAAATTTGCGGTGACACCATGCAGCCATGTATTTAAATCTCTCATTTTGAGTGATTGTGGTTCCGAAAAGTACTTGTGGACTCAACGTTTCAGAAAGTATACTGTCGACGGACAGAGTATACCGTCAGAAACGTTGAGCCCACCAATACTTTTCGTAATCACAATTACTAAAAAGAGAGATTTAACTACATAGTATCACCGCAATTTTCTTATGCTAAAACAAAATTTTCAGTTTTGCCACCCCCACCCCTTCTGTTTAATATAATGCTCAACAATATTTCATGCATGCATCATCCAAGAAAAATGGGGGTACTTCGCCAATGAAAACATCAAATCGTATTACGTATTGATTTACTGTACACACAATAGTATGCATAACTGTTATATTAGTCACTGTTTACCAATACAAAACATTTTCTCCATCAAATCAATCAACGGTTGTCAATTTATTAGTTTGTTTTTTTCTAATTTCTTTTAAAAAAAACCTGGGGAATTTATCTATGTACATGGTTCAATCAATGTTCCTAATTTGTTTCTTACATTTTTGTAGAATTTATAAACCAGCAAAATGTGAGTGCAAGAATTTACCCAAATGGAATATTAGCCTGCGATAAATGCCTGAGTGAATGGGATCAATAATAACATCCTGTCAGCTGATTACAGAAAGCCATGAATTCCAAAATGAAATTGCGTTCAATTCAAATACTGAACAATGCAACGTCTGTGACAACTTATTATGTGATGGCAATTTGGCAATGAACTGAAGTAATAACTTTACAATATAAACTCGTAGTAAATTTTTACTTAATTTTTTAGGAGACTCTCAACTAGCGCTTTCAATGAAGTTTGATTTGTCAGGTTTTTTAGAACACAATATGTAATGATTTACACTAAGAGAAAGACTCTGCTAGAGTGGAAACGTCAGGCCATTACAGCGTTCTCCCTTAACATTGGTCCGCTGGCCTAATGCCAGTTATACCACCAGAGGACCAGTCAAAATTCACTCTAGTGGTCCGAATGGCTAGTTCAGTTTGAAAAGCTTCCATATTTCTTTTGAAATATGGACCAGTGAAAAAGCTGACGGACTAGTGAATTGACAAGCTAATTGGTTCTGCTGGCCAGTCACTAAAAAAGTTAAGGGTAAACCCTGCATTTAACTATTTTGTGCATAACCATAGGTGCTTTTGGTTGGCAGTTTGCAATCAGCTAATTCTATTTTCTCATAACAAACACTTGAGGTACATGAATGGAGTCATTGGTGTGTGTGTCACACACAGTCACAGGAAAGATGCATCATCATTGTACGAACGCCGACGCAGTAAATAGACAGGTACATTATGTATGTGATGTAAGAATGTGATGATGCCATTTGCTTTAAAGGTCCATAAGCCCAAACAACGGTTTCACTGAAATTTAGTCTACTTAATAACACACAGAGCAAGCCAGTGCACTGGCCTTGTGCAGAACACTATGCCATTGGCTAGGAATGTACAGTACATGTTTGCATAATATTTAGACCTTTATCATGGTGCGGCCATCTTGATTTTCTCCCATTCAACTTAATGTAATCGAACCGAGGCTGGAAGGCAAAATAATCTGGTTCCTTTTTGTACACTGAAAATTAGCATCCTTTACTGTTACTGGATACAGGGAACATGACCAAGATGGTGGCAGCAGGATAAAGGTCTATAGCACACTAAACTACATCAGCCGAGGGATGTTATTTAATGCACAAAATACATGATCCTAGAAGCCTTTTGATCATTCGTTTGGTCAGCAAACAAAATATACAAGGCAGCCACCATTACAATCAGAAAACAATATTGTAGACAGACACAGACCCCCATGTTCATACAGAATGCATGTTAATTGACAGCATGCAGTTACTGTCCTTGTTTGATGTAATATTTTCATTAGCTTGGGCCGGCCATCTGTGTGTTCACTGACCATAAATGAATCTGCACAGGAAATTGACCAAATTAATAGTAGTGCACTCCTTGGGTTTGAAGCTTAATGGCCCAATAGCACTAATCTTATATAAAAAAAACGACCACTGTATACAGTTTGATGTGTCATCTGTCTCTATGCCATCCTGTTTTGACATTGGGTTTGCTTTGTGTTGTACATGTACATACTGTACTAAGCACGCTTAGTTTTCACAAGATATCAGACACAAGAAATTTTACTCAAAAAATTAAGCAGCAATGTCATACACAGAGTAATAAATCCATCTATCATTTGATTATGGCTCAAACAATTTATCCTCATTTAGTTGTCATCGATAACTTTTGACAGAAGTGAATTATGTAATCATTGGAAGGTTTGATCAGTTTAGTAAGACAACAATTTTTGTTATTGATCCAGCTTCTTCTGTGATGATCTATTGTATTTCCATCCTCCGTGAAACAAACACGAGTATAAGAACAATAGACCGCTTGCATATGATGTCACACTGTGAAACAGCACCCTCACTGAGGCACAAGGAGGCAGATAATTGGACAATAGCTGTTCGTGGTGCGTAAAAACATGCGTGTGACCTCAGCGAACCAGCAGCGTTGCGCGTTATGCAAGGGGTCTGTTTCTTTAAAGGGTTTCATCATAAAACAATACAAGTGCACTATACTATTTATTGTTTAGCATGTCGAGTAAGATGCATTGTAAATCCTACTTAACTGTACCAATACATTTCAAAAACTTGTAAAAGTACTATGTAAAATGTAGTATATAAAAATTTGCAGTATTTTGTTTGAATGTTTGGTATGAGAAATCACAGGATACTTTATCAATTACGCTGAAGAAAGCATTGTTTTAAGTTGGCGGGGCATCTGTCTGGATATTATGTACAGCATGTTTTTAGTTTCCACATTTTATCCATTATTTTATCCATTTATGTACAATGTAGTTCTGTCCCAAAGCGCCATCATTTGGCAACATCGAATGTTGTTGTTATCCTTTTTGCCAAAACATGAACACTAGTCACTAACCAATTATTTTGTTTGACCTTTCAAGGAAGTACACCACAAACCCTTTGGGTTGCAGATTCATCATGCAGCTACCTTGGTGACCATTTTGCGGGTAAAGTTTGTTGTGTGTTTATTTGGAAATGATTAATAAATTCAACAAAAATTGTTTACCCTTGCACAATCATGGTATGAATTTTAAGAAGAACATAACAAACAAAGATTTTGAAAAAATAGGTAGACTGCCAACATAGGACTTGATAGCTCAGTTAATAAAGTGCCGGCACATTAATCCGTATGATGTTGGTTCAAACCCCTTTCTAGTTGATTTTTCTTTGTTCAACTGTCTGTACCAAAGAAAACGGGCACATCCTTGAGAAAAATCAGAATAGATTTGACGTCAATTTGCATTGACGTCAAATGTCAAATGTGTCTTCTGTCTGCCCATGGTCTGCAATTTTGGGAGTCAAATCACTTGTAAAGAAATGGTGCACCTCAATAGCAAGTGGGTTGCCTAAAATTCAAACAACATAGAGTGACAAAATTGTATTCCAACTCCCAAAAAAATTGTACCACTGCGATCAAGAATGATTAGCCTACGGCAGTCCTTGAAAAAAAGAAATTAAAAAATGGTTCTCAACTACGAGTACGAGAGCAAGAATGATCCTAAAGACAAGTAGGCCCTATGCCTTAATTACGAATAAACGAAAGGTTGAAAAATTGGTTTTTTAATTAATGGGGCACAAAGGCATAGACAGGCAACGCAGCCTCTGTAAAAGTTCAGGTACGACATGTATCTACGACACTTGAATAATGATCTGAATAATTAAATTAATTCATACATTACAAATAAATAAATAAATAAATAAAAAATGAGTTCAATCATTTATATTTTTGAGTAGGCCTAGTTGATTCACTTCAAATTGTTGATTGTCGAGTGAAATCAGAAATGACAAATAGGCTACTTTGATCTAACGTTTTATGTTTACTTTGTAGAATAAAATATTAAAATAATAATATATCATTGGACATTAATCAACAAAGTCATCTATATTATTACTCTTCCAGATCCAGCCCAAAATAATGAATGGTTTTTGAATCAATAAAATGGAGGTAAGGAAATTAACAAACCTAAATAAATGTCACCAAACGAGCCACTTCCAATCTTACGACCCAGTCGGTACTTGTTACCAACTCGGAGCTCCATCCCTACAGAGATACAGAAACAAAAAATGGCACAAAAATGGGGTGTCAATGTCAATGATTCATCAAAGGTGTTCACACGAAACAGCTGTAAATTAATAAACAACAGAGTTTTCATACGACATCAAAGCTCTCCAAATATATTTTTTTATCGAAAAAAATCGCATACATTAAAGGGAATTCTTACCGGCTCTCCTGCCTCAAATCTCACCAAAACACCCCTAGACGATAAACACTGTCATCTAGCTATCCCTAGTTGGGAGAAAATAAACTATTTATAATTTCATAAAGCGGGGATGAATCGGATTTTAGGAGCAGTTCTTCACCTCCTCAAATATTGCGACGCCATATTTATTTACGTTGTCTTTGGTTGCTGACAAATGTGCGCAGTCTCAGTGTTGGGGAGTCTTTCACTGTGTTTTGATTGGATGGATTCGATAGCAGACGATGTCTACGGAATAATCCAAGATGGCGCTGCCCATGAGTGTTTGCCGGGCGGTGTTAAAATTGAGCATTTCTGAGGCTAATTACGGCATTTGGCTACCAGGGTAAGACTGTTTTATTAAAATTATGATTTGGATGGAGTAATGTTTCTTTAAGGCAACTTTGAATAGTGTTGTACGCTTTTTAAAAGTTTAAATTGGATAGGAAAAAACGTTTAGTCTAGTTTCCGGACAAACTGTACTCGGCTCAGGGCGAGTCACTCATTTATGATTTATTCATTTCGGTTTTTAAAGGCATCGTACACGTTTGGTAATTGTCAAAGACCAGTGTTCTCATTTGGTGTATCCCAACATATGCATAAAATAACAAGCCTGTGAAAATTTTGGCTCAATTGGCCATCGAAGTTGCAAGAAAATGATGAAAGAAAAACACCCTTGCCTTGTTGAATTGAATGTTGTACAAATTGTTGTGCTTTCACTAGATAGGAATAAAAACTTCCTGCAAGAAGTTTTTATTATTTTAGTGAGAAATTACCTCTTTCTCAAAAACTATGATACTTCAGAGGGAGTCATTTCTCACAATGTTTTATAGTTATACTATCAACAGCTCTCTGTTGCTCGTTACCAAGTCGGTTTTTATGCTAAGGCCTATATGTTTTGAGTAATATTATTACCAAATGTGTACGATGCCTTTAAAAACACAAAACATGGTCAGTAGCATCACAAAGTAATGTTAAAAATGACATGCTCACAAAATTGAACACTAAAAGTATTACACAGACAATAAAGAATCAAGAACCCAGATCAGCCAGATAGACAGGTAGAAATAACACAAGATTACTATATCAAGTCAGTATCAATGATGCAATAATCAATTCAATGAATGATAAAAATACAACGAGAACTAGACTAGCAAACTGGCAAAGGTAAAACTTATCACAGAGAAGAAGATCTACAAGATATACATCACAAAAAAGGTTGAAAAGACAGACCAACATTGTTACAAACAAGTTTATAAAAACCTGAAAACCTGCCAAAATAATGGTGTTTCTAGTTTGTACTCTAGACTAAGCCAGCGTTTATACAGGATTCTTAAGTTTCTGTTCTGCAATGCGGTCTGGTGCACCAAACTCAAAATCCAAAAGACCAACATTGTTACAAACAAGTTTATAAAAACCCGAAAACCTGAAAAACTGGATTTGATTAAGATTAAAAGCTATGACAAGAAGATACTACTAGATTACTCCTAGAACTATGAGGTTCGTGTCGCTACGATAGCGAAACGAACCTCATAGTTCTAGGAGTACTACTAGATGATACAACCTGGTATAAAATATAAACAAAACAAGATATATGGTACAAATTTAAAGAATCAATTTAAAGAATGATGGAATTGTTGATTTACTATATCTGTCTGTTCTATACTACAGAGTGGTGGAATTAACCCGTTCAAAGTTTTTTCTCTCAGTCTATGTTTGAGTGAGTTAGTTTTAAGAGGGGGAAGCATATTTCTAAATTTAGTTAATTTCAAGAGTCTTTCACCTCATTTAACAAAAAGCATAGCACGTCTACTTTCAAGAGAGGGAAGATCCAAGATTGTAAGAGCTGTAGAGTAACTTTGATATTCCTGAGTGATAGCCTATATATACGACATGCCCGTACTTGAACACTCTCTATTTTATTGGACTGCTGTTTAGTAATAGAACTATGCCAGACTTGGCTTGGCTGGCATACTCAACAATGGGTCTGATATGCCATTGTCAGAATCATTGACAATAAATGACTGTGTGACCAATATTAATAAAGCAAATTGTTGTCCTTGCTCTATGGTATTGCATTGTATATCACTATTAATGGCTTTGAATGGTAGGGTTTTAATTTATTTACACTAATGTTATATAGTAATATATTCAGCATAGTCTCTCTCCAGCTAGTCCCTGTCTATTTTCCTAAGTCAAATAATTATTAAACAACTTTTAATTAAATGAAGGGGCTATGTCGTCATGATCAAATCTAGCGTTTCCATTTCACTTGGATTTGCCCCGTGAAATGGAATAGTCCAGATTTCACCTCAAGATTATATTTTTTGGACATAATGCACTCGTAAGCATCCAATATTTGTATAATGTTGTTTTTTGTACACTTTTTACACTTCATACAGGGTTGTCCAGGTACGACACAGTCGCTACCCTGCCACCTACGCAAGGCCTGTTGTTAACAAGAAGGCTTACGAAGATGATAAGTTACCGTTTGATATCAGCAAGCCTGTGAAAGCAGCCAAATGTGACAGTTCATCTTCGACAATCCTGCATGACCCACTGGTCAAGTGAGTATAGTTCAGCACAGACGAACTCTTAAACCCTTCTCTTGCTTAAAAGTTAAAGGCATCGTACACGTTTGGTAATTACTCTGATAATTAGTGGCAATAAAAACTTACTTGGTAAGAAGTACAGCAGCTTTGGATAGTATAATGCATTTTGAGAAACTTTTCACTTCGAAGTTCTGCGGTTATGGAAACAAATATTACTTTTTATCCCCCAAAACATTTGAAAACGAGAAGCGTTACGCGTAACATGTACATTCCAATACAGATTATTCTTCCTGCGTGGACATAACTGTTACCACCTTTTGAAATGAATTTTTACAGGTTAGTTTTCTGGTATTCTACAACTATATAGGTTTGAAACAAACAATAGGCTCCAATTACCAAACAAGTACAATGCCTTTAGTCTGCCAGGTGATCTACACGATCATTTGCAGGGCTCGAATTTAAACTGGACCGCAGGCCCGAGGCCAGTGATTTCAGCGTCAGGCCAGTAAACTCGCGACGGGACAAGCCCAGTGGACTTGTGTTTTTCAGTTGAATAATAATACTTCACTGTGTAAATAACTAATACCTTCGTGAAAAATGTTGGCAATAAGTCTGATAGGGCCTAAATAATATCTTTCAGTTCTGTCGATTAAGACAAATGAAATAGATCTTCTCTCAGTGCTTGTTCAACTCATTTTGATTCTGGTCTTTAAAAATAAATTCCAGTCCTATAAAATGTTGAGCTTCCAAGCCCTGCAGTCTTGTGGATTTTACCCGCAAATTCGAACCCTGATTTGGCAGTTACCCTCGGGTAGTTCCTTATAGACCCAAACCCTAACCCTCTTCAATCCTCCACAATCAACCGGAAGACTTTATGATCTTTGGAGGATTGAGGCAGGCTTGCGATACAACTATTGGATGCATATTTTGGAGGATCAAGACTTAATAATCCTTTATAAACAAACACTGTTTAATTTTTAGAAGATTGGGGCAGTAGGGATCCCACATTCATGCTAATCGGTTGATTTTGGAGGATTGAGGCAGCAGGGATCCTACGTTCACACAACTAGTCAAATGTTTTGAGACCTTCAGCTGCCTGTCTCTCTTTTAAACCTTTTAATGTTAGTTATAATACGCTGTTCTTATATAGCCCTTTATGACACACGAGGGCGTCTCAAAGCACTCATTATTTGTTTCTACAAGGTATGCAGAGCTATGTTTGAAAAAGACCCATTTATTTACATAGTACATGTTGTACATGTACCATGTAACAGTTTACAAGGTGCTGTGTTGCAATCTGCAGCCAACCATACCAGGTCTCAATTTCATAGAGCTGCTTACAGTAAGCAAATTTTCGTGCTAACTGTAGCAGAAAAATGTGCTTGTTCATAAGCGTATTTCACAGGTTAGCAAGAAAATTAGGCGGCCATCTTGCGCGTTCACCATGGATTTGCATTGTTACGTCATTCATTTTCATACAGTAAGCACCGGAAGGTTAGCATGCCTTTTCGTGTGCTTACGGTTAGCAGCGCTATGAAATGGAAACTCGCTCAGTAAGCATAAAATTGGCCGTTAGGCAGCCAGCTCTATGAAATTGGGCCCAGAAAACATCGGGGCGAACCCCTTCTTTTAATGATAAGTGAGGGTTCTTTTATGTGCATTACAAACCTCTAGTCTCAGTTACAGTTTCTCATGGTCTCAGACTTGTTATCCTGATGCAAGATTCAGACCCTCTGTTCGTTGTTTTTTCTAGCTTTGTGCTGTAGATTCAGTTAGAGAACTCCAGTACCTTAGACTTGTACCAGGCCAGGAATTACACTTACATGTAGGCCATGATGCCTGTTGCCCTGGTCTTGGTCTTGGCACCCCTTCAGAAGTTCGA
Source organism: Plazaster borealis (assembly GCA_021014325.1). Classification (NCBI taxonomy): domain Eukaryota; kingdom Metazoa; phylum Echinodermata; class Asteroidea; order Forcipulatida; family Labidiasteridae; genus Plazaster; species Plazaster borealis. Next base: position 26,705,463 of record CM037475.1, read on the forward strand.
CTGATACTTCACGGTGGCAATTGCCTCCATGCCCCTGGTCATTGCCTTGGTGCCCCAATGTTTCAATAGAAATGTACAATTCCCTTTATAGAGTTGCCCTTAAAGGCATCGTATACGTTTGGTAATTGGAGCCTAATGTTTGTTTCAATCCTATATAGTTGTAGATATATACCATAAAACTAACCTGTGAAAATTTCATTTCAAAAGGTGGTAGCATTTCTGAGTTATTACCAAAAATCTGGAGCGGTTATGTCCACGCAGGAAGAATAATCTGCATTGGAATACACACTCTGAGAAGCGTTACTGTAATATTCAAAAGTGATATATTTTTCCATAACCACAGTCCTTCAAAGTAAAAAGTCTCTCAAAATGCATTATACTGTCCAAAGCTGCTGCACTTCTTTCTAAACTTAGCCATAAATTTTCAGAGTCATTACCAAACGTGTACGATGCCTTTAACCACCATGAAAATGCCTTCGTGCCCTTGCCCTTTCAAAAACGAAGCATCAGGCATCAAAGTTTCCCATAGACTTTAAGATGTTCCAATGGAAGTGCCCTTCTCAAAATGAAAATGGCCTTGCCCTCTCAAAGATGAAATTTCAGGCCTGTATGCTTTTTTTGCTAATATTCATAATTCTTTTTACAATTTCAGTAAGTTTACCAACATCATGAACAAGAAAGGCAAAAAGGAAACTGTAAGAAATATAATGAATAAGGTGAGTGTAATTTTTTGTTTTCTTCCGTTAAAAAAGGTATTATCCAGGATTGGTAAGGATAAAAAACATTGTTTAATTATAGGCTGAAAGCTTTTACTAATTATAAAGTTCATACCAGAATAATTTTTTTCTGTGAAATATTTCCCTCTGAAATAAAGTTATACATGTATATGTGAGCAAACTGTATCTGAAAACCTTAAAAACGCAACAGCTGATTTTGGTTGTTAGAACCAAAATTAAGGACATGTGTTTACATTTTTGAAATTGTGTATGGTTTTTCACTATTTTCTCCTGACTCACACAACGAATTAGTAGCCCAAATTTCCACAGGTTTGTTATTTCATGTATATGGTTGATCACACAAAACATGAACACTGTCTGCGACTATTTTGTCAGCTCTACCAATCCTGTATAATACCTTTGACCCTTACCTGTAATACTTTAGCAAGGAACTATTGAGCCACTTTCTGCACCTGAATCTATGCAGTACTGAATCTGTCAAACTCTTCCCAAATTGTGATTCCTCTGATTTGGAAGGGTTGACCAGGGCTGAAATGACTGTATTAAACCCTTGCAGGTGTGGAACGCACCTCCTCAAAATGTATGTCTACCACTTCAAACATTTTGGGGTCCATTCCTTTGTGTACATTTTGACTCCCAAAATGGGGGACAGGATAGGCGCGTGTAAGGGACCATGGGTAAATTAAGAACGCGTTCGCACGCATGCCGACGCGTGGCTGCATGGAGTCGTCCTAAAATTGTCACGGCCCCGTGCAACCATTGGATTTGCGCTCCAGTGATTATTAGGTTCTCTCATTATCAAACTCTATTGTTGGTGACTTTTGTTGGTTAGATTACACAAAAAAGGCAGTTCGAAAGTAGCCCACAAAGGAGTGAAGGATTAGTGTTTACGTTCTAGCTCAGGTAGGTGTACCCGGACAATGGTTTATCTAGTAAGCCGATTATAACTACATTTGGCTTAAGCTGGCCAACAGCATTGTTCCTTTGTTATACAGTGAGTCTCCCTCAAGACCGGACCATTGCAGAAGAACGCGTTCCTATGCGTGACACTGGGTGGGTTTTCTATTGTTTGAGCTTGCACGCATAGAAACGCGTCGGATTGCGGCCGTGCCCGTGACATAATTTATCCATGGTCCCTAAGTGCGCTGCGCGTCGTGCAAGGGGTCAAATACATCCTACCTTCCCCCATAATAAGTTTTGAAGCTTATAGAGAATATTTTTTTCTCCAGACTCTGGAAAAGATCAAGATTGAGCAACTGCAGAAATACAACAAAGCCCCAGAGGCTGAGAGGTCCAGCATCGAGACCAACCCTCGTGTTATCTTCTACAAGGCCATAGAGAACTGCAAACCTCTCATGGGTCTCGCCGTCGTAAAGAAAGGAGGGAAAAATTACCAGGTACACCAACTTTTATTTTACCTTATAAACTGTGCAAGTCTCACACATATTTGAACTTCCGGGACCATTGTTGTCCCAACCATATGGAGTTTGATTTCATAGAAAAATAAAGTCTTTGTTTAATTTTTTTTCTTTTCTCGTTTTCGATATGCGTGAGACTTGTACAGTCTATTGCCATTCCAACATTGCGTCCCTGAATTCTTAAAGAAGGTTAACCCCAACTCCTTTTGAGACTGATTTATTAGGATCCTTCCTCACTCTAACAAAGTTTAACACCATATTGTTAACTCAGCACCCAAACTGTTTGACTGTTGGTTTCTTAGCAGAAGAGTGTGGGTTCGAGTCCCAGTCTTGACACTTGTGTCCTTGAGCAAGATACTTTACCATAATTGCTTTGTCCTTTGGATGGGACATTAAGCCGTAGGTCCTGTGTACTAGGATTGGTAGGGCACATAAAGGACCCAAAACACTTTACTTATTGTGGAAGAGTAGGGGTTAACCCCAGTATTTCTGGTTCACATAGCAAGCAACCTTGTTTACAGGTTTCCTGCTACAGTGATCAAGTTCACTTATGAGGCATCCTTGGTTTCATTACTAGAAATGTATAATGATAAGCATAATATAGCATAATTAGAGAGCTGAAGATAAGGCTTTTCCTTGCAACTGTAGAAAGTGTTTTGCTGTGTGGCTGCCAAACATGGACCAAAACAACCAGAACTCAAAAGTCCCTAGACGGTTGTTACACCAGGTTGCTAGGGTCAGCCCTTGATGTAAGTTGGAAAGACCACATCCCTAAAACAGTTTTGTACGGAGATCTACCTAAAATTACTACTCAAATCAGAAAAAGGAGACTTAAATTTTGTTGGACATTGTAAGAGAAGCAAAGACCAAGTGGTGTCAGATTTGGTGCTGTGGCAACCAACACATGGAAAGAGGAGCAGAGGAAGGCCAAACAAAACATATTAACCAACTAGGCCTATGTGAAGATTTGAACCTGACCTATGAGGACATAGGCAACTGCATGCTGGACAGGAACATTTGGAAAGCCATCACAATGTCCGGTGGTAGCCATTGGAATTAAATGAATCAGTTTACCAGTGCAGTCCTCAGTCCAACAGAATCAAACAAAACGTGCTGTTGGATGCTGATTGGTTGGGGTGGTTAGGGTTTGGTTAGGGTTCATCGTCTCTCAATGGTCTGGAATTGGAGATTACACAGTAGCCCCCTTAAAAAGGGATATTAAGATCAAAGGATTAGGAATTGATGGGATTATGGGAAGTATTGACCACAGAGCTGAGACCTGGACCCTCACTACTAAGATGGAGTCTCTGGATGGGTGTTACACCAGGATGCTGCGTATGGCCCTGAACATCTCATACATGAGGTATGTAGACCTCTACGCTGGATTGCCGAAGGTGACTGAAAAGATTTGTGAACGCCGTCTCAAGCTTGCAGGGCACTGCATCCATCACCTGGAGCTTGTAGCTAGCCCAACCATTCTCTGGGAACCTACATGGGGCACTGCCTCACGCAAGAGAGATGTCTCTCCTTCATGGACATGCTGAAACGGGACACCGGCTTGGCCAGCGCTGAGGAGCTGCGTCCTTGCACGCTAGATCAGGACATCTTGACCAAGATCACTGGGCAGGCTTGAGATGCCGTATGGCCTCCACTTGATTGACTGACGAGGCATGATTGGCAGTACCTAAATGTACCCCCTTTGTACCGCTGAAACAAAGCGTAGCACGGTAGCCTGTGCGTTGTGTGTACGCTACACAATGGAATGTCTGGATGGATATTTATGTCAGCCATCTGGTTGCCAGCAAAAAATATGAGGGCGCTCTAATGTTGTTTCGATCGTAGTAACCCGTCCGCCATAGGCCAGTCCAGAAAAATTTGGCAGATATACATCATCCGAAGTGAAGTGGTTAACATCCCCTGTCTATCTGTTTTACAAAATTCTAATGCTAAATAAAATTTGTACAACAAAAGGAATGTCTGGAAATGGGATTACACAATAACCCCCAGAAAAGGGGAAATTTTGAGCATGAGTTCCAGTACCCTTTGTCCCTCTTTGCATGAGGGAAAGGAAGCGTTGCACATTGAGTGCATGCCTGTGCATGCTACACAATGGAATATCTGGGTTTGTTAACGTTCTACAATGGATAATTAGGCTATTGGACGCTTTGCAGCATTGGTCCAAAAATAATCTTTCCCCGCCCAAGGTCTTGCACAGTGGTTTGGTATCTACATGGAGTCACCCGCATTGTTTAAAAGTTTTTTGTGTTTTGTTTAGAATTTTCAGAGTGTGGGGTGGACAAGTTTCCGTGTCTATTTTGTGTTTATTGTGAACAATTTTCAAATGACAAGGTTCTATGTGTGAGTTTATAGTTTGAAAAGAGAACAAACGTTTCAGCAATTTCGCTGGTTCTTCTTTTCAATCTGCTGCCACCTATTGGTGACTGTGTCAAAGTAAATGATGAACAGTACAAAGGTACAGGCAATCTGGTTTAGAGGTTGGAGAGGCTGGGGGTTGGAGCCATGCAAAATGAGGTAGTGAGACAGGGGTTGGGGTAGGAATGTGGTTGTGGGTGGGGTTCGAGGATGGAGTGGTGCAGGGTGGGTTTGGAGGTCAAGCAGGGATGCCAGTTTTCTGGCTATTGCCGGAATTCCGGCTTTTTCAAATTTTCCCCAAATTTTTCCGGCGCTCCGTGTTTCATCAGGCCGGAGAAAATATATTTTATTGAAAACAGACTAGATTTCCGGCGCTCGTTTGGAGCGACTCGTGTTTTATGATAATGTTTTGAAAGCGCCCTCAAGCGTTCGTACATGTATAAATGCCGGAAGTATTGAGCGAAGACTAGACTTTTCTGTGGAATGTGTGCGTGGTGCCGTATGATATGTATCGATGTATTTTGTGTGTACATCCATACACGATCTTTGGACCGTACATGAAATCGCTCTGAGAATTTTGTTTCGCGGACGATTACCGACTGAGTTTTTGGCGTTACATTGAGTCATTATGGATGTTGAAAGAGAAGCTAATTTGAAACAAATTGATCGAGGGGTAAAGAATAGGTTTAATTGGCGGTGGCTAGAGTCGAAAGACAGTGGGGGTTATTTTTTATCAGACTACATGAGGTAGATCGACAACGCGGGTAAATTTTCTTTTTCTTTGTTTTATGTAAAAAAAATCGCTGTTATGTTTTTTTATTGTTTTTTTGGTCTGAGCGGCGACCCCCATTCCTTCGCAGCAAATTTTTTTTCCGGCTCTGAAGGAAAGAGTCACTGGCATCCCTGGTCAAGGGTGGGGGTGAGGTTGGAGCCATGAAAAATGAGGTATTGAGACTGTCAGACTGAGGTGGGGGTGGAGCTCGGGTAGGGGGTGTTGTGGACGGGGGGTGGGGGGGGGGTTGGAGTGGTGTTGGATGGGTCTGGGCTTTGAGGGCGGGGTTGGGGTCCGGAGCCATGCAAAATGAGGTCTTGAGAACTGTGAGGTAGAGGTTTTGGTCGGGTGGATTGTGGGCGGGAGTTTTGGGTGTTGTGGGTTGGGGTCTGGGATAGAGTGGTATTGGGGTGGGTTGGGGTTGGGGCCAAGCAAAATTTGGTGTTGCGACTGTGAGGTGGTGATGGGGTCAGGGATGGTGTGGGTGATAAGATGAGACGATCTGGAGCCTGAATGTCATGCATTAGCGACATGCTTGAAGTCATTCAAATGACGCTAACAGCTGAAATAAAAGATTGAAATGTGGATTCAAACTGTGGTATTTCACTAAGATTTCACTAAACAATCTCTTTGTTGGTTCAATAGTAAAACAACTGTTTGTGCATTCTCCCAAGTATTCTGTAATAAAACTTCAGCAAGTGGCATTCTTTATTTGGTTCTGATCACTTAGTTTATTCAACTTCATCGGTCATAAGAACTATTGCCTTTTGTAAACTGTATTCTATACACAAATATGGTTCTTGTTTTAATATTTTGCAAGAAAACATGGAATATATACAACAGAATTAAAGCCAGTAGAATATTATGTTGTGGAATCCACAGAATATTTTAAAATGACATTCTGTAGAGTCTGTAGAATGCGAGAGTATGCAGAATGACAGTCTTTATAGTTGATGCAAAAGATAATTACATACTGTAGTGCAGATTATGCAGGATGCTGAGTTTTTATTGTAAACAATTTTTCCAGCTTGCACCTCTGTCACTCATAGATGTTGAGAGTAGGGTTCCTAGGGTGGTTTGGTCCAGAGGAAACCCGAACCTTTGTTGAAAGACCAGGGGCCGATTTCACAAAGATTTAAGATCGATCTTAACTGTGTATCAATCTTAATTGCTAAGCAAAGTGTGATGTCACAATAGAAATCACTACGGTGATATTGACAACTCATCTTAAGATGAATCTAAGTGCTGTGTCAAATCGAGCACTGCACTTATTAATTGACCATATTTTTGACCGCATGAGGGCGCTTTCATCAGGGAACGTCTTGCATCACTATTACAGTTTCATCTTACTTTAATTGCCTGTATGTAGTTTTCTTGCACCAATGACGAAATGCATATAAACATAATTAAAAAAACAAAAATGAAAAAAAACAAACATGTTTTTATCACGGGAAATTGTTCCACATACACCCTCACGCAGTCAAAAAATACGCTGAATTACAATGAATGAAATATCAATGGATGGCACAATCTCATCCACTGCTGGTTTAATAAGCCATTTGCGAGTTAGATTTCAAATAATGTCTGGTACATTGACTTGACTGGTCACAAGTGAGCAATCAAGTTGGATTCCCCAGACGAAAGATACTGTTGCTATGTCACATGGTTCGGGTTAACGTTTTGTATAGCAACCACCCGATAGGCAAAGCGTGGTTGTATTGTGCCATACACGTTTATTTAGAATTGTTTACGGGTGTTTACGGTCTCTTACGTAACTACGCAAAAGCTTCCCCGCAACATGTGACATCATAGCAACTGTCTTTAATCCGAGGAATTCAAATTTTTAGCGTTCATTTGTGACTAATGTACCCAATATTATTCAAATTTAAAGGGTTTGTATACGTTTGGTAATTACTCATAAAATTAATGGCAATAAAAACTTAATTGGTAAGAAGTACAGCAGTATAAATCATTTTCCAAAGACGAAGAAATTGAATCTGAGAAGTGTTTCTGTTTGAAGCGTTTCTCAGATTGTGTATTCCAATTGCAGATTATTTTTCCTGCGTGGACATAACCGCTCCAGATTTTCGGCAATATCTCAAAAAATCTACCACCTTTTAAAATTAAATTTTCACAGGTTAGTTTTATGGTATATATCTACAACTATATATAGGATTGAAACAAACAGTGGGTTCCAATTATCAAACATATACAATCCCTTTAACTCGCAAATGGCTTATTGTTGATACATGTATTGAATAGTTTACAGTTGTTTGTATTATAAACAGCTGCTGACGAAATTGGTTATAGTATAATTTAATAGAAAGATACAACGGAAAATCATGACTTTACACATTCCTGCAGCTGATTGTATGAAACTTTACTCAACCGCGTGTAAGATTTATTGTGTTAGAGGTGCACGACTTATGCAATAGATGTTGCGCAAGTGGACTTACGCAAAACGTTGCGTAAAGTTTCGTGAAATCGGAGGCTGATACTGTCGCTCACCTTTAAAATAAAATATTAATATAAACTATTGTCTCAGTTTTGGGTGTAGCCAAAAACTGTCTGCCCATAGACTGTGCAAGTCTCGCGCATATTGAAAACGAGAAAACAAATCTACTTTAAAGGCAGTGGACACTATTTGTAATTACTCAAAATAATTATTGGCATAAAACCTTACTTGGTAACGAGTAATGGGGAGCTGTTGATAGTATAAAACATTGTGAGAAACGGCTCCCTCTGAAGTAACGTAGTTTTCGAGAAAGAAGTAATTTTACACGAATTTGATTTCGAGACCTCGGAATTAGATTTTGAGGTCTCGAAATCAAGCATCTGAAAGCACACAACTTTGTGTGACAAGGATGTTTTTTCTTGCATTATTATCTTGCAACTTCGACAACCAATTGAGCTCAAATTTTCACAGGTTTGTTATTTTATGCATATGTTGAGATACACCAAGTAAGAAGACTGGTCTTTTACAATTACCAATAGTGTCCAGTGTCTTTAAAACAAAATATTAATATAAACTATTGTCTCAGTTTTGGGTGTAGCCGAAAACTGTCTGCCCATAGACTGTGCAAGTCTCGTGTGTATTGAAAAACGAAAAAAAAAATCTACTTTTAAAATTCTATTCATGCAAATATCTTGAAAGTAAAAACACCAATAGCATTTGTTTGATAAGGAAAGTTTCAATTTTTATAGAATACAAATATTTTGTTAAAATTAACATTGAAACAAAATTAAAACTTGGAACGAGAAAGCTTAATTTTCTAGAAACCCCAATTGCCAACCACGCCCGAATTTGCGCGACCACTACATAAGTTTAATGACAACATGAACGTCAGTTAGGCAAAATTCTTAATTGTTTACAATTTACTGAAAGCGGATGTAAAGTCTTATTCTCTGGTTTTCTTTGTTAATTTGTTTAGTTTGTTTTACTTTCATATATTTCATGCCAAAACTTGACTTTCCCGGCATTATAATTGTTACAGTCATAAACTACGTTAAAAACTAAAGTATTTGAAAATATGTGAATCGCGTCAAACTCAATATGGCTGGGACCAACTTGGTCCCGAAAGTTTTAATACATGCGGCACTCGCACAGTCTATTTGCAGTTGTTTGATCAGAGATCCTGCTAAAAGTAGGATTTTAAACTTTGCATGGTGGAGGTATAACTAAGAGAGGTTTGCGGTAACACCATGTGAATATCTCTTTTCAGTAGAGTTGGTTCTGAACAGAACCGGTGGTTGACGACTCAACGTTTCGATCAGTATGCTCTGATCGTCTTCAGGAAAATGCTGAAGACGATTGCTGCATTCTCCAGAAGACGATCAGAGCATACTGATTGAAACGTTGAGTCGTTAACCACCGGTTCTGTTCAGAACCAACTCAACTCAAAAGAGATATTCACATGGTGTTACTGCAAACCTCTCTTAGTTATCCTGCTAAAAATAAACTCCACGCAGACTAAGGTCATCAGACTCCTCCCTTCTTCAAGCTCCCAGATCCCTACGCTCTTGGGGTGACTGCAGTTTTTCCCATGCTGGCCCTACTCTCTGGAACAGTCTTCCGCTTGCTCTTCGTCAAGCCTCATTCAGCCAGTTCTTCCAAACAATTACTCAAAACCTATTTGTTCACACTTTAAATCCAAATTACTATATTTTCTCTACTCTTTGTTTTTTGCAAATTGTTGAGCGCCTTGAGCGTCACCGTGTGACAAAATTATAAGAAGCCACTTTTATTATATTATTAAACAGATTGTTGAATGTGCTGGGCTTTTCGATTTTTATTTCAGCCTAACGTATTTTCATATTGCTCTGAGTAAGAAGTGATGTTGTCCAGCCAGCCCATGCTATGCCAGGACCCGGGTAGTATGGGCCATTTATGCGACTTGTAGGCCCATCTTTATACCACCAGGCTCCTAAAGTTTCTGCAGCGTTCATGTCTGGTACTTCATCATTTTCTCTGTCCCAAGTTGAAAACGGCATCCCAATGTGTTGAGAGAGAGAGTCACCAACCATACTATTAAGCCTATCAAATTCACCAATCTGGAGAATGTACTGATCGCCCAATATTTTGAAGTCTTTGTAAGTCACGTGAGCCTTGTCACCATTGTCACGCCCAAGATCAAGGCGCATCGCCCACGGTCCGTGTGTTTCGTCATTGGTTAGAGTCAGTAGATTGTCGTTGCCAAGCCAAAACTCCCCCGAAAGGTTCCCGAAACCAGACTTGTACTCGGTCCAGTTGCGCTGGAAGTCCACACTGCCGTCAAACCGCCGCTGGATGACGATCCATCCCCCGCCAGCAGTCTCCATGTCGCAATTCACCAGCAGACCACAGTTGGATCCATTCAAGAAAATTGTATGAACGCCGCTTTCCCGATCGCCTGCCTCCAAAATCTCCCTGCAATTTTTATAGCGGATGAAAGAGCTATCAGGTACGGAGTGGCCGGTTGTGTTCTTGTCTGCATCAAAGTATACACTATCTTGATCATCAAGGAAGTCCTCAGGATGCTCGGCTCTGTCCGCATTGTTCAGCTCGCAGAGTTTCTTACAAGCATTGAAGGAGAAGGACTTACATTCCTTATCCATGCTGCAATCTCGTCCGCAGATGACGTGATTATAGACCGTTGTTCGTTTGTAGACATGGTTCTTGAGGACTTTGTTTTGTGCACTGTGCAGCTGACGATTCAGCATGCCGCACTGACTCCCATCACTTTTCACTTGTGTTAAAACCATCAGGAGAAACCCCAAAACAATCATGGTGAACTATAAATCAGCTTAGTCTATAAAGTGTTGTTTAATGAATTGAGAATATTTTCAAGCAGAATGCAATTTTATGCTGCTGTGGTGGTAGAAAAAGTCCCTCTGCACCTTAACGCAGACTGTGAAGAAATGAAACTTGGCTTCATATATTGTTCATGATTGCATTTTCCAATCTGGTAGGGGGACATGAAGGTCCCTGATTGGTGGACTCGCAGGAAAGGGCAAATACTCCAGCCATCACCTGATTGGTTATATTCAGTGATCAGCAGTGAGCATGCAAAGTAAAGGGTCTGTGATTGGTCAGTGTCCTCACATCAGGCAGAAGTCTGTGACCACTGTGATTTGTGATTGGCTGAACTGACTACAGCATAAAGATGTGTATCATCTAGACAAACACAAACTGCAACACTCCCCGTAATTTTACCAGCAGTCGTACCGGTATTATTTTTAGACTCTGTCCGCTTACTGATTGGCTAGTGCGGGACTCACTCTTGCAAACACAAAGCTGTGATTGGGTGTTCAAAGCACAAATCAATAACATTCACTCTTGTCCTTTCACAACACACCCATTTCCACTTGGTTCGACTTGTCTGCCAAGGTGAACAAGCTATTGACCAGAAGTTGTTTACCGCCGGGGAAAAAAGAAACAATAGTACTCATTAGTGTCGGGTAACGACTGATTGGCACGACTCGGTTAGTGTCTATTCAACTGGAAAGTTTCTGGAGCAATTCAATATCTGCTATCAATAGCTGGTATACTGAAGGACGCTTGCTTTTAATGCCATCGTGAAATCTGGGGCGTCTGGTTGTCTTTATGCTTCATAGAGAAAAGTCTGATTCCTGTCTTTGTTGAGTAGAAGTAGGGCACTGGATAAAGGTTAAAAAACAAGAGAGATTGAAGATCTGGGGCCAATTTCATAGAGCTGCTTAAGCACAAAAAGTAGCTAAGCACAACAAAATTATGCTTAGCAGAATAAGGTTACCAGCCAAAATACCATGTCACATGTACAATCTGTGACTGGTATCCTGCTTATTTCTTGCTAAGCAGAAAATGTTTAAGCAATAGTTTCTGCGTAAGCTGCTCTATGAAATTGGGCATGTTAACAAAGAATCTTTAATTCTAAAACAAACCCATAGTTCTTATAATTTTCCTGACATATTTCCTGAAAATAATGAAGTCCAAAATTCAACAAGAATTAGCAATGCCTGGGCGTAGTGATGATTATACAGAAATGAATGGCCTCTAAAGAATTAAACTTGAATTATATCATGCACGTGTACATCTTTTTTGACAGTGGCTGCTGAATGCATTTATTTTGACTAATAAAGACATTTGTTTTGTAAAATCAAGTACAAGTCTCTTTAAAAAGTTGTCAGAATTTTAGCCCTAGTGGCAATTGTGTCAATTTGTAAACAATTTTTAATGGTCTCATGTTTCGACCCTAGCAGATTCTGTCTCATTTTAGTTTTTGAGAAAGACTCTGCTAGGGTCGAAACATCAGACTAATAACAATCTGTGCATTTATGCCATAGGAACAGTTTGCAACATCTAACACACTGTGCAAGTCTCGCGCGTATTTGAACTTCCGAAACAAAGTTGGTCCAAACCGTATTGAGTTTTATGTGCGGGCGAATACTTATAATACTTATTTGTTTGAGTGGTTTTCTTGTTTTCAATACGCGCAAGACTTGCACAGTCTATTCCTTCCTATTGTTCGTGTCAATTTGTGTGGTAAATTCAACAAATAACCAAACAAGTAACTATTGATTACATTTTCTGCATCTAGGTGCCGACACCATTGGCACCGAGCAGACAGAGATTCTTAGCGATGAAGTGGCTCCTACATGAGTGCCACACTAAGCCGCTAAAAATCCATATGCCTAACAAGCTTTCCCAAGAACTACTGGACGCATTTAATAACACGGTACGTTTTCTTTGTTGCAAACACGGTACATATATCTTTTCTTTGCTTTAAACATGGTACATATATCTTTTCTTTGTTGCAAACACGGTCCATATCTTTTCTTTGTTTAAAGACACTGGACACCTTTGGTAATTGTCAAAGACCAGTCTTCTCACTTAGTGTATCTCAACATATGCACAAAATAACAAACCTGTGAAAATTTGAACTCAATTGGTCATCGAAGTTGCGAGATAGTAATGGAAGAAAAAATACCCTTGTCACACGAAGTTGTGTGCTTTCAGATGCTTGATTTATGAATTCAAATATTTTACTGAGAAATTACTTTTTTCTCAAAAACGACGTTACTTCAGAGTGAGCCGTTTCTCACAATGTTTTATACTATCAACAGCTCTCCATTGATCGTTACCAAGTAAGTTTTTATGCTAACAATTATTTTGAGTAATTACCAATAGTGTCCAGTGCCTTTAAAACATGGTACATATATCTTTTCTTTATTTCAACATTGGTTTCGGATGATAACACCAGAGATTTAGAATAATATTTTGGGTTTTCCCCCACGGTCGCAGGAACCTGTGACTTTTTTTACACCCTGCAGAACCCAGAAAGCACTGAGTATATAGAGGTAATGGTAAAACCAAAAATAAAACGTCCAAGAAAAATAGTTCCCAGTTTCAATTTTACACCGCAGCCGTAAGGTCCAAGTGTATAGTCACCTGACTGCCCAAACTATACGATGTCTTAAAACAATAAGCAGGACAGTTCTTTTAAGAACTAAGTTGTCTCCCGAATTCTGAAATCTACTCTGCAGTAGTAGAATAAATAGCAAGACAACTTCTCAAAGAACAAAATCTACAGAGCAAAGTAGATATATATATGTTAAAGCACAAGGACAACATTGGTAATTGTCAAAGAACAGTATCCACACTTTATGTGACCCAACATGTACATGAAATAACAAACCTGTGAAAGTTTTAGCCCAATCAGTCATCGGGGTCGCAGTGAAAAATCCAATTATATGTTTTCACTGTTTTCAAACATCAGGTTTTGGACCCGTGAGATCAAAACTAATTGTTTTACTCATTTCTCAAAAACTATAGCATCCCAAGCCAAAATATTTCAAGGGATGTTTTCCACCATGACCCTGCGCAAACATTTATATTTTCACTCTTACCAATGTTGTACACACCCTTTAAAACAACAACCACTGGGAATAGAATGTCAGTCTGAGAGAGCTGTCCAAAGTTTTGGTTTGTAGTTGTTTAATTTCCCCTTGACCTTTTTTCCCTCCTGTATTTCAGGGTCAAGTCATCAAGAGGAAACACGACCTGCACAAGCAATGTGAGGCTAACAGAGCGTATGCACACTTCAGATGGTGGTAGTAGGGTCTTCAGCTTCTCAAACTGGGAGGGAATCAAGTCATCAAAAGAAAACACGACCTGCACAAGCAATGTGAGGCTAACAGAGCGTATGCACACTTCAGATGGTGGTAGTGGGTTGTCAGCTTCTCAAAGTGGGAGGGAATCGGCTTCTCTCGGCCATGTCAGAGACTTTGGCTTCTTGATGATTTCATTCCATCCAGGGGCAGCTACACATGGACAGATGAGGATCAGGTCTTTTGGAGACTTTTTCAGGCCTGGAAATTCATCTTTGAGAGGGCAGGCCATTTTTATTTTGCAAAGGGCACTTCCATTGGAAATTCTGTAGGAAGTCTGTGGGAAACATTTGAAGGGGCACCAAGGCTAAGAGAAGAGGCAACAGAGGCTGTGGCCTTCATGTAATTTCAGGCCTGCTTTTTGTGTGTGATTTCTTCTCTGCATTCAAGGTGTTCTACACAGGCCAAGGATATGATAAAACCCTTGTCAGACGACGGCATAATTTTATGGCTCACCATGCTGTGGAGTACATACACACCGGCACTACATGGGCGTCACGTTACTAGAACTGCACAAACAAGGGGCACCAAGGCCAAGACAAGGGGCATTAGAGGCCATGGCCTCCGTGGCCTTCGTATAACTCCAGGGCCCAATTTCATAGAGCTGCTTAAGCAGCAAATATTGCTTAACAATTGTCTGCTAAGCAGAAATGAGCAGGATACCAAGTCACAAATTGTATATGTGACGTAGTAGTTTGGCTTGTAACCTTATTCTTGTAAGCATAATTTTGTTGTGCAAAGCTACTTTTTATAATTGGGTCATATCGTACTGTTTGAACCTGGATCAGTTACTGTGACGATGTTGTCTGAGCAATTTACTAACATTGGTACTTGTGTATCTGTAACAGTTACTGTAATATCGTACACCGTAATCAAAAATGGCAGACGTCCTGTTGTTATGTGAGAAGGGTCTATGGTGCCCAATTTCATAGAGCTGTTTAAGCACAAAAAAGTAGCTCAGCACACAACAATTTTGGTAGCAAGAAATAGCTTACCAGCCAAAATACCATTTCCCATGTACGATATGACTGGTTTCCTGCTAAATTGAGCTTAGCAGAAATTTCTTAAGCAATATTTTCTGCTTAAGCAGCTCTATGAAATTGGTCCCAGATGAATTTACTGTACTATGACTGCCCTGATTGTGATTTGAAATATTTCTGCTTATCCGACGGATGGAAACACGTGTCACCCACCAGGAAAGAAACAAACAAAATCTTAAGAGATTACATCATCAAGTTGGTGCAAAAATAGCACTCAAGTTACGCTTAAAATAGTCTGGATGTACATACAAAACAAGTACGTGCCGAGATACATTGTTTTTGCGAAATCGTGATACATTGTTTTGAGTTGCAATGTTTTTACACTGACGTGACCACATGAGTGTAGTGAGCATCATTGCTGTTTGTAAAATAAAACAATCGTATGTATTTAAACAAGTTCAACATTCTCTTTGTTTGGTTTCTTTGTTTTATTTTATATTTTAACACAAAACTTTACATCATCAAAATCGTCTGTTTAACAGGTGGGATTTCATTTTTTTCCTTTCCATTTTGTACACATTTTGAATAAATACTATACTGACGAAAGTAAATTAACATTGCATAAAAAATATGAAATGACTTCCCTTTCCAATTGGTGCTTCGTCACCGAGCGGATAAGAACACGGGACTCAAGCTCTGGTGTTTCTGATCAGCAAAGTGTGGGTTCGAATCCCGGTCGTGACTTTGTGTCCTTGAGCAACCATTATTGCTGCGTCCTTCGGATGGGACGTAAAGCCGTAGGTCCTGTGTGTTGTGTAATGCACATAAAAGAACCCAGTGCACTTATCGTAAAGAGAAGGGGTTCAGCCCCAGGTGTCGTGCCAAAAATTGTCCACTGCCAAATAGTGTCTGCTCATTAGCATATTGCAATCTGATTGGTCATGGGTCTATGACATCACATTGTTTACATTGTTTGTCAAATAGTGTCTGCGTTAAGCGTGCATCATTGCGTGCCTTGCTGCTCAGCTGAAAGAAAGTTGTACAGATAAGATAATTTTTTCATCTGAAATTGCCTTTGACAACTTTATTTGAACCAGTCTTTATTGTATATGATTATAAGGATTCATAACAGTTAACATTTAGCACTTTCTCACATCATTTTGATCATTGAGGGTTTATTTTGTATTTTTAAAACCTGCACAAAATCAGCACTTTTTATAGTAATACTAATCTGTACCTACTTTGAATTAAGTTTTCGCTTGTTTGATGTTTTTTATATTAGTAGAGTAGCTTTGCACGTTTTACAGTTTCACATTTCCCATTTCTTTTTCATATTTTCGTTGGAGCATGTTTTTCAGTTTCTTTCAGGAAGAGGTTATTTTGTTGGAATGAGTGGTAACCATCAGTAAAGTGTTAGAAGATTTGCAAGCAGCTTCAGAGTAGAAGGTATGATGCCAACAATTTATATGTTTGTCGGACCCTGCCGCATTGCAGTCGTCCTCTGTGTGCATTGCGCCCGTGCGCTCTTTATACAGCACGCGATTGTCACAGCGTGCAAGTTGTTGTTTTTGTTTTACTTTCTTGTTCTTTATAATTAGAAGCGTTAATGATCTTGAGGTGATCACATCAAAACGAATTACTCCGGTGTATTGTTTATCAATTAGTATCACCTCTCGTTGATATACCCTACTCTACTAATTAGTAGAGTAGCTTTGCACGTTTTACAAGTTCACATTTCCAATTTCTTTTTCACATTACTTGCTTTATGTTACTTCAAATAATTGTGATATACTAGGTGATCATGGCCGAAGAAAGTGTTGATCAACGTAACAAATCTAACCTTTCGTTGGAGCATGTTTTCCAGTTTCTTTCAGGAAGAGGTTATCCTGTTGGAATGAGTGGTAACCATCAGTAAAGTGTTCAAAGATTTGCAAGCAGCTTCAGAGTAGAAGGTAAGGTGCCAACAATTTATATGTTCATCTGAATTTGCCATTGAGAATTAATCTTTCTTATATAATCTACACTTTTAAATAAACATGTTCCATCTTTTACAACTACAGCGGCATGCATGGTGTATTAGCTTTTAGGTTCTTTTTCTAGAAAACATTTGGGGAAAAGTTAACATTTCTTTAACTTTTTTCTCTCTAAAGATAATTTGAAACCCCTTTTCCCTCAAGTTACCCTGTGCACGAGTTGATACATGTAGGAAATTTAATAGATGTTAAATTTGCATCGGGGATAAACAATATTATATTTGGTTTTACCTGTACACGGATGTGTGTAAAGCACTGTATACTCAGTACTTTCCCGAGTCCTATAAAAAAATCGCAGGCATATTACTCGGATGGGATTCGAACCCACGACCTTTGCCATTCTAGAGCAGATGTCTTACCAACTAGACCACCGAGATTGCCCGGTAGCTAGAGGCAGGACTCGGGAAAGTACTGAGTATACAGTGCTTTACACACATCGGTGTATGGGTAAAACCAAATATAATATGTAGGAAATTGTTGGAAAAAGGAATTTACACCTGATAAGTAACCCTTTAATGGTATAAAGTAAAGTTGACAATCAGTTCATTTAATTTTGAACTGGTAACTTTTTAATTGAATTTGCATATGTTGTATTGACTTGCAGGCAACAAACTTTACTACAGCGGGAAAGGAAAAGAGAGACGGCTGGTCATCTTTGATGAGGAAGGACGAAAGGAGATCTTCTGCGAGTGCCACGACTCGGCCTTTGGGGGTCACTTTTGGCAGAAAAAGACCCTACTGAAGATTGAGGCGCGGTTCTACTGGCGGACAGTAGTAAAAGATGTGAACGAGTGGGTAAGTATGCAAAAAATGGTTAATGGCCTGACGTTTCGACCCTAGCAGAGTCTTTCTCAAAGGCTAAATGACAAGACAACACACATGAACAGGTATATAAGTGTAACAAAAGCAGTCAAGTGGAAATACATGAATAAAGGCAGAAAGCAAACAGAAAAGGCAAGGGGTAAACAATGAATAAGGAGACAAAGGGGGGGGTCGGAGGGAGGGGGTTGGTCTGACCACAAGAAGTTTGAAACACAAGGGACAAGATCAAAGGTGGGAAGAGGGAGAACAAGTAATTAATTAGTGAATGAGCCAGGCTAAAAAAATGGGGATGGGTAAGTAATGTGACAATGTTAACTGATGTAACATTGGATTTAATACTAAAAAAGTATAATCTTATATAAATTGTACAAAACAAAAGTGATATGCTGTCTTTTTTCTTTGTACAGGGAGCGAGTTTTGCTACTACTGTCAAGTATAAAAAATAAAATTGTTTCCAAATGAACCTTTTTTCAATGTTGTAGATCCATCAGCGCACCAAATGCAAGGGAATGGAGAAGATCAAAACCACTGCCCTGGAGCTTCAACCCATCCCTGTGGTTGGTCCCTGGGTGATGGTTTTGATCGACCTAATTGGTCCATTCAAGGAATCGACGGCTGGCAACCGCTATGTCCTAACTGCTACGGACTACTACACCAAGCGGCCCGAGGCAATGCCGATCCAACGAAAGGATGCTGAGAGTGTAGCGAAGCGCCTCGCAACTTTATTTTGCAGGTAGGTTCATTCCAAGAGGTTACTTGTGTGTGCAACTAATGGGATGTGGGTTTTAAACTTATAATGCTTGGCTAAAAGTGAGCTCATTTATTCTCATTACAGGCATGGTGCACCAAAAAACTGCCTCTCTGTTTTCGTTTTTATTAGACTGTTCGTATAACTGTTATTTTTTCTGTCTGTTCGCGTGTGTGTACGGTATCTGTTATGGTTTTTCTGTTTGGTTTTGTCCGATCGTTCTCGTCTTTGTTTTGATGCATTTTTCAGATCGTGTGTATGTTTCATTGCTTACTTGTTTTTCACTTATTGTGTTTCTTACTTTTTTATTTTATTTATGCTACTTTTATACTTTAATTTAAGTTCATTTAATTATTGACTAGTATTTTATTTACCCTTCTTAATTATTCATATATATTACCCTCAATTATAGCTTTTCTAATTTCCAGATTTATTTTTAACTTCTCATATTACTTGTATTTAATTGTTATACATATATTTTTTATGTAAAATTATTTCATGTTGCCATACTAGGATTGGATGAACAGGCTTTTGAGTCACAGTGTTTTCACTTTTGTTCATCCTGGCCATCTTAGATTGGATTGTCTTTACTCTGCTTGTTGAACTGTGAGGTTAGTTATTGTCAAGTATGCCGAGAAACTAATTGTTATTTATAAATTAATTTCAGCTGAACAACGATGAATCTTTTTTTTCCCTGAACCATTAAGTCTTGGAACAACTTCCAACTGTCAACCATTACTCAATCCTGTTCAACAACATTTAAAGCTGCTGTTCTCAAAGAAAAGTCTATTCTTCCTTAGTCCACCTTCCGCCACCTCCAGTCAAAACTCATTCATGGAGGAAAAACAACCAAGAACCTCAAACAGAAGAACCCGCTTCTCCAAACTTTGATGATCTTCAAGAATTTGCCAACATTGTGACAGAGCAAGCACAGGTTGTGAAACAACGGGTAAGTTTTGATTAGTTGCTAATTAAGTTACATAAAATCGTTTTTTTATTTTTGTAATCTCATAAACAATTCTTTTTTTGATTCTCATTGAATTTAGAGATGAATTTCGAGCTCTCTTTCAATATAGGTACAGGAAAACATTAAGGCCACTCAGGAGAAAGACAAGAAGTCCTACGCAAAGAGAAAGGGAAAGAATGTGAAGGTGTTCCGGCTGGAAGAGGGCATGCTTGTTCTAAAAAGAAACTACAAACAAATTGGATGCAAGGGTAGCAAGTTGGAACCAAATTGGATTGGACCATACAGGTTGGACTCCTAGATATATATTTGTTGTTCTTTTCTTGTACAAATCACTATTGAAAAATCTTCACTCTCTGTAATTTTTATGAGAGTATTAATCTAATACAAAATAAAAAATCTGTGAAATATTTCCCTCTGAAATGAAGTCATAATCAAGAAAACTGTATCTAAAAACTTTTTAAGAACAAGCAGATTTTGGTTGTTGAAACCAAAATTAAAGAAAATGTCTTACACGCTGAAAATTGTGCATGGTTTTTAACTATTTTGTCCTGACTCACACAACGGATTAAGCCTGAATTTGGACAGGTTTGTTTATTCATGTATATGGTTGATCACGCAAAACATGAACACTAACTGTCTGCGACTATTTTGTCAGCTCTACCAATCATGTATATTACCTCTAAGGAAACTTAAAATGACGTTTTCTTGACTTTAGTATTTTTCTTATAGTATTTTTAGACAGAACAGTTTATCTGGAGGCTTGTTACTGGTATGAACTTTATAATCGGTGAGCTCTCAGTTTGAAAACTGAGCAATTTTGTTTCCGCTAATTTCCAACCTTGTGTTTTGTCCTACAGAACAAGTAGCTGACAGACAGCCATCTGTGAGGGCACAAGCCATGCCAAACACTCCTGCCACTCCAGAGGAAGCAGAGACCTGCCTGGATGGTATCAGTGTTGATAATATTGATTCTGGTCTTAGCAAACCCCACCAAGGTACCGATCCGGTACCACCATGTCACCCCATGGGTCCAAACTCCTGTTCCAGCTCCCTTGACTCTATCGCTAGCAACGATTCCTACAAGACTGCCCGATGTCAGTCTCCAACAAGAGTATAGAGCCCTGAAGGCGCAAGATGGGGACCTAGGGCTGCAATGAGAAATGTGCACTGGACCCCATTTCAGTAAGCAAATCTTCTGATGCAACAATAGATCAATGAGTATTGCTGTAACAAAACATACGCTTACTGAAATGGCGTCCATGATGTACTTCAGGTTCTAACTATAGATAGAGCTCCAGTTGCCCGTCTTGCACCTTACGGCGCTATAATGATCGTTGATAATTAGCCTGATGGAAAGTAATCACTGCACAAAAGTCTTCAAGGGCATTTTGCTAAAAATATTGCTTTATTAATTACATCTACACAGTAAACAGAAATATGAACTAGTTATCTACAATCCAACTTAAAGGCATCGTACACGTTTGGTAATGACTCAAAACAAATATTAGCATAAAAACTTACTTGGTAACAAGCAACGGAGAGCTGTTGATAGTATAAAACATTGTAGGAAATGACTCCCTCTGAAGTAACGTAGTTTTTGAGAAAGAGGTAATTTCTCACTAAAATAATAAAAACTTCATCCTATCTGAAAGCACACAAATTTGTACAACAAGAGTGTTTTTTCTTTCATCATTTTCTTGCAACTTCGATGACCAATTGAGCCCGAATTTTCACAGGCTTGTTATTTTATGCATATGTTGGGATACACCAAGTGAGAACACTGGTCTTTGACAATTTCCAAACGTGTTCAGTACCTTTAACAATTATATTTTGTCTAATGTCATGATAGCTTAAAATATTACTTAACTAACTACATGTCCATAGCACTAAATAGAAATGCATAAAAATAATAATAATAATAATAATAATAATAATAATAATAAAACCACATTTATTGTGAGCAGTTTACTATAAAAATGTTCAAAAGCACATTACAAAAATCTATAATATCATAAAAAAGTCAGCAAAATGGAGTCAAACAGCAAAGAGTAAAAACAGTATTATACACACATAAAACAAAATTAGCCAAAAGCTTGTATAAAAAGAAAAAGTCTTTAACTTAGTCAGGAAAACAGAAAGAGACTGTATCGATTGAATATAAGAGAGGTTATCCATTCCAAAGTATTTGGAATTAAGTTTGGTGTTTAATTCAGCTATCAAAATGGCTGCTGTTTGACATTTTGTCATAATGTATTGAATTTTCATTGAAGTGCCCTTTATCTAGGTAAAACTGCCTTGCCCATTCAATAGTGGTTACCATTGCCTCGGTGCCCCTTGAAATGTGCTGTACAGGGTTATGCAAGACTGATAGTTCACAGAAGCAGCAGTGTCAAATTGCCTTCATGCCCCTGGTCGCCCCTGGTCATTGTCTTACTCATGTACATGGTGTTACCGCAAACCTTTCTAGATTGTATCTCCACTATGCAAAGTTTCAAATCCTACTCATGTACATGGTGTTACTGCAAACCTTTCTAGATTGTATCTCCACCATGCAAAGTTTCAAATCCTACTCATGTACATGGTGTTACCGCAAACCTTTCTAGATTGTATCTCCACCATGCAAAGTTTCAAGTCTTACTGTCAAAGAACTAAACAACAATCAATTATAAAATAAAAAGAGAGCCGCATGAAGGAAAGTCCTTCATACAACATGGTGCATGAATACAGTTACGCCGCATCAGAATTGGCGACTACAGCTACGGCTACGGTTGTTGCTAAGGGTGTTGCTAAGGACATCTTATTCTTCAACGCATGATGACGCGAAAATCTAGCTGTAGCCGTAGCTGTAGCTGCCAATTCGGACACGGCCTTATTATGCATTATTTACTTCCCAGAATCTCTGGCAAAGATTATTTTTTGAGAATCAGGAATTTCTTTTCATGCACCATCTTTTTCTTGCTCATCTTTAGTATAAGTTTTGTTCTCCCGCAAGGGAACAGTTTGAAAATTTTCACAAAAACAAAAATGTGATGATTGTTCATAAAAATGGTGCATCCCCATAGATCTTACACACATGATGTCACTGCAGTGGGCCGCCCTCACATAGAGGTCAAAAGGAGGTCGCTCTGGCTCATCCTATGCGCTGCACGTACTTAGTTATAAATTACATGATGTAATTACATGATCATTTATACCTTGCACGTACTTACTTATGCGCTGCAATCATTGTTTCATCATTGTTTTACCTCTAAGATTGCGGCGTGATGACGTCATTGCACAAAGTCTATTTGGCATTGTCCTTGTTACAACTAAGAGAGGTTTGTGGTAACACCATGTGAATATCTCTTTTGAGGAGAGTTGGTTCGGAACAGAACCGGTGGCCCTTGTTACAGTTGAACAGTACCATACATAATCAAGGACTCCGAGGTCAAATTCAGTTTGTGATGCACTCATTTTCAAATAGATGGAGTCCTTATGAAAATGGGGAAAAAATTGCAAGTCTCTTAACTTCACACTGAAATGGTGTAAAATGCCACTGTGTTTGATACCCTTCAAGCGCATTTTTTGTCAAAATCCAAAAACGTTTAGTGATGACGTCACATTTGAAATAATGGTCTGTACATTTTTCTACAGAGAATTTTCAGTTCATTTCTGAATTTTGATGATGTTCAATCAAAATAGCATTGAATTTGACCTTTTGACTGGCGCAAAAATTCCACTTTTGATTGTACAGACCTACTTGTTTTGGCTGTCCGGTGACGCCACTTTTCGAATTAACGTGAGATTAGAGACTTGTAATTTTTTCCCCATTTTCATAAGGACTCCATCTGTTGGTACAAAGCTTTATTTGACCTTTGAGCACCTCTTTAAACACATTTGTACAATCATGGAAGGAGGAGTTATATGGTCTAATTGGAAATACAACTTTGAATGATGAGTTATACAAATTCTGTGGAAATACTGGTTACCATAAAAAAAATTGTATAAAAATACTAAGGGAGCAAATCTGCTCCATGATTAACTGCAAAACGTACCACACGATTCCATCCCATGGCTTTGATACAAAAATGTAGCAAAATCACATTTGAAGTTCATCTTTCAACCTTGGAATTTACTGAAGAACCAATCAATGTTCTTCATCATTATCAAAACAATCTCAACCAGTTATACGCTGAATATAGCCGTGGGATGGAATTATGCAATACTCTGATTTTACTGTGAAATAATATTGTTACACTTAAAACAGTGTAAGATGCGAAAGTGAAAAACTAAGATTTTCACTCTTTGGTTTTAAGCTATTGCATTTTCTCTGAACAATTTGTGAGATTCAAGAATTTGCCCGAGAAGTATTTTTTCATTTTCTTCATTGTAAAAGTTTACATCCTTTGTAAATACAGAGTCCTCATTAGTTAAACAAATAACATCTGTTTAATTTGCAGGATGGAGTTCAACCTTGAAAATTATGCTAAATTTGTTGGGGTTTTCTACTCATTGAAATCAAGACTCAGGCCTGGAATTTCATCTTTGAAAAGGCAAGGCCATTTTCATTTTGCAAAGGGCACTTCCACTGGAGAATCTGGAAGTCTATGGGAAACATTTGAGAGACGCCAAGGCCAAGACCAGGGCAACAGAGGCCATGGCCTCCGTGGCCTCCATGTAACTCCAGGCCTGAAGACTGTAACGAAAGGATTCAGGTGTTTTGACAGAGTGAGGACGTCCTCGCTTTGCTTTTGTGTAAAAAACCAACGGGGATGTCACTAACAAAATCAAGTCCAAACAGAGAACAAAAATAAGTCCTCAATTTACGGGTTGAGAAACATGTATGGGTGTATGGTGTGCGTAATGAGGATCTATAAATGCAGGGCTTTTGAATTGTTGTTGTGTTTGGGGAATTTTGTTCTTTTTTCTCTCAGACTGTCAGAGTTAAAGTCAATTTCCTGTTTGCACTGTAAAATGTAAAAACTTAACATCAGGGTTTGAAACACCCACTGGACCACAGGCCAGTTTCCAGCAAATGAAGCAAAAATTCAAAGTTGAACAAGTTTTTAAGATTTACTGATAAGTTTCAAGTCCAGACATCCTCCTAAACGTTTACCAAATAAAAAAAGAGCAACACATAATTTTGGTCTCGGGGGGGAAAAAAACATATTTCTGGTCCAGTATAAGTTTAGAGCTACAAAACATGGGCCCAATTTCATTGAGCTGCTTAAAGACAGTGTACACTATTGGTAATTGTCAAAGACCAGTCTTCTCACTTGGTGTATCTCAACATATGCATAAAATAACAAACCTGTGAAAATTTGAGCTCGATCGGTCGTCGGAGTTGCAAGATAACTATGAAAGAAAAAACACCCTTTTCACACGAAGTTGTGTGCTTTCAGATGCTTGATTTCGAGACCTCAAGTTCTAAACTTGAGGTCTCGAAATCAAATTCGTGGAAAATTACTTCTTTCTCGAAAACTACTCCACTTCAGAGGGAGCCGTTTCTCACAATGTTTTAAACTACCAACCTCTCCCCATTACTTGATACCAAGTAAGGTTTTGTGCTAATAATTATTTTGAGTAATTACCAATAGTGTCCACTGCCTTTAAGCAGAGATTAATGTTTAAAAATGTTCTGCTGAGCAAAAATGAGCAGTATACCAGTCACAGATATTAGATGTGGAATGGTATTTTGGCTGGTAAACTTATTCTGGTAAGCATAAAGTTGTTGTGCTGAGCTACTTTTTGTGCTTATAAGCAGCTGTACAAAATTGGGCACTGTGGTCCAGTGGAGATTTCCCTGGTAAGTCAAGCCATGTACAACAAGGGTCACCACTGGTAGCAGCCTACCCAGGGCAAACTCTTTCCTTGTATTGGGTGCAGTGGCATTTATCTTACTAAAGAACTCACTGCAAAAATCAAGAATTGTGACCACATGTGCACAATTCCTAAGCATTTATGTCCTCAAACAACTTTGCCATACATTGTACCGTCACCACGAGTATGACGAGTGGGTCAAAGGTACATGTAATGGTACAATGCACTGAATTGTTCAGAAAAAAAAGTGCAAGTAAAAAGCAGGTTTTAATCTACGTTTAGTTTCTGCAATCTAAATAGATTTTTTTGAGCAAAGAAATATTTACAAGCTGAAATAGTACATGGGTCTACATGGTCTGTCACATATACTTGGACATACTTGCAAAAGGTCCCACGATGGCTAACTAAACAAGTGATTAAAGCAATTTGGTCACAGCTCATGACCTCACAAGCACGAGGTCTACAAAACAAAAAAAAACCTTGAGGAATGTTCAGTACCCCCTACCCCTACCCTAGTGCCAACTTTACACGGCTTCAGCCGCCTGGTTCTCCAAAACATCAGTTGGTAGGAGTGCCATGGGATGCATCTCATCTGGGGGTCCAGTCTCTTGTTGGGGCTGTTTCATTGGAGCAAAGAGCAAGGAATAGATTGTAGGTACTATTAAAGAAAGAAAAAAAGTTGATAAGTGTTCAGAACGCGCAACACATGCTTAAAAATCAGTATGAATCAAGTTATACATTCAGGCATTCAGGATTTTTCCTGATAATGGGTTTTTCAAAACCTCCATGAGCCTTCAATATTTTTTTGAAAGAAGCAATCACCAAAGGTAGAAAGAAGTAAGTCCACATTGTTTCCAAACTTGTAGTTTTGTATTTCAGCCAATAATACATTCAGATCTGTGAATGCAATAAACACAAACTGCAAAGTGTAAACAGATTGCCGTGAACAAAACAGTGTGGCGTACTCAGACTGGTGTCAAAACAGTTTGGATAAAACGTCTTACCCATTATTTTACACTTGAACTTCCAGACAAGGATGAGGATGACAACTAAAACTACTCCCAAACATGACAGTATAAACGCAACTACACCATTTGCTTCACCGCCTAAAAATAAAAACATAATTCTCAATTATTTACTTGTCAAAGCTGAATCAAACAGCACAGTCTTTTGGGTTCTCTGTCTCAATGCATATGCATGTCATCATATAGGGACCCTTGCCTACAAGCTCTGCTCTAAAACGGATCCCTTTGCAGTGTAATTTTGTTTCCATCTAGTTGTTTGTATCTATTCTTTGTATTGATCTCTTTTGAGTGATAATATCTTCTTCTTTTTTGATACTATGGAAAATAAATGAACTTTGAACTTTGAACCTTGACCATCACTTAAGGGACTAACATTGTCTAAAGCGGTATTTCTAAGAAAATGTTTTATGTTGGATTGATATTTATATGATATGAACAAAATAATCGGTGAGATTTCAGATTAAACAAATCAACAACTATTATTTTTTATGCGTATTACAAATCATGTCCTCTAGACTGTCTGGAAAAAATCTATATGTGCACCAAAGAGTTCAAACACAAGCACAAACAAGTTGGATGCCAGGAGGTCCCTTCAAAGCAACCATTTCCAGGCCTGGAATTTCATCTTTGAGAGGGCAAGGTCATTTTCATTTTGCAAAGGGCACTTCCGTTGTAAAATCTGAAAGTCTATGGGAAACTTTTGAAGGGGCACCAAGGCCGAGACCAGGGGCAACAGACTGGGGCCTTGGCCTCTGTGAAATTCCAGGCCTGCATTTCTGAAGCCCCATGAAACAGGCTCTAGATGCATTTTTTACTGTACCTTTATTGTCATCATGTGTGACATTTGTCTGGCTTGTAGAACTCATCACACTGGGAGATGAATTTGTTGTCAGCATGGATGGTGGTGGGAATGGCGTTGAGCTTCGTACATCAAGCTGAGGGGTACTATCTCCACTTGAGGGTGTTTCGACATATGGGATTATCCCAAGTGCTGTGAATAAAAGAAGAAATACTTTTAATTTTCAGAATTGTAAGGCCAAATTTAATTTTAAAATAATAATATATTGTATTTGGTTATTTTAAGGGATTGTATACGTTTGGTAATTGGAACCCACTGTTTGTTTCAATCCTATATAGTTATAGATATATACCGTAAAACTAACCTGTGAAAATTTCATTTCAAAAGGTGGTAGGTTAATTATGTCCACGCAGGAAGAATAATCTGCAATCGGAATATACAATCTGAGAAACGTTACTGTCAGTAACGCTTCTCAGATTCAAACTTTTGTGGATAAAAAGTGATTTTCCATAACCACAGTACTTCGAAGTGAAAGGTTTCCCAAAATGCAGTATACTATCCAAAGCTGCTGTACTTCTTACCAAGTAAGTTTTTATTGCCATTAATTTTCAGAGTCAACATATACAGACCAAAGATGCAAACAGTAAGTCTCCAAACACTGACTTGTTATTAGCTGAATTATGTAATGAATGCATTGACAGGTTATATTACAGGATTTATGAAAGTAAACTAGCAATTCTTAGACTTGCTTTTCACCGATTCTTACGCTGTGTCCGAATTTGCGGCTACAGCTACGGCTGCGGCTAGAATCTCGCGCCAATGCATTGAAGTAGGATCAGGGGGACTCACCACGACACGTGACACAGTGTGGATCTTGTGCTTCCAATGTACAAGAAGTACACCTTACACATATCTGGACATTCTCTTCCCACACGTAGTCAGCTCCAAGCCAATCCTGACAGATTTTGTTGTTGTCCAGGGGTTTGGATACTTGAACAAAAATTAAAAATTACTCATTATATAATGGTGACTGATAACGTTCTTGGTTTGGACTGGGATAAACACAAATTAATAATAGACACCAAAGTGATGCGCAATCATATGATTGGTAATGACTGACAAAATAAATAAATAACTACAAATTATTAATCCATAGTATTCCTTTTTTATACAAATTAATGCCAGTACCAATAAGCCCCAAAAATGTCTCCATCTGAAATACGTCTGCCATGTGCAAAAAAATTATTTTGTTTTTGTTTATCGTAATCCCATTTCAGTAATTACAATTCAAAATAAATTACTAAAATAATAGGTATTGACAAAATAGGGAGACCGCCAACATAGGGCTAGATAGCTCAGTTGGTAGAGCACCGGCACATTGAACCGGAGGTCGTTGGTTCAAATCCCGCTCTAGTCAATATTTCTTTGTTCACCCCAAAATCATTTAAAAATTTACCCAGTCAGTTTCCCTTGTGGTTTATTATTTGATAAAATAAAAGGTATGTTTTTAATTTTGGTTTAAATCTCCGAGTCAGATTTAAGTCATTTCTGAAAGTGTCACCCAACACAAATTTTCTTTCAACATGGCAAATTGAAATGTACATATCCCTGACAAAGACTGTTTTCTCAAAAAACTAATTTGATGAAATTGTTGATCAATCAAATGTCAAAATGATGCATGGCTTAATTTAACACACATCATCTCATTGTCTGTATTCGATAATAATACCACTTACATGTACTAGTAGTAGTAGTGGTAGTACTAGTAAAAGTAGTAGTAGTAGCTTGAGACAAGCATGCTTCTCCAATCAACACTACCAATAATATTATTACGAAGGCTTCAAAGGCAAACATTGTCAGTCACTGTCACTGCCACACTGTCAGATCGTCAATTGTCAATAGACCATGCAGATAGAGAGTCAGAGGAAGGTAGTTAACGACCAGTTGTCTTTATCCTAAACCAACCACAAGTAATTAAGCGTGGTCCGTATCAATCCTTAATATAATAATGACTGACAAATGATAATTATTCGGCATGGTCGTGATTCAATGAATGATGTTTTGCAATGGTTCCAGTTTATGCGGGATATCCCCGGCATTATGTCACCCGGCCCGGGATCGGACGAGCACTATACCTATTGTAATTCTAATTGCCTCCCCAAGCATCACACAGGTATACCTAGTGCTGACCTCTGCCCTGGACAGGGGCAAGAGAGAAGAGGAAGCAAGTTGCCCAATCATGCCTGTTAAAAGGGGTGATCCCCTACCTGATCATCATCATCATGGCTGATCACCATCCAAAACGCAAAGCTATACCTCAGTCTAACAATCAGAGAGAAATGGCAGAGAGGAACTTCGGAAGAAGTCCTCGCTCGGACGGACGGGCCCACAGCACATCAAGACCCGAACATAGTGGGGTTGCACCCGTACCCCTCACCCAGCTCCTTCGATCTCATCTTATCATTCTGGTTGAGGTGTCGGTGGGGGTATACGACAATTTGTACGAGCTATTTAGCAAAAAGTAACCCCTCCCCTGACACACCCCCCTTCAGTCAGAAATCGAACCAAAGTGTACAGCGCCCTCTGTTGTCGGAATTGAACCAGTTCGGCTATAGTATAAGCAAAACGCGAAAGTCTTGGAACGAACCAAGACTAACCATCAGCGCAGTCATTGCAGGCAGACAGCGCAGCCGGCCTACTATAGTCTTGTTTGGCACCGCTAATTTTTGTATTAAGTCACCGTTAGAGGGTGCAACATCGACTGGCTCGGAGGGACTGGGCAAGTCTATAAATCTGAATGTTTTGATCCAGATGTTTGTGTGATACAGTCTCTTCTCCAGTAGTTCGTGTTGCGATATCTGCGACTACGTTAACAAAATTACTCAACGTCGCCAATCAAGACTAGCCTACTTCCATATCTACACATCAGCTCTACCCCCTATTTAACCCCATATTTTCTTCACCGCCACATTGCACATTAATTATTAGCTTTGCACAATACATCAGTTTGCTGAAAATTGTATTAGTTAGCGTGAGATATGGAGTAATTAGAAGCTATTGAATGCTACCCGGGCTACAAATAGCTTCAAAGTTTCGCCTTTTGAAGAGTTGTTATTGTTGTTTAGGCCAAGAAACAAAAGTAACGAGTTTCTCGTCCCCGCCCGCCTCCTTTTTGGCCGCTGCCTCCTTTTTTTTTTTTTACTATTCAAAAAAAAAATATTTAAAAAAATTGTAAAATTCGAAGAAAACCCCTCCCCCCGAAGTTCCTTTGTTTATTTTTGCCAAACTTACTTACTTACTTAGATTGATGGGAATGAATAGGTTAAACCTTTATGACCCCATATCCAATTTCTTTCCAGTATTCATCAATTCGGTTTTTTGAACGGGTTAGTTGAGGCTTCACCACATGTGAAGTGAGGTTGTTCCATTCGGAAATAACTCCGATGGAGAAGAAGTTTTTCCTGCAGTTCAGCCCTTTCATAAGTCCTGGTTTGTAAAGTTTTTGGTTATGACCCCTGACTTGGAATAGTTTCATGTCTCTGGAAAAGCTTGCTCTCCTCAATGCCTTCCAAGCAGTTTAAGATTTGGTATACCTCAATCAAGTCCCCTCGTAGTCTTCTTGCTTCCAATCTGTACAAGTTTAACTCTTGTAATCTTTCTGTGTATTTGTTTTCAAGCTTGGGATGTAGTTGCCCTGCGCTGTACCTTTTCTAACTGTCACGTCTTTCTTGAGACTTGGGCTCCATGCTTGGATCCACAGTACTCAAGTTGTGGGCGGATATATATATGTCTTCCCTTGTTGGTCTTGCCCATCATAATGTGCATGCACTTGCATTTTTTTTCGTATTAAACCTCAGTAGCCAGGTTTCGGACCACTTCTGAAGTGCGTTGAGATCTTCTTGGAGGGATAGCTTGTCATCTTATCCAACAATGTGCCTGTACAATTAATTGGTGTCATCTGCAAACATTTTTACATTACATTTCACATTTTCCGGCAGATCGTTTATAAGCACAACTTCAGGATGGGGCCCAGGATGGGGCCCAGGACATGGCCCTGGGGGACTCCACTAGCCACATCGGTCCAGTCAGATTCCGCATCGCCCACAGTACCTTTTGAGTTCTTCTTATCAGAAAATCCTGCATGGATCCATGTCCAAACTCCGTAGGCTTGTAACTTGGACAACATTCTTCTTTGCGGGACGGAGTCAAAGGCTTTGGAATAGTCAAGATAATCTTGTCCACTCCTCCCCTTCATCGAACATCCTTGTCACCTCTTCAAGTGATTCAAGCAGATTTGTAAGGCATGATCTTCCCTTTGTGAAATCATGTTGATCTTTGGTTAACAAATCCAGACCTTCCTCATGGCTGAGGACTTCTTCGCTTCTTCACTATGGCTTCCATTATTTTACATGGTACTGAAGTTAGACTATACTGGCCTATAGTTTCCGGGGCTCTTCTTGGCACCTTTCTTATAAATGGGAACAACTCTTGCACTTTTTCATTCCTTTGGTAGCTTGCCTAAGAACTTGTCTAGACTCTTTTTCACCTTTGTAACAACAGCCGTTTCTGAATTTTAAAACTTGCTTAGCAAGTGAACTAATGTCATACATTGCATCAGTATATTAAAAAAGCACAATATCTGTGAATAAATATACCTTGGCCAGCCATATTTAGCATGGCGGCCATCTTGGAAAAAAATAGCAAAAAATTGAAAAAAAGTAAATAGTAAAGCCCTGCCTCCTCCTTTTTTTTTAAAAGTCCTGACTAGAAACTCGCCACTTTTGTTACTTGGCCTTATAGTTAACCTTACAACCATGGAGGAAGAACTTCCTGTCCTCCATACATCATTATGGAGGTAGAAATTTAATTTCTACCTCCCGTGCCCCATGCTACAACAAGCCTTCTGATCGGGAAAAAGAATTTGTTTTGTTTCTTTTAAAGCTTCTTAAGTTGTACTTAATAGGCCTACCCAATTATCTAACAAACAAAATGATTATTATTTGAAATAGGCTACTTTTTTGCTAGTTTTTCTTTCTTTTTAAAGGAAAAATCTCCCGACACAATGCAAAAGGGTCATCCGCTCAGGGCGAAGGCTACAAGAAAAATAAATACAATTTAAAGAAATGTTCACATTCCTCTCTATTACTATAGTAGAATATTGAAAGATGTGTGGAATTCAGGAGGAATGGAGTTCCAAAGTGCAGCAGGAAGAGGGGAAATTTAGCAACTTAAACAAAAAGTATATGTATGATTATCCGCGGCATTGAGCTTTTTTGGTGTGTTTTTTTTGCACCCCCCCCGTACAGGATCCTCCTAGAAGTCAACCTCGTCCCCATGATTTACTTTATTTCCAACCATGTTTACAATAGTAAACCCTGGGAGGGAAACTCCTTACTTGGACCCTGATTGGACAACGACTGGTGGTGTGTACACAAGTCTATAACGTAAACATGTTAAGTTGTACTCATTCAGTATTCACCATGTTCACAGCCAGACTATTCTAATTTGCATGCGTATCCAAAAATTTTGGATATGCAAATGATTCAATACCAGGGTGAGAGAGCGGTCGACCGACACACCTTTGGGACGAGTACCTAGTGCATGCAAATTTCCGCGCATGCGTTTCGTCCATGCCCCGCCCCCCACGTGACAAACAAGATGGCGACTTCGGAACGGGATGCGGACTCCATGATTTTCCATCGGTTATTCCACATTTTGGAGCCAATTTAGTGCACAAAAATGCTGAAAAGTAATACAGGTAAGTTTAATATTACATAGCTCCCATAGAAGACTTTTGTAAATGAGTTATGAAGTTTGAAACGTTCAAAATGAAGCAAACTTAATGCTTCACTGGTTCGTCGTGGGCGGTGAATTTAAAAAGCACGTGTGTGACCAATGTTGTACGTTCGTACGTACGCAGTTGTTTGAAAGACTAAGTTAAAAACATGTTTGTTAATTTTGAAAAGACCGGAAATTTGGTTTTAAATTTGTATAATGTATTTTTTTCTCGAAATGGGCCTGGGCTGGTTTGGTCATGGTACTATCCGTCATGACAACCATCGTCTGTCAGCAAAAAATTGAGGAAAATCTGAAGTTATTAAAAACGTCCGCCATAAGTCTATCAAAAACTGTCAACCGACTTGAAGTGGTTAAAGGTTTAAGTGTCAAGACAATGCAAGGCTGCTACGATTCGTAACAAAGAATTTTTAAAAACAATTAACCATTCGCATTCCTAAAAATTCAGAACAAAACAATACAATTATTTGACTCGGAGCTTTCAGCTTTAAATTGCATGTAATGTACATGTTCTTGTTAATACTGCTTTGCTGCACATGGTAGTTCCTTTAATTTGTCTTCTCACATCATTTTTTGAATGTACAATGTACATGACTAAAGCTTAACAAAATACTGACAATAAGAAAGTCCAAAATGTGTGCATTAATATAAATTTGTTTCGTGAATGAGATTGAGTAATGCAATTAGTGAAATTACCATTGCTTCAAGACTGTCTGCTTTGCCTTTTAAAAGTCCCAGTGTACAAGCTCTTCATCAAGTGTCGGTGGCACTGTCAGTGTCCAGGTCTTTCTTGTCATGTACTGTATACTTCTGTCTGATGAATTAGTCTGAGTCGGTGTCGTCAGTCTCATTATCCATTTTGTCTACATGATCAGGAACTGTGTGCTTTTGAGTTGTTTGATTTGATCATTAGAAGCTTGGTTTGTGGTTGTTTACATGCCTACATATTGTGGGGTGCTCAAACAGGTAACCTGTCTATAATTATTAACTTGATCCTTGTCTCTGACTTCCTCAAGTTAAAGTCACTAAGCTGGCTTAAGGCTGAGGGACGAGATTCGTTTCGGAGGAAGCACAGGTTGTACATCCCAGATTATTACTGATTGTGAGCCTAACTGTTAGAGTACACTCCCTAAAATAATCACACAGTTCGGGGAGCACTCTAAAGAGAGACCAACATTATTCTCAAGTCATGTAAATACTTCATCTAGTGTATAAACTGTAATGATAGACCACAGCAAAGCACAATGCAGCCGTGGTTCGCCTTGCCTGCAGTGACATGCTACCCTGGGCCTTGAGCACACAGCTCGGTCCCAGCGCAACTACACAACTTGCTCCGCCAAAAATGCAACCTCCACACAAATACTCTGTAGCTGTCTGCCTCACACACAGTAATTATAAGCAACCTAATAATTTGGGTCATAGTTCAACTTAACCCTGTACAACTACACCACAATATTACTCCAGCTGATCGTCTTGTGTTCCTTTACACAATGATTGCCTGCACACACCAAGTTTAATAACGCTGCTGAAAACTATAGCAACTGGTGATATGGGCAAACCCTTAAACTACTCTGATCAAGCTTGCGCTAACCAAAAATGCAATGAATGCCGTCTGAATTCACAAAGAAGGCAAACACTTACCTTTCGCTTGGCAGGCTCTGACTCGCTAAAACGCTCAGGATTTACGCTGGAAAATCCACAGCAAAAGACGCTCGCTCTCTCCTAAAAAAAAACAGCGTTTTTACATGCCTTTTCGCCTGCAATTTGCACGCCCATCTGCGTTTATTTAAAGGATATATGCGTAAACCAGCCCAAATAAACTATCTCTTACGCACAATCAGGATCCATCTGATCTCCCGTGTCGCGAACTGCCACATCGCACTCTACTATTGGTGCAACAAGGTCCCTTGACCCACTACATTGTTCACGTAACACGTGCCATGTCACATGACAATAACAACTCATGCACTTCCATTACAAAGGCCCGAGTTTGGCGGAGTATGACCCCATAGTCTTAGCCATACCAAAATTAAAAACAAAGTGCATGAAATTCTTAATCAAAAAAACCTCGTTTGCATTTTTTCAGATTAAACCCTGCAGAATTTTCACTGAAATTTGCCTATTAATTATGCGCAAGTTTTCCCAACATGATCAGGACTGGCTATTTTTTACCAAAATAACTCTCTTTGCCTTATAGGCTAAATATTACAAAATACAATTTAGTATATGATATTTAGCTGGTTATAGTTGCATTTAGGTTAGTTCTTGGGATGCGAGGGAAACTGGTCTTGCCCGTCATCTCCCCTTGCATCTCTCATCTTGGCAGAGATGAGGGGAAAGTGGTCATGCCCAATCATCTCAAACGCTAACCTAAATACAAGAATAATCAGCTATTTAAAGATCATACACTAAATTGTATTTTGTAATATTTAGCCTATAAGACATAGAGAGTCATTTTTGTATAAATTTGCCAGTCCTGATCAACTGGTCATGTCCCCATCATCTCACTACTCATCTTTGCAGAGATGAGGGGAAACTGGTCATGCCCCATCATCTCGCCTCGCATCTCTCATCTTGGCAGAGATGAGGAGAAACTGGTCATGCCCCATCATCTCGCCTCGCATCTCTCATCTTGGCAGAGATGAGGGAAACTGGTCATGCCCCATCATCTCGCCTCGCATCTCTCATCTTGGCAGAGATGAGGAGAAACTGGTCATGCCCCATCATCTCGCCTCGCATCTCTCATCTTGGCAGAGATGAGGGGAAACTGGTCATGCCCAATCATCTCACCTCTTATCTTGGCAGAGATGAGGGGAAACTGGTCATGCCCCATCATCTCGCCTCGCATCTCTCATCTTGGCAGAGATGAGGGGAAACTGGTCATGCCCAATCATCTCACCTCTTATCTTGGCAGAGATTAGGGGAAACTGGTCATGCCCCATCATCTCGCCTCGCATCTCTCATCTTGGCAGAAATGAGGGGAAACTGGTCATGCCCAAACATCTCACCTCTTATTTTGGCAGAGATGAGGGGAAACTGGTCATGCCCCATCATCTCGCCTCGCATCTCTCATCTTGGCAGAGATGAGGGAAACTGGTCATGCCCCGTCATCTCACCTCGCATCTCTCATCTTGGCAGAGATGAGGGGAAACTGGTCATGCACCATCATCTCACCTCTTATCTTGGCAGAGATGAGGGGAAACTGGTCATGCCCCATCATCTCGCCTCGCATCTCTCATCTTGGCAGAGATGAGGGAAACTGGTCATACCCCGTCATCTCGCCTCGCATCTCTCATCTTGGCAGAGATAAGGGAAACTGGTCATACCCC
Source organism: Plazaster borealis (assembly GCA_021014325.1). Classification (NCBI taxonomy): domain Eukaryota; kingdom Metazoa; phylum Echinodermata; class Asteroidea; order Forcipulatida; family Labidiasteridae; genus Plazaster; species Plazaster borealis. The sequence continues at coordinate 26,741,686 of CM037475.1, forward strand.
GTCATCTCACCTCGCACCTCTCATCTTGGCAGAGATGAGGGGAAACTGATCATGCCCCATCATCTCGCCTCGCATCTCTCATCTTGGCGGAGATGAGGGAAACTGGTCATACCCCGTCATCTCACCTCGCATCTCTCATCTTGGCAGAGATGAGGGGAAACTGATCATGCCCCATCATCTCGCCTCGCATCTCTCATCTTGGCAGAGATGAGGGAAACTGGTCATGCCCCATCATCTCGCCTCGCATCTCTGATCTTGGCAGAGATCAGGGAAACTGGTCATGCCCCGTCATCTCACCTCGCATCTCTCATCTTGACAGAGATGAGGGGAAACTGATCATGCCCCATCATCTCGCCTCGCATCTCTCATCTTGGCAGAGATGAGGGGAAACTGATCATGCCCCATCATCTCGCCTCGCATCTCTCATCTTGGCAGAGATCAGGGAAACTGGTCATGCCCCGTCATCTCACCTCGCATCTCTCATCTTGACAGAGATGAGGGGAAACTGGTCATGCCCAATCATCTCAAGAGCTAACCTAATGCAAGTATAATCAGCTATTTAAATCATAGAAATTGTATTTTGTAATATTTAGCCTATAAGGCATAGAGAGTCATTATTGTATAAATTTGCCAGTCCTGATCAACTGGTCATGCCCCCTCATCTCACTACTCATCTTTGCAGAGATGAGGGGAAACTGGTCATGCCCCATCATCTCACCTCTTATCTTGGCAGAGATGAGGGGAAACTGGTCATGCGCCATCATCTCGCCTCGCATCTCTCATCTATGAGGGAAACTGGTCATGCACCGAATTTGTATTAAACTCCACTCCATTGACTTTGTGCAGACTTATGACATGTATGCAGTTAATTTCCAGGTAGATTTTCATAAAAAATCCTATGGCAAGAAGGGCCCTGAGGTAATTTTTAGCACCGAAACATTGTAGAAATAGAGGGCCCAGGGGCTGTTATTTGGGGTCAGGCACTTGTTATTTTGGACCATTAACAGGGTTCAAAATAGCTAGCGTTATTAGTGCCTGGTCACCAGGCACTAATAACGCCGGCTATTTTGAACCCTGATACTAAACTAAGAAATGTTTCATGAAATAAGTTCGACCCTGCAGAATGTGCACTTATACCTGCTTTGTCGGCTGCTGCTTTCTTTTTGTGGGGTTCTTGCATGGACTTGAGTTGGTGTGGAGTGCTCTGTTAAGTTTAATCAGTTCCCTGGACGCCATTTCCTTGTCAGCTACATGTAATGTACATGATGCAAGTAAACGAACAAATTGAAAATTATGGACTGAAACACAGTTTAGTATAAAAACATACGTTATTATAATTTTGCACACAAATTGTGCAGTACCTGAAATTTGTGTATGGTCAAAATAAAATTATTTATGTCACTACTGTCACTAGTGTAGTCACTGGTCTGTGGGTATCAGACCACATGTTGATGAAATTGAAGTTTAATTTATTCTGAAAGATATGGTAGAGATGGTAATTGTTTGCAAATGCATCCATATTATATCAGAATGAAGATGCAGTTGTATGTTTTTCAAATAACCTGTGAAAATTTCAGCTTGTTTTGTTTTGTTGGTATAAGAAGATAGTGAATCTATCTTCAGCTTTGTTTGTACATGTATGCACTGTAATCTCAAAATTATCTCACATGTGAGTTAATTTTTGAAATTGAATTTTTGAAATAATTTACACTGTTTTCTCAAAAGTGGCCTACATCACATCAGATGATAACACCTTCAGCTGTTGAAATTTCTTGTAATTTGTCATATTTATTGGGTGCCCTTACAACAGACAATAGCGCAAGGTGCAACCCATGCCACCCCATGGATCCAAACAATTGATATTTCGCAACTTTATCCTGTATGTGTCCCGAGCATCGATGTAGTGAAAGAAATACAAAGTGTCAATTTAAATTTTGTACCTGTTACAAAAAGTATCTTAGCCTCATACCATGTTGTCTGTGCATTTTGCCATAGTGTCACCTTCTTGCAGTGGTCATGTCAGTGTTTCTTCATGTTTCTTCGTATCCTGCAGTGTTTCACCACTCTTTTCATGTTCGACGTTCATACCTTTCAAGACTCCACGCTTCAAGCTGCCCATCAAAATACCTCACAATTACCCGTTTGACTGAATAAACAAAACATAAATTGGTTGTGTAACTCAATGTTGTCAAGCTATTACACTTAATGATGCGGTCATAAATAAGCCGTCACAAACAAATTTTCTGTCATAAGTTATTGCAGGCTCATGTCATGACGTAACTCATACACACACCAACTCGTACAAGAACTAACTCACACCTATGCTCACACAGTCATAAGCAAAATCAACAATTAATAATAGCCTATCTTCTTTTACTGGAAGCAGGTCAACTCATACTCTGGTCAAGTCGTACCCAAATGTTATTTTATTAACATTACATTAACAGTAACACAAACTTACTTTCATCAAAGTGGTAGGTCCTGACAGTCAACGTTCAAATCTTTTTGTACTTGACATGATCTATGTCAAATGATGGACGATCAGACTGGTCAATCCTTGCTCTTATTCTTAATGATCAGACTGTTGACTGATGACGAGTGTGGCCTCCACGGTCGGTCCATAGGGTCACCTTCTTGCAGTGGTCATGACGAGTGTGGCCTCCATGGTCGGTCCGGAGTCCAGTGTTGACGAGAGTCTCAATAGCTATTGCAATTCGAATCTCCCGCAATTCGCACCGAAGATTGATTAAAATTTCAATGGATAAAGAATGAATGATAATCAATGGAATAAATTTGCAAAGCATTCACACTGACTCATCATGACTGTATGAACAATTACTTTGTCAATAAACCAAACAAATATTTCTGGAGATGTAAATTTCCAAGTGTAAAAAGCCAAGCAAAAAATTGAGATGCATGGATGCACTTACTTACAACCGAGTACATACAATACATGTACATGTCACGCGCAGTCGCAGTCGTCGGCATCGCATCATTAGTCGTTCAGTTTTAAAAAAATGACGGGCAGTAGCAAAGGATTGCGGGATTTTTAAAAATTAATATGCTGTTTACAGATTAAATTAGCTACAGAAAAAAAAAATGGAGGTACCTGATGATTAAAAAACATATTAAGATATGAAAACAAAATCAAAATCATTCAATTTTTACAGAATGTAAATAAATATATCGCTAACATATGACTACCGCTTGGCATTATGGGACTTTGTAAAACGGAGAATAGGCTGGTTTAGTCGTCATTGTTGTTGTACACGTGTGTGAGGCGGTGTCCGAATTGGCGGCTACGGCTACGGCTGGATCGTTCATGCGTTGGAGTACAGGACGTCCCTGGCAACACCCATAGCAACATTAGTAGTCGTAGCTGTAGCCGCCATGTGGTTCCAATGCGTGGAGTCTAATTCCTTGTGTACCATTGTGATGGCAGCGTAGTATGTAGTAGTACAGAAGATCCTTGGAGTATTAACCACCATCAAAAAACTAGCTGTACCAAAGTTGAAAGTTTAAATTATTTCCTTTTTTCCCTTGGTGTTTTATAGTGGAGACACATGTACAGCACAAACAGCCTGTGTTTCAACCAAGACGTGTCAGCGCAGTAGCCAGGGGTGACCTTCATCACTCAGCATGGGACAAGTGACCAGCCTGGATTGATTTTATAAAGGTTAGTACAAAGAGCAGGGATGCCCGAATTCCAGCTTTCACATTTTTCCAGAGAGACAATGAATTATTATTGCTTATTTTGATGCCGCAATCAAAATAGGCACGCGTTTACATATGTACAAGATCTCTGACAACACCATGCAAGTGGCGCAACGCTGATTTGTTTTATAAAGATTTAGAATGATGGTTTTGAAGGCAAAGTAACAAGTCAAATTACTTGTCGAAACAAGTGTTTTCTTGCTGACTTTCCATTTTTCATTCGATTGTATACAATCGACCTGAAAAAGTGCAAAGTGAAAGGGGTGTCCAATAACATTATATTGAAGGTGTACTCCCAAAAATTTAATTGGGTTTTATTCTGTGTCAAGTAATTTTGTGTGTTATGTGGGTTTTCTCTAACTGTGATTGGTTGCCTTGAAGGGAAATAAACTCCAATTGTGAGTTTCCATTCTATATTTGTAATATACACTTTCATGGACTGTGGATACTTTTTGTGCAGAGTAGCAAAATAAATTTTCCCTAAATTAATAGACCCCAAGAAGTGAATTTGTTTGATTCTGTATCAAATTATTGAGTGTTGTTATTGTGATGTGTGTTTTGTCCAACTGGCAATGTTTGTCTTGGAGGCAAATTAACACCTTATTATTATTTTGGTGAAAAGTGTTTGCATTTTACATTCATTGACATGAAGGTTCAGAGTCCTACACAATTGGTTTCGTGAACAAGATAGAGAACAAGGTGTGATGATAGTCTTAACATTCTTGTGCACGATGCCAAATTGAAAAGCTCTTTTGAAAGGGAAGGTTAATGTTTATATACATGTAGGCAGTTGAACTGTTGTGTGGACCTATGTATAGGGTATAGTGTCAAGAGATCTTGTTAGGTTATTTTATTTTGGGGGGTTGAACAAAGTCCCCCTCTAGTCAATTGTTCTTTAATCAACCCAAAGTTATTTTAAATTCACCCAGTCAGTTTCCCTTGTGGTTACTTGATATGTGAAATAAAAAGTCACATCCCCTTTAAGGTGATCCCTCTGCTGCCACTTCCCAGATTCTATCATAAACTTTGGTGTGATCCACTGCAGTTACAGGTTGTATGGCCTCTGACTGGCATCCCTGAACAAAGATATTGATAAAATAGGGAGACCACCAGTTTTAGAGTAGTCCAATATCATAGCTCTGCTTACTGTCATGACTGTAAGCAAAAAATCAGCTCTTACAGAGGCGGAGATGTCTGTGATTACAAAAAGGGGTTTTAAAGATTTTGCGAAAACCCCGTAGGATGTTTCATGTTTAACACAACACAAATTCTTTGCTTTTGGTTTTTTTAATTTTGATATATTATTTGCTAGTATTGTTTGCATTCAGGGTGCTTACTGGTTAATAAGGTTCATACCAGCACCAATCCTCAAGAGAACTGTTTTAGACACTTTACATATCCCTGAGTTACTGTTGCCTTAATTTTGATTACACCAGTCAAAATATTCCTGATGTGCATGAGTTCTGTCAACCATTATGTTGCTGCTTTCAATGTTTTGTCTTCATTTATTTGTGACTGAAAGTATAGAAACATTTTTCAAAGTAAACACAATATAACTTACCTTAACTGTTTTACTGACAGTGGATAATGTTTTCTAAATACTAAATTATGCAAATTGTTTAATGTATCTTTGTGTTGCAGCCAAGCTTAGCATCTCCAAAGACATCTTCCCATCAACAAATAGATGACCAAGACCAGCCTATGATAAAGGAGCTGCACTTTCCAGTCAAAGGTGAATTACCACAAAGTGTGTATTTAATATTCGCCCCTGATCCCAAAATGGAGCTCTGTTGTGCAGAATGCTTGTTGATGCTTTTGTTTGAACAGCAGTCAATATCAGTTATTTTCTTGTAGCATAATATTCCTTCAAAGAAGTCTGTATGCTGTTTGGCAATCATTTCAGAGTTTACAAGCTGGGTTGTGTTTTTATGTCAGGTTTTAAAGATTTTGGGAAAGTCCCTGAGGATGGTTCATGTTAAACACAAAAATCAAGACAAAGTCTTAGCTTTAGGTAATTTCAATTTGGGTATGTCATTTTCTAGATAAATAGTTCATGACAGCACTAATTGTCAAGAGAACTGTTTCAGGCATTTGACGTCCCCAGGAATAATTGTTGCTTAATTTGATTGCAACAATCCAAACACCACATTATGTAAATTGTGCAATTTGTTTATGTTGCAGTTAGGCTTAGCATCTCCAAAGACACCTACCCGTCGACAAGTAGATAAAGGAGCTGCACTCTCCAGTAAAAGGTGAATTCCCCAAAAGAATACTTAAAATATTTACCCTAGTCCCAAATGGAGCTCTGCAATAATTGTGCAGAATGCATGTTGTTGCTCTTGTTCAAGGAGAAGTTAATGTCAGTCATTATTTCTATTAGAATTTTAATTCATTTAGATTTGTATATCGTTTGGCAATCATTTCAGAGTTTATGGGCAGGGGTGTGTTTTTTTGGTCAGGTTTTGAAGATTTTTAAAATACTGTTGCTTTTTTGCTGTCAAACTTCATAGGTAGCCTTACAGGCTAATGAAAAATATTAGGGAACCTACTTGTGTGAAACAGTTTAATATCCTGTTAACTATTACACGATGGGGATTGTCAAGTTTATGCAGGCTTTTTAAAAAGCACAGCTGACTGGGGTGGTATGTTTCTGTAGGGGTTTAAAGATTTTGCGAAAATCCCTTAGGATGTTTCATGTTTAACACAAAACAAATTCTTGGCTTTTGGTAATTTAAATTTTGATACATTAGCTAGATATGTTGCATTCTGGGAGCTTACTGGTTAATAAAGTTCATACCAGCGCCAATCCTCAAGAGAACTGTTTCAGGCACTGGACATCTCCCTGAGGTACTGTTGCCTTAATTTTTATTACACCAGTAAAAAGTAAAAAAATTCCTGATGCGCATGAATTCATCCAACCATTTTGTTGGTGCCTTTAGTATTTCGCCTTCATCTACTTTGGATTGAATTGTTAAAAAAAATTAAGTTAAAAGCATTTTAACTGAACTTTACTTAACAAAACTCCAACAATATTTTATTGACTATGGTTTAACCTTGTCCTGATTATTGAAATATCCTGATCAGCTCAAAATATTTCACCCGAGTACTTCCCCTACATAGATAACAGAAAGAAGTTTGTAGCTTTAAAACAAATTACTTGCTAAACTTTCTCACAGAGTGCTACGTTCAACTTTGAATGAAAACAAGGGATGAGAAAAGTAGTGGTTTGTAAATTAAACAAATAATGATGACTTTTCACACTGTAAAGAAAAACAGATATCACTGGGATGGAGAAGGGGTCCTCTCCAGTTTTTAATCGCCCCTTCAAGGTTTTTGCACATTGAAATGGTTGGCTTGCATACAATTTTGTATATGTTAACTTGACCTTTCAGAGCCACAGATGTAGCTAATAGTTCCCTGAAATCAAGTGCGGAGGGAATCACCTCAACTGACATCTTGAAGGTTGCAGGGTATGATGAAGGAGAGCAACGCGAATGAAAACATCAGTCCTAGCAATTCATCTACGGATCATGAATGAACAGCCCAGCAATTTGTTGTCATCAATAGTAAGATATTGTAGATGTGTTAGTTTGATATTTGATGTTTGTTATCATCGTATAGTGGGCTGTTTTTGCAGCACTATATAGTTAACATCTTGTAAATAAGTACACCATTGCAAGCAAGCAAGCACATATGCGTTTTTTGGAAATAGATCTTAGAGCCTTGGCAGTAAGGTTTCTATTTGTTGGGCGGGTTTGGTTTGTTGTGCGGCGTATCAATTGTTGGGCGGAGTTTGTTTGTTGGGCGGAGTTCGTTTGTTGGGCGGGGTTTCCATTTGTTGGTGCCTGGTTCGGAGATTTGATTGGAGGGGCAGCGGTTCGATTCGGAATCGATGGTGGTACAACACGGAAAATTCCGAATAGTTAAAGGGACCTGGACATTTGCACGTGGCATTTGGGGTCCTACTCCCGTTGTTGACTGATCTTAAAAATGCATCGGGCTCGACCGGCGGGGATGGTACCGGTGTTATCACAAATGGTTGGCCCAGCGGGAGTAGTCCTTAGTCTTTGGCCGTGGGGGCTAGTGGACCGCGCTAGTACGGTAGGGGACTGCCTCAGAAACTGGTTCGCTGGGGTGGCGGACCGGACCCTTCCGAAAGGGAGGTGCAATGGCTCTGACGATCTAGGAAAGCGCGTCGGGCTGGTATCCTGGGACCTGCCTGTGGTGGCCCTGCTTTAGACAAATCTTACCAGGATGATTTTGGCAAAATTTGAAACTGATTGAAATCAATTGCTTGCATTGGTGTATTTATAAAATATTTGTTATTTTTATTGGAAGATTATGAGTCCATTTTGATAATACTGTTGTTCAGTCACTTCAGATTTTCAAATGAAGAATTTTATGTTCTGCATTACTGTGATGTTTTACTTTATCAGTGGTATTTACAGTAACTTTGATGTAGTAGATTTGGCCCAAAATAAGTTTACATTGTGTCTACGTCACTCTACTTTACCTCTAAGAGCCACTACTTCTGCATACTAAGCATATTTAGCAAACTTATGCACACTTACCTGCCCAATTAGCAGGTACAATAAGATTTGCAATAAGATTTACATACAATTGCGCCCCCTACTGATCTACCCATGATGCCCAACAGCATTCTGGAATGCCATGTTACCTTCCTCTGTTTCATAGTGCAGGAAGTGGTACACACGGTTTTTGGACAACTCTGTCAATTGCGTGCTTTACACCACTTCTGAGTAAACATTTTTTGTCATATTTATAAAGAATGATAATCTAGTTTCGTCTAGTATATTTTAATGGTGAAGTGATTTGCGAGGAATGAGTCTGCTCGTACTTGGGGAAATATATCCTCTCCTCGGGACGAGCCAACTCCTCAGGGGACTGTACTGGTGACAGTATTCTGACATTGTATCAGCCCCTGCTCACCACTCTACACCGCTAAAAGCCCCGAGTGCTGGCAGTTCCGCGGTTTGAAGGGAGACACTATCCAGCCTTCGGTCCTGGCAAGTGTATTTGATGGGATGGCCCATCGAGGGAGTCGTCCCCGCAAGGGTATAAATCCTAAACAATCTCCTGTGCCTGAACTAGCTCAAAACAGTAGAGCAGGTAGGACAAATGGAATAAATTTCTGGGTCCCATTACACCGGCTGTCCGACTTTGGGCAGAGGGCACAATCTCTGTTCAACTTTGGGCAGAGGGCACACTTTCAGTCCGACTGTGCGCTAAGGGTACACTCTCAGTCGGACTGTGCACAGAGGGTACACTCTCAGTCCGACTGTGTGCAGAGGGTACACTCTCTGTTCGACTTTGGGCAGAGGGCACACTCTAACTCCGACTGTGCGCAGAGGGTACCCTCTCTGTCCGACTGTGTGCAGAGGGCACACTCTCAGTCTGACTTTGCGCAGAGAGTACACTCTCAGTCTGACTGTGTGCAAAGGGCATACTCTCTGCCCGACTTTGGGCAGAGGGCACACTCTCTGTCTGACTTTAGGCATAGGGTGACTCTCTGTTCGATTGTGCAGAGGGCACACTTTCAGTCCGACTGTGTGACTTTGGCCATAGGGCACACTCTCTGTCTGACTTTAGGCATAGGGTGACTCTCTGTTCGATTGTGCAGAGGGCACACTTTCAGTCCGACTGTATGCAAAGGGCATACTCTCTGTCCGAATGTGCGCAGAAGGTACACTCAGTCTGACTCAGTGCAACTGTGCGCAGAGGGCACACTCTCTTTCTGACTGTTTGCAGAGGGCATACTCTCAGTCCGACTGTGTGCAGAGGGCACTTTCTCTCTCCGACCTTGGGGGACGGCAAACTCTAATCCCGACTGCACAGAGGGCACACCCTCTGTCCGACTTTGTGCAGAGGGTACAGTCTCAGTCTGACTGTGCATAGGGTACACTCTCAGTCTGACTGTGCAGAGCCTACACTCTATGTCCAACTTCGGACAGAGGGCACAATCTCAGTCTGACTTTGGGCAGAGGCAACAATCTCAGTCTGACTGTGCAGAGGGTACACTCTCAGTCTGGCTGTGGGTAGAGGGCCCACTCTTTGTCTGACTTTGGGCAGGGGGGCACACTCTCCGTCCAACTGTGTGCAGAAGATACACTCTATGTCCGACTTTAGGCAAGGGCACATTCTCAGTCTGACTGTGTGAAGAGGGTACACTCTCTGTCCAACTTTGGGCAGAGGGCATACTCTCATTCTGAATTTTGGCAGAGGGCACACTCTAAGTCTGACGGTGTGCAGAGGGTGCACTCTCAGTCCAATTGTGCGCAGAGGGTACACTCTCTGTCTGACTGTGCAGAGGGTACAATCTCAGTCCAGCTTTGGCAGAGGGTACACTCTCTGTCCGACTTTGGGCAGAGGGCACACTCTTAGTCCGAATGTGCACAGAAGGCACACTCTCAGTCCCACTTCTGGCAGAGGGCACACTCTCTGACTGTGCGCAGAGGGCACACTCTGTCCGACTTGGGGCTGCGGGCATACTCTCTGTCCGACTGTGTGCAGAGGGTACACTCAGTCTGACTCAGTCCGACTGTGCGCAGAGGGCACACTCTCTCTCTGACTGTTTGCAGAGGGCATACTCTCAGTCCGACTGTGTGCAGAGGGCACACTCTCTGTCTGACTGTGTGCAGAGGGTACATTCTCAGTCCGACTGTGTGCAAGGGTACAATCTCAGTCTGGCGGTGGGTAGAGGGCAGACTCTTTGTCTGACTTTGGGCAGGGGTCACACTCTTTGTCTGACTTTGGGCAGGGGTCACACTCTTCGTCCAACTGTTTGCAGAAGATACTCTATATCCGACCTTGGGCAAGGGCACATTTTCAGTCTGACTGTGTGAAGAGGGTACACTCTTTGTCCAACTGCGCAGGGGGTACACTCTCAGTCTGACTTTGCGCAGAGAGTACACTCTCAGTCTGACTGTGTGCAAAGGGCATACTCTCTGCCTGACTTTTGGCAGAGAGCACACTCTCAGTCCGACTGTGTGCAGAGGGCACACTCTCTGTCCAACTTAGGGCAGAGGGCACACTCTCTGTTCAACTTAGGGCAGAGGGCACACTCTCTGTCTGACTTTAGGCAGAGGGTGACTCTCTGTTCGATTGTGCAGAGGGCACACTTTCAGTCCGACTGTGTGACTTTGGCCAGAGGGCACACTCTCTGTCTGACTTTGGGCAGAGGGTGACTCTCTGTTCGACTGTGCAGAGGGCACACTTTCAGTCCAACTGTGTGACTTTGGCCAGAGGGTACACTCTCTGTCCGACTTTGGGCAGAGGGCTTTGAGCAGAGGACTTCGGGCAGAGGGCTCTTAGTCCGAATGTGCACAGAAGGCACACTCTCAGTCCCACTTTGGACAGAGGGCACACTCTCTGTCTGACTGTGCGCAGAGGGCACACTCTGTCCGACTTGGGGCTGCGGGCATACTCTCTGTCCGACTGTGTGCAGAGGGTACACTCAGTCTGACTCAGTCCGACTGTGCGCAGAGGCCACACTCTCTTTCTGACTGTTTGCAGAGGGCATACTCTCAGTCCGACTGTGTGCAGAGGGCACACTCTCTGTCTGACTGTGTGCAGAGGGTACAGTCTCAGTCCGACTGTGTGCAAGGGTACAATCTCAGTCTGACTGTGTGCAGAGGGTACACTCTCAGTCTGGCTGTGGGGAGAGGGCACACTCTTTGTCTGACTTTGGGCAGAGGGTACAATCTTAGTCCGACGTTGGGCAGAGGGCACACTCTCTGTTCGACTTTGGGGAGAGGGCACACTCTCAGTCGACTTTGCGCAGAGGGTACACTCTCAGTCCGACTGTGGGCAGAGGGCACTCTCTCAGTCTGACTGTGGCCAGAGGTCACACTCTCTGTCCGACTGCAAAGAGGGCACACTCTCAGTTCGACTGTGCAGAGGGCACACTCTCAGTCCAACTTTGCGCAGAGGGTACACTCTCTGTCCGACTGTGCAGAGGGTACAATCTTAGTCCGACTTTGGGCAGAGGGCACACTCTCTGTTCGACTTTGGGGAGAGGGCACACTCTCTGTCCCACTTTGGGGAGAGGGCACACTCTCAGTCCGACTGTGCGCAGAGGCTCCACTCTCAGTCCAACTATGCGCAGAGGGTACACTCTCTGTCGGAATGTGCAGAGGGTGCAAGTTCAGTCCGACTTTGGACAGAGGGTATTCTGTCTGTCCGCCTTTGGGCAGAGGACACACTCTCTGTCCTACTTTGGGCAGAGGGCACACTCTCTGTCCGACTGTGCAGAGGGTACAACCTTAGTCTGACTTTGGGCAAAGGGCACACTCTCTGTTCGACTTTGGGGAGAGGGCACACTCTCTGTTCGACTTTGGGGAGAGGGCACACTCTCTGTTCAACTTTGGGGAGAGTGCACACTCTCAGTCCGACTTTGCGCAGAGGGTACACTCTCAGTCTGACTGTGGGCAGAGGGCACTCTCTCAGTCTGACTGTGGGCAGAGGGCACGCTCTCAGTCCGACTTTGTGCAGAGGGTACACTCTGTGTTCGACTGTGCAGAGGGTACAATCTTAGTCCGACTTTGGACAGAGGGCACACTCTCTGTCCCACTTTGGGGAGAGGGCACACTCTCAGTCTGACTGTGCGAAGAGGGTACACTCTCAGTCCAACTGTGCGCAGAGGGTACATTCTCTGTCGGAATGTGCAGAGGGTGCAAGCTCAGTCCGACTTTGGGCAGAGGGTATACTGTCTGCCCGACTTTGGGCAGAGGGCACACTCTCAGTCCGACATTTGGCAGAGGGCACATTCTCTGTTCAACTTTGGGCAGAGGGCACACTCTCTGTCCTACTTTGGGCAGAGGGCACACTCCCTGTTCGACTGTGCACAAGGGGCACACTCTCAGTTTGACTGAGGCCTCAATCTCAGTTCAGCTTTGGGCAGAGGGCACACTCTGTCCGACTGTGCGCAGATGGCACACTCTCTGTCCGACTTTGGGGAAAGGGCACGCTCTCACTCCGAATGTGTGCAGAGGGTAAACTCTCTGTCCGCTTTTGGGCGGGGGTTACACTCTCTGTTCGACTTTGGGGAAAGGGCACACTCCACACTCCGAATGTGTGCAGAGGGTAAACTCTCTATCTGACTATGGGCGGAGGTTACACTCTCTATCTGACGTATGGCAGAGGGGAACACTCTCTGTCCGATGAAGGGCATTGGGCACACTGTCTGTCCAACTTTGGGCAGCGGGCACACCCTCAGTCTGACTGTCTGCAGAGGGCACACTCTCTGCCCGACATTGGGCAGAGGGCACACTCTCAGTCTGACTGTGTCCAGAGGGTACACTCTCTGTCTGACTTTGGGCAGGGGGTAAACTCTGTGTCCGATTTTGTATCCGACTTTGGGCAGAGGGCACACTCTCTGTCTGATTTTGGGCAAAGGGCACACTCTCAGTCTGACTGCGCAGAGGGCACACTCTCAGTCCGACTTTGCGCAGAGGGCATGCTCTCAGTCCGACTTTGCGCAGAGGGCATGGTCTCAGTCCAACTTTGGGCAGAGGGCACACTCTCTGTCCGACTGTGTGCAGAGGGTACACTCTCTGTTTGACTTTGGGCAGAGGGTACACTCTCTGTCCGACTTTGGGCAGAGGGCACACTCTCAGTCCGACTGTGTCCAGAGGGTACACTCTCTGTCTGACTTTGGGCAGAGGGTAAACTCTGTGTCCGATTTTGTATCCGACTTTGGGCAGAGGGCACACTCACTGTCTGATTTTAGGCAAAGGGCACACACTCAGTCTGACTGTGGGCAGAGGGCACTCTCTCAGTCTGACTGTGGGCAGAGGTCACACTCTCTGTCCGACTACAAAGAGGGCACACTCTCAGTCTGACTGCGCAGAGGGCACACTCTCAGTCCGACTTTGCACAGAGGGCACGCTCTCAGTCCGACTTTGCGCAGAGGGCATGGTCTCAGTCCAACTCTGGGCAGAGGGCACACTCTGTCCGACTGTGTGCAGAGGGTACACTCTCTGTTTGACTTTGGGTAGAGGGTACACTCTCTGTCCGACTTTGGGCAGAGGGCACACTCTCAGTCTGACTGTGTGCAGAGGGCACACTCTCTGTCTGACTTTGGGGAAAGGGCACACTCTCACTGTGAATGTGTGCAGAGGGTAAACTCTCTGTCTGACTTTGGCCAAAGGGCACACTGTCAGTTCAACTGTGCGCAGAGGGCACTTTCTCAGTCCGACTGTGCACAGAGGGTACACTCTCTGTCCGACTGTGCACAAAGGGTACACTGTCAGTTCAACTGTGCGCAGAGGGCACTTTCTCAGTTCGGCTTTGGGCAGAGGGCACACTCTAATTCTGACTGTGCCAGGAAGGAACACCCTCAGTCCGACTGTGCACAAAGGGCACTCTCTCAGTCAGACTAAGGGCAGAGGGTACACTCTCAGTCCGACTGTGTACAGAGGGCACACTTCTGTCCGACTTTATGCAGAGGGCACACTCTAATTCCCACTGTGCGCAGTAGGTATACCTTCAGTCCGACTGTGCGCGAAGGGCACACTCTCAGTCTACCTGTTGGCAGAGGGTACACTCTCAGTCCGACTTTGTGCAGAAGGGCACATTCTCAGCCTGACTGTGGGCAGAGGGCACAATCTCTGTCGGACTGCACACAGGGCAAACTCTCAGTCCGACTGCACAGAGTGGTACACTCTCAGTCTGACTGTATGCAGATGGTACACTCTTAGTACCTTTGCGCAGAGGGCATACTCTCTCTCCGACTTTGAGCAGAGGGCACACTCACTGTCCAATTGCGCGCAGAGGGTACACTCTCTGCCTGACTTTGGGCAGAGGGCACACTCTCAGTCCGACTGTGTGCAGAGGGTACACTCTCTGTCCTACTTTGGGCAGAGGGTAAACTCTGTGTCCGATTTTGTATCCGACTTTGGGAAGAGGGTACACTCTCTGCCTGACTTTGGGCAGAGGGCACACTCCCAGTCTCACTGTGGGCAGAGGGCACACTCTCAGTCCGACTTTGGGCAGAGGGCATACTCTCTGTCTGACTTTGGGCAGAGGGCACACTCTCTGTCCTACTTTGGACAGAGAGCACACTCTCAGTCCAACTTTGCGCAGAGGGCACACTCTAATTCCAACTGTGCGCAGAAGGTACACCCTCAGTCCGACTGTGCGCAAAGGGTACTCATTCAGTCTGACTTTGGGCAGAGGGTACCCTCTCTGTCCGACTGTGCGCAGAAGGTACACCCTCAGTCCGACTGTGTGCAGAGGGTACACTCTCGGTCCGACTGTGCGCAGAGGACATTATCTCAGTCCGACTGTGCATAAAGGGCACACTCTCAGTCTGACTGGGTGCAGAGGTTACACTCTAAGTCTGACTATGCGTAAAGGGCACACTCTCAGTCCGACTGTGTGCAGAGGTTACACTCTAAGTCCGACTGTGTGCAGAGGGAACACTCTCTGTCCTAATGTGTAGTACACTTTCAGTCAGACTTTTGGCATTAGGCACACTCTAATTCCGACTGTCCGCAGAGGACATACTCTCTGTCGACTGTGTGCAGAGGGTACACTCTCTGTGTGCAGAGGGCATACTCTCAGTCCGCCTGTGTGTAAAGGGCACACTCTCAGTTTGACTGTGTGCAGAGGGTACACTCTCTGTCTGACTGTGTGCAGAGGGTACACTCTCTGTCTGACTTTGCGGAGAGGGCACACTCTCTGTCCAACTGTGTGCAGAGGGCACACTCTCTGTCCAACTGTGCGCATAGAGCGCACTCTCTGTTTGACTGTGCGCAGAGCGCACTCTCTGTTTGGCTGTGTTGAGAGAGCACACTCTCTGTTTGACTGCTCGCTTTGACTTGAGAGCTGCTCCACTGGTGCATATTGTTCTGTCAGCAGTCCATACTACGTGTGAGGACAACATACCAATGGCCAGACCTCAGGGTTGGGACTGTCCCTACAGAGTGGACCTTACTCCCCTCTGTTTTTCAGTGGATACTCTCACTGATCGTTCGTCCCGAAGTAGACTTCTTGCAACAATCAACTGTCAGTTTACTACATGAGGGCCCCTGATCCAAATGCATGGCAGACAGTTGTAATGTTAGTTCACCAGTAGGATTGGCTGTTTGCTTATCATGTCCGTCTCCCTCTTCCCAAGAGTTCTAACTAAAATAGGGAAAGAAATTGCAGGATCCTCCTCACATATCGCACATTTTTGGCCCCAGCTATGGTCAGACAAAACTCCTGATCAACCAGCCAGTGATCCTCCCACAGAGGTTGGACATTCTCTTCCAACCAGGGTAGGGTCTTCTGCATCCAGCTCCCAAGGGTCTTCACCATACATGCTAGGTATTGTGGGTTGATCAGTTAGGGGCACTGTTTGTGTGTAAATGTTAATAGCGTTATTGTACCTGCCGGTACGAAAATATGAATAAGTAATTGGATCTATAAGTAATTGTTTGTAGTCCTGAACCACAGTACACTGTGGATTTGAATTTTGGTAATTAAAACCATTACGTTAAACACTGAAACGAGGCCGGGCGGACATAAAGTCATCGCGCGTTGAAGATATTGCGGTCAATATCAAAGTTTTCATCTCGTATAAAAGAGTACAACATTGTTTGTGCACAAAACCCATTAAAATGCACCGAAATGAGATAAGATTTTTAAAAATACTGAAAAACATAAAATTTGTAATTATATGAAAAAGAGGGGGGAAAATAATTTAACCCCAAAATTAAAAAGTTGGTGATCAAACAAGGAGTTAATAATGATAAAATTTATATATATATAAAATTTCACCACTAACATCTGAAAAGAAATAAATTTCTATGTTTTTGATTAAAATGACTAACAAGACCGCATTACAAGAGTATATTAATGAGAAGACAAATTATGATTAATAATTTTAAAATTCATGATAAAACTTCAGAAAATATTACCATTGCACAAAATTTTTGTGAGTCCATTCACATCATCATCTATTACAGAAAAGTGTATATAAAAAGAATGTTGTGTCACAATTTTAACTCCAAAGATAGTATTTTATATGTGTACATGTATGTGTATTACGTTTTCTATAGAAGTTCATGAATTTGACCAAATATATTTGATGACGGTTATGTAGTGTCTCATACTAACAATCCATAATTATTTTAGCGGTTAAATTAACATCCATAAATGTTATTTATATGCATTTTATATGTATACAATATTACCTCCGGTCTTGATCAAAAGCTAAGGCCACCTCCCCAATTTTCTTTTCAGAAAATTGTATCCCAAAAATATATAAATGCTGAATCTAAAACAAGTTTCATATTTTTAATTAAGTTGTTAACATCTAACAAGTCCTATCATGGTGTTAATTGCAAATGATGACTTTTAAATATTGATAAAATGATTAACATTTTTATGGCAAAATTTGAAAAGTAAATATTTATTAAATAAACATTGATCTAACTCTAACAAGTCTATGTTTCAATTTTGAATAACTATACATGCTACAATACTAACAACAATGAAATATGTTTTAAAGAACTGCTATATGACATAATGACGATAACAAATAAATACTATAAAAAATAACATTGATTGTTGATGTAACAAGTGAGACAAACTAAAATAATGTTGGGAATTGGGGTCCACTCTCAGGGCTATGAGGACTGCCCAATATTTAGTTAATTACAATAATAGTAAAAAATGAATAACAAATTAATAGTTAATACTTATATTATTTGTTTATAATTTTTTGAAAATATTATGTCACTATTAGGTGGGTGGTCATTTTGGGTTCAAGCCCTCTTAAATAAGTCAGACCTACATGACATAAAGATTAAAACGTTATTAACAATTATGATGAAAAACATTTAACAACAATTATAAATACATGAACTTTATAATCAATGAGCATACGTCAGGCCTACATGTAAACATAGATTAACACTTTATTAAACAATTTTGATTACAAACATTAATTACAAATTATAACTTTACGAGCTTCGAGATTAATATTATGTTTTATTTTATTAAAAATAAGTTGCAGTGCTAAAGGTTGGTGGATCTTGATATAACTAGAGTTCTATTGAATAAGTTAGACCTACATGTACATGTACATGTATACTTACTCGTTTTTGTTAATTATGATTAATAATACAACTAATGAAACTATTACCGATGGTTTACTTTCTAACTCCTCAGTGAAACGAAGAACTTTCAACAATTCAGATTATCTAACATATATTCTCTTCTAAAAAAATTATTTATCATTATTGTTACTACACATGAATTACTTGTGGCTTGATGATCTAACCCCAAACCATATTTTATATATATTTTTTAGCATAAAAACTAGTAAGTTTTTATGCTAATATTTGTTTTGAGTATATACATGTTATACATAATAAAAATAAATAAATAAATATAATTATATTAAATGCAGTTATTATAAATAACTTTGTCCGTCAGTCATGAAATTTCTTTGAAAAATTAAATGTCGCAGTTAACCGCACAATACTATCTACGTGTTATTTTTGTACATCACTAACAAGAATGTGAAACATTGTCTTTGTTAACAACAGACTTAACCAAATTAAATGTTTGAATTACTCGCTTCAATTTAGAAAGTCATTCAATGATTATAAATTATTAATAAAAGGTAATATATTTGGTTAAACTTAATTAAATGTAAAAGGCAATGAATAAATTGGCCTATCATTTACAAATTCATAAAATGTAGAAAAAACGAAACACTGTGTTCAGCGCCGTTCATTTATAGACCATGTGAACTTTGTTTACAATAAGTGTGACCTTGTGCATTCTTTGGGTATTCTGGCAGGCAAGATACTACACAGGTCCTATGGGAAAGTTGACATTTTGTGTCATAATTTCCACATAAATCCAAGAATTATGATAGAAAAATATGGAAAAGTTTTGATATGTTCCACCTTTCATCATATCAAAAGTTGATAGGAATTAGACAATGCAATCTCCATAAAATATAAGATTTTATGTTTTATACCATTAGGCCTAGTCTGTGAACAAATCGTGCCTGCAGGAAGTCCAGGCTCTGTGGCTCTTTTGTAAACATGTGATGTCACAGGTCACATCGTCTATACGCGATCGTATTAAACCTTGCAAAAAAAGCAGCCTCGTTTCAGAAACGTATTGTTTTAATACTTGAACTGTGATGGGAAAATAAAGAAAATGTTATCTCAGTTGCAGTGAATTTAATAAAATGTGTGTGTACGGAGATTTTGTATTCATATATATATATGGATTTTAAATATGTATATTAGGGGTACATTGTTGCTGTAAATATCGAGGTGTAATAGCTGATATAAACAGTGGCGTAACCAGATATTGGGGGGGGGGGCGGCAAGTGGGAGAAAAAGACATAATTTGGGTGATATGTATCGAACCATTCTTTCGTACATTTTTAAAACTTTCATTTGGGTTTGCAAAGGTTATGCCCGGGGGTTAACGCCCCCCTGGTTACGCCAATGTATATAAAGCACTGTGTTGTCTTAAAGGGTTCATATTTTATAAAGCAAAATAGTTCGTTTTAAACTCTGCCGATGAGGTTAATTCCAAGAGTCGCTGACTTCTACCCTTCCTTAGATCAGAAAATGCAATATGTTTTACCTGCTTAACAGCAAATAAGGAGTGTTTTCCTACGGTAAAAACATTCTAAATTAGAACTGTTGAAAGTAACAGTTAATTTTGTTTATTTTAAGACAATGTGGATCTTATTTTGCTTAAAAAAAGATCACCACTATGACAAGGAAAACAAGTAACTAATGTTGACCAATTTAAGTGATACTATAAATAACGGACCCATACCTCTGTATTTTAATTCTTTTAAATATTTATTTAAATTATTTAATTTTAAATTTTAAATGTTAAACTACTTATTATGGTTTGTAGTCATATCTGTCTTTACTTTTATTCGTTAAACACATTTTGTATTATGTAATGGGTTGTTTTATCCTACAAATAAAAAATTTGGTTGGACACAAACAAAAATTTCTTAGTTATTTTTTCCCTCTCCATGCTCATGCTAAGGTCATATTATTATTATTATTATTTTTGATCTATCTATCCTAAGGTTTATATATAACGTCCGAGCAAATGTTTTCAAACGGCCATGTGGCCCAGCGGGCTAGCTCACAGCTCCCAGAATTCTGGAGCTGTGAGCTCGGGGGGTTCAAATCCCGGTGGGCCCCTTTTTTACCAGTTAAAAGGAACTTTTTTTTATTTCTTGTAAAAATGGATAGGGCTTGAACCTGGTACCTTCAGCTTACCTACCTACCGCTCTGCTACTGAGCTTTCTTAAAAAGTTAACGGTTTTTGACCTGATGAATATTAGAATGGCCTGACTTAGAAAAATTGGAGCTTGGATTGGGGAGTTATAAAATTGCTAAGGGCCGAGGGGGTACCTCGGTTCTGAGACTCACCGGGCAAGGGGCTGGGGGGTTGCTGGGCTGTCAAGTCAGCCAATGGGCTGGGCTGGGCTGGTTTGACTGAACTTCCTGGTGTGATGGTAGGGGTAGCTTGGCATGGGATGATATGGCTGGGTGGAGGACTTGGGCTATGGGTTGATGGGTTCCGGTAGGGATATGGACTAGTCATCATGCTGGGGTGTGGCTGGCTGACGATGGGCATGGTCAAGCTGGGTAGAGGACTGGACCATTGGCAAACGTTAATTTGTATATTTTAACCACCATTTATTAAACTTTAAATACAAAAACAACACCTACAAATGTATGTTAATATTTTATTTATTGATTACTGTTCCTTTAAATCAATTCCACCCTACAGTTACATTAAGTCAACCTATGCTGTACCCACACAACAAGACTTGTTGTCTTCCCATGAACATGTATGTTCAATTTGAACTGTTCCTTTAAATAAATTCCAACCTGCAGTAAAATCCAATGAACCTATACACATAACAATACTTGTTTCTACCCAGCATCCCCCATCCCCGAACCAGGCCCATTCCTATACCCATCTTATTCATGCCCATCCCTAGCTATCCTAAGCCGTTCCCCCATGATGATTTATACTGCTAGTCCATCTACCCTCAAATCAAACTCCCAGTCCCTGGCGCCAGTCATCTACCCAGCTAGCTCATACCCATGTCCACAGCCACACTCCAGCAAAATTACTTCATCTCACAGTCCCAGTTTGATCATAATTATGTCCAACCAGCCACACCCCAAAAAATTACTACCAGCCCGACTATCGCATTTCTGTTCATTACCGCAAGATCTTGCGGGAGCCAGTTGCATACCCCTGTAGTCTTTGACAGGCACATGTGACTGGAACCAGCCAAAGCAAACGACAGGTACCCGATTACCGCCTTACACCAGATAAACATATAGTAGGGGTCGGGGTACTCGACGGCTTGATGCCGTGACGCGATATTCAAAATGGCCACCAGCCATGCTTGATCTATGTAAACACCGTGGATGTATTACGATCATTTGATGTTATTTTCTGTCTCTAGAGGTAAGCTTTATCGTGTAGTTTATTTAAGTTCAAGATGTAGAATAGGAATAGGCCTCGTGTGAACCCGTGTAAACACTAAGATTGTCATAAAACGGGTAATTTTGTGGCTTTCTATTTCCACCTTCATGCACGTAAACAACGGCACTTGGAAGTATACAACGGCCGGATGTAGGTCATTGCATTGTGCCAGTCAATGGCAACTTGCCGTCAATCAAATGAAACAATGTACTTTTCTGTTCAGAGTATCTGGTATCTGTGTTACGTAATCTTTTACCGCTTGTAGTTTACACAATGTTGTATTTTTCTACCTCAATGCGTGGATGGTTGTATCTGAGATCAATGTGTGGGCCTAGGCCTACATGTTTCTAAAATGAAATAAGGGAATTACAGTCGTGTAACGTCAGTTGTTGTAAACTGCTTACCAAACAAAATGAAATGTAGTATCATCAAAAAAATTGATAATGGTCTGACGTTTCGACCTTTGCAGAGTCTTCCTCAAAGGCTGACGTTCTATAACGGGTTAAGGTTTGGCACCTACATTAATTAACTCTGAGCTGAACCAAATTGTTTGTGTTTTTAAGACACCTTGATGAAAGGGGTTGGGTGGATATCGATTTGAAAATAAAAGTTGCTGATTTTAAGTTGTGATTTCTGTGAAACGATTACCGAATAAAGAGAACGACGATATACTGTGTAATTTTATTTCTGGTTGATAATGATATTCAATGTTGTGTGTATTCGAACCTTGCCCAATTCACTGTATAAAAGTACAATCAATAAATGAAAGCAAGAGTAGTTCCTCATAATCATAGAAACTTCGGTAACAGTTGACATTTTAATCGTTTCTTTGGTTTAAAATGGTATAACAATGAGCTCTTCGTTAACTAATAATGATTACAAATTTAGATTTTGGGGTTAAAAAAAAAATAATTAAACAACGATAGTTCTGAGTAGCCCCTGACGTTGCCACACAAATCACTGTGTTTTAATAATAATAAAGAGGATTTATGCAACGCCAAAATCCTCCTCAAAGACTTCGCAAAGTCACAATTAAGTGCAAGGCTTTACAAATACTTTAAAATTAAATAAATATAAAGAAAATGTTACAATTTGTACAAAGCAAACACTCCCGATACGATTATTATTATTGATGCTGTAGATAAATACGTAGGCCTATGTAAATTAATGAACTTGTAAATAAATTAAGCAAAATTATAAAGAAACTTAGTATTAATTAAAAAACAAAATATTTTAACAAAACAATAGACGTATTCAATGAATTCTTGTACCAAAATTTATAGCTTTAAAGAAGCTGAATCCTTGGCTGAATTTATGTTCACACGCGGCCATAAATGATGCATTTAACACCCCCAGGGGGGAAAAACACCCAGACAACTCTATCCGATTCCCCTTTTGTAGACCCCCAAAAAATTAATAGAAACAAATAAAAAAAATAATAAATAAATAAATACAAGATTCAATTGAACGAACACCTATATACAACTTAGTTCAATCATCCATTCCATACCCAAACCCGTTCTCTTTCCAATCCATTATTCAAACCCTAACGAAACCACTCAACCGGACACTCAAAATCTAGCGAGAACACCGGTGAAATGTTTACTGCTAGTGCTAGCCCTTGCAACTTTCCTCTGACCACGGCATGAACGAGCCTCTAAACCCATTCATTTTACAGCTCTCGGCCTATTCCTTAATTCCACAACGAGAACCACCGAATCAGACACTCAAATATTATTCAATATAAACACATGTGAAATTACGGCATGGCCCTTCGCTACAATTCATGTCCTTGGTCACTGACTCTATACCCACAGCGTTTGCCTTCAACTCAATATTTTTTAAGTCAGAACAGAGTCTCCCATGTGCCTATGTTTCCCAAGTAAACTAATGGTCCATACCTACAGCGTGTGCCTTCCACTCGAATTATTTTGCAAGTCCGAACCAAAGATTCCCCTTTATACCTATACCCATTCCTAAGTAAACTCTAACGGTATAGCGTGTGCCTTCTACTCGCAAATTATTTCCAAGTATAAAGCAAGGATTTCCCTATGCCATAGTACTCTGCGTACCCTGTTGACTAATTAAACTGATGGTCTATACCTATAAAGCGTGTGCCTTCCACTCGCAAATAATTTACTAAGTATAAAGCAAGGATTTCCCTATGCCATAGTACTCTGCGTACCCTGTTGACTAATTAAACTGATGGTCTATACCTATAAAGCGTGTGCCTTCCACTCGCAAATAATTTACTAAGTATAAAGCAAGGATTTCCCTATGCCATAGTACTCTGCGTACCCTGTTGACTAATTAAACTGATGGTCTATACCTATAAAGCGTGTGCCTTCCACTCCCAAATAATTTACTAAGTATAAAGCACTGAGTTTCCCATGCCATAGTATCCTGTGTAAAGTATGAACCGAAGGTTCATCAAGTCTAAAATGCTTATTTTCCCGGGGGGACCCAAGTGGGTGTCGTGGGTAGGTGTCGGACTCCGGAGGCAGCGGTCCCAGGTTCGAGCCCCGGTCCGAGGCCGCGCGGTGAGTGGGGCCGATAGGTCGTCACTCACCGCGCAGTGAGTGGGGCCGATAGGTCGCCACTCACCGCGCAGTGGCACCCACCGCCCCTACGTGCTTCTAAAGAAACTTAAAACTTAAAACGAACCTATGCACTTTTTTAATTAAACTTTTTCGATTTAATAAAAAAAGATTTTTTAAAACCCGCAGTTTTTTTACGTAGCGGGATTCGATCCCGGGATCTTTCGGTCCAGAGTCCGGAGCCCTTCCACTGGGCCACTGCTCCTCTTACTTAATTTGTGTTCGAGTTTAATTTTAAACCTTAGAATGAACAACTTTAAATCAAAACGTACTAAAAGAACACCCATGATTCGAACCCAGTACCTATGGGTTCAGAGTCCGGAGCCCTTCCACTGGGCCACTGCTCCTCTTACTTAATTTGCGTTCGAGTTTAATTTTAAACCTTAGAATGAACAACTTTAAATCAAAACGTAGTAAAAGAACACCCATGATTCGAACCCAGTACCTATGGGTTCAGAGTCCGGAGCCCTTCCACTGGGCCACTGCTCCTCTTACTTAATTTGCGTGCGAGTTTAATTTTAAACCTTAGAATGAACAACTTTAAATCAAAACTTACTAAAACAACACCCATGAATCGAACCCAGTACCTATGGGTTCAGAGTCCTGAGCCCTTCCGCCGGGCCACTGCTCCTCTTACTTAAATTGCGTTCGAGTTTAATTTTAAACCTTAGAATGAACGACTTTAAATCAAAACGTACTAAAACATCACCAGGGATTCGAACCCAGTACCTATGGGTTCAGAGTCTGGAACCCTTCCGCCGGGCCACTGCTCCTTTACTTAAATTGCGTTCGAGTTTAATTTTAAACGTTAGAATGTACAACCTTAAATCAAAACGTACTAAAATATCACCAGGGATTCGAACCCAGTACCTATGGGTTCAGAGTCCGGAACCCTTCCACTGGGCCACTGCTCCTCTTACTTAAATTGCGTTCGAGTTTAATTTCAAACCTTTGAATGAACAACTTTAAATCAAAACGTACGGTACTAAAAGAACACCAGGGAATCGAACCCAGTACCTTTGCGTTGAGAGTCCGGAGGCCTTCCACTGGGCCACTGATCCTCCTATAAAATTTGCGTTCGAGTTTAATTTAAAACCCTACAACATCAAATCAACAACGGCCAAAAAGTAAACTACTGGTAAATAGCGTTTGCCTTCCAGTCGCAAATTATTTGTTAAGTGTAAAGCAAGGATTTCCCTGGTACCCTGCGTAAACCAATGGCCTTAAGCGTACAAAAAGAACACACGGGATTCGAACCCAGTACCTTTGCGTTCGGAGTCCGGAGCCCTTCCACTGGGCCACTGATCCTCCTATAAAAATTGTGTTCGAGTTTAATTTAAAACCCTACAACATCAAATCAACAACGGCCAAAAAGTAAACTAAGTACTGGTAAATAGCGTTTGCCTTCCAGTCGCAAATTATTTATTAAGTGTAAAGCAAGGATTTCCCTGTGCCATAGTACCCTGCGTAAACCAATGGCCTTAAGCGTACAAAAAGAACACATGGGATTCGAACCCAGTACCTTTGCGTTCGGAGTCCGGAGCCCTTCCACTGGGCCACTGATCCTCCTATAAAAATTGCGTTCGAGTTTAATTTAAAACCCTACAACATCAAATCAACAACGGCCAAAAAGTAAACAACTGGTAAATAGCGTTTGCCTTCCAGTCGCAAATTATTTATTAAGTGTAAAGCAAGAATTTCCCTGTGCCATAGTACCCTTTGTAAACCAATGGCCTTAAGCGTACAAAAAGAACACACGGGATTCGAACCCAGTACCTTTGCGTTCAGAGTCCGGAGCCCTTCCACTGGGCCACTGATCCTCCTATAAAAATTGTGTTCGAGTTTAATTTAAAACCCTACAACATCAAATCAACAACGGCCAAAAAGTAAACTACTGGTAAATAGCGTTTGCCTTCCAGTCGCAAATTATTTATTATTTCCCCCTGCCCATAGTACCCCTTGTAAAACCAATGGCCTTAAAAAAAAAAAAACACATGGATTGGAACCCAGTACCTTTTGCTTCGGAGTCCGGCCCTTTTCCACTGGGCCACTGATCCTCCTGTAAAATTGCGTTCGAGTTTAATAAAACCCTGCGTTTGCCTTCCAGTCGCAAATTATTTATTAAATGTAAAGCAAGGATTTCCCTGTGCCATAGTACCCTGCGTTAACCAATGGGACCGTCTTAACTTACAAAAAGAACACACGGGATTCGAACCCAGTACCTTTGCGTTCAGAGTCCGGAGCCCTTCCACTGGGCCACACTGCTCCTGTTACTCAAATTGCGTTCGAGTTTAATTAAATACCCTACAACATCAAATCAACAACGGACAAAAAGTACGGTAAACTAATAGCGTGTGTGCCATTCGAACCCGGTACCATGGGGTTCGGAGTCCCGATCCTTGTCCGCAATGCTACTGGTCCTCTGCCTTATTTGCATTTTAATGTAATATAGAATCTCAGAATGATTCAACACCGTTAAAGTAGAAAAGTATAAACAGATACGATGAAAGGATTGGGACTGGGTACGACCATGGTACGACGAAGTTGTGGCATGCACAGGGCCAGTTATTTCGACGGTGTTCTGGATAAATAAAATTCACGGGACTGAAACGATGAATAGCCGAAATTGTTAGTGTTTAACTGAAAAAATAACAGTGATCGAAAAAGGTGGGACAATATTGGGGGGGGGGGGCATATTCACACCGAGGGCGTGATGTGGCCAACAAACCATTAAATATTATATGTTATAGATCTACATTATTATTTTTAGTCTAAGTAATTAAACTCTACATGGCACGGATTCTTTTTCTTGTTTTCTTGTTTTCTTTCTTTTTTAATATTCGAGTTTATTAATTTCATATAATTCTATAATAATACTGCCATAAAAATCAAGATGATGATTGCAAACAATAACACACTAAAGTTTTAAAAGCAAAAAATTAATACAACTGTAAAACAAGATATTAAAAGAATTCATACGTCAATAGTGTGTATGTGTAAACAAAATAAATGTTGACACGAAGCTGTCATACGGTACTAGTCACTGTGCCAGACTTGAGCCAATGTTGAAGTCATTTGTAAACATTGATGTAACATAGGCTGTACACGTCTGCAAGTGAATAATTCGATACAATAATAGAAATCCATGGAAAACAGCAAACGATACTGAATAACAGTGAATCATAGGGAGCGATAACACGCTATCACCCATTGTGTACAGTTCAGTACATACAAAAGCATACCAGACAAACTAATATGTAAAATTGAACATACGTAAAGCTAGAAACATACCGACGTGAACATTGCTATTATCAGTGCTCTCAGGGGTCTGAGAGACTTATTATGGAACCAGAATAAACGAGTACACATTAGTCTTGCCTGAACAGTTCGCTGAAGATTAAAACCACGACTAAAATGCTACAATTATCGTTCACGGAGACAGCCAGATTCAAGCGTGCTTGGAGACCATTTTGAATACACGTGTATGCGATGCCACACATTGATTGATTGATAGAAGACCAACTAGATGGTACCCGACTATTCGTTCTCTTGTGGCACGGTTTAACAAAAATCTGCCCTCAAAAAATGATCCAGCAGAAAAATTTTTTGTAACAATTTGGTACGCCATTCCAGCCCAAAATGGTGTAAAAACTACAGCTGAAGTCCAAACAGTCCATTTATCGATTTTATTTTATTACTTTATTAAACAATTTTGAAACACATAAATTATTTATAAGATAACTCGAAATATTGGATTACAAAATTATTTTGCTTCAAAATATAATGGTCAAGCTCACACACTAATTAAAATACATACACGAGGCTTCATACGTGGTCAAGCGCACATATTTAAGTCAATATAAATATACAAGGATTATTTGATTGATGTCATAAATGGTTTTTAAAAAATCCAGGATTTTTCCCCCGATACCATTAACCCATGATATCTCTTATATTTACTTTTAACAATAACTGTTTCAGAAAAAAAACACCTTATACAGGTTTTCCCGGCCAATTTCAACGAAAACTCACTTATATGGTGGTCTCAAGATTGGCTAATTAAATATCCATGTCATTAAACTAAGTTAACTAATTAATTAAGTTAAACTAATTACATTTAACTATAACTTAATATGATATAGGGTCTGACTCGTTTGTACTAATCTAGGTAAAATGGGATTTTTGACGTATGGAAAGAATAAGAAGAAGAAAAACAAATACACATCTTGACGAAAACAATAGATGTCGGAACAGCTAATAAAACATAAACACGTGTGGTTCCCCTGCCGGCAGTTTTTGAATTCTAGGAGATCCACTACCCTCCCACACCGGCCCCCACACACCCACACCAAACCCCCACACACCCTCCCACACCAAACCCCTAATCCTAACCCTAATCCTAACCCTAAACCTAATTAAAACACGTTCTAACAAAATTAATTTAAAAAGATGAAACTGTTGTGAAAGTTCTTTAATATGAATAATCAACATATTAAAAGCCTGGAAAATTACCTTAAACATTTATTTCAGTCATAATTCAAAATACCGCCAACCCCCCCCCCCCCATGAGAAATTGCCGTTTTGACCCAGGATATGGGTTATACGTTTTTTTGGGGGTACACAACCAATGGAGCAGGGTGGACCCAAGATATGGCCATATTCCTGTACCCGTTGCTTGTGCACTGTACTGTGCCGTTGTGGACCCGGGATATGGCTATATTCCTGTACCCATTGGTTGCGCGCAGTGTATGGGGATGCAGACCGCATCGTTCGCGGTGCTGTGTACCCGGGATATGGCCATATTCCTCTACACATTGCTTTCGCACAGTGTATGTGACACTGCGTCTAAGAATATGCCCATATAGCGGGTTCAACTTGCTCCATAATGCCGTGTACAAAATAACTACATAGGAAATCACCCATATCCTTGGACAAAACGGCAATTATTCTATGGAGGTGGGGGTTTTTTTGGCCATATTTTGGAATATGACTTAATAAAATATATGGGGGTGGGGGGGAATGAAAAGCGAAATGTCGTTTTGAAGGCTTTTTAGGTTCCTCAAACTTTTTTACGAACTTCCAATAATTTGTTTTAAATTTGATTTACAACTAGTTGTTCTCTTCCCCCCAAATAAACTTAAATAAAATCAAAATTACTCGACATAAGATTTTGTTGCATAACAAAAACAAGGTGTCCGGGATGAAGTTCAAATCTTGGATGTAACACAATTAAGCTTTATTGAATATAATATACGCTAATAGGTTTCAGGTTGACCAAGCATTTATTGCTCTTGACGAAGCAATAACTGTTTCGACTGCTATGTTGGAACAGCTAATGTAGTGTATTGCTCTTGGGGTTCTCCTTTTCTTCCGTGCGGAATGGTATGATGAGTAAATAGGCCTAATGGGTGACCACCAATATCATGACTCGACGACGCAATAAATATTGATGATGAACTAAAATGTTTTATTACAAGCTCTGCTCCTCTCCAGTATCTCTCTCAAACTCACTTCTTAATCTTACATTTCTTTATTTTATTTCAATATTTGATATTCATCATTTTCTAAATCAGCTCGCGCTTTGCAAATAGCTCGTGCAAGCGGTTGATTAATTTACATGTCACTACACTAAACAGGGAAACCTTTTACAGGTATTATTTTCAATCTAAATACAAGATTAGTGGTGCAGCATAGGAATTATCGCTGGAACAAGCGCTGTTTTCATTATTTAAATAAAAAAATATAAAAAAAAACAATTGAAAAAACTTTCACAGAATTATTCATCAATAGTTGAGTATGTTTAAAGGTATCGTACACGTTTGATAATGTTTTAAAACAAATATTAGCATAAAAACTTACTGTTTGAGTTTGATGGATTGAGTACTGTTTCCACAAGAGAACTGTTGCAGTTTGATTCACTGAGTAGTGAAGCCAATAGGGGGTTACTAGAATGGTGCTTTTTGGTTGGTTGAGTTGGAGAGTAAAAAATTTAAGGTAGTTAGTAGTAAAAAAAACTACTTAAAAGTATCGTACACGTTTGGTAATAACTCAAAACTAGCATAAAAACTTACTTGGTAACAAGCACGGAGAGCTGTTGATAGTATAAAACATTGTAGGAAACGACTCCCTCTGAAGTAACGTAGTGTTTGAGAAAGAGGTAATTTCTCACTAGTATAATAAAAACTTCTTGCAAGAAGTTTTTATTATAAATTTTAAGGCGTAGTACATTTTGTGGTGAAGGGATTAATAGATGGTTTATAAACTTTTTAAAGGTAATAAATGGGTTATGGTATTTTTTAAAATAATATAAAGCCTTAAAGAGATATAACATTTTATGTTAAACAGATTAAAAGGCTCTATTCTCTTCACTTTTCTGGATAAGTATTGAGAGGATATAGAGTTGTTTTGATGCAACCATCTTTGTTGGGTTCCCCGTCTACTCGTATATCGTTGAATTATTAAACGTACTGGTATTGAATGGGACCAGTCTATTTTATATGCGCAAGGTTGGATTTTGTCTTGTAAATTTCGGTTTGGGGTAGGGTCAAAGTGGGTTTTCTTAATAATAAAGAGCTGTTTTTCTGTGTCTTGCCTATGAAACCGTAACACATTACTTGTACAGTAATATCACATAAAGTAAGGAAATCAAGGCATATTTCTTCTGCTGTATTTATAGAATCATTTTATTTGACAACTCTAAACCTTATATTATAAACAATATAATTTTAACCTTATCACCATAGGAACAGTATGCCTAATTTTACTGTAAATAAACGAGCCTGAAAAAGTGAAAAACTTTGTATCTTTTGAATAAAAAAATTAAAAAATGACACGGTTCTTTTGTAAGATCAATCTTCAGTTATGTTAATTAAAATACACTGCTAAGCTGTTGAAACTTCATCATTAGTTTGGACACATTTTCAATTTAACCCCACATTTGTTTAATGTTTTGTCACAGATTTGTTACGTTTTTTAAACGCTTCTTTCCATTTTGTGGGACATTTTTCTTGCATGTGGTAATATTCTAGAGAGAAATATTTTCCAGGATTATTTGGGGTTTTTTAAGCACTTTGTTTAAATATTTTAAAGGAAATAAGTTACTGTTTTATGGAAAAGAAAATTTATTTAATTCAACCTGTAACATTTTCATCAAATTAGGTGTTAATGTCAAGAAACTATACCAAAGATGTCCTTTTTCAGAAATTCTGTTTACATTCATAGTTTTGAGTTTGGTTAATCAAAATGACACCTTCTATCTATTTTTTGGTAATTAGTCAGTCTTAAAGTGCTACCACTACCTTTCTTGTTTTATGTATCAGACTAAAACAGCTATCTCATTTATTGTTTACCTTTTATCTAGCAAAACCTGAAACCTCTTACCGTTTACCATAATTAACTGTGTACCAGTCATGAAAAGGTCAACACTTGACCCCAGGGACCAATAGAGAGCATTTCCTTTAGATTCTGATGATTTTTCCCTTTTTTTAATGCCACCGACAATTCCAAAAAGATAGAACCACCACACCACCGTACAGCCACTAATCGAACATCCATACCACCTGTGCTATAACTTCACAGTCAAAGCATATTGCCAACTTCATGATTTGCATAGTGTGTACTTGTTTGCAAAGAGTGCACTTACTTTTTACAAGAGCATTTATGTAGATGTAATAATTGCATTGGGATAAACTTGATATCATTAAACCTTAAGAGACCATTGCTGCAAGTGGATTGAACCCAAAATGCCCATAAGTGGCCCTGGCAACAAACGGCTGCAAGATTTGATGCTCAAACTTGAGCAAGAGCAAAAGGTCAAAGAAAAGGTAATGTAGCCAATTGACAATTTAAAATATTTCCCATGTTTACAAAGAATCTACAATTTAAAACAAACCCATATGTTTCTGTTTTCTTAATCATTTTCCAGACATTTTTCCTGAAAATAATTGAGTCAAAAAATCACCAAGATTATTATTGTCTGATGATGATTTTACAGAAATGAAAGGTCTTTAAAGGGTAGATCAAAGTATCTCCACTTTTACAATTCAAGCCAACAAGCTGTTTGGTTGTTAATCCATGCTTCCTTGATGCGTAGAATGTCTTGATGACATCGTTTCCATTATGCATTGCTCTTCTGACTCTGAACATCGGCTTTCCCATGCTATGAAATGTTAAAGAAAACAAATGCATTGAGGTAACAAATTAGGGTGCATGAGAGGTCAAATGAACCAGAATTCTTTATTCCTGGTGGCTTCAATTATTTTGCCCTTGTCACGGTCTCAGCTATTCAACGTGCTCAGCTTTCTGGGTGACCAAGTACGGTAGCATTACGTCATGCCATGTATGCGCGCAGCAAGCGAAAGTAGTCCATTTTAGTGCCCTGCTGAGTCATGTTGCCATATACGTACATACGTACATACGTACATACGTACATACATACTACTCTCCGGCTGAGAGGTAGCTGTCATGGCAGCGTCGATGAGCAGAAGTACGAGTGGTGAACGCGTGGATCGTTTTAGAGAATTTTGTGAGAAGAGAAAAAGAATCATTCACTATTTAAACAGCAAGACATACGCAGAAGGGTCGACCGAGGTTCAAAAGGTCATTCGTTGCCAATCCAAAAAGTATACGCGTACGGGAGACCACGACAATACAGTGTGCTGAAATGCCGGCTACGTCATCCGGATAGCTGAGCATGCCAGATAGCTGAGACCGTGTCTACAACGTGCTAAAATGCCCGATCACCCTGATAGCTTAGCACACTGGATAGCTGAGACCGTGACACCCTCGCTTATGAAATCTTATGAGCCATCGATAAATGTTGTCTTGATATTTAAAAAAGTCAATATCTTAAAATCAAATTTGAGAAATCAAATTTTTAGTCAAGAAAGACGTGAGAAGTTCAGCAAACTCTCTGAATCTGCAGCATATATCAATGATTCAAAAACATTTTATTTCTAGGTTTCCTTTGAGGTAATATAGTCTTGAGGAATAATGTTGGTTTGTTTTTGAAAGCTTTTTTGATTTATTAATATTTTTTTGCGAATTATACAATTAAATAAATGGAATGAAAACAAAGTTAAACAATGCTTTATTCTTAAAGACAAGGGTTTTGTTCATAAAAACATGTTTCAATTATTGTATTCTGTAATCAATCTGTAGGGACAACCACTCATCTGGGTTAGGCTGGTGCCAGCATGAAGTCCCCAAAATGTTGTGGCATGTGGCGTAGGGGTGTCGTTTGTATAGTGCTGCAAAAACAGCCCACTATTTGATGCTAGTGTAAAGAAAAAGTAATGTAGCCCACAGGGTTTTGTACATACCTCTAGTTCTGTTGTAAACCTCATACATCTAGTAAATTGGTGATAGGTAGACATTGGGCTGATGATAGGCACTTGCATGTCTCAGGAATGCTGTTTCTGGTGACAGCTCGATGTCATCTACAGATGGTACGCCTTCCAAATACAAACAAATGAAATCTATTTTACATTAAGTCAAACAAAAATAATTTTAACGAGGTATATAGGTCTTTATCTCTCTCTGGAATGATGTCTGTATGACTGGGCCTGGGTCGATGATCGACCAATATATCATGGCTTTCCAATGGTCTGATTGAGCTTCAGAAACATGACCGTACAAAAAAAACAAGCCATTCAAATCTGCAAATGTGTTCAAACTGTTAGTTTCATTGACAAAGTAAATAATTCATGGCTAGTAAAATCAAAGCTTTTTGAATGAAAATAATCCCGCACTGGTAACAGGAAAAAGATTTTTAATCCCAAAGCGTACTGGTTAACACTTACACAAGAAAGAAACATAAACAAGTAATTTACACGCATAATATCGCTTACATCCTTTACAAAAGAAGTTTAATCTAAAAGCAGAGCTACCAATATTTGCATCTTGCAATCAGGAAGATTTTGTACAACTATCAGGGAGATATTTAAAATTACATTCACCATAATAGGGAAAAAGTTTCCAGGGAGATTTTCAAATTTGTTCATTAGATCATTGAAAGATTGGTTTATTTTCAGGGAACTTTCTGCAGAAATCAGGAAGAGTTGGCTTCTCTGTAAAAGACATCTTATCAGAAGGCGTTCTTGCCAACTGTCCATATTTGATATTATTTTGTTTATAAACATGTCAGTGTTTGTAATTTACCATCTGAAGTTTGATGTACAGTGCGCAGCTGTCCACTTAGTTGATCGGCATTCCAGCTTCACTTGATCTGTAAAAGAAAACGTATCATCTCAGTTAATTTTATCATATTGTTACGGATGGAATTCCTCCTCCCCTTTTTAAACTTACCTGTTATTTTATTCTCATTAATTACATTGGTTCACCTGAAGAATGTCTGTGGTATTAGGCCCCACATGTGGTTTGGCATTCTCTAGCATGCATAGAATGTTGTGTATAAAATGTTCATTGTTTGATTAATGCAGTGGCCATTACTGTAGCATTGTTTTCTTAAATTATTATTGCTACTTGCAGCAGGCACAAGAATTTAAGTATTAATTGCCCTCAGTATTGTGTAGTTATGTAGGGCTATATAAGGCAAGGTATTTCTCATGCTAGGTTGCACTCATCACTCCACCACCATCGAGTCAACCGGGGGCTTTGCCAAACTCTTCCATGATGGGTGTCACCACTTCATGAGCCTTGGCCACACCATGGTCCAGCCAAATCATTGGTAGGTTGGCCTCATGCTAAAATAAACAATTCGCCGAAGTGTTGTTTCTTTTCACCTTCAAGACGATGGCTAGAACCTTTTGGTTCTTACACCTTCATCACAGGCAGTGATCCACCACCCACCCACTGCTCTGTCTTTCCTTCAAGTAGATGGCATAAGACCCATGCCAGGTCTTGAGGTTCTCCCTAGATGGCCTAAGACCCACGCCTTGTCTTGAGGTTCTCCCTAGATGGCATAAGACCCATGCCAGGTCTTGAGGTTCTCCCTAGATGGCCTAAGACCCACGCCTTGTCTCGAGGTTCTCCCTAGATGGCATAAGACCCATGCAGGTCTTGAGGTTCTCCCTAGATGGCCTAAGACCCACGCCTTGTCTTGAGGTTCTCCTTAGATGACATAAGACCCATGCCAGGTCTTGAGGTTCTCCCTAGATTGCCTAAGACCCACACCTTGTCTCGAGGTTCTCCCTAGATGGCATAAGACCCATGCAGGTCTTGAGGTTCTCCCTAGATGGCCTAAGACCCACGCCTTGTCTTGAGGTTCTCCCTAGATGGCATAAGACCCATGCCAGGTCTTGAGGTTCTCCCTAGATGGCCTAAGACCCACGCCTTGTCTCGAGGTTCTCCCTAGATGGCATAAGACCCATGCAGGTCTTGAGGTTCTCCCTAGATGGCCTAAGACCCACGCCTTGTCTTGAGGTTCTCCTTAGATGACATAAGACCCATGCCAGGTCTTGAGGTTCTCCCTAGATGGCCTAAGACCCACGCCTTGTCTTGAGGTTCTCCCTAGATGGCATAAGACCCATGCCAGGTCTTGAGGTTCTCCCTAGATGGCCTAAGACCCACGCCTTGTCTCGAGGTTCTCCCTAGATGGCCTAAGACCCATGCCAGGTCTTGAGGGTCTCCCTAGATGGCATAAGACCCATGCCAGGTCTTGAGGTTCTCCCTAGATGGCCTAAGACCCACGCCTGGTCTTGAGGTTCTCCCTAGACGGCCTAAAACCCACGCCCGGTTTTGAGGCTCTGCCTAGACGACCTGGACCAGACCAGTCCAGTACGCCAGAGAATCATCTGCGTCCCGCTACCAAGCCCTTACCAAAGAAGGGGCGTAGAGATTGGCAAGTATGCTGCCTGTCAACAATGGGGTTTTTTGTCAGAGTGCTGCTGTACTTTTCCCAATAAAGTCATGAAGAGGGGATATTTATTGGCATATGTGACATTTTGTTGAAAAATGCGTTTGTTATATCAGTTGTTTGTAAAGTGTAGAGAAGGTTGTAGCTGCATGATTGTTCTAGTATGAGTTACTGTCTAAACAGCCGGTGACTTAACAAACGGAAGGCTAAGAGGTTTCAGATTTTATTTACCCAGTCAATTGAAAGCTTAATTATACTCTGCTCTTAAATACCAAGAAATTTTGATAATCTTTAAATGCACATCACTTTATATTACTGCCTTTCGTTTGTGACTGCTGTGTGGTATTTAGTTTTGGTGATAGATTATTAAAATTTCATTGAAAACAAAATAACTGAGAAGAGCAGCATCTAATGATGGACTTGACCTGATTTTAACCAGTGTGTCTCTTAATGAAGTCACAAGGCACGTGAGTGATTGTCACAGTTTTATAGTCATCCATGCATTTCATGAGAAGACAAGTTATAATTCTTGAAATTTAAAAAAAGGAATATTCAGACATCACTAATGGCTTTAAAAACAGGTTAATTACTGTAAGGTTATTAGATGTGGTGCCTGATGCTTACTTTATAATATTATTTGCTTGATAACAAAACAGACTTAGGAAAAGCAATATCTGCTAATGGACGACCTTTCCTGGAGTGTCACTCTTAATTATTACTTAGAGGCATATTAGTGATTGTGAGATTGTCTCAGTATTGTGGTCCTAGATCTGAGTCCATTGTGGTGTACTAGCCACACACAGGACTGCTTTCATTGAGAGAGCAGCTACAAGTCAGTGTCACACTGTTTTACATACAGTGACTTGATGGGCAATATGGATGAAGTTATAAACTTGTCTGCAGTTTTACTTGTCCTGATGCCAATTGTTGGAAGTGTTGGATTTTTTGGAAATGTTCTTGTATGTGCGACTATAATCTACACAAAGAAACTGCATAATGTGACCAATTTGATGATACTCAACCTCGCTGTTGCAGATGCATTGGCCTCTATATTTAATGCTCCGTTTCCATCTATTTCTTCACAATACTCCCACTTTACAAGCAGTTCTTCACACTCTAACAGCAGCCAGTGTACAGCAGACAGGATTTTTCAGTTCAGTAGTAGTTGGATATATTTTTTCTTCATCAACTGCTTTAGTGCCCACTCTGTTCTCATTCTCACATTGGCAATTTATGAACAATTTATTGGAATCACTCGACCATTGCAGTATACAAGCTACTTCACTAGAAGAAAGATCATGCTGTTGTTACTTGCTGTTTGGATAATTCCAGTAATAGCATATTTGCCTCGATCAGTCCTCATAATTGATCTGTACAAAAGAGTCAATTGCGCAATTGACAAACTACAAAAGCCTGCAGCCACTAGCATTGCAGCAATGCTGTTGTATCTTCTACCTATTGCAGCTACAATTTGGATGTACATCAGAATCCTCATCAACCTGAAACAAGGAGCCAGACACCTAGAGGAGCAAGGAATCGAGGGCCCAGCTCAAGAACTGCACCAAGCTCACGAGAAAGTCACCAGCACTCTTGCTATCATCACCACAGCTTTCTTTATTCTTGTCTTGCCTGCAGCCATATGGTATTCCATGTCCTTGTTTTTCCCCGCAAACCGATTCAGTGTTGGAATAGCCATATGGGATGTAGTTGAACTTCTCTTGTTGGTGAACTCTGCCATCAATCCAGTCCTGTATGGATTCAAGTATAAACAGCTGAGAGAAGCATTCATATCCATGGTGTGCAGATGTCATCAACAACGAAGGCCAAACCAAGTTGGTCCACTTTGATTGAACAAATCAAGGTGTATCAAACAAGAAGAGAAGTCTTGTACAAATCTGAACACCTTGAATATCATAACTTTAAAGGTGCTGAACGATTGGAAATTGTCATAGACCAGTGTTCTCACTTGGTGTATCCCAACATATGCATAAAATAACAAGCCTGTGAAAATTTGGGCTCAATTGGTCATGAAAGTTGCAAGAAAATGATGAAAGAAAAAACACCCTTTTTGTACAATTGTGTGCTTTCAGATAGGAATAAAAATTTCTTGCAAGAAGTTTTTTATTATTTTAGTGATAAATTACCTTTTTCTCAAAAACTACGTTACTTCAGAGGGAGTCGTTTCCTACAATGTTTTACACTATCAACAGCTCTCCGTGCTTGTTACCAAGTAAGTTTTTATGCTAGATTTGAGTCATTACCAAATGTGTACGATAGCTTTAAGTAGTTTTTACCCTAACTGCCTTGAAAGCATTTTTACTCCAACACTCCTCAACCCATCTAACGCAAACACCAGTATAGTAACTCCAGCACCATTAAAGTAACCCGCTATTGGCTTCAGTACTCAAGGAATCAAACTGCAAAAGCTCTCTTTTGGAAACGGTACCCAATCCAGATAACTAAAAAACAGCTTAGGTAAGCCACAGTTTTCAACTCATCAAACTGTATGAGGCTGTTTGCTGTTGAATTTAGATGGAGTGCAATGTTTTCCACTTCAGTACTCAGTGAATCAAACTAGAACAGTTCTCTTGTGGAAACAGTACTCAATCCATCAAACTCAAGCACCGTTATAGTAACCCCCTATTGGCTTACTCAGTGAATCAAACTGCAACAGTTCTCTTGTGTAAACAGTACTCAATCCATCAAACTCCAACACCATTGTATGAACCCCCTATTGGCTTCAGTACTCAGTGAGTCAAACTGCAACAGTTCTCTTGTGGAAACAGCACTCAATCCATCAAACTTCAACACATAGTAACCTCCTTGTTGGCTTCAGTACTCAGTGAATCAAACTGTAACAGTTCTCGTGTGGAAACGGTACCCAATCCAGATAACTCCAATACAACTTAAGTAACCCACAGTTTACAACTAATCAAACTGCATCAGGCTGCTTGCTGATGAATTTTAATGGAGTGAGTAAAATGTATCATCCAATGTAAGTTTAAACAATATTGGCACCCAGTACCAAATGTATGAAAACCCAACAGATGTTTTCGAGCAAAAGATCTTGATGAAATCTATTGTATCATTTTTTTTTTGTCTGCTCAGACCATTTAAACATTTGACGCCGGATGTCATGTCAACATGGCAATATCTCCCTGCTAGAATTCAGGTGACATGCGTTTTGTATTATCATCTTACATCAGATGACAGAACAAAGGTCAGTTGTACTTCACATTACTGTGCATGGTCAGAGCATACACTCCCCGTAAACCACTTCAGTTCACCCACACAAAGAGCACAGTTGGTGGTGGAAAAAAGGGTACAAATCTGCCTTTGTGTTAGATTATTGAGTAATCCTCGATTCCAGGATTTTTTGCCCGTTTTTTGCAAAAGAGGATTGCATGTATCAAGAGGTTTACTCCTGAGTATTTCATTGTTCTTAGGCTCAATTGAGATAAGTCGGAGTGGACCAAGATTCCAGTCTTGGTTCCGATCATGAGCCCAAAAGGCGCTGTGTCCCAGGGCCAAGGTTTTGCTGTTCACAGTGCATGAATATAACGTTTTCGAAAAACAGAAACAACAACTCCGGGTGATTCAAACAGGATCTTTGTTCTCTTGGCTTTGTTAAAAGTCGTGGCTTCTTAGTGCCAGCAGCACTATAAATGAAAAATTATTCCATAAATTCCGCGATTAAAGCACAAATGTACTCTGCTCTTTTAATACTATGAAATCCTGATTATCTTTAAATACAAAGCACCAGTAGCGGCCTTCACTTTGTTTAATTTGTGGTAGTCAGGTTTGGTGATTGATTGATAAAAATTGTTAGCAAACAAAACAACTCAGAAAAGCAGCATCTAATGATGGACTTGACCTGATTTCAACCACTGTGTCTCTTATTGAAGTCACAAGACATATGAGTGATTGTCATCAATTACAGTATTGCAGTTCTGTATTAGGATTTAATTTGATCATAGTAGCTACACACAGGTCTGCTTTCATTGTGAGAGCAGTCATGAAATTGCAATTAGCCAATGGCGTTTTAAAAGACCTTATAAATTACTTTTCTGGTTTCAGGTATGGTGCTTGATGCTTGTTTTTTATACGTGTAAATATTACTTGTTTGCAAACAAGTCGGACTGAGGAAAAGCAATATCTGCTGATGGACCACCTTTCCCGGAGTGTCACTCTTAATTAAAAGAGGCATATTAGTGATTGTGAGATTGTTTCAGTATTGTGGTCCTAGATCTGGGTTCAATGTGGTGTACTAGCCACACACAGGACTGCTTTCATTGAGAGAGCGGCTACAAGTCAGTGTCGCACTGTGATACATACAGTGACTCGATGGGCAATATGGATGAAGTTAGAAACTTGTCTGCAGTTTTACTTGTCCTGATGCCAATTGTTGGGAGTATTGGATTTGTAGGAAATGTTCTTGTATGTGCAACTATAATCTACACAAAGAAACTGCATAATGTGACCAATTTGATGATACTCAACCTCGCTGTTGCAGATGCATTGGCCTCTGTAACTTGTACTCAATATGCATCTGTTTCTTTGCAATACTCCCATTATGCAAACAGTTCTTTACACTCTAACAGCAGCCAGTGTACAGCAGACAGGCTTTTTCAGTTCAGCATTATTGAGATATATTTCTCCTTCAACAACTGCTTTAGTGCCCACTCTGTTCTCATTCTCACATTGGCAAATTATGAACGATTTATTGGAATCACTCGACCTTTGCAGTATACAAGCTACTTCACTAGAAGAAAGATCATGCTGTTGTTACTTACCATTTGGATAATTCCAGTAATAGTGTTTATACCTGGATCAGTTGTCATGATAGATCAGCACAAAAGAGATAATTGCGCAATTAACAAACTACAAAAAAAAGCAGCCTCTGGCATTGCAGCAACGCTGTTGTATCTTCTACCCGTTGCAGCTACAATTTGGATGTACATCAGAATCCTCATCAACCTGAAACAAGGAGCCAGAAACCTAGAGGAGCAAGGAATCCAGGGACCAGCTCAAGAACTGCACCAAGCTCACAGGAAAGTTACCAGCACTCTTGCTACCATCACCACAGCTTTCTTTATTTTTGTCTTGCCTGGAACCATTTGGTATTCCATGTACTTGTTGCTGCCTGCGAAACTTGTCAATATTGATATTGCCATATGGAATGTAACAACACTTCTGTTCTTGGTGAATTCGGCCATCAACCCAGTCTTGTATGGATTCAAGTATGAACAGCTCAGAAAAGCATTTATATCCATGGTGTGTAGATGTCATCAACAAAGAAGGCCAAACCAAGTTGGCCCACTGTGACTAAACAAATATCAAGGTGTATCAAACTAGATGAGCAGACTTGTTAAAATCTGAACTCCTTGAAAAGCACAACTTATAAAGTAGTTTTTACCCTAACGGCCTTGAAAGCAGTGACTCAAACAGCAGGAGTTCTCTTATAGAAACAGAACCCAACCCATCAAACTCCAAAACCTTTATAGTAACCCCCTATTGGCTTACTCAGTGAATCAAACCGCAACAGATCTCTTGTGGAAACAGTACTCAACCCATCAAACTCCAACACCATTATAGTAACCCCCCATTGGCTTCAGTACTCAGTGAATCAAACTGCAACAGTTCTCTTGTGGAAACAGTACTCAATCGATCAAACTCCAACACCATTATAGTAACCTGCTATTGGCTTCAGTACTCAGTGAATCAAACTGCAACAGTTCTCTTGTGGAAACAGTACTCAATCCATTAAACTCCAACACCATTATAGTAACCCCCTATTGGCTTCAGTACTCAGTGAATCAAACTGCAACAGTTCTCTTGTGGAAACAGTACTCAACCCATCAAACTCCAACACCATAATAGTAACCCCCTATTGGCTTCAGTACTCAGTGAATCAAACTGCAACAGTTCTGTTGTGGAAACGGTACCAAATCCAGATAACTCAAATACAACTTAAGATTCCCACAGTTTTCAATTCATCAAACTGTATCAGGCTGCTTGCTGTTGAATTTCAATGGAGTACGTGCAATGTTCTATGATCGTGCATTGCACAGGGTCACAGAGTGTAGTGAGGTTTGGATGAGCAGTTAACCCATTATTGGATTAACAAAAAAGAATGGTGTGTTGACAAACACAAATGCCCCGCTGAGATTAACCTAATTTTTGAGGTATCGCTTAGACAACGTTTCTTTTGTTTTAGCCATAATTACCTTGACATTTGACAAGGGGGTTCAAAAACAATAGGCTTCTTGGGGATCCCAAGACCAATTTACAAATCAAGTTTGGAGTTAATATGCCAAGTCCTTCTTGAGTTATCACTCGGACAACATTTCTTTTGTTTTAGCCATAATGACCTTGATATTTGTTGTATGGTGTCCAAAAACAATAGGCTTCTGGAGGACTCAGAGACCAATCCACACACCAAGTTTGGAGTTGATATGCCAACCCAGTAAATAAAGGAACGTTAAAAATACATGAAAATCAATTCAGTTTTTGGTTACCCATTTGGTGTGAGTCACGTATTTTATACACGGGATAATGGGCGATAGGCGTTAATACGTTTTCACCCAAAATTCTTGTGATTTCTTCACGTTAAAAAAACATT
Source organism: Plazaster borealis (assembly GCA_021014325.1). Lineage (NCBI taxonomy): Eukaryota > Metazoa > Echinodermata > Asteroidea > Forcipulatida > Labidiasteridae > Plazaster > Plazaster borealis. Next base: position 26,783,942 of record CM037475.1, read on the forward strand.
AATATAACCACTCTAATAACGTTTTCGGCCTATTCTTAGGAAATGGGTTTTGCACACTGAATATTCGGGTTATAGACTCGTTCTAAAATCACGTTTTGCACGCCTAATAATCACGTTATTGTCCCGATCTAGAATCACGTTTTACACACTTAAAATCACGTTATTTGTTTGTTCTTTATTAACGTTTTGCATGTCTGATAGTAACGTTACGGTTCTGTTCTTCACATATGGGATAATGTAGTGATATTTTTTATAGCATTTTCTCCAAAATAGTTACGTGATTTCTTCGCGTTAAAACAACAATAGTATAACCATTATAATAACGATTTTGGCTTGTTCTGAAATCACGTGTTTGGCACACCTAACAATTCCGTTATTGTCACGCTTGTTGAATCACGCTCTGTACACCTAATAGTCACGTTATCGGTTAATTTAAATATTATTTATTGAATTTTATTAATTGATATGTTAACATGATCAATGATTTACTTTCAACAATACAAACTTACCAGTAGTCCCCTACTGCACGTTTCCATTGCCTGACTTTAATGCAAAATGTTAAAGGTATCGTATACGATTGGTAAAGACTCAAAACAAATATTAGCATAAAAACTTACTTGGTAACAAGCAACGGAGAGCTGTTGATAGTATAAAACATTGTAGGAAATGACTCCCTCTGAAGTAACTTAGTTATTGAGAAAAAGGTAATTTCTCACTAAAATAATAGAAGTTTTTATTCCTATCTGAAAGCACACAATTGTACAACAAGGGTGTTTTTTCTTATCATTTTCTTGCAACTTCGATGACCAATTGAGCCCAAATTTTCACAGGCTTGTTATTTTATGCATATTATGTTGGGATACACCAAGTGAGAACACTGGTCTTTGACAATTTCCAAACGTGTACGATGCCTTTAAAGTCTATGGGAAACTTTTAAAGGGACACCAAGGTCAAGACGAGAGCAACAGAGGCCACAGTGTTCCTTTCAGTGTCAACCGTTTTTAATCACTATATAGTCAAAAGTTGTGTCATTATTTATTTGAAGAAAAAAAACCACCACAAGCTCCTGCATGGGGATTTACATGTAATCTTCCAAAAAGTTACTTTTTCCTTTTCTACAAGAACCAACCTCTTTGTCTTCTCTCTCTCATTTGTCTCTTCATCTCTTTCTTCTTCCTCTTCCTCTTCATGTAAGTCACTTTTCTGCTGCTCTAATTCAGCCTGCATCGTTTCCATGTCTCTTCAAACATCGCAGAGTCCAGAACACAGAAATGCGACACTCCTACAAGGGACAAAGTTCAGATTTATAAATGAAACATTAAACATTGATACTATTAAATATCTATAATTAACTGGACACAGCGTGGTTGGATGGATGCATGAGTGGGAATGGGTGCAAGGGGTGAGGATGGGTGCATGGAGTAGGGATGGGTGCATGGAGTAGGGATACAAATCAAAAATTGTCATGTCACAGGGTTCGTGTTTTGGCTACCATGACCAGAAACAAGTTTATGACGTTAAATTCACTGACCGAAACAAATTCCGAGAGCTACGCGAAAACAGGTCGGTAATCAGAAACAGTTCATGACTAAGGTACATCTCTTGAAAGATCATGTTCTTAAAATATACAACTTTCAGTTTATTTTCAAGTAATGGAACTAATTCTTTGTAATTTTATCAATATTATTTAATTGTTATGCTTGAAGGTATTTCAGTTTTAAAAGAATTTCATTGACATTTCTGATAGTTTTTAGAGTTCGCTATCTTGAAACCAAGCCTAACCGATCCAACAACCAGGCCTGTGAGTGGACCCTTAAAAAAAGAGCTGAAACACTACATGATGTAAGAATGATCGTGGAAAGTCAGGTGAGCGCGCGTCATGCATTTACGCTGGTCGAATTGGGGCACCCCATTGATCCAGTAACTAGGCTTATTTCACATTATTGTAGTTGTACATTACTGTTGCCAAGCATATATAAGGCCAAAAACGAAAACAAACAAAAAAACGGGGGGAAAAAAAATCGACAAAAAAAGAAAAAAGCGGATATCAGCTTTAAAGCAGAGATTTCACAGGCCTTAACAACTCGGTTACGGTTTAGTCGAAACAGCCGCATCACCGCGGTTCAACCGACCACGCTAAAACACTTAACCAACGACCAAAGCTCAAACATGTTTCTGGTTGGGGTCGCCAAAATGCACTCCTGAGCGTGAAAGTTTGATCATTTTCTGCCCTTCATAAGTCATTAAGGAAGATTAAATTCTGCACAAGAACGGGAAAAATATGTCTTTGGGGTAATTCTAGCAACAAAAATGTAACAGTAATGCCATTTTTCTAAGGTGCCATGATATTGCTTACGGCCTTTCCATTACTGGGACAACTTTGTGTGGCAGAGAGAATGACGTAGAACCTTACGCCATTCTGCCCGACATCAGACAGTATTCACTCCTACAAAAATCAATAATAAACTCTTCAATGAACTTGCACAAAATCTCTAAGAAAGTGTTTCAAGTGTTATTTTGGAATCGCATTATTTTTAGTGGAATTAAGTTTTTATTGGAACTGTTTACATTCCTTTAAAACATCTACTTCTCAAAACTTTTAAAGAAATAGCATTAGTTGCAACAAAATGAAATGATCATTTAAGTTGGAGCTCAGGTTTTTGAGAAAACACCGGATAAGGATAAGCTGGAGTACTGTCAAAGTTGAGAAAATAAAAGTGGAAGACCACAAAGACCTTTGCTTATTTTGATTGCTGCAATAAAATGAGTATTTGGGAACATGCACAAATCCCTACAGATTATAATGTAATTTTCATTGTTGAAACGTTGAGACCTATTACCCAGCTAACAATTTGACATTCTCACATTGTTGTAATGAAGTCAGACTTTGATGTAAGCAACGTTATTAATATAACATTGTAACTACGGAACTTTGTCGACTCCCCTATACGTCTTCCGAACGTAAGATTCAACATAACAACCACGTTGTTGGTACGATTGACCTTATGACAACTTGTATAAACGTTGCAACAACGTTCCCAGAGCGTGTTTGTTTGGTTGTTATAACATTATCTAAGTAACGTTGTAGTAACAAATCTTTGTTGCCTCCCCTTAACGTTTTTAAAACATTATGATGCAACAAAACAACGACATTGTTGGCACATATACACAACTTTGCCATGTTGTAAATAATCATTTAAAAAGAATGTTGCAACAACGTATCTTTTTACAGTACCCAGAACGTTGTCACAACGTCAGCCAAATATTATGCTATTGTTTACTGTATCACTTGATTATAAAGTAGTTTCATGAATTATGTTAATTGATATGTCAATATGATCAATGAAATACTTCTACAAGCTTACCATGGTAGGTCCCTACTTACACGTTGTACTGTCATGACGTTGTCATATTAATTTGTAATAGACATGAAGCATTCCGCACGCTGGTCAAAGGGGGAAGATGAGCGTACCTGAGCGGAAACGTAGGTCTTAAATTTGTTCTTCAAAACTGAAACAAAACACATTTTAGTGGCACCGGAAAGTACTTCAAACTTTGAAAGTGTCTTTGAAAGTAAGCAACAAGTTTTGGTTTTAGAGGAAGGTTTTAGCGGGGGACAAAACGGCCTGAGTGAGGATAGAAAATCCTATTAAGGGACTTTTTTTCTCTAGAAGATTATAGACGATGTGACCTGTGACATCACATGTTTACAAAAGAGCCACAGAGCCTGGACTTCCTACAGGCACGATTTGTACACAGACAAATGGAATAAAACATAAAATCTTATATTTTATGGAGATTGCACTGTCTAATTCCTATCAACTTTTGATGTGATGAAGGGGGACACATCTCAAAACTTTTCCAGCTTTTACTTTCATAATTCTTGGATTTATGTGGAAATTATGACACAAAATGTCAACTTTCCCATAGGACCTGTGTAGTATCTTGCCTGCCAGAATACCCAAAGAATGCACAAGGTCACACTTATTGTAAACAAAGTTCACATGGTCTATATCTACGGCTTAGAATGCCGCTGTACTGGTGGTGGTGGGGGGGGAGTAGAATCGAATCTCTCCCCACACCAGTGCACTGCTGCTTGACACAATAAATTCAATTAAATGCAATTAATGATTAGGACTGTTCAGATTGATCATTAAATGCCAATGTGATAGCAACACCACTCCTCAAGTGCCTGTTTTATTTATGACAACCGATATAAAAAAACTAAATTGAGAACAAACATTGTTTGCGATGTCAAACATTAGGCCTACCAATAGTTGTTAGCTAATAACCCAGCAGGCTGGATATGTGCGCATTACAAGTCTTATTATTATTATTGTTATTATTATAAATGTCCTCCAAAACCATCCAAACGAGCTGCTTGAACTATTAAACACAATGGTCTAAACATTGCCAATACAAAGTAAAATACAACGCCACACGATGTCCTGGTCAAAACCTGAATACTACTATTTGTACGTTGTAATTAAACTAGAATACATTAGATTACATTAGAATACATTAGGCTATGTCCCAATGTGATGGTAAAAACAAAGACATTATGATAAAACTACAAGGCCACAACGTGATGGTTACAATATACGTTTAAAGGTTGAAACAACGTTAATGTCACAACTTGAATAGTAGGCTTTTTTTTCCAATACCAAAATACAACATGATGACAACGTGATCACCAAAACTTAAACATTACATTTTGACAATACTAAAATACGACGACAAGACACTATACAGCCGAAACTTAAACATTAGATGTTTTAATGTTACCAAATTACAACTTGTAGACAACGTGATGGCCACAACGCAACTGCTATGTTTTAATAATACCAAAATACAATGTCAAGGCAACGTGACCGCCGCGATTTAAATGACATTTTGATAAAATCAAAATACAACGTGCAGACAACGTGCTTGTCACAACATAATTGTTTTAATGTTACCAAAATGCAACGTGTAGACAACGAGACTGCCACAACACAAATGCTACATTTTAATAACACAAAAATACAACGTCAAGACAACGTGTTAAGATCTGACGTTCTTGAAACGTAGTCAAAACGTTGTCATCCCATCGACCAAATTGCAACCTTACCACAACATTGTGCAACGTTGTAACAACATATTGTGTTAGCTGGGTAAGAACTCACTCCGCGGTAGTGTAGTTATTAACGAGAAGTCCCCCGATCCACATAGCGAAAGTAGTAGTCCCGCCTGATTTCCTACCTCCCACCCAGGTAGTAGTTAATAAGCAGGACAGTTCTTTTCAGAACTGAGAAGTCTCCCAAATTCCGAATATTCTACTCCGCGACAGTAGAATAAAAAGCAAGACAATTTCTCAAAGAACAAAATTTACCTAGCAAGTAGATATACACATGGTTACCGCGAACCAAATATATATTAATTTTCATTGTTGTCACTTAAAAGTGATAAGGCGATATGATGACATTTTTATCAGGTTGTTTGTATGGTGCGTCTATTCAAAAACCAGAGAGTTAAAATATGCTTTTCCAAAAACCAATATTGTATCAAACCTAGCTTCCAGCGCATACATTTTAATCTGGCATGCCCCATGTCAATGACATTCATGCTTATTCCTCCCCCATAACAAACTGAGGTCATACAAACTTAAAAATATGAAAGTAAAATAAATTCAACAATAAACCGAAGAAAACCCGAGTATTAAACTTGACCTCAGCTTAGAATTTTGTGCTCACCTCCGATCACAAACTTATGTAAAGGCTTGTTTTGGATGCGCAATGATAATCGCCAGATGCTGTAATTGCAACGCAAAGCCTTTTCATTGCAGTCTATGGTTATTGAAGCGTTAGTGTCCTCTATAAACTGCGTCGCGCGTCAATTTTACACCCGTGTGACAGTCGCGAATCCACATAAGTGGTTTCTGAAAAGTTAAGATCAAATAAGGGAGCACGTATCAATTTAACTCCAGACTGAATAAGCTCTTTAAAACAGCCGAAATGGTTTCGCTCCCAATTTCGCTACAAGTCATATGCACTGACGTGTTGATACATTTCCGTGCGTATTACAAGAAGGGGGGCACGCTAAGGTACACTGAAATATTTGTGGAGTTTGTGAACATGCTGATTAAAACAACTGATTATAACAAAGTCGGATATTATTTAGAAATGAATCTTCCCAGAATCTGCCGTAACGGTTTGCTCACAACGACGCTTCCACAGGTCTTGTGCCAGGCGTGTTGATACATGCTAAAGTGCGCCCTCTTGTTCAATTAATTCAATTTTTTTTTTAGACAGAGGTGTACCAGCCTCAGCCAAGTGTTCGTTTATTTTAAAGACATATCTCAAAATGATTAAACGTTAGTAAATTTGCATCAGTACACAATATAGCTAGTGTGATAAAAGTATTTCAGTGACTAAATTATCCGTGTGTGCTGAACAATAATGGAAAGTAATACATTATGGTTTTTGTAAGGCTTTTTCCCCGTTGGACTTCTTTTTGCGTCGCAAAATATTTAGTATGCCGAAAAAAAAAACATGAATGAAGGCGGCACATTTTAATCACGCAACACCATAATTATAAGAAACAAATTGTTTGTTGCGGAAGGCAAACATAGCTGAATCCACAAATTTTTCTTGGAATTATAAATGGAGATTATATTTTACGGAGAAATAATTCTAATCTTCCGTGGTCCTGAGCCGTTTAACTGTAATGTAAGTCCAGCCTTATGTTTATATTCCTACTCCGATTCAGTTGAAATCATTCCTATTTTTTCCTTTTTCTTGGCAAATGCAGTCATACCTAAACCCGCAATAGAACTCATGGATTATAGTTTGAAGTTTATGGTCTGGACCCTTCACTAATCCGGGCACAAAGCGCCTTTGTCCAAGTCATCAGGGATTAACGGTCACCTATCTATTCCTTTGTGTACCCAAAGCTGGGTAGCAGGCGCTATGAGATCATGAATATGCGGGTGACGAAACCAAGCAGTGTGCATTGACCTGTTGATAATGATGCTCATTACAGCCCTGGGCGATTCGGCCAGTTTCGGCCTAGCTCTCGGGCGGTTAAATTGATACGTGCTCCCTAAGCATCCTTGTCCCAGAGTTTTAATTTTGTTTGAATAATAATTAACACATTATTTGTGTATTTATTATAAAAACTAAAACTGATTTTATAAACATGTAATGAGTATTTTTGTTGTTCAGATTTTGTAATTAGATATAACTTAAAACAAAGATTTGATTTCAGAGAACAAAATATTCTTCGTTTATTATATGTGTTTTCTTGTTCCGATATGCGCGAGACTTGCACAGTCTATTGTGGTCCTAGATCTGAGTACAAGTGACAGCCACAAACAGGACTGCTTTCATTGAGATAGCAGCTATTAACCAGTATCGCACAGGATTACTCACAAAGACTCACTGTGCGAAACGGATGGAGTTATAAACTTGTCCAAAATTTTAAATGTCTTGATGCCAATTGTCGGAAGTGTTGGATTTGTTGGAAATGTTCTTGTATGTAAAACTATAATCTACAAAAACAAACTGCATAATGTGACCAATTTGATGATACTTAATCTCGCTGTTGCAGATGCATTGGCCTCTGTATTTAATGCTCTGTTTGTATCTATTTCTTCACAATACTCCCATTATACCAACAGTTCTTTACACTTTAACAGCAGCCAGTTACAGCAGACAGGCTTTTTCAGATCAACAGTAGATGGAAATATTATTTCTTTACCAACTGCTTAAGTGCCCACTCTATTCTCATTCTCACATTGGCAAATTATGAACAATTTATTGGAATCCATTAAGATTCCAGTCTTGGTTCAAATCATGAGCCCAATAGGCGCTGTGTGTCCCAAGGCCAAGGTTTTGCTGTTCACAGTGCATGAATATGATGTTTTCTACAAACAGAAACAACAAATCTGGCTGATTCAAACAGAATCTTTGTTCTCTTGACTTTGTGAAAAGTCATGGCTTCTTTGTGCCAGCAGCACTATAAAAGAAAAATGATTCCATAAATTCTGCCATTTAAGCACAAATGTACTCTGCTCTTTAAATACTATGAAATCCTGATTATCTTTAAATGCATAGCACCAATGGCTGCCTTTACTTTGTTTAATTTGTGGTAGTAGGTGTGGTGATTGATTAATGCAATTTGTTTGAAAACAGCTGAGAGAAGCAGCATCTAATGATGGACTTGACCTGATTTCATCCACTGTGTCTCTTATTGAAGTCACAAGACTGAGTGATTGTCATCAATTACAGTATTGCAGTTCTGTATTAGGATTTAATCGATCATAGTAGCTACACACAGGACTGCTTTCATTGTGAGAGCAGTCATGAAATTGCAATTAGCCAATGGCGTTTTAAAAGAGCTTATAATTACTTTTCTGGTTTCAGGTATGGTGCTTGATGCTTGTTTTTGATGTGTGTAAATATTACTTGTTTGCAAACAAGTCGAACTGAGGAAAAGCATTATCTGCTGATGGACCAGCTTTCCTGGAGTGTCACTCTTAATTATTACTTAGAGGCATATTAGTGATTGTGAGATTGTTTCAGTATTGTGGTCCTAGATCTGAGTCCATTGTGGTGTACTAGCCACACACAGGACTGCTTTCATTGAGAGAGCAGCTACAAGTCAGTGTCACACTGTGTTACAAACAGTGACTCGATGGGCAATATGGATGAAGTTATAAACTTGTCTGCAGTTTTACTTGTCCTGATGCCAATTGCTGGGAGTATTGGATTTGTAGGAAATGTTCTTGTATGTGCAACTATAATCTACACAAAGAAACTGCATAATGTTACCAATTTGATGATACTCAACCTCGCTGTTGCAGATGCATTGGCCTCCGTAACTTGTACTCAATATGCATCTATTTCTTTGCAATACTCCCATTATGCAAACAGTGCTTTACACTCTAACAGCAGCCAGTGTACAGCAGATAGGCTTTTTCAGTTCAGCAGTATTGAGATATATTATTTCTTCATCAACTGCTTTAGTGCCCACTCTGTTCTCATTCTCACATTGGCAAATTATGAACGATTTATTGGAATCACTCGACCATTGCAATATACAAGCTACTTCACTAGAAGAAAGATCATGCTGTTGTTACTTACCGTTTGGATAATTCCAGTAATAGTGTTTATACCTACATCAGTTCTCATGATACATCAGCACAAAAGAGATAATTGCGCAACTGACAAACTACAAAAACCTGCAGCCTCTAGCATTGCAGCAACGCTGTTGCATCTTCTACCCGTTGCAGCTTCAATTTGGATGTACATCAGAATCCTCATCAACCTGAAACAAGGAGCCAGAAACCTAGAGGAGCAAGGAATCCAGGGCCCAGCTCAAGAACTGCACCAAGCTCACAGGAAAGTCACCAGCACTCTTGCTATCATCACGGCAGCTTTCTTTATTTTTGTCTTGCCTGGAACCATTTGGTATTCCATGTACTTGTTTTTGCCTGCGAAACTTGTCAATATTAATATTGCCATATGGAATGTAATAGCACTTCTGTTCTTGCTGAATTCTGCCATCAACCCAGTCTTGTATGGATTCAAGTATGAACAGCTCAGAAAAGCATTTATATCCATGGTGTGTAGATGTCATCAACAAAGAAGGCCAAACCAAGTTGGTCCACTGTGACTAAAAAAATATCAAGGTGTAGCAAACTAGATGAGCAGACTTGTAAAAATCTGAACTCCTTGAAAAGCACAACTTTAAAGTAGTCAATCCATTAAACTCCAACACCATTATAGTACCAGCCCTATTGGCTTCAGTACTCAGTGAATCAAACTGCAAAAGCTCTCTTTTAGAAACGGTACCCAATCCAGATAACTAAAAAACAGCTTAGGTTAGCCACAGTATTCAACTCATCAAACTGTATGAGGCTGTTTGCTGTTGAATTTCGATAGAGTGCAATGTTTTGCACAGGGTGGCAGACAGTGTAATACGGTTTGGATGAGCAGTTAACCCATTATTAGGTTAACAAACAAGAATGGTGTGTTGACAAACACAAATGCCCCGCTGAGATTAACCTCATTCTTGAGGTATCGCTCAGACGTTTCTTTTGTATTAGCCATAATGACCTTGATATTTCTAATAACGTTATCGGCCTATTCTTAAAGGTATCGGCCTATTCTTAAAGGTATCGTACACGTTTGGTAATTACTCCGAATATATATTAGCATAAAAACTGACTTGGTAACAAGCAACAGAGAGCTGTTGATAGTATAAAACATTGTGATAAACGACTCCCTTTGAAGTAACGTAGTTTTTTAGAAAGAGGTAATTTCTCACTAAAATAATAAAATTTTCTTGCAAGAAGTTTTTATTCCAAACTGAAAGTACACAAATGTGTACAACAAGGGTGTATTTTCTTTCATCATTTTCTTGCAACTTCGATGACCAATTGAGCCCAAATTTTCACAGGCTTGTTATGTTATGCATATGTTGGGATACACAAAATGAGAACACTGGTCTTTGACAATTACCAAACATGTACGATGCCTTTAAAAAACGGGTTTTGAACACTGAATAGACGCGTTATAGACCTGTTCTAAAATCACGTTTTACACACCTAATAATCAAGTTATTTTCCATTCTAGAATCACGTTTCACACACTTAGAAATCACGTTATTTGTTCGTTCTTTATTAACGTTTTGCATGTCTGATAGTAACGTTACAGGTATGTTCTTCACGGGATAATATGGTGATATATCGCTTAGACAACGTTTCTTTTGTTTTAGCCATAATAACCTTGACATTTGACAAGGGGGTTCAAAAACAATAGGCTTCTGGAAGATCCCAAGACCAATTCACACACCAAGTTTTGAGTTAATGTGCCAAGTACTTCTTGAGTTATAGCTTAGACAACATTTCTTTTGTTTTAGCCATAATGACCTTTACATCACTTAGCGGGTCCAAAAACAATCTAGGCTTCTTGGGGATCTCAAGACCAATTCACACACCAAGTTTGGAGTTAATATGCCAAGTCCTTCTTGAGTTATTACTCGGACAACATTTCTTTTGTATTAGCCATAATGACCTTGATATTTGTTGTGTGGGGTCTAAAAACAATAGGATTCTGGAGGATCCAGAGACCAATCCACACACCAAGTTTGGAGTTGATATGCCAACCCAGTAAACAAAAGAACGTTAAAAATACATGAAAATCATTTCAGTTTCGGGTTACTCATTTGGTGTGAGTCATGTAGTTTACACCTGGGATAATGCGGTGATAGGCGTTAATACGTTTTCACCCCAAATTCATGTGATTTCTTCACATAAAAACCCATTAATATAACCATTCTAATGGCCTATTCTTGAAAAACGGGTTTTGAACACTGAATAGACGCGTTATTAACTTGTTCTAAAATCACGGTTTACACACCTAATAATCAAGTTATTTTCCCTTCTAGAATCACGTTTTACACACTTAGAAATCACGTTGTTTATTCGTTCTTTATTAACGTTTTGGATGTTACGTGTATGTTCTTCACAGGATAATGTAGTGATATATCGTTTAGACAATGTTTCTTTTGTTTTAGCCATAATTACCTTGAAATTTGACAAGGGGATTCAAAAACAATAGGCTTCTGGAAGATCCCAAGACCAATTCACACACCAAGTTTGGGGTTAATATGCCAAGTACTTCTTGAGTTATAGCTTTGACAACATTTCTTTTGTTTTGGCCATAATGACCTTTACATCACTTAGCGGGTCCAAAAACAATAGGCTTCTTGGGGATCCCAAGACCAATTCACAAATCAAGTTTGGAGTTAATATGCCAAGTCCTTCTTGAGTTATCACTCCGACAACATTTCTTTTGTATTAGCCATAATGACCTTGATATTTGCTGTGTGGGGTCTAAAAACAATAGGCTTCTGGAGGATCCAGAGACCAATCCACACATCAAGTTTGGAGTTGATATGCCAACCTAGTAAACAAAAGAACGCCCCCCACACATACACAAATTTTTAAATAGATTGTAAATCTAAAAGCTCAATGACTGTGAAGCTTTTATTGAATATGCATTAAGGGAAGTATCCCAGTCTGAAGAAGTCTGAAGTCAGTCCTGGAATTACATGGAGGCCACTGAGGTCATGACCTCTGTTGCCCCAGGTCTTGGCCTTGGCGCCCCTTCAGAAGTTTCCCATAGACTTTCTAATAGAAGTGCCATTTGCAAAGCAAGAATGGCCTTGCCCTCTCAAAGATGAAATTTCAGGCCTGTGATGAAGTAGTCTCAAAGTTGAGAAAATTTGACGACCACGCATACTACCTTTGCTTATTTTTTATTTCTGCAACCAAAATAAGCACTTGGGAACATGCACAAAAACTCTTACAGATCCCAAACTGTTTTTTAAGTCAACTGGATGGTTGTATGATAGTTAAAAACTAGAGGATGGAAATGTATTAACTCGTCCAAAGCAAATTTTCTTTATCTTACAATTTTTTATTTTATTTATCCCTGAAGTTATGATCATAATAAACAAAGATGAAAACTCACGAATCAATTTTTTTTTTCGGCATCACCGGTAATTCAGTTGATTGAGAATAGACGCATTTGGCGACCGTGCATCAGTGTGAGTGGACAAGCATGGCTGCTTCCGAGTGCTTCTGCCGTAGGTGCGGAAGAAGCCACGGTTTTCCACGCACACTGGGCATGGCTGCTTGGTTTGTTTACATTGTATACCCACTATGAGTCACGTGACTCCAGTCGCTTTTGTTTTGCAAAGTTGCAAAGTTGCAAAGTCTCAAGGTCTCTATTACAAACAGAGACAACAAACCCCTGTGTTTTGGTTTATGAGGGTCAGAATTTCCACTCATGGATTCAAAGCCGGCTATATCCCTGCATACACTGTGCAGATCACTGAAGCTAGCCGCATATTTGGCCAGAATTTCCACTCATGGATTCAAAGGCCGGCTATATCCCTGCATACACTGTGCAGATCACTGAAGCTAGCCGCATATTTGGCCAGAATTTCCACTCATGGATTCAAAGGCCGGCTATATCCCTGCATACACTGTGCAGATCACTGAAGCTAGCCGCATATTTGGCCAGAATTTCCACTCATGGATTCAAAGGCCGGCTATATCCCTGCATACACTGTGCAGATCACTGAAGCTAGCCGCATATTTGGCCAGAATTTCCACTCATGGATTCAAAGGCCGGCTATATCCCTGCATACACTGTGCAGATCACTGAAGCTAGCCGCATATTTGGCCAGAATTTCCACTCGTGGAATCAAAGGCCGGCTATATCCCTGCACAGATTGTGCAGACTGAAGCTAGTCGCGTATTGGACCATTCCAACTCAAAGGCAGACAATCTAGCAATGTATTCAAGAAAATTATAATCCAAGCAGTACAATGCGGCCCCTTCCTTCTAATCTGAACTATTTTTCTTGAAAATAATCTCGCGACGATTGTATTTCACCACTGTACCTCTTAATTATTGTGACAAAAAAGGAACTTTTTTTTGCCTTGCCTAGCAGACTACAAAGGAAAAGGTTTCGACTGAGTGAGGTTTTCCTGCATATGAGGACTCTATCTATCGGAAAATGAGTACCATCACAAAATTGAATTGGTCAATTCCCTTCCTCTTTAACAGTTGGGTGTTGAGTTACTTGGATGGATTTGGAGTGATGAAGGATCCCTACTGTACTAGGTTTCTTAAAGGTGACAAAAAATACCTCAGCACCCTCCATCCCCACCATTTGCCCACCTCCAATACACTCTGAGATTACCCTTCAATGGGTATAATGGTGATACATTTCTGCAATATCAACTAATCATGTGGCTTCTTATAAATAGCGCTCAAATCCGTCACTCAGTGACACTCATGGCACTCCAACATTCAGTTTTTGAAGTATGAGCTGTGGCGCAATATGCTGCCAATCAAACCAGGAACACCGGGGCGAACCCCTTCTCTTTTTGAAGTGCACTGGGTTCTTTTACGTGCATTACACAACACACAGGACATACGGCTTTACATCCCAACCGTAGGCTGCAGCATCAATGGTAAAGTGTCTTACTGTAAGGACACAAGGGTCACAACCAGGACTCTGCTGATCAGAAACACCAGAGCTTGCTCTTATCCGCTCGGCCACGACACGCTGAAGTAAACTTAAATTAAAACAAGAAATTCACTCCCTGACCCTGTAACTTTTTTCAAAAATAAGGTCAAGCTCCAGTAGATCTAAATTCTATTCTATTCTAATCTAAGTAAGGGCCCTATTCTAGCCATTGCTTTTGCACCCCTCCGGTCCGTCCATACACACCCCACATCCCGGCCCTTCACGCACAAAAAAAAAAAAAAAAAATTGAATTTAAAACAAAATATTCGGTCTTCACACATTTAAAACATGGTACACATTTCTAGAATAGCGTTTCTCTTTAAAACAAGTGTACGAGCTGGACACAGTTTCACAACACACGTGTACGTGTGTATTTCGAAATCGCCGCCTCCCTGAACAATGAAACCTTAAGTTTACTTCATTTTCACTGCTTTTTAAAACATAAATTCACCCTAGGAAGTCTTAAAGGGGTGCTATAAGTAATATTTTACTCACCCAGATCATTTTTCTGCGTTTTTGTCGACCGAATTTGCTACAAAATGTGGAATACTACAGGAAAGGAGGATTGTTGGTGAGAAAATATGGAGTCCTTCGAACGCATGCAATTTCTGATGAAAGAGGGCGCTCGTCGTGCAACCACGCAAGGGGCGGCGCCAGGGTATATAGGGAGGGGGGAGAGAAAGCGTTGAGTCTTAACACTTACGGGGTCTAGGAGCCCGCCTAAGGGACCCTGGTGTGGTCCATGGGCGAAGCCCTTTGCGGGGGTTGAGGGGGCGGATCCCCCTGAAGCTCTATGGTTTTAGCATGTCTGAACGGCCTAAAGCTCTCATTGCTATAAATATTTACATTGGACTTTGGCATATTGTAAGACCAGGGAGGAATCTCCATCTATATTAAATAATATGCCGAAATTATACCATTGCATTGGAAAGCCCATCTCAGTAGCCCTTAGTTCGTTTTCGTTTCGTTTCTGTGACGATTTTGTAGACGAGGCAAGCGGCCAGGGAGAAGAGCTACACCACCACAAAATTAACCAACTGTGGGGCTGCGTATTAACACCAGCAAGACATTTCCTGCCGAATAATGGTTTGAAATCAATTCTGCGTAGTGTTTGTCTATAACTCCTGAACTGAGCATACTAGACAGACAAAATTTATACCAGAGTCTGACTTGTATAGTACTGCATCCGAAAATCTAAAGTTTAATGGCCACTTTGCGCCTTCCTCAGATCGGGAATGACCAGTGGGGAGACTCCGAATGCTCCACAAAAGCATGTTCAATGGGATTGTTGTAGACAGAGCTGTCAAAAATCACCCTCAAAATATGGCTGGATTTGCACAAGTTTTATACCATTGGAAAGCCCATCTCAAGAGCTCCCTGTTCGGTTTTTTTATGTGACGATTTTTGTAGGCAAGGTGAGCGGCCTGAGGGAGTATGGGTATTAAGAACTAACACCACCAAAGTAACCAACTGGGGCTGCGTATTAACACCAACAAGAAATTTCTTGCCATAAATGGTTTAAAATAAATTCAGCGGTATGTTTTACAATAACTCATGAAATAAGCATGCTAGTTCATACCTGACTCTGCCTTTCATATTCCTGCATCCAAAACTCAGACTTTTAGGGCCACTTTGCGCCATCTTTAGACTGGAAATGACCAGCAAGAGGGGATACTCGGAATGCTCCTCAAAAGCATCTTCAACGGGATTTGTGTACAAAGAGACAACACAAAGTAAGGACGGTCAAATCACCCTCAGGATAATGCTGAATTTTTACAAGTTTATAACCATTGGAAAGCCCTTCTCAAGAGCTATCTCTTCGTCTTGGTTTCGTTTCTGTGACGATTTTGTAGGCAAGGCGAGCGGCCAGGGAGTAGGGCTACCCCACCACCAAATTAACTAACTGGGGCTACGTATTAACAACAGCAAGATATTTCCTGCCGAAAAATGGTTTGAAATAAATTCTGCAGTATGTTTGACAATAACTCCTGAACTAAGCATGCTATAGAGACGCAATTTGTACCTGACTCTGTCTAATATATTCCTGCATCCGAAAATCAGACTTTTAGGGCAACTTTGTGCCATCTTCAGACCGGAAATGACCAGCAAGTGGGGATACGCCGAATGCTCCTCAAAAGCATCTTCAATGGGATTTTTGTACACAGAGCTTTCAAAGAGACAAATACAAAGTAAGAAGGGTCAAACCACCCTCAGAATAATGCTAGATTTGCAAAAGTTTTATACCATTGGAAAGTCCATCTCAAGAGCTCTCTCCTTGTTTTTGTTTCCTTTTTTTGTGACGATTTTGTATGCGAGACGAGCGGCCGGGGAGTAGGGCTACCCCCACCACCAAATTAACTAGCTAGGTATGCGTATAATAACACCAGCAAGAAATTTCCTGCCGAATACTGTTTGAAATAAACTCTGCGCTATGTTTGACATTAACTCCTGAACTAAACAAGCTAGAGAGACGCATTTTGTACTTGACTTTGCCTTACATATTCCTACATCCGAAAATCGGACTTTTAGGGTCACTTTGCGCCATCTTTAGATTGGAAGTGACCAGCAAGTGGGATACGCCGAATGCTCACTTAAAACTCCACTTATTTTATTTATTGCGTAGGTTGTGCACCATTAACACAACAAATCTTGTACAAGTGGACTAACGCAGTTGCAAAAAGTTTCGTGAAATCGGCTGCAGATTTTATTTGGGTATTTGTAAGCCCAGGAAACAAAAGATACAACAAACAAAATCTTAAGAGATTACATCGTCGACTCGGTGCAAAAACGTTGTATCTCCTAAAATAGCACTTACGTTGTGCGAAAGTTTGAAATTGTGAAAAGGTCGAATCTTGCTTAAAATAGCCCAGATGTACACACAAAACGAGTACGCGCCGAGATAAAATGTTTTTGCAAGGAATATTTTCGTGCGAGATATGATGTTTTTGTAAAATGGAGCAACAACCTTTTTGCAAAATGTAGATACACTGTTGTGCACTGACGCGATGCCATGCATGTAGTGGGCATCACTGCTGTTTATAAAATAAAACAATCCTATATTTAAACAAGTTCAACATTCTCTTTGTTTGGTTTCTTCATTTTATTTTATTTGTAAACACAAAGCCTTTACTTTATCAAAGTCGTCTGTTTAACAGGTGGGACTTCATTTTTTCCTTTCCATATTTACACATTTTAAATAAATACTATAACGACGAAAGTATGTTAACATTGCATACAAATTATGAAACGCCTTCCCTTTCCTATTGACCCCTTGGGACCTCCGCACAATTTCCATTTCCACCATTTTGGGAGTCAATTCCTTTACGTATATTTCAGACTCCTAAAAGTAGCATTCAGACGTTTAAGTGTGCTGTGCATCATGAAAAGGGTCAGTAGTAGGGTTGGAAAGAATTTCAAATTTTCCTTTTGTATTAAAAAACAAAGAACGGCTAAAGTCATTTGTGACTTTTTTTTTCTTTTAAAAATCTGCAACCCAATTTTTGACGGTGTATTCTATGTAAATAATTGACAATGATTGTTAATAAAAATCGTGACCGGGGCCCAATTTCTTTGAGCTAAAGCAGAAAAAATTGTTTAACATTTTCTGCTAAGCAATACTAAGCAGGATATCAGTTACATTTTTGTACATGTAAAATGGTATTTTAGCTTATTACCTTATTCTGGTAAGCATAATTTTGTTGTGCTTAGCAACTTTTTATGCTTAAGAAGCTCTATGAAATTGGGCCCTATATAAAAGAGATTCAAGTACAGGTATGGCAAGATCAACTGTGCTGCACCAAGCGTTACACAGTGTGAGATGACAGGGCCCAATTTCATGCAGCTGTTAAGCAGAAAATACTGCTTAGCAAGTTTGTTTGCTAAGCAAAAAATGAGTTGTGGCACGGTGGAGGCCAAACCAGTGGCAACAATGTAATCTCTATGAAATTTTGGCTGGTTACCTGTTTCTTCCAAGCAATATTTTTCCGTGCTAAGAAAGTTTTTGTGCTTACAGGCTTTATGAAATTGGGCCCTGATCTAAGAGCTAAAACATTACATCAAGCACCAACTACCATGAAGCATGAAGCACCTTAGCAACACAGATCCTCTTGATAGGTAAGCGTCATACAACTGTAGAGATATACAGGGCCAAATTTCATAAAGCCTGTAAGAACAAAAACTTGCTAAGCACAGAAAAGTACTGCTTAGCAGAAACAGGTTACCAGCCAAAATTACATTAAATTTGCTTTGTTGTGACTGGTGCCTCGTTCAATTTTTCCTTAGCAAAGAAACTTGTAAACTGGTGATTTTCTGCTTAACAGCTTTATGAAATTTGGCCCTAGTATGCAACTTTTCCGCTTATCAGGGCCCAATTTCATGGCTCTGCTTACTGTGGAATTCTGCGCTTACAGCCCGTAGAATTGGTTTCTTACAGGGCACCACATAATTTTGCGGTAAGCAGAGCCATGAAATTGGCTCCAGCTCAATTTGGTTTTTCAGCCGTTCCATTGAAAATTGAAAAACACAGTGCAAAGTCTTGCTGTGCGTAACACTTTCCTCTTTTTTTTGACAAATTGCAGATGCATGCCTTGGATGTTGACCAAAGATGTTGACCGTGGACACATGTTTTTGAATGCATCCTGGGCCAGACATATTTGTAGCATGTTTCTTCTTCTCATCATGTCCACACACTCTAGATGTTCAGTTTCAGCCAGAACTCAGAACAGTAGCATATTAATGACTGAGGAATGATTTCAAGTTCAGAAAATATCATACTTTGCATACACACAAAACTGACAAACGTTCATTTGGGTGGTTTTTGCGTTACGTATATGGCCAAACAAAATTATGCACATTAACTGATTGTCACCTCGCTTCCATAACACACTGATATAGAATGCCAATAGCTGCACAATAAACCGTGCATATATTCCACATAATTGCTTTAACAAGTGAGGGAAATAAAATAGTGTACTCTAATATAAATGTTCAATTACGTGTAAAACTTGCACTGTCTAGACCCGTACAAAGAATAGTCCAGCGCCGTAAAAATTGCCAAACATTTACATAATGTGTAAGTTTCCCTTGCGGTTTATTATTTGATATCTGAAATGAAAAGTCGCTTCCCCCTTAAGGTGATATCCCTGTGCTGCTGCTTCCCAGGTTGTATCATAAACTTAGGTGTGATCCCTGACTATTTCGCAGTCACAGGTTTAATAGCTTCTGACTGGCACCCCCGAACAAAGATATTGACAAAGTAGGGAGTCTGCCAACATAGGGCTAGATAGCTCAGTTAGTAGAGCGCCGGCACGTTAATCCGGTGGTCGTTGGTTCAAATCCCGCTCTAGTCAGTTTTTCCTTGTTCAACGTCAAATTTTTTGTTTTAACGTTTACATTTAAAGGCACTGAACATGTTTGGTAATTGTCAAAGACCAGTGTTCTCACTTGGTGTATCCCAACATATGCATAAAATAACAAGCCTGTGAAAATTTGGGTTCAATTGGTCATCAAAGTTGCAAGAAAATGATGAAAGAAAAAACACCCTTGTTGTACAAATTTGTGTGCTTTCAGATAGGAATAAAAACTTCTTGCAAGAAGTTTTTATTATTTTAGTGAGAAATAACCTCTTTCTCAAAAACTATGTTACTTCAGAGGGAGTCGTTTCTCACAATGTTTGATACTATCAACAGCTCTCCGTTGCTTGTTACCAAGTAAGTTTTCATGCTAATATTTGTTTTGAGTCATTACCAAACGTGTACGATACCTTTAAGTTTCCCTTGACTGCGAAGAGAAGGAAATTACCCCGGTGTTTTTGGCAGTGGCTGCTTTCATTTTGGCAGTGGCTGTGGCACCTTGTAAACCCTTACAAGATGCTACATAAATCGGTCTCATAATTCAAAACATTAGCTCTGCTTATCCTGTTGAAAAAAAAATAATGAGCACTTTGATACGCGCCTAGGGGTGTGATAAAGCGCTTTATAAGAACCCAGTAATATTATTGTTATCGAAACAAAGTTCACTTTGTATCCACTACAAAGTCCATGTCCGTTTGGTGCTCTGCTTTTGGTATAAAAATGCGATAGAAAGTAAAAGGAAGTAAAAATATGGCAAGTGTTTCCGACTATAATTTTAAAGCCACTTTTCAGTCGTAGCTGCGAAAGCACTCCCTCCTTTGAGGGTTTTTAAGAAGTAAATTCCACCAAAATACAAAATAATATCTCAAGCTATTTTGAAGCACAAAATGACTCGGTGTTATCCGTTGATCGCCTTATCACATTACATATAATTTTGCAAAATCCAACCATGCATACAGTATCAATTTCAAATATAGATCAATATTTTGTTCACTACCAAAATTTACAAAATACGTAGCACTGTTGGAACAATTTTACTGTGCAAATATAAATCTCAGATCGTAATATATAAATACAGTACTAGAGTTGGTGTCTCATTTTCATTATAACAAGTGCAGCTGCATGTGATGTGGTTAACTGGGCCCAAATTCATAGAGCTGCTTAAGCAGAAAATACTGCTTAAATATTTTCTGCTTAACAAAAATAAGCAGGATACCAGTCACAGATTGTACATGTGACATGGTATTTTGGCTGGTAACCTTATTCTGGTAAGCATACTTTTGTTGTGCTTAAGCAGCTCTAAACGAAGCAGTCAGCCATCTCCAAAGCCCAACTTTGGACTTTAACCCTCTAGCATGTTTAGAGACCATTAATTTCTGTATAATCATCACCATACGCCCAGACATGGTTTTGTTGTTGACTTTTTGAAACTATTTTTCCTTGTAAAAAGTGTCTGAAGAAATATTATAAATCGGAATTTTGTTTTGTTTCTAAAAAACATAGATACTCTGTTAACATGAGAAACATAGGAAAATGTCAATTCAGGTCATGATCTTTACTTTAACCTTTTTAGATGAGTGGAAGTAGATCAGATCTTGCAGCCGTTTGCTGCCGCTATGGGCATTTTGGTACAAGCCGTTTGTGGCCGCTGTGGTCTCTAAAGGGTAAATCACGAGTCTGTTATTCACCAAGGACATCAAGAGTGTAGAGTGTGTTGGTGGGGGCGGAACGTCGTCCAATCTAAAATGGAGAATTCATGCCAAGCTTGGTGCCAAACTGGAGCTGTGTCCGCCTCTGCCATCTCACAAAAACTCTATTAAAAAAACCACAAACAATAACTGGGTGAACATTTTTAATCCAGGTTTTATAAATTATAGGTATTATACAGGATTGGTAGAGCTGACAAAATATTTGCAGACAGTGTTCATTGTTTGTGTGATCACATACACATGAAATAATAAACCTGTGGAAATTTTGGCTCAATCCATTGTGAGAGTCAGGAGAAAATAGTTTTAAAACCATGCACAATTTTCAGTTGTAATTTTGGTTGTAACAACCGAAAGCAGCTGTTGTGCTTTTTTTTAGGTTTTCAGATAGTTTTCTTGAATATGACTTTATTTCAGAGGGAAATATATTTCACAGACAAAAATGGTTCTAGTATGAACTTCGTAATTAGTTCAGTTGGAAAAGCAGGGAATATTGTATTGTGCGGGTGCGTACTCCATGTTTCTGGCCCTGTAAACAAAGAATGGTGATCACAAGCGCAGAAATCAGCGGTAAGCAGAGCCATGAAATTGGGCCCTGGTGAATTGGGTCAATAGAAACGGTTTTTTTACAGTCCGATTTTAAAAGTTTGGGTCAAATGTTTTTGTTCTTTACCTGATCTCAATCAGCTTAACCGCTTCGCCAAGTACCAGGATGACCAGCGGCCAGAGTAGAGCTATGAGCCACACCTCTAAGGGTACGTCAGTAAGTGACACATCAGCACCGGTATCTGCTGCCCATATCCGAACATCCAGTAGGAAGTAGATAACTTGAAGCAAAAGGCTGGAGGGAAACACATATACCTACATGTAATTTAACTCATAATGTGTCTCTGTCAATGTGTTCCCACCATCTTTAACTAAAGTAATATTTGCATTGGGATAAAGAAAATTATTTAGGTTTTTCCCTTACAGCCCAAACAGGACAATGACAGTGACTAGGCAGTTCCTTATTTGATTCTACTTACAGGACAATGACAGTGACTTTGTAGTTCCTTATTTGATTCTACTTACAGGACAATGACAGTGACTTAGTAGTTTCTTATTTGATTCTACTTACAGGACAATGACAGTGACTTAGTAGTTCCTTATTTGATTCTACTTACAGGACAATGACAGTGACTTTGTAGTTCCTTATTTGATTCTACTTACAGGACAATGACAGTGACTTAGTAGTTCCTTATTTGATTCTACTTACAGGACAATGACAGTGACTTAGTAGTTCCTTATTTGATTCTACTTACAGGACAATGACAGTGACTTGGTAGTTCCTTATTTGATTGTACTTACAGGACAATGACAGTGACTTAGTAGTTTCTTATTTGATTCTACTTAAAGGACAATGACAGTGACTAGGCAGTTCCTTATTTGATTCTACTTACAGGACAATGACAGTGACTTTGTAGTTCCTTATTTGATTCTACTTACAGGACAATGACAGTGACTTAGTAGTTCCTTATTTGATTCTACTTACAGGACAATGACAGTGACTTAGTAGTTCCTTATTTGATTCTACTTACAGGACAATGACAGTGACTTTGTAGTTCCTTATTTGATTCTACTTACAGGACAATGACAGTGACTTAGTAGTTCCTTATTTGATTCTACTTACAGGACAATGACAGTGACTTAGTAGTTCCTTATTTGATTCTACTTACAGGACAATGACAGTGACTTGGTAGTTCCTTATTTGATTGTACTTACAGGACAATGACAGTGACTTAGTAGTTTCTTATTTGATTCTACTTAAAGGACAATGACAGTGACTTAGTAGTTCCTTATTTGATTCTACTTACAGGACAATGACAGTGACTTTGTAGTTCCTTATTTGATTCTACTTACAGGACAATGACAGTGACTTGGTAGTTCCTTATTTGATTCTACTTACAGGACAATGACAGTGACTTTGTAGTTCCTTATTTGATTCTACTTACAGGACAATGACAGTGACTAGGCAGTTCTTTATTTGATTCTACTTACAGGACAATGACAGTGACTTAGTAGTTCCTTATTTGATTCTACTTACAGGACAATGACAGTGACTTTGTAGTTCCTTATTTGATTCTACTTACAGGACAATGACAGTGACTAGGCAGTTCCTTATTTGATTCTACTTACAGGACAATGACAGTGACTTTGTAGTTCCTTATTTGATTCTACTTACAGGACAATGACAGTGACTTTGTAGTTCCTTATTTGATTCTACTTACAGGACAATGACAGTGACTAGGCAGTTCCTTATTTGATTCTACTTACAGGACAATGACAGTGACTTAGTAGTTCCTTGTTTGATTCTACTTACAGGACAATGACAGTGACTTAGTAGTTTCTTATTTGATTCTACTTAAAGGACAATGACAGTGACTTAGTAGTTCCTTATTGGATTCTACTTACAGGACAATGACAGTGACTAGGCAGTTCCTTATTTGATTCTACTTACAGGACAATGACAGTGACTTTGTAGTTCCTTATTTGATTCTACTTACAGGACAATGACAGTGACTTAGTAGTTCCTTATTTGATTCTACTTACAGGACAATGACAGTGACTTAGTAGTTCCTTATTTGATTCTACTTACAGGACAATGACAGTGACTTAGTAGTTCCTTATTTGATTCTACTTACAGGACAATGACAGTGACTTAGTAGTTCCTTATTTGATTCTACTTACAGGACAATGACAGTGACTTAGTAGTTCCTTATTTGATTCTACTTACAGGACAATGACAGTGACTTAGTAGTTCCTTATTTGATTCTACTTACAGGACAATGACAGTGACTTAGTAGTTCCTTATTTGATTCTACTTACAGGACAATGAAAGTGACTTGGTAGTTCCTTATTTGATTCTACTTACAGGACAATGACAGTGACTTAGTAGTTCCTTATTTGATTCTACTTACAGGATAATGACAGTGACTTAGTAGTTCCTTATTTGATTCTACTTACAGGACAATGAAAGTGACTTGGTAGTTCCTTATTTGATTCTACTTACAGGATAATGACAGTGACTTAGTAGTTCCTTATTTGATTCTACTTACAGGACAATGACAGTGACTTAGTAGTTCCTTATTTGATTCTACTTACAGGATAATGACAGTGACTTAGTAGTTCCTTATTTGATTCTACTTACAGGACAATGACAGTGACTTAGTAGTTCCTTATTTGATTCTACTTACAGGACAATGAAAGTGACTTGGTAGTTCCTTATTTGATTCTACTTATGGAACAATGACAGTGACTTAGTAGTTCCTTATTTGATTCTACTTACAGGATAATGACAGTGACTTAGTAGTTCCTTATTTGATTCTACTTACAGGACAATGACAGTGACTTAGTAGTTCCTTATTTGATTCTACTTACAGGACAATGAAAGTGACTTGGTAGTTCCTTATTTGATTCTACTTACAGGACAATGACAGTGACTTAGTAGTTCCTTATTTGATTCTACTTACAGGATAATGACAGTGACTTAGTAGTTCCTTATTTGATTCTACTTACAGGATAATGACAGTGACTTAGTAGTTCCTTATTTGATTCTACTTACAGGATAATGACAGTGGCACACCACATGCGGTTGGTGAAGGGATGTTTCTTCCACAGTGGCTTGAGGCTGTGCACATAGCTCACTGACGTCACAACTGGGATAAATCAATTAATACACATCATGGTTACCTCAAGCTTTCAACTGGCACGATATCCTTCCTACTTTGGTCTGATTTCCAATTTATTCTGCATTTGTATTTGCATTCCAACAAAAATGCAGCTGCGAGATTACTCACAGGTTCAAACATGTCTTCTCACATCTCTCCCATCCTACACAATCTACGCTGGCTACCCATTAGTTTCAGAATTCAGTACAAGATCAACCTCCTGACATTCAAAGCACTTCATGGTTCAGCCCCTCCCTACGTACAGAGCATGCTTCAGCACCGGCATGTCAGGCCAAGTCTGAGGTCTTCAGGCAGCATGCTGTTTGTTCCCCCGGACTCGCCTTACCACTTGGTGATAGGGCCTTTTCTAACATTGCCCCCCCCTCCTCTATACCTCTCTGCCTAAATATCTTAGAGACACACACAACATTTCCCACTTCCAACAATCTCTTCAAACACATCTTTCAGATTGGCCTATGGACACATCTGAGAATTCTTTGATTGACCTAGACCGGCGTCTTTGAATGTTTAACGGATAAAGTGCGCCCTACAAACGCCGAGTTATTATTATTATAAAGGCAGATTATACTTTTGGTAAATGTCAAAGACCAGTATCCTCACTTGGTGTATCCCAACATATACATGAAACAACAAACCTGTGAAAGTTTAAGCTCAATCAGTCATTGCAATCACCAGAAAAAAAGTGGGGAAAAACCTTAAGTGTTTTCACTGTATTCAAACATCAAGTTTTTGACTCATGAGATCAAAACTAATTGTTTTACTCATTTCTAAAAAACTATAGCATTTAAAGCAAAAACATTTCAAAGGGAGTTTCCCACCATAACCATCTTTATACCACGTAAGTTATGTGTGAATCTGTGAACATATATATTTTTAGTCTTATCAATGTTACAAACACCCTTTAAGGAAAAAAATATCCACATTAAATAGATTGGTCTGCACAAGAGATTGGTGCTCGATATGTGGCATGGTGTACCCCCCCCCCAATGTGTGTTCAGTGTTTGCTTGGAATCTCAGGAATTCTTTAGAGGATTTATTTTTTGGGGGAGGGGGTACTTTTGGACAAGAGGAACATTGGGTGGGGGGTACCCTCTGCCCCATATCGGGTATGGTATATGCACAAGAGGCCCCTGGAAACAGTTGACACTGAGAAGGAAGCTAGACATAGTACAGGGCCCAATTTCATAGAGCTGCTAAGCACAACAATTTGCTTAGCATGAAATTTCTTCCTTGATAAAAACAGGATTACCAACCAAATGTCCATGTGTTGCATATTGCTTGTTACTGGTATTCAGCTGTTGTTTGCTTATCCTGAAAATCATGTGGAAATTTGGTTGGTAATCCTGTTTTTATCAAGGAAGAAATTTCATGCTAAGCAAATTGTTGTGCTTAGCAGCTCTATGAAATTGGGCCCAGTTTAACTCTGGTTCACCTTAGGAAATGACTGACGTCAAAGTTGGTTGTACTTACTGAAGAAGAATAGTAGGAGCGACGTTTGAATGTTCTGAGCTAGAACAAGCTGATGGGATAGACCCCCTTCTCTCAAACCATTCCATCGAGAAGAAGTGGAATTCCTGTGGTATGAAAAACAATCACAATGATTAAGGACATGGTAGTTTGGCCACTAACCTTATTGTGGTAAGCATAATTATGTTATGCTTGGCTACTCTTTGTGTTTTTTACTGAGGAGTTTAATTACAGGAGAGCGGGCATGTGGGAGGTTTTCTCTCTGTACATTCATTAGTTTGCATGGCACATAAATAATGTTGATTCCATTGTTGTTATTATTATTGTTGTATATATTTCTGGTAATGAAACCAAGGATGCCTCATAAGTGAAATCAATCACTATAGCTCGCAAGCCTGAAGAAACCTGTACACAAGGGTGCTTGCTATGTGAACCAGAAACACCGGGGTTAACCCCTACTCTTCCATGATAAGTGTTCTGGGTTCTTTTTACGTGTACTACCAATCTGAGTACATGGGACCTACGGCTTAATGACCAATACAAACGACAAAGCACAACGGACTCAAGCTCTGATCAGCAGAGTGTAGGTTTCGAGTCTTTGTCTTGACACTTGTGTCCTTAAGCAAGACACTTAACCATTATTGCCTCATCCTTCGGATGGGACGTAAAGTGCATTGTGTAATGCACGTAAAAGAACCCAGTACACTTATCGTAAAGAGAAGGGGTTTGCCCCTGTGTTTCAGGCATAATCTGGCAGCAACTTGCGCCACCTCACCTTGTATCCCTTTCAAGGTGTTGTATTATGGTTGCTTCGTCTCATAAAATCATTCTAATCTCCAGCTGATTTGATATTTCGGCGCCACAGTGTCTTTTATGACAGACTTGGCGCATTATAAATGTATACTATTATTATTAATACAACTAAAGCGTATTCCTCTTCAAATGCGCATATTTATAATTGCTATCGCAGCAAATTTCATTTCATTTATTAATTCTGGTTGTGAAGCCAAGGACTCTAAGAAATCAAACTTAATCACCATTCTAGCCAAGATCCCAAATGAAGAGAAGGAAGTTTCAGTTTTTAGATGTGGGAGGAAAACACCTGAGAATTATTCCAGGGAAAACCCACACAATCCACATAGTGCCCCCCTGGCGGGATTCGAACCGGGGTCCAAAAGGTGGATGGCAAGGAATTATACCACTACGCCAACCTGACCATCCTAAAAACGTATGAAGACCTACCTGTTCCCGAAGAATACATTGCACGAATCGATCGTTACTGCCGTCTTCCTGCAGAAGGCATGAAGGGTCAGGGCGTGGCAAAACAACACGACAAAAACCGTGACGACAAACCGAACGAAAAAGTAAAACACATACAGCTGGATCACCTGCATTGGAAGTATAAAAATAAAACAGAAGAAGTGAGCTCTGAAAAACTGAAAATTACGAGTGAGCGAAGACCCAAAACTAGAAACAGAACAAGAACCAAACCTTGGAACAATCCAATATTATTGAACCTATATCAGTGTACCTGATAGTCCTTATGTTTGAGATTCTTCCCTGTAGTATAAGTCATCATCTAATGTTTTATCTGAGAGAGACTTCGAGTGAGCCAAGAACCAAAAATAGAAACAGAACTTAGAACCGAACCTTGGAACAATCCAATATTATTGAACCTATATCAGTGTACCTGATAGTCCTCATGTTTAAGATTCTTCCCTGCAGCATTAGTCATCGTTTGAGTGAGCGAAGAACCAAAACTAGAAATAGAACTAGACCCGAACCTTGGAACAATCCTATATTATTGAACCTATATCAGTGTACCTGATAGTCCTTATGTTTGCGATTCTTCCCTGTAGTATAAGTCATCATCTGATGATTTATCTGAGAGAGACTACGGGTGAGCCAAGAACCAAAACTAGAAACAGAACTAGAACCGAACCTTGGGAACAATCCTATATTATTGAACCTATATCAGTGTACCTGATAGTCCTTATGTTTAAGATTCTTCCCTGTAGCATTAGTCATCGTCTGATGATTTATCTGCGAGTTGAGCAATGAAACGGACAGCACCGGGGCCAGAACTACAGCTAGCCAGAGAACATGGCGGCCGCTTAGCGGAGGAGGCAGGAGAAAGATGGACGCCAAGAGCTGGGTCGCGGTGATGGAGAGAAGCGAAAACATCAAGAAGGTGAAGACGACACCGATAGCTGTGCACAACCCCCTCGCCTGCATAGTGGAATAATCCAACAAAGGTATAGTTGAACAGGAGTCATGCATGTAAAGATGGGTGTATTGAATAGAACTGGGGAGGAATTCAAGCAGATAATAAACTTGCTAGTTCAGCTGCTCATACTGGCTAATTTGCTAAGCAGGTTTCGCAACAATTTTAGTAGATATTGAAATTTTGTCAGGGAAAAGAATTGTATTTGTGTTTAACCCCGAAATGGGTCACCAACAAAACTGCCAGGTAATTCAACAGATTTTAACTCACTGCTTGTTTTGCTTATTCAGGAAAAGTTACTTCATCAAAATTCAGGACTGAACTAAAAAAATTCTGTACAAAAGTGTATAGACCATATATTTGAAATGTTACGTCATCAAACGTTTTGCGATTTTGACAAAAATTGCACTTGAAGGGTATCAAACACAGTCCCATTTTACACAGTTTTAATGTGAGGTTAGAAAGTCATGTGTCAACGACCTCATGACCTTTCACATCTTGCTCGTCTTGAAAGCTTGTCATTTAGTCACTAATATGAAAAAAACATGACTTGATGCTTCATTACCATAACTTGCCCATGCCCTCTAAAACAAAATACCCAAGAAGTTACCACAGACAGTCAACAAGATGAATTCAAGAAGAAAAACGCGCCCTCTGTGGGGTTATCACGAGTATGAGATAGTAACGTCTTGGACCAAGACTACTCTAGAACTTACCTCCCGTATCAGACTAATCAAATTGATGTTGCTCCACCAGAATGATAAGGAACAGGGCAGACTGGTGAGGAGACTGCCGAGACCCACGGGAGTGTGCCAATGTGGGGCGTCTTTAGTCTTGACATCTGGCTGGGCCTGGTTTACACAGATGTGAGGGTACAGCGGCTTCACTCCAATACTGTTAAAATCAAGAAGATTGCGTCATCATGTGTTGAAGTATAGGATGTCCTTAGCAACACTCTTAGCAACAGTCGCAGCCATAGCCATAGCCGCAAAATTGGATATGGCCTCAGCCCTACAGTTTATGTGCAATATCGCATAAGTGGTCCAGTAACTTTCTGTGTCTGAAACCTCTAATACTAGTTATCACACAAGCGCGAGAGGAATACGGAGAAATATAGTGCTATCTTCAAGCAAACTTGACGCACAGATTTACGCAATACTCGGTATTTGAACAGCTGTACGTTTTGCGTATACTTAGCGTAAATCAGCGCAATTTGCAGATACACAGGGTGTGATATAGGTTTATATCACACCTCTTGTTGCGTTGCTATGGGTCGACCAATCAGAATTGAGGATTCAAGTTTGCTTGTAGATCAAATCCATTCCCTAGCATTGACCCCTTGCACTGGCATGATATAATTTGTATAGCCATTAACACTAAAGTATTTGAAGAAACAGAATCGCACAGACGTACAACTCAACAAGGAATGTGTTTTGGTGACTGTAACCATTGACCTTTGATTAACAAAGGGTCAATTCAACCGAAACACTAATCGGTTATGACCTCGAAAATGCACCCATGGTTGGGACCAACTTGGTCCTAAAAGTTTTAATACGCGTGAGACTTCCACAGTCTATAAGGAAAATATTTTCCAACAGTGTTTCATTATGGGTGAAACTAACATGGTAGAAATTTGGTGTGGATTCCTTTTTAGATGATCAGAGCTACTTTACCTGACGTCAGCCTGGGCAAAGAGAGGCATGTTGGCCAAGTTGACGTTACTACCCAGGCAGCAAACCACCTCCCCATAGTCATGCATTATCTTCAACATCTCTTGAGTCGCTGAGAGAAAAAGCGAAGATAAGAAACATTTAGAATGATACGTAACAAGTATTGTTATACCATGGTAATAGATTGTGAATTTTATTGGTCGAGAATCAATCACTTGATGTGCTACAAAGACACATCATGGCTCAGGGGAACATGAGTGATGTACCCCACGGGGTACATTACCTTGATCGTGCATTGGTCATTACTCTTGGTGATCCGTGGAGCCTTCTATTTTCTTAGAACACTCCGTGGATCATCGAGAGATGATAGTTGTACTATTTCATATTTGATAGGCAGGCAATCTTTAATTGATAACACCTATACATTGATACCACAAACTGCCACAAAGTACCCAGGGTTCTCCCCAGGTTTTTTCAAAACTGTGGGGCATTCTAGACCCAAATTTTTGTATGTTTGGCCGAAGCACGCTGAATTGAAACAAGGTCTTCGGAATGTTTTCTACTTGGTGTTTATCTTGGATTTAAAAGCCCTGTGCAATCTGGAGCATTTTTTATATGGTTTTCTCTTGATGTTTTGTTATGAAATTAAACGAATCGGCCGAAATTGGCGCGTATCGGCATGCAAATCGCGCGTATCGGCCCGATATGCAAGCTTGTGCATGGGAGAACCCTGGTTTCTTCTGTTTGTACAGCTGGTATAATGTGGAAACCTCATGCGTTGTTTACTGTGGACTTAGTCTCCACAGTCTCCTGTGGTATTTTGTGGAAAAGAGCCAGTCGGGCAAAATTTCATTTTAAAAGTTGGTAGCGCTTTTGAGATATCGCCGAAAATCTGGAGCGGTTATGTCCAAGCAGAAAGAATAACCCGTACAGTCTGAGAAACGTTCCATGCATGAAACGTTTCTCAGATTGATTTTTTTGTAATCCTCTAAAACCACATCCCTTGGAAGGGAATCAATTCTCAAAATGTTATACATTATCAACAGCTGCAGTGCTTCTTACCAAGTCAGTTTTTATGGTCATACATTTTTGGAGAAATTACCAAAGGTATACCTTCCCTTTATTAAAAGAAGCATTGGAAAACAACTAAGCCAATATTAGTGAAGATTTGGCAAAAGAAGTATAACTGGTCTGATATTTTTGGGGTTGAACAAAGAAAAATTGACTGAAGTGGGATTTGAACCAAGGACCTCGGGATTACAGGCTGGTGCTCTACCAGCTGAGCCATCTAGCCCTATGTTTGTGGTCTCCCTGATGGCTCAGTTGGTAGAGCGCCGGCACATTAATCCGGAGGTCGTTGGTTCAAATCTCACTCTAGTCAATTTTTCTTTGTTCAACCCTAAATCATTTCAAATTTACCCAGTCAGTTTCCCCTTGTGGTTTATTATTTGGTCTGATATTTAGTGACATGTCTAAAGCAAATGTTGACTCTGAACAGTTTTCACGCATTGAAGCTCAATTATAAAAAGAGGCTGACTTACTCTCTGGGGTGACATCGGTAAAGAGGGGAACCAGTAAGGGAACGTTGTCGTACTTCTCTAGGTGTGGTCGGATGTTCTCAATACCACGGGGTAGCTTAGCCTATCAATAGAAATGAAATGTCAAAGGTAACTTGCAACAATTTTTGAGTGGATATTATGAGGATCATTTATCATGTTTACAGCCTACTGGTACTTAGAACAATCGTGTCGTGTGAAGTGGCCGAGTGGTCTAAAGCGTCAGATTCAATTTCTGGTGGCTGACTCATCAAAAGTAGATCGGAATGCCGATCATTGCCATTTGGCAAGACACTTAACTGCGATTGGTACTATAATAATAATAATAACAATACTGAAGTCTTCTAAACCGGTTGGGATACCGGGGGGCGGTTCATGAACCAGGGAAGAAAAGAACTATCGCCTTAGTTGTCGGTGCTAGATGAGTTGAGATGATTTAAGGAATGCATTTCAGTCCATAAGCTTGACTGAAAAGTGTCAAGTTTTAAATGTGCGAGGACAGATTGCAAACTCACTCTGTTAGCGATGTCAAATCCAACAGCTGTCTCACTTTCCGTCACATGGCTCAACGTCTCCACATCATCGCTCATAGTGCGCGTCTCTGAGATGTTTCTAGCCTTCAGTGACAGCATTTCCTCGCTCAGGAACCCCTGGTCCGATTTGTGTCGAGGTGGCTGCCCCACCGACTGGTCCTCCTCTCCCGAGACGTGGACATTAGGGAGAGAGGTCTGTGAGAAGCGGGGATTGGCGTATGGTTTCTGGGATGCTGGAGATTGAAGAGCTGACTCCAGAAGAGGTTTAGACGATTCGTCCGGCTGATCATCTTCATTGTCTTTGTATTTTGAAGCATTTTTACTCCTCAAGTGTGGATCATCGCCGTAGCTAGAGTTCTCATCTTTGGTATTTTCTTTTCCACTTTGCCTTATAACGGTATTTTGTGATTGCATGTTTGATTCATTGGCAGTGAGTTGGGAAGCAGGACTTGAAGATGGTGTTGAAGAAGCTGGGAGTAGTCTTGATGTCTCTAAGGCTTGCTCATCCTCTTCCTCATCACCGCCTCCTTTGTCCTCTTTGATCTTCAATCCACAATCTATGCTCACTGCTTCTTTAATGCTGCTTCCTCTCAATCTCCCTCCAGAACTTGTTCGTCCTCTGCTGTTTCCCACTTTGTCAGCGGCCTCGTCTCCAGTCGCCGTCTTCTTCTCCTTCCCTTGCCATTGAACCTTCAGATTGACGGCATCCATCTGGACCTCAGTGGAGTGATCTGAGAGGAGATTGGTCACCACATCAAGGCTCTTCCTGGAAGGATTGCTCTTGACAGATGAGGAATGGTCAGAATGCTGGCGAGAGAAGCTGTTATTGGATGTGGTGACATTGGACTCACTCTGTAAGGAGATGTGGCAGTTCCAGCCGGCCTCTAAACCCATTTTCTCAGAGAATACCTGCACCAAAGAGAAATTCCAGACTACATGGCATTGAACAAGTTTATGTCTACCATGCTCCTTATGGGGCAGAGGGTAATCTCTCCCACAATGTTCTCATACTTTAACCCTTTCATGCACCATTTATTTTAGTGATAAATTGATCATATGGACACATTAATTGTAACTTGGATTTTTTTGCAAATGGCAATCCCCCCCAAAACAGGTCAAAATAGCACCCTCAAGCCTCAAGAGTCCTCTTTCCCATTCTGAAAACTGTGTAGCCATGCGATCTTTATTTTTCTGAAGGGATTTAACCCGGTTGCTAGCGACCCGTCGGTGCATGAAAGAGTTAACACACTATTTTCCTCTTGTACAGATGTACCCCCTCTTAAGTCCTCTAAAAAATTCCTGAGAGTTTAAGCACACATTGAAGACACAATAAGGGGGGTACACCATGCCCCATATCGAGCACCAAATGAGTATATGTTGTGGCATTCTCCAAGAGCAACTAAGTCATGTCGCTGTTCTCTGTTGAAAGTATTCAACTAACAAGTTATATAAGGATGTGGGTTCCAATCCTTGCTTGGATTATCATGGCATTTGTTTCCTCGGGAAAAAAACAATGTAAATAATAATAAATAATAACAAAACTTATGATGTGCACACAACCAACCTTAGAGTGCCCAAGGCGCCTAAAAGAATACAATTCTAAAAGCTATACAAAAACTTAGAAATACAAACATGGGAAATGACTAGAGACATCAAATGCGTTTTGAAATGTATGATTTAAAATTGAATTGTAAGGTGGTCATTCAGTGGACTAGAAATATAAGTAACCATGGGGTAATCGTAGGCAGAAGTAATTTTCTTAAAGCAAATTCAAGTCCTTTTCAAACACTCATCTCTTATACTTGTACATGATCCTTTATTTTATATACATGTTTGTTTCTTTGTCTCAGTTTGTTGCAGTTCTTATTGTCCAGTCATTTATGGCATGTAACCCTGTTATTGACCGATGAGCCACACTGGTAAAAGACCTCGTCTCTGTATACTTACTCTACTTCTGAGTTCTTGATCCCTTGAGAAATGAACAAAGCGAATGCAGGCGTGGTCCAGGTTTTCAATCAGGGCAACAACGTCCGACTTGGCTTGGTAGTTCATGGCAACCATGCCAATAAAAATCTGACCGCACTGCGCTCTGCAAGTGAAGACAAAAATATTGGGCTATCTTATTAAGAGAGAGGTTGAGACTACGATACTTCCTTGCCTCCTCCTACCACATGGTTTCCAATCTCTATCAACCCTCTTTATAACCTTGGACATACTCAAGACATCAAAGCTTGCCAAGTTTACAGCAGAGTCTAGACCATCTACTTCTGCCCCCACCCCCAAGAAAACCTGATGCAGCCATTTTCAATACATAAAGTGTTGCCCTCATATCCATTATCCATGGTAGATTAAAAACAGTGATTCTACCCTCCTTCCTCTAGAATTCTCCGACCCCCTATGACATCCCCTTTCTTCTCTAACAAACCTGAGGCAATCCCAACATCTATAGTGTTGCCCATCTTATTAATGACAGAGTCTAAACACTGCCCATACCGATCCTAGTACACGGGACCTGTGGCTTAATGTCCCTTCCGAAGGACAAAGCAATTATGGTAAAGTATCTTCATCAAGGATACAAGTGTCCCTACCGGGACTTGAACCCACACTCTGCTGATCAGAAACACCAGAGCTCGAGTCTGGTGCTCTTAACTGCTCGACCACGACACGCCACAAACCTCCAGGGTGTTACCCATGTTACCCATAACAAAGTCTACTACTTCCTCCCCTTTCCGACTCCAGCCTCCCCCCCCCTCCAGCCTCCCCCATCCTCCCAGTGTTTTCTGACGAACCTGAGGCATTCTCCAACATCTGTTGTGTTGCCCATCTTATCCATGGCCGAGTCAAGACTGTGGTACTTCCTTCCTTGTTCTCCACCCTCTCCCTCATTGCCTTCTTTCCTTTTCCTCTGCTGGTGAGCTGCAGTCATGTCAACATCCCACGAGGACCTACAAATAAAAGAAAATTCTGAGCATCATCTGCATAATTCATTAGATTCTCACATTACCATAACTTTAACGCAAGTATGGAGCCTGTTCTCTGATTAATATTAATCGGGAGAAATTGTTGCACGCTGTGGCGGGATCCAAGGTGTTTTGTACACCCGAGGGGCAAATGGCACCCGAGGCGAACAATTGTTTTGTTATAACATGGTTATAGAGTCCTCTTCTGTCTTCAAACATTGTTATGACTAAAGTTGGCATGGTTTAATAAACAGACGAACAGTTCTTAAAATTAAACAATTTTCACTGTTCCCTCGAGCCCGGGGCTGTTTCTAATCGTACAAGGCACTGTAAATCGACCAACAGTGGGGACGATCAAGGTAATGTATCCCTCGGGATACATCACTCATGTTACCCCCATGCGATGTACATGATGCGTAGAGCGCATCCTTAAAAATAAATATAGACGCTAGCAATGCACATCCTTTTTTATGGATAACGCAGTACGCAATATGCGTGTATTTTCATTTTTACACGTTGCATGTTACGCACAACGCATGACGGACACATGGATTTCCGGTCAAGACATGTTACATGCGTCTTTGTATCACATCACGTAATTGGTTCTCGACCAATAACAATTCCCAATCTGTTACCGTGGTATAACAATAACATTTGTTGTCTTGTAAACCAAAGTTAAAATGCATTAGAACAAAATCGCTTGGGTTTAAAAAAAACAAAAAACTTTTAAGCTCTGCTTATACCTTGCAATACCGAAGCTATCAAATTCAGCTGGTAGTTTGCCATTCTTTCCCCCAGTTGGTAACTCTATGTAGAGATCATCAAAGTACTGAGCCATGGAGTCCACCATGGGTTGGTAGGAAAGAGCAAAGCAGTAAGACGACAGCGCAGCTCGCTGGTAGAAGTCTAGAATCTTCTTTCTGAAAAACAAACGGGCAAAGCAATTCCTTTAAGTGTTTTCTATAATAAACCAATTTATTCTTTACAGATTTGTCACCCCGAAGCTTATTTGGATAAATAGTTGTATAGGTTTTCCTAGTCAACTTCATGGATGTTTCCCTGATTTATTCAAAGTAGGGTTTTATTTTTGAATTTTGTTTTTGTGCAGGTATGATTTTGTTTTTCTCATTCAGGTTCGCTTCTGTCATTCTATTTCATTTATAGACATTCTCGACCACATTTTTCAGTTGAATTTCTACTACCTATAATTGATTTTGAATGGTTGACCAGCCTCTTGCTGTTGGCTTTTACAAAATTGAATGATCTTTGCAACATAGGGAATTTAAATGATTTTATTTGACAAGTGAATGCTAAACTTGTCGAAATTGAATTACTCATTTTGACTGTTGAATGCTGACGCAACGAAACATTCATCTTCAAACGAAATTGAATGAGCCGGGTATTAAATTAAATGAATTTGTGTTGAAATTGGCCGGGAAAACCAATAATAAATCAATCATCCTTATTTAATTGCGAAGCAATCAATTTAAAGTTTGTTCAATGTGATGTGATCAGCGGCTAGGTTTTTTGTAAGTTTTCAGTGGTTCCAAATTGCTTTTGAGTAAACACCTGATATGGTGTTTACCGGTACCCTGGTCTCCGTATGTCTGTTATTTTGTAGATGAGATACTTCATAGCCTAGCTCCGAGATTCAACTTGTTGAGGCAAGCTGCTTTCCTTAGTGAGGGTGGTACCTCTATGGGAAAACTTTAAATTTTAAAGGGGACATTTCCATGAGCATTATGGTAAACACCAGGGGTAGAGAGGCCCCTTTAAGATAAAAAATATCTTCACCTGTCGTTATCATCTAAAGGGCAGAGGTCAGATCCATCCCAGAAGTCTGTGCAGAGACTGAGGACTAACTCAGCCGTTCCCTCCGTCAGCAACTGGTTGGTGCCTAGAGTAAAAATGTCATAAATGCTTATAAGTATGTGCAGTCATTCTTACAGCGATAAGGCCACTTTTCCCGAGGAAAGTGCACTTCCATAAGATTACAAGCTGGGGGGGGGGGGTCAGGTTGTCTTGGTGGTTTCTTTTCTACTTTTCAACTCTGTGGACCTTGTGTTCCAATCCTGCCTTGGACTGGTGCCTTGCATATAGATTGGCTCTACAGTCCCTACCTGATTGCATGTGTTTTCCCCATTTTCTTCTCACCCATACACTCTTGCTTTACTGAGATGTAGAACAGAGAGACATTCCAACAGCTTTATTCCACGTACTGCATCTCTTTGGAACTCCTTGCCTGATGCATGATTCCCTCCACCCTACAATCAGTCTGTTTTAAGAGGAATATCAATTCCTACCTTCAGCTCCCCTGAGTTATTTTCACCTTTAACACTTTTCTTTTTCTTGTAGCCCCTTACCAAGAGTGGCTTTTAGCCTTGTTTGGGGCAAACTTGCATTACAAAAAAATAATTTAAAATTTGGGGGACTTTCCCTCCCCGTCTACAATTGGACATTTCTTCATCATCTTCTGCTTCGATGGTGAATTATTCATCCATTTATTGGTGCTTATACTGTTGGATGTGTAATAAAACGAGATGACTACAGGGAATTTCTTGAGAAACACAAGGCAAAGACCATTCAAGGCAACGTCTGACTTTGCCTCCTTGATATCTCATGCCCAAATTATTGCAAACATTTGCAACTGCAGTTTGTCAAAAAAGAGGAAAGTGCTAGCCAAATCAAGAATTTGTGTTATTCAATTTTCAATGGCACAGCTGAGAAACCAAAAACCAAGGATAAAATACACGTCTTGGCGATATCTTAATTTGCTCCTCTCTTCTGCATTTCAGCTGATGTTAAGGATGCACCGCAAATCTTGCGGCTGTTTAATAATACTTTATCACACCCAATGGGCATATCAAAGTGCTCAATATTTTTTCATGCAAGGTATGTGGAGCTATGTTTTGAAGTATGAGAGCTATTAATTTATAGCACCATGTAATGGTTTACAAGGTGCTGTGCTGTGGTGCATTATGGTGCCGATCAAACCAGAAACACCGGGGCAAACCCCTTCTCTTTATGATAAGTGCACTGGGTTCTTTTTTGTGCCTTACACAATCACGGGACCTATGGCTTTACGTTCCGTCCGAAGGACACAGCAATAATGGTCAAGACACAAGTGTCACGACCGGGACTCGAACCCACACTCTGCTGATCAGAAACACCAGAGCTTGAGTCCAGTTCTCTCAACCGCTCGGCCCATTGCAGCCGCTATGGGCATTTTGGTACAAGCCACTTGTGGTCACTGTGGTCTCTTAAGGGTTAAGGATGCATTGACTGTTCCACCCACCTCCTCTTGAGTCTTTCATGAGCACAGACAGGATGTGTGGTAGCGGGGTACGTTTCTTGATGAAGGAGCGCGCCTTGTGGAGGTGGCGACTGTGGTTCTCGTCTCCATCTGGATGCTAAGCAAGAAAACACAAACATACCCCACAGATGAGGCAAAGGTGACTTGTGTAATGTTGATTTGATCTTAATAAATCATAAAAGGGAAACTTAATAATACAAAATTGTGACAAAATGTTACAAAATAACACATTTTAAATTGTACCAAAACTTTATCATCCATCGTTAAAAATCATAAAAAGCAGGGGAAAAACAGAGGTATCACAAACCTATTTATTACTGAGCCAGCTTTCTCAATCAGAGCATACTGACCGAACGTCAAGTTGTTACACCACAGAACCACCACAACTCATGAGAGAGATTTCATGTACATGGTGTTAACGCAAACCTTAATAGAACCTATTAGTTGTGTGTACAGGAGAGTATTTCAAAAAAATGCAACCTTATTGACAGTATGGGTTTTGAGGCATTGCATGGTGAGGTATCAATGTATATTCAGTTTGCAGTAACGCCATGTGTATATATCTACTTTGCTGTGTGGATTTGTTCTTAAGAAAACACAATGGGCAGCCCACCTCTAAGCCCATCAACCACAGTTCTCCTTTCAGAAGAACCAATCAGAGCGCAGTGCTAACTCTACACTAAAACCTCTGAATCCCTATAAAGAGATCGGCATCTTAAACACTCTTCAGTCTCCTGACGATGACTAGAGAAGGTTAGTCGAAACGTTGATACCAATTAAGAACTCACTCCGCGGTAGTGAAGTTAATAAGTCCCCTCGATCCACTAAGCGATTTCCTACCTCCCCAGGTAGTACTTAAAAAGCAAATAATTCAGAACTAAGTAGTCTCCCGAATTCTGAAATTTACTCCGCGGCAGTAGAATAAATAGCAAATTTTATTGGAAGTGCACTTTGCCAGTGGGTTGTATGATTTCAGTGTTGTTCTGATTGGATGATATGACTTTATTATTGGGTCCCTTACCACTGGTTGATACAGAGCCAGTTGTTGCTCTGTCTCATACATCTGTGTAGCTTGGTCTGTGAAGCCAATCAGGTAGGCTAGCTGGCACATACACCTTATGGGGTACACAAATAATGCACATCTTGAATAGGATGGTCCAAAATAATGAATGGCTTTAAATGGTCTGAAATACACAGATAAGTTAAAAGGGGAAGAGAAATGTCAAACTCAATTTTGTAATGTACTCAATAGATAGAGTTCTCAAGTGAGTGTGGGGGAAAAAAGTCTCTCCTCACGTAAAAATGGTGTAAATTGCAATTGCATTCGATACCCTTCCGGGGCAAAATTTGTCAACATCCAAAACATCCGATGAAATCATTCTGAGAAAAATGGGTCTGTACATTTTTGTACTGGGATGTTTTGGTTCATTCCTGACTTTCAATGATATTCAATCAAACCGGCCTTGAGTTTGACATTTCGACTGACGAGATATTCCTTCTTGGAATGAAAAGACCCATTAGTTTTTTGAAATCCAATGATATGTTTCAAATTTTACTCTGAAAAAGTCAGGAATGAACCAAAACATCCCTGTACAAGAATGTTCAGACGCATTTTTCTCAGAATGATGTCATTGGATGTTTTGTATTTTGACAAATGTTGCACTGGAAGGGTATCGAATGCAATGGCAATTTACACCATTTTAATGTGAGGTTAGAGACTTGTGTTTTTTCCTCACTCACATGAGGACTCTATCTATTGGAAAATGAGTACATCACAAAATTGAAAATTGACATTTCCCTTCCTCTTCAAGGAGATCAAACTGCCTATCATTATTTGGTCTTACCCCATACATCGATGTGTGTAAAGCACTGTTTACTCAGAACTTTCCAAAGTCCTTTTTTCCTCTAGCTACCGAGCAAGCTCTGGTGGTCTAGTGGAAAGACATCTGCTCTAGAATGCACCGGTCATGGGTTCGAATCCCACCCAAGTAATATGTCTCGAGAAAGTACGGAGTAAACAGTGCTTTACACACATCGGTGTATGGGTAAAACCAAATAATATTCTTTA
Source organism: Plazaster borealis (assembly GCA_021014325.1). Classification (NCBI taxonomy): domain Eukaryota; kingdom Metazoa; phylum Echinodermata; class Asteroidea; order Forcipulatida; family Labidiasteridae; genus Plazaster; species Plazaster borealis. Next base: position 26,824,605 of record CM037475.1, read on the forward strand.
TCCACGATGAAAAGTTAATATCTATACTACCTACAACTGTACATCATATGTATGTATGTACCTTCTATGGGCCACCCATGCAGGTAGTGATGTGTCCTCAGTGTTAACGATACTGTGTACATGGTTGAAGAAATGACTGTATTTCTCTACAGTATCAGGGTTACAGGTGTTTAGTAAGATATTCAATCCCTGTCAATAAATAAATCAATACAGTTAAATCCACAGTATATGCAGGTTTCTCCACCATTTAAAACTAGGAATTTGTGAAGTTTTTAAAAGGTCTGTCAAAGTGAGAAGCTAGACGGCGAGCAGACAGGATGATTAATTGCCATTGTTAAAGCAACTGTGATGGTTTTATTTACTTTAATTGAAATGACTTACATGGAATGCGTTCCACCTTGAAACGTTGCCAACGTTTGCGCACGTTTGCGTGGAACGAGTTTTGCGCCGCCAACGTTGGCGTAGTTAGCAACCATAGGTGAATGTATATCTGAGGTGTTGGTGTGTGGTTTTAAAATGGCGGTCAACAAGATTCTTGTCACGAAAACAATTATAACATGTTTCAGTGATTGATAACGCAGTCAGGTGGAGTTAAAATAACAACTTAATTAGTTGATGTCGTGATGTACAAACGAGGACTAAAATATATCTACAATACAGCAAAAAACAAGTTACAAAAAATAAAATACATACGGTGTCGCCATCTTCATTACAGAGTGCCGCCATATTGACATCACAAAAGGCGCAATCGTTCCGACGATCACAAGCATTTGTGCGAACGGTTGCGATCTGCTTGCACAAGTGGAACGCAGCCAAAGTGTAGCAGCAGTAAGGAAGAGTAAAAGTTCTATAAAGCATGACTGTTGAGAGCTGAAATTGAACTTCTTACCAATGGCTTCAAGGAATGGATGTGTCTCTCCCAGTTAGTTTCATCAAACATTAAACTTCGTGGGTTTTGCTAGAATGGAATAAAAAAGGATATTGACGTGAATTGTATTTCTGATTCACACCAGAAATACAATGAACAATTATCACCATGAACAACGTCACCTTTGGACAGACGTGTGTCCTTGTTAGCTGGCATAAGAAAAAAGTTGATATCCCCATGCATTGGAATAATACAGACGTAATTGAAACAGAAACAGAATCTAATATTTACGAAAACAAGTAATAAACCACAAGGGAAACTGACCGGGTAATTTAAAAAGACGATAGTTCTGGGATAGAGCGGGACTTGATTCAGCAGTCTCCAGATTAACGTGCCAGCGCTCTACCAACTGAGCTGTCAAGCCCTTTGTTGGCAGTCTCCCTATTTTGTCAATATCGTACGAAAACAGACACATCCAAAACTAATGACTTACTGTTGAGTTGACAGATAGTGTTAAAACCTCCGTGTGATATTCCGGAAAATAGTCTGCAGAAAAAATAAAGTGCAATCAAGAGTTATCTTAACTGTATCCATAGATTTCTCAGTCATTTTCAACAAAACGAATGTTCAATTTAGCGCCTATCAATGATGCAGTACAGGGTTTGCAATTGCTTAAAATTTGTCTTACATTGGTGCTGCTCAAAATTCTGGAATGATCATGTTCACCACTTGACGCCGGTGGCCGTGTTATCATGCACAGATTTTAAGGACTCTGGGTTCAAGTAAACACGCTTTCGTGTTGTCTGTGTGTGTGGATGGTTGACGTGACGACCCGCTCGGAAGATTCTCTGTGTGCCGAGCTCAACAATGGTTAAAATGTGGTCGAGAAGGATCTGCATGTAGCGTGCACCATGCATACACTAAGGGTGTGATGTTTGGTTGGCCGGGTGAACAAAATTGACAAAAGCGCTGGAATCAACGAACGAATTTGCCACACCTGCAAATGGAAAGCTTGGTTGAAAGCAAATTTGTTACTTTTAACTCATGTCTGTGCCATCATGTCTGTACAAGGTTCTTGTGCTCCCTCTGTTCTTGCCTATGCTTGTGTAATAGACCTTTATCATGGTGTGGCCATCTTGATTTTCTCCCATTCAAATCAATGTAACCAAACCGAGGCTGGAAGGAGAAATAGTCTGGTTCCTTTTTGTACAATGAATATTAGTATACAATGAATATTAGTATTCATTACTGTTAATGGGTACAGGGAACATAAACCAAGATGTGGCAGCATGATACAGATCTATTGACACCAGCTTGGCTTCCTCATTCTGCTGTCCTTATTTACATGTAAACATTTGTCCCTTCTCACCTTCATTGTCATGATGTTTCTCCGGAGGTGCTATGGTAACCCCCTTCTTGCCATGACCTTCACCGAGAAGTTGCTCGTCGCAGTTTGTGAAGACGGAACTAGTTTCCGAATCCGTCTCCTCCTTGTCATCTCGCAAGTTGCTCATGAAGAAGACTTTCTCGATGGTGGGGTCGGGATACGAGAGGATGCCGCGCTTATCCACGCAGCAAAGGGACTGAAAAGAAGAAGCACGGACAGATTGTGACGATTGCGCTGCACTTGATTCAACAGCCTTTTTGAAATGCTTTTCTTGTTCTGGCTCTGATGTTAGTAGGGAGAATGAGATTTATACACATCTGTGAATAAGCACTTGAACTTACAGTCATTGTGCCAAGACCTTGCAGAAGACTCGCCGATCGAGGAAGGTGGCTGGAAGGACCGAAAAATGCCGATCGGAAATGCTCCCACAGTTCAATAAAGGACAGCTTCTCATCCTAAATTACCAAAAACAACAAAATATCAAAAGTTTTGAAAGTTTGCACGGCACAAATCTCAACCTGAGGCTGGTCCGAATTATAGCTATGGCTACTGCTATGGCTGGATCGCACGCTGAAGTATAGGACGTCCTTAGTGTAAGGGGGGTCATTGCGCTGACAGAAGTTCCATGCGCCTTGCGCACTTGCGCGAGGCTCAAGATGTTTGTTTACATGTGTGTCGTCTTGTCCTTGTTTGTGCAGTTCATGTAAAAAGTTCCATTCAATTATAATCTGCTTGACTTCCAACATCTACTACATGTTTCATTACTTACTGGTTTCGCGGGCTTTGGGGTAGCGTGACCTTTTCACCACACCGCCTGCACAACTCTCAAAAGTTTGTGCAGGTGTTTACAGAAAAAGAAGGAATAAATTCCGGACCACCCTGGACACAAGCAGGGCCATTTTGAACCAGTGTGATCCTTGTTCGGTTGGACTCAGGCCCACTTCCTCAAGTAGGGTCAATCCTCTCACATTAGCAACACCCTTAGCAACAGAGACCTTGCAGCAGCAGCCAATCCCAATACAGCATAATAATAATACTAATACAAAGCATTTATATGGCGCTATACAAAGAACAGAGCGCCTTACAAAGGTAGGGAAACAAAAGAACACAGTCAATACAAAAACGAGACAAGCCAGAAACTAACAAAAACAGGAGCAAGTTAGGATGGTTCTGGAAACAGAAACGTCTTGAGGAGGCGTTTGAACACAGCCAACGACGCCGCTTCTCTTAGACTTGCTGGTAGCGTGTTCCATGAGCGGGGTGCAGCATAAGAAAGTTTTGCGATATAACCACTGCAGCATCTTTTAATAAACTGCAAAGAACCTAACCACTTAACAGTTCCACCAGTACGTCTTAATCATCTTCAAGAAGAGGCTACAATCCTTACCTCAACTTCTGTTTTTTCACCAAGTTCATCGTCGGGATACTCTGTGACTTCAGTCTGAAAAGCAATCATGAAGATGACTTTGTCAGTCCTAGACGGTATAACTAAACAGCCAAGTGTTTAATACACAATCAGAGCTTTAGATTTTGGATTATACCCCAGTGAGAGGCCATCACTGATACTCTTTCAGGCTCTTTCAAAATTGTGAGCACGTTCTGGTGGAAACCTTTTCTGCTCGGCGCCATGAGCAACGACCCTTGGAATGGCGCCATATAAATGTTACGATTGATTGATTGATTGCTTGATTAAGTCCTTTATGCATACGATGCAAAAAGCATATGCACTCAAACTGTTTGTGGTAACCCTGTCTCCCTTCATGACTATTTACCTGTGGCTACGTGTAGGGTTTCACTCTTCCTCTTGCATACATGTACAATACAGGCATGATATTTGGTCCTTGGGAAAAAAGTAGGAATATTCTATCCAGTACAAGGGCTGACCTACATGCACATGTACAGATGGTGAAGGCTTTAATAGAAATTTCACGCCAACCTCGTTCCCAGGGGTGATCGATCTCACTGCGCCATTTTTTCCCAGCATGGCTTGCTCGCTCAAAACCCCTGGAATTGGTACATTAAAACGTGCCAGAATCTGTCACATTTGAATTAGGCATGTGGCCAATCTATACTCAAGTATGGTAACTCTCAAAAGAGACAACAAGTCAAAAAGCAACTGGTCCCCTCTCATTCTTCTTTGATCTTGCGATATGTCTAACTGTATGCAGTTTGGTGTGACCGTGTAAAAACATGATTCATTTGAAATGGAATCGCGTTAAAATACTTGCATTTTGACACGCGCGTACTAAGCGTCCTACAAGCACCATACAAGCGCTCAAACGTTTTTAACAAGTGTTCAAGCAAAGTAGTCACTTTTGGGAGCCAATCAGCGTTTTTCTTGAGTACATCCCTACCAAGAGTTAGTGACGAGAGGTATCGAATTGGCGCGCTGCCCATGGTAGCGAGGCTGATTTCAGGCTATTTTATTACCATTTTTACATAGGCAAAAAAATCGGAAATCAGACTTCAGTAGGAAGAATATCATGCCTGACAATAAGGGCTACCATTAACATCATGTGTACAGCAGTTCCCTTTCCCGTGTTTCCCTCCGTTTTTCCCCATTAACACTGAACATTGGCAAGACGGTTTGAAAGTCCAGTGTGCTTGACCGCTTGGCCTCGACACGTCCATTAATTGGAGATGAAATCTCTCATCATTAATTCATTACTTTTTCATTTTCTTTTTCAGAAAAATTTGTGTACCTGCTGATTTGTGGCCTTGTGGAAGAGGGTAACAATCCGAGCATTACCGTAGCTGGTCAGAATAATCCACAGCAGAGGTAGAGACAATGACATCAGGGGTAGAATTGTATTCACCTGTTAATAATTAGTGTTGTTGATTTCAATCAACTTGGAGGTTTGCTGTATAACATCACAGAAATACATAATTCAGTTTGCAGTAACACCATGTGTATATCTACTTTGCTGTGTAGGTCTGTTCTTTGAGGACTTGTCTTGCTATTTATTCTACTGCCGCAGAGTAGATATCGGAATTCAGAGACTACTTAGTTATGAAAGGAACTGCCCTGCTTATTGACTACAACCTGGGCGGAAGGTAGGAAATCGGCCGGGACTACTACTTTCGCTTAGTGGATCAAGGGAACTTCTTGTTATTAACTTCACTGCTGCGGAGTGAGTTCTTAATTGGTCTCAACGTTTCGACTTGCCAGCTCTAGTCATTGTCTGATGATTTATTCGTACGTTTATGTGTAATTTTACCAAGAATCAATCATTTCATCATTCAAAAGCATTTCTAATGGCCGAATTGTTCCTGTTCTCGGTGCGTAATTATGGTGATTCTCGAAAGTGAACAACAAATTCCGGTGCTCTTACACAGAATCTTTGCTCTCTTGGCTTTGTTAAAGTCATGGTTTCTTTTATCAAAGAAAACTGATTCCAGCCATTCCGGTAAAATAATCCCATCAGGGTGGATGAGATAAAATGGAATGTCTTCGGCATTAACTGGTTTTAAAGATAGCATAATTTGCAAGTAGGAGTGGTGTTGTAATTGTTATACTGGTTTAATTTCACTCACCTGCAAGCTTATGATCATCTCCGCCCAGTCTCCAACGTCATCTCCAAGCAACGTAAAGCGCAGGACATTTACAAGCAATGACACCCCCTGAATAAACAATAAGAACACAAAACCAAACATGAACAACTGTTTGGTTTTTAAATCAGATTTTGTTATCCTAACATCTCAAAAGATCTGGCTAGTACTTGATAAAGAAACTTTTGCAAAGCCCCAATTTGTAGATGACACTGGCCCAATAACAAAGTATGAACCAAGCTCAGAATATTTCTGTATTTCTGTAGTTGCCAGAAATATAAAGACATTTACTTTGGCCAAAAATTCTGCAAATAACAATGTTTCAGTTTTGGGATGGAGAACAAAGAAAACTTGACTAGAACAGGATTTGAACCTGCGACCCCGCATTAACATGCTGGACCTCTACCAACTGAGCTATCTTTCCCTAATATTGGCTGTCTCTCTATTTTGTCAATATCTTTGTTCGGGGGGTGCCAGTCAGAAGCCATTCAACCTGTAACTACCGTACAACCTGGGAAGAGGCATAACAGGGATCACCTTATGGGGATGCAACATTTTTTATTTCAAACATCTTTTATTTCAGCACCTTGAGGTGGAACCGATCTGCAACTGTTTGAGCTTTATAAATCTCTCTTTATTATTATTATTATTAAGTAATAAACCACAAGGGAAACTGACTGGGTAAATTTAATTCAGTTTTGGAGTGAACAAGGAAACATATTAAGCAGAGATACCAGCTGTTCAGTGGATTCTTAAAATGACTTGTGTTGTCCGCAATTCCCAAAATGACAGAGACTTACCAGTGCAACGGCCAACACCCATCGCTCAATGATTGACACACAAACTAGACGTTTAATTTCTAGCACCGACGTCGGCTTACTATTGTATTTCTGTAGACAAGCTCTGCATATATAACAAGATATAATTGATACAATGAAGGTTTAAATTCACTTCTTAAAAAATCAATTCTTATAAGCTCACTGCATCATGCCGCTAATGGAGCAAGAACTTAGAAGGCTCTGTTAGCTTTTTTCTTGCTTGTTTTTATGATGTCTCTTTCCTAGTCTGGATTGCTTGCCCGTCTTGTGTATGTTTGTTTTGTTTTGGCTTTTTAGTTTTTGTTTGGGGCGTTTGCTTGTTTGTTGGGGGTGTTGGGATATTTGTTTTTGATCAATTTTATCATAATATTTTGTAATGATTTATAATAATAACTGCTCACAAAAAGTTAAGAAACTTTTTTTAATCAAGTATACTTTTATTATTTATTACTCTCTTTGTATATGTTATACATCAATGCAAAGCTGAAGTGTTCCTCTTTAAAATGATACCACATTTGCAATGATTACATGTTGCTGAATTTGGCTACATGAATGACAATGAGGCAAAGTCACAAATCAAATGTGCCAAAATTACCGTTATCTGTGCTAAACAGTCAATAGGTAATGATCAGCTCTTGGACCAAATGCCATCTTTCAAGATGATAACGCTCGCCCCCATCGAGCCTGACTGGTGACTGATTACCTGAATAATGTTGGGGTGCAATGGATGGATTGGCCCGCTAACAGTCCAGACCTGAATCCTCTGGAACATCTGTGGGACCAGCTTGGCCGCGCTGTCCGCGCCAGAACCACCAACACATCAACTGTGGCTGACCTAACCAGGTACTTTAATGAAGAATGGAACGCTATCCCCGGCAGCGGCGCATCACCAGACTTGTGTGCAGCATGAGAAGAAGGTGCCAGGCTGTCATCAACGCCTTCGGATCATCCACTCGTTACTGAACTTCTTGTCTCAATAAAGTGGATTAATATCACTAAGTTGTCTTGCTTGTTTGAATTACAGTGTCAATTTGTTTGTTCACAAAGTAACACAAAATTGCTAATTTTGGTACATTTGATTTGTGACTTTGTCTCATTCTCATTAATGTGGCCAATTCCAGCAACATGTCATCATTGCACATTTGGTATCATTTTAAAGAAGAACACTTCAGCTTTCTATTGATATGCAACATAATACAAGAGGGTAATAAATAACAAAAATATACATGATTAAAAAAAGTTTCCTAACTTTTTGTGAGCAGTTTAGTATATTAGATTTTTATGCCAGGGGCTTGTGGAAGACACATCTTTTTTATGACAGTTTTTTTTACACTTCTGTACTTCCCTGAACTACTCCTGGTCAAGATATTTATGTTGTCCGAAGATTTAAAATAAAAATAAAATAAATAAAACTAAGGTCGGCCCAACCATACTCGTGAAACCATCCCAGTCAAACTAACATGCAAACCGTTTTAGCCATTTTACCCCAAACATAAAGTTATCAACTCCCAAAACAGAATATTTAAGGCCCTGTGCGTGGACTATTGAAAAAAAAAGCGGAAAAAACAACATGTAAACATTTTGTGATCGTCCATTTTTAAAAAGGCGGAAGTAAAAATTTGGCACAGTCAATGAAAAAGCGGATATCCGCTTAAAAACCGAGATTTCACAGGCCTGATATTTCCAACACTTCTTCTCCATCAACTCTTTTTCCTTTTTATTTCATTGAGATTGCAACCTGATAATTTTTCATAATATTCCCACATCTATAAGAAAAAATTTACCCCCAGAAATATTGTACCTTACCTTAGATATGGAATGTAAGGTGTGTCCAACACAAGACATTTGACAGGCTTCCGAGGTTGACGTGCCGCTGGGTTACTGCTGGGCTCAAAGGCTGCCTGGTCAAATCTCTGTCCTTTTTGTAGAACTGAATCATTGTCCTGTATATAACAAATGGTCAGGGGCATGACAAAAAGACAAATAATAATAATAATAATAATAATAATAATAATAATAATAATAATACGCAGTTCTTATATAGTGCTCAGTATTTTTCCTACAAGGTAAGTGGAGTTACGTGTTGAAGTATGAGACCTATTCCTTTGCATAGCACCATGTAATGGTTTACAAGGTGCTGTGGCGCAATATGCAGCCAATCAAACCAGGAACACCGGGGCGAACCCCTTCTCTTTACGATAAGTGCACTGGGTTCTTTTACGTGCATTACACACAACACACTGGACCTACGGCTTAACGTCCCATCCGAAGGACGAAGCATGTGGTTAAGTGTCTTGCTTAAGGACACAAGTGTCACGACCGGGATTCGAACCCACACTCTGCTGATCAGAAACACCAGGGCCCAACTTCATAGAGCTGCTTAAGCAGAGAATTATGCTTAACAAAATTCTGCTAAGCAAAAACAAGCAGGATACCAGTCACATATTGTACATGTGACATGGTATTTCAGCTGGTAACCTTATTCTGGTAAGCATAATTATGGTGTGCTTAGCTACTTTTTGTGCTTAAGCAGCTCTATGAAATTTGGCCTTGAGCTTGAGTTCGGTGTTCTTATCCGCTCGGCCACGACACGCCACAATGGTTTTATGGCTGGACTCCAATCTTTGCACCATGATTTTAACAAACTTTGATCGAACATCTTTCTCCAAAAATAATATAATCTCAAGGGGTATATCATTTTGGAATAACCTTAACATGAATCTGAAGGAGCCTCAAACAATACAGTCCTTTTCCAAGAAGTCTAAAACAATCCTTTTTACAAATGTATTAGAAACTTAATAGATTATTGTATATGTTCACATATATGAGGACAGCCTATGACTTCTCTATGGTCAGAATTAGTCCAGGACAACCAGCGGATAAGTACCGTCGAGGACAAGCTTTTTTACCCCCTTTTTACCCGCTGTTAATTCACCTTGTTTGAATATTTTGAAATTGGGTGTTGGAGAAAACATGGAAGAGGTTCACAGCGTCTGGGGTTACATTTGTTTACAAACCGCAGAGACTTAAGTCGCTATCTACTGGAAAACAAGCAGGGGGTCTCTATATGTTTCACTAAAAAAATCACACTACACATCTTAAATTATAATGACCTCCAAACCTTCAAGATTGCTCCAAAACCACAAGTTTGTCTACACTACAGTGTACATTTAATCAGCAAGTCAAACCTCAGAACGCTCAGCGGGGTGCATTGGCATAGGTCTTGTCTTTAGTGCATCGGAGAACTGTGTGCCTTTCAGCGAGTAAACCCATGTCTCTCATAGAAATACAGTCCGACGGAAATCCAACAAAAATTTGACATCGGAGAATTGTTATCCGACTACCTGTCCTGGATTAATTTTGACAAGACCCCTTACTACTACTACTACTACTACACTACTACTACAACAACTACTATTACTATAAAAAAAAATTGTTTCCCTGCCAATAGAAAAAAGAACTTCTCAACAGTCCTCTTTCAATCTTACCTCAAAATGACAAACGGTTGTCGGTGCTGCTTGCCCTGGACTCAGCAGTATGACATCACCCTTGACCAATAAGGGCGTGGGTAGATTGATCAAATGACCATCCCGATACGTCCACTGCTCTGTGATTGACTGAGTGGTCGGCCGGAACAGCGGCTCGTAGATTTCTATTGGCCAGTGGACCTCACAGGCTAGAAGACCTATGTATTGGTGAAGCACAAGTACGGTAAAAACATTTTTTTCTTGTACAAAGTCTGACAATTATTTAGTGCAACTTGTGGTGGCAAGGAGAAAAGGCTGGCTTACTTTGTTACATCACGCAGTTGGTTATGATTTGATTGTTGGTGTGTCGTGGCCGAGCGGTTTAGTGCATCGGACTCAAGTTCTTGTGGCTAAGTCATCAGGGTCTGGGTTTGAATCCCGGTCATGACACTTATGTCAATGAGCATGACACTTAACTATAATTGCTTCTCATCACCAAGGGGTAAATGGGTACCTGTGAGGGCAGAGAAGGTACTTGTGATTGATTTAGCTTCTTGCACTACATACTTGGCTGCATAGGCTGTATACTCCCCAGGTAGCTGAGATGGTTTAAGGAATGAAATATATGGCCCAGTGACCAGGGGGTAACAATGTTTGAAGAGCAGTAATCGTTCTTTGGATTTGCACTGTATAAGAGCCGATATTATTATTATTGTTAATCTAACAAAGACGGCCATTTCTGTGATGAAGTTTTAAACCTCAGTACGTAATCAGACCTTTTTCTCAATGTAAGAGTAAAAATGCCCCAAACCACTCGATAACAATCAAACCTCTATATCTTAAATCTTTTTGAGTTGACCTAACAAAAATTGACTAGAGCAGAACTTGAACCTGCCACGTATGGATTAACGTGCCAGTGCTCTACCAACTGAGGTATCTAGCCCTATGTTGGCGGTCTCCCTGTTATGTAAATTATCTGTGTACTGGGGTGCCAGTCAGAAGCCATTCAACCTGTAACTGCTGTATAGCCAGGGATCACACCCAAGTTTACGATGCAACCTGGGAAGCGGCAGCCAGGAGATCACCCTAAGAGGCAGCGACTTTATATTTCAAATATCAAGTACCCAGTCAGTTTCCCTTGTGGTTTACTACATCATAAAAAGAGTAATAAAGATAATTGTTACTTAGTATTCATTTTATATGTCATTTAAATGTAAAGCTTAAGATTAATTTCTCTATTAGCTGCTGGTCCCCTGCACAGTGAAAGATCTCTGGATCCCAACTATAGTTTGGCCGTCCCAACTGTAACACTCTAGTTGTGGGACTGGTCCCAACTACAGTTGGGACGAATCTCAAGTTGGGACAAAACAGTGCTACTAGAGAGCTTAGATACAACTACACTGTGAAAGATCTCTGGATCCCAGCTATAGTTGGGCCGTCCCAACTATAAAACTCAAGTCGTGGGACCGGTCCCAACTACAGTTGGGACGAATCTCAAGTTGGGACAAAACAGTGCTACTAGAGAGCTTAGATACAACTACACTGTGAAAGATCTCTGGATCCCAGCTATAGTTGGGCTGTCCCAACTATAAAACTCAAGTTGTGGGACCGGTCCCAACTACAGTTGGGACGAATCTCAAGTTGGGACAAAACAGTGCTACTAGAGAGCTTAGATACAACTACACTGTGAAAGATCTCTGGATCCCAGCTATAGTTGGGCCGTCCCAACTATAAAACTCAAGTCCTGGGACCGGTCCCAACTACAGTTGGGACGAATCTCAAGTTGGGACTGAACAGTGCTACTAGAGAGCTTAGATCTAACTACACAGTGAAAGATCTCTGGATCCCAGACGGCCCAACTGTAACACTCAAGTTATGAGTTATGAGTTATGAGTTATGGGACCGGTCCCAACTATAGTTTTCAAGTTGGAGTGAAACAGAGAGTTTCGATCCAACTACTCACCTCTAAGTTTGTGCAGTACGTCTTTAGTGTGATTCACAACCTCCCGTTCTCTCAGGTGTTTATCCCACCTCGCCACCGACAAATTGATAATGATGAGGAAAATCAGAACAATCAGTTCCAGTATCAGAGACCTATCGTCTGAAGCCGCTGCAGTGATGATCATGAAGAGCACTGCAACAATCATGACGGCAGCGCTACTCCAATGCAGCACGCTGTCTGTGGAAAGGGTTAAGCTCGGACGCTGCTTGAGACATGAGGCAATCGAGCGGCTGCTACGGAGTCGTTCCTCGTGGGACTTCAACTCATCTTCGATGGCGTTGCCAAGCTGCTGGAGAGCGATGCTGGTGCACAGGCCCACGGGCTCAGCCCTGTTCATCTGCAACAATTTTCATAAAAAGGTTTTGTAAAGTCACATCATGAGAAGCAGCGTTCTCCCTTAACAGTGGTCTGCTGGCAAAATTCCTCCTTGGAATGTAAAGACCCAGTAGTTGTTGAAATCCAATGGCGTCACATTTCAAATTTCGCTCAGAAAAAGTCAGAAATGAACCAGAACATCCCTGTACAAAAATGTACAGACCCATTTTTCTCAGAATAATGTCATCAGATGTTTTGGATGTTGACAAATTTTGCACTGGAAGGGTATTCGAATAAAATGGCAATTTACACCATTTTAACGTGAGGTTAGAGAATTTTTTTCCCTACTCACATGAGAACTATATCTATTGGAGAATGAGTACATCACCAAATTGAATTTGACATTTCCCTTCCTCTCTAAGGAACTCTTAGTTCTTACCATAGGCTCCATAGTGACGTAGTGACTGCACTGCACAATCTGTGCTGTGTCAAATTTCACTGATCATCTTTAAGACTAACTAGGATACTCGGACATTGATGATGATACTAGATGACCTGCGAGCACCTGAAAAACAAAATTCCTATAAGGTTAACTTAAAATTAAAGTTGTTTTTTTTAACATCAATGTTTATGGAGAAGTGGTTCTACTCCAGGTTTTTGGCACTTGTGTCCTTGAGCAAGATACTTTACCATAATTGCTTTGTCCTTCAGATGGGACATTAAGTCGTAGAACGTAGGTCCCGTGTACTGGGATTGGTAGTGCACGTAAAAGAACCCAGAACGCTTATCGTGGAAGAGTAGGGGTTAACCCCGGTGTTTCTGGTTCACATAGCAAGCACCCTTGTTTACAGATTTTCTCAGGCTTGCCCCTTATGAGCATATGTAGCTTTAAAATAGGTAGCGCGATATTGACATTCCTATTGTGGCGGCACACAAAAAAGAGGTTTTTCAAATTAATGTTGCTTTGACCTAACATGCTGTCTGAGCTTCAAATTACTCCTGTAGGTCAATAAAACTCTCTTCTTTCATAATCTTTTCGAAAAAAGGCAAAACTTTACCTCACTTTTTCATACACCAAAAGATTCAGAGCATGGTCAGCAACGCGACTACCGCAAGTGCAGCCATTTTTGAACTTTTTTGACAGACTACATGGGGTCAACATTTTTGATTAATACCGCCCTCTCTTGACTTCTAATCGAAATATACTGCCATCTATTGATAGAGAGAGGTTCGGAAAGTTTATGGCGCTTTTTGGTGAGGGAATAAGGTTTTTATGTATTTTTTTACCATTTCGGGCCAAAATTTGGTAAAAATTTCATATTTTTCAGGAATTTATACATAGGCCTACAGCGAATGCGGGGTATGCTGTATAACCTATATCAGTAAATCCCTTGTCCCTTTTTGAGTAAGAAAAGTCGGATTTTGTTCCTGCGCGAGGTCACACATTCAATTTATGATTGTTTTAATTAAACCTAGTACTTGGTAAAATTTCATTTGGAACCTCTGGAGTGTATGTTAGAGATATGGCTTGCAAGGGTTGATGAGCTTTATTAGTTTGGGTGGTCTGAATTTAACAATCTCCTTGACTCAGTTGGCGACCAGAAGAGTACAAGGTGTAAGGTGTCTTTTTGAAGGCATAAGTCATTAACGTAGCGTGTCGTGGCCGAGCGGATAAGAACACCGAACTCAAGCTCTGGTGTTTCTGATCAGCAGAGTGTGGGTTCGAGTCCCAGTCATGACACTTGTATCCTTGAGCAAGATACCTTACCATAATTGCTTTGTCCTTCGGATGGGACATTAAGCCGTAGGTTCCGTGTACTAGGATTGGTAGTGCACGTAAAAGAACCCAGAACACTTATCGTGGAAGAGTAGGGGTTTAACCCCGGTGTTTCTGGTTCACATTGCAAGCACCCTTGTTTACGGGTTTCCTCAGGCTTGCGACCTACAGTGATTAAGTTCACTTGTGAGGCATCCTTGGTTTCATTACCAGAAAAAAAAAAATAATAATAATAATACATGGGGTCAACATTTTTGATGAATACCACCCTCTCTTGACTTCTAATCGAAAAATACTGCTATCTATTGATAGAGAGAGGTTCGGAAAGTTTATGGCGCTTTTTGGTGAGGAAATAAGGTTTTTATGTATTTTTTTTACCATTTTGGGCCAAAATTTGGTAAAAATTTCATATTTTTCAGGAATTTATACATAGGCCTACAGCGAATGCGGGGTATGCTGTATAACCTATATCAGTAAATTCCTTGTCCCTTTTTGAGTAAGAAAAGTCGGATTTTGTTCCTGCGCGAGGTCACACATTCAATTTATGATTGTTTTAATTAAACCTAGTACTTGGTAAAATTTCATTTGGAACCTCTGGAGTGTATGTTAGAGATATGGCTTGCAAGGGTTGATGAGCTTTATTAGTTTGGGTGGTCTGAATTTAACAATCTCCTTGACTCAGTTGGCGACCAGAAGAGTACAAGGTGTAAGGTGTCTTTTTGAAGGCATAAGTCATTAACGTAGCGTGTCGTGGCCGAGCGGATAAGAACACCGAACTCAAGCTCTGGTGTTTCTGATCAGCAGAGTGTGGGTTCGAGTCCCAGTCATGACACTTGTATCCTTGAGCAAGATACCTTACCATAATTGCTTTGTCCTTCGGATGGGACATTAAGCCGTAGGTTCCGTGTACTAGGATTGGTAGTGCACGTAAAAGAACCCAGAACACTTATCGTGGAAGAGTAGGGGTTTAACCCCGGTGTTTCTGGTTCACATTGCAAGCACCCTTGTTTACGGGTTTCCTCAGGCTTGCGACCTACAGTGATTAAGTTCACTTGTGAGGCATCCTTGGTTTCATTACCAGAAAAAAAAAAATAATAATAATAATACATGGGGTCAACATTTTTGATGAATACCACCCTCTCTTGACTTCTAATCGAAAAATACTGCTATCTATTGATAGAGAGAGGTTCGGAAAGTTTATGGCGCTTTTTGGTGAGGAAATAAGGTTTTTATGTATTTTTTTTACCATTTTGGGCCAAAATTTGGTAAAAATTTCATATTTTTCAGGAATTTATACATAGGCCTACAGCGAATGCGGGGTATGCTGTATAACCTATATCAGTAAATTCCTTGTCCCTTTTTGAGTAAGAAAAGTCGGATTTTGTTCCTGCGCGAGGCCACACATTCAATTTATGATTGTTTTAATTAAACCTAGTACTTGGTAAAATTTCATTTGGAACCTCTGGAGTGTATGTTAGAGATATGGCTTGCAAGGGTTGATGAGCTTTATTAGTTTGGGTGGTCTGAATTTAACAATCTCTTTGACTCAGTTGGCGACCAGAAGAGTACAAGGTGTAAGGTGTCTTTTTGAAGGCATAAGTCATTAACGTAGCGTGTCGTGGCCGAGCGGATAAGAACACCGAACTCAAGCTCTGGTGTTTCTGATCAGCAGAGTGTGGGTTCGAGTCCCAGTCATGACACTTGTATCCTTGAGCAAGATACCTTACCATAATTGCTTTGTCCTTCGGATGGGACATTAAGCCGTAGGTTCCGTGTACTAGGATTGGTAGTGCACGTAAAAGAACCCAGAACACTTATCGTGGAAGAGTAGGGGTTTAACCCCGGTGTTTCTGGTTCACATTGCAAGCACCCTTGTTTACGGGTTTCCTCAGGCTTGCGACCTACAGTGATTAAGTTAGTTTGTGAGGCATCCTTGGTTTCATTACCAGAAAAAAAAAAAAATAATAATAATACATGGGGTCAACATTTTTGATGAATACCACCCTCTCTTGACTTCTAATCGAAAAATACTGCCATCTATTGATAGAGAGAGGTTCGGAAAGTTTATGGCGCTTTTTGGTGAGGAAATAAGGTTTTTATGTATTTTTTTACCATTTTGGGCCAAAATTTGGTAAAAATTTCATATTTTTCAGGAATTTATACATAGGCCTACAGCGAATGCGGGGTATGCTGTATAACCTATATCAGTAAATTCCTTGTCCCTTTTTGAGTAAGAAAAGTCGGATTTTGTTCCTGCGCGAGGTCACACATTCAATTTATGATTGTTTTAATTAAACCTAGTACTTGGTAAAATCTCATTTGGAACCTCTGGAGTGTACGTTAGAGATATGGCTTGCAAGGGCTGATGAGCTTTATTAGTTTGGGTGGTCTGAATTTAACAATCTCTTTGACTCAGTTGGCGACCAGAAGAGTACAAGGTGTAAGGTGTCTTTTTGAAGGCATAGGGGCCTAAGTCATTAACGTAGCGTGTCGTGGCCGAGCGGATAAGAACACCGAACTCAAGCTCTGGTGTTTCTGATCAGCAGAGTGTGGGTTCGAA
The DNA here is from genome assembly GCA_021014325.1 of Plazaster borealis. Lineage (NCBI taxonomy): Eukaryota > Metazoa > Echinodermata > Asteroidea > Forcipulatida > Labidiasteridae > Plazaster > Plazaster borealis. The sequence goes on from CM037475.1 coordinate 26,841,348, forward strand.
TCCCAGTCGTGACACTTGTGTCCTTAAGCAAGACACTTAACCACATGCTTCGTCCTTCAGATGAGACGTTAAGTCGTAGGTCCCGTGTGTTGTGTAATGCACGTAAAAAAAAACTGTACACTTATCGAAAAGAGAAGGGGTTCGCCCCGGTGTTCCTGGTTTGATCGGCAGCATATTGCGCCACAGCACCTTGTAAACCATTACATGATGCTAATGTAAAGGACTTGGTCTCATACTTCAAAAACGTAGCTCCACAATACCTTGCAGGAAAATAAACGTTAAGCGCCTTGAGTGTCACTGAGTGATGGATATGTGCGCTATATGAGAAGCCACTATTATTATTATTATTAACGAAAGCACCTACATGTAGGACAAAGATTTTTGCACCACTGAATTACTCCTGACGAGACCTTTAATTTGATGTATAGTTTGACTTAGACCCAGTAACCGGGGCGCTGTACTCGTTTTTTTGAAATTTTGACATCTGTGGTCGTACTAGCGCCCCAGGAATGCGTTATACATTCGCACAGCAATCGCGTGCTGCGGCGAGTGCACACAGTATGAATGTCGGTCCAACTGAGAGTTTGACGTCATGGTGGTTTCTCCAAAAATCGTAAATTTGCAGCTCAAAACCAAATCGTGAGTACATTTAAATGCCTGATGTTGCATCTTAGACATATGAAGAAGCCAGTAGGCATTTTTACTGAAAGGCGTTTTTTTGTTGGGTATTTTTGTCGTTCTGAGGCTTTTTTTGTTACCAATTGAAGAACACTCGTGAAAAATATGACCGTTTCCTGGGGCGCTAGTACGACCGATAATGTCAAAATATCGAAAAAACGAGTAGGCCTACACAGCGCCCCAGTTACTGGCTCTAACTCTAGTCTAAGTTTGACTATATTTGAAAAAAGAAAAATTTTGCTATTATAAAGCTAGCATGACTGAGGCACACATGACTTGGATTCAACTTTCATTAATCATTACCAGAGAAAGGCCTAAATAATAATATTATTTAATTTCTTACAACAACAACCTTTCAACAAACACACTATGGTCAATATAATAAAAAATGAGTTAAGTTGTTTGTTATTCCATTAATTATTTAAGAATATTTATTTGTTTGTTTGTTTACTTTAAAACGTGATCTTTGAGTGACAGGTAGGTCTAACCACTGGAGGAAGGAAAGTTAACTCCAAGTCTATAACTAGTATTGTATTTATTATTCATGACTGATTGATGAATCGTAAACAAGTTTTAAAAAGTAAACATTGATCATTGTGACAGTCATCCGTGGTTTTGGGGTTTGTTTTTATTTTTTATTTTATTTTTTTTTGGGGGGGGTAGGGGGTTGTGATTTTACTGTTTTATCAGCATTATCAAACATGTCAAATGAGAAGCTGAAATCAAGAGTATCATTAATCTTGATTTGTGACCGTGCAAGAATAACAGTAAAACAGTTAAAGCAAAAAGTCACATACTCACGGGAGAAATTCTGTTTATTTTCCTTCCTCCATGGTTTACCGGACAATTTCCTGATACCTTGATGATCTATGATGAGTGCTGCCGGGGGCGATGAACATGGGGGCGAAATGGATGGAGGGGGGAAAAAGGGGGCGTTGATACTTTTTGAAAGAGGGGAGCACACTTACTTAGGTATAAATTGAACTCAAAGTCAATGTTTTACTTTTAACCTAAAACAATAAACTAAGTACCTATTAAAAATTAATTCTTTGTTTGACTGATTTTGAATTTTTCTGTATAAATTAATATTATTTTAGGCTTTCTGTTTGTCATGAAGGCTCTCGCACGAGCCTGATGTTGTTTTCTATGGTTTCAAGATGTCGGCCGGTAAATCGAGAAATGTCGCCAAAGGCGGAATGTGGAACACACAAACGCCACAATACAGCAGCGAAACTCAACAGCTATTAAAGGGTCTGTATTATTAAATAATCATTAAAACTTAACTTCTTCGAAAGATAAAAACTGATCGTAGTCAGCGGTAGAAAACACGGGAAAATGAAGTTGTTGTCACGACTGGTTCAACTCGACCTTTATTTCTTTTGATAACAACCACAGCAGTTAAAACTAGTGGGTCAACTCGACCGTTAAATTATGATTTGTTTGATTGCATAACACACATGAATTTACCCGCGCCCCCTCAGTTTCATTCTCTGTTTTCCCTTTTTTATCTTCATAATATTAATAGTTCCTTGTGCACATTTAGTGGTTTTTCTGTTTTGTCTGCTTTTTTGAATGCTTGCTTCTTAACCATTTTGAGTAAATGACTTGATAATGATAAGTTCAACTTCAATTCAACTTGTTGATTGATGTACAAAATGTCTGCAATTCAGCCCTTGCTTGTTTGCCATGTGATATTTTTGATGAATAAACCAACAGTGAATGAATGAATGAACAAATGAATGTTTTGATTTGTGGAAAGTTAAATTATTAAGACAATTGGACTCGACTCTTTAGTTAGTAGAACTGATGATCAATACGGGTACCGGTCAACTCGGTCCGAGGTCAACTCAGTGTAAGTCAACTCGGTCCAAAGTCAACTCGGTCTGAAGTCATCTCGGTCCGAAGTCATCTCGGTCCGAAGTCATCTCAATCCGAAGTCATCTCGGTCCGAAGTCAACTCGGTCCGAAAAATTTAATAAAGTGTGGTTGACGGGGAAGTGGCGGGACAAATTTATCTCAACGCTGTAACTCAGAAATTAATAATAATCACCGTTTAAAAAAAGACAACTTTCTAAAGCATAATTTAGGTGAAATGAAACAAAATGGTAGAAAATGAACTTTCCTTTGCAGTTTGTGTAAGACATTTTTTTTCTTTTGTATGGTTGAAAATTTCTATTAGTATTATAATGTAGGGGAATTTTACTTGTATTTTTTACGTAATATACCTTTTGTATTATATAATGATATGCCTAATTAAGTTCAGTTAAATTGGAAAACCAAACATACTCTTTGTGGTTCTAAATTTTTATGAAATATTTATCATTAGAATAGATTTGGTATTCTTTATTTTGTAGTATTTATTATTAGAAAGTTTTGTTTATATTACTTTGATCAAACATTCTCCTTAATTGACTACATTATTTGTTTTATGTGTTTTAATTTACTGTGGAACATTTATCTTCTTTTTTCGGATTAAAACAAGTCATACAATTTCGGACCGAGTTGGCTTCGGACCGAGTTAGCATCGGACAGAGTTAACCTCGGACCGAGTTGACTCGGACCGAGTTGACTCGGACCGAGTTGACTACGGACCGAGTTGACTACGGACCGAGTTGACTACGGACCGAGTTGACCCATAACCATAAATACACCCTCATCATTTGTCACTCACTCACTCAGTCAGTGAGTCAGTCAGTCTCACTCGAAACTCTCAACTCACTCTCAGACTCTCTAAATGTGTATTTGAATTGAACTGAATTGAATTGAATAGACTCAGTCTCCCTTGCTGCTGGACTGGACACATGACGCTGACAGTGACACAGGGTCAGTGCGTTAGTGTTACTATACTGTCCTGACTTTGATTATTTCTTACACCATGTATGTACAACTTTATTTGTTGTTTATGAACTGTGCCAGCCAATTATGGTACGATTCGAAGGTTGACATGACCCCTTCTAAAATTGTTATCTTGGTTTGCTTTACATTGTAATTGGACTCCAATAAGCACTTTCAGGGTTATATGGGCCATCTTGTTCAAGAGGTAGATTTGTTTATTTTGAACACTTGTTGCCGCCTGCGACTCAGCTCTAGAACTTCACACTGGAGGTGCGTGGAGGTTCAAGTGCTGAGTCGCAGATGGCAATGCATGTTCTAAATAAGCAAATCTACCCCTTGAACAAGATGGTGCATTATTACCATGGAGATGCTTAAAGCATACAGCTGGCCAAATACTTTACTTAGGTCAACAAGATCCAACAAACAGGTTTGAATATCTGAAACAAAACGACTTTAATGGGGCATCTTTCCCATTGATTGAAGGGTTGCATTTTATTATGTGTAAGATAATTTTGTTTTTTCATTTGTAGTTATGATGCAGGAATCCAAGCTGAACAGCTTCCAACAGAGACAGTTACAAAAATCTTTGAAAGGTATTAGCTGTTTAAGTAATGGCAAAGGAAAATCGGATCAGTGTAGTCGACAGACTCAAGTTTTTCAAGGAAGAGTTCCAGTCACAGCACTGTTGTTCTTGAGCAAGATACTTTACTGTAGTTTTTCTCATCTCTAAAGACTAAATGGGCGCCAACATAGTGCATACCACTCAGAAGTTGCATTTAGTTCAGTAATTATATTAATCAATTATGGTAAAGTATCTTGCTCAAGGACACAAGTGCCACGACCGGGACTCGAACATACATTCTGCTGGCAGATTAGAAACACCAGAGCTTGAGTCAGATGCTCTTGTTATCCATCACAGATGAGTCCAAATAGGTTTTTCAAGGCTTTCCTAGCTTAGCAGCTACAAGTGTGCATCATTTCGACTGAGACCAAATTTGTTCCAGATTCCAGTGATTTGAAAAACAATATTTTTTATATGAGAAATTGCCAACATCCCAATGCCGGAAGGCCACTTCAAGGTGAAGGCTGAACTGATTTGGGCTGTCGACCCAAATCAACTGTCACCGTGGGCACATTGCCACCTACTCCTGGGGCTGAAACAGGGTTACCCCCTTCACAGTTCATTAAGGGTGTAGGAATTGGTATCATCCACTAGGAGCCTGGCCTTCCCAACATTTTAAGAAGCAATTATGGTTAAGTGGCTTGCTCAAGGGCACAGGTTTCATGATTGGGATTCAAACCCACACTGCTGACAACACCAGATTTTGAGTCCGGTGACATGCCACGATTGCTTTTTATGATGTCAAACAAATTATTTGTGTTATTTGTGGCGTGTCGTGGCCGAGCGGATAAGAACACCGAACTCAAGCTCTTGTGTTTCTGATCAGCAGAGTGTGGGTTCGAATCCCAGTCGTGACACATGTGTCCTTAAGCAAGACACTTAACCACATTCGGGCCGCCGGATGGGACGCGCCGTAGAGGTCCGTGTTGTGTGTGTAATGCAAAAAAAGAACCCAGTGCACTTATCAGAAGAGAAGGGGTCGCCCCGGTGTTCCTGGTTTGATTGGCTGCATATTGCGCCACAGCACCTTGTAAACAATTACATGGTGCTATGCAAAGGAATAGGTCTCATACTTCAACAACTCCACTTATCTTGTAGGAAAAATACTGAGCGCTTTGAGACACCCATCGGGAGTATAAAGCGCTATATAAGAACTGCGTATTATTATTATTATTATTATTTCAAAAAAACAGATTTAGAATAACCGTTTATCTTCTTTATCCTCACCAGAGGGAGGCCCTTTACCAATGAGGTGTCATCCTTCCACAAGTAAAACAGCAGCTGCTCCAGCACCACCAAAACCCAAGAGTCACCGGGTTGACCCCAAAGGTCACAGTGGTGGGCTAAGGATAAAGGAAGACATTGAACAATCAGGGGCATATGAAAGGCAACAGTACCGACCAAGTCCACAAAGTAAGCTTAAATTCGTTAACCCTAAACTTGAACATGCCACAACATTACAGTATTATTAGTTCCAGCATACAGGAAATACCTTGTCTCCTTTATGTTATAAAGGTGTGTTGTCAATCAAGATTTGCTCTCCGAAGAGTCAACTTCAAGTTTGTCATTTTAAGGTTAAGTTCTTGAGAAAGTTGACAAGAAATTTGTATTAATGTTAGAATTTGTTTTTCAGAGTCAATGGCTAAAGAGAAAAGCAGGCTCCAAAATATCATGACATACGGGGAAGACGAGAAGCCAATGACCGAGGAGAGGAGGCGGCAGATCTTAAGGGTCCGAACACCTGAACCGGAGAAGGATAGATTCGATGAGTGTAAGAATAAGGGAATAAAAGAGCAGGTGACAAGGTCTTATATGGCCGTTTAAAACTAGAAGGGTCGTGGCTGTGCAATAACGGACTGAGCCGAAGGGGAGGTCCTTTATTGCATGGCCACAATCCTGCACGGTTTCAAACAATTGTTTAAGACTGAGTAACCACTCTTTAATTCCCATTCATAAATGCCCTTTTTGGTTAAAAAGTGTGATTTGAAACCTGTAATTGAACTTGTCTTTTTGCAAAATGTTTCAAGTCCTGTAGAATGCCAAAAACTCAAAAGTTGTTGCAGCCAACAATTATAACTTTAGCCAAGGTTGCTTGATTCGCACGCAGCTTTTCTCTAATAGCAGATTGAAAAGAAATCATACCTTTAAATGGATTGTATACGTTTGGTAATTGGAACCCAGTGTTTGTTTCAATCCTGTATAGTTGTAGGTATATACCATAAAACTAACCTGTGAAAATTTCATTTCAAAAGGTGGTAGCGTCTTTGAGATATTGCCGAAAATCTGGAGCGGTTATGTCCATGCAGAAAGAATAATCTGCAATTGGATTACACAATCTGGGAAACATGACTGCAGTACATTTCTCAGATTCAAATTTGTTGGGATAGAAAGTTACATCTTTTTCCATACCACAGTACTTCGAAGTAAAAGGCTTCTAAAAAAGCATTATCTTATCCAAAGCTGCTGTACTTCTTACCAAGTAAATTTTTATTGCCATCCAAAGCTGCTGTACTTCTTACCAAGTAAATTTTTATTGCCATTCATTTTCAGAGTCTATATACGTTTACAGACCCTTTAAAAAAACAGCATCATGGTTAAAATTTGTGGTTTTTCCTTTTTATGTAGTGGAAGCTGAGATTAAGGATCGAGCTGAATTTCTTAAAGATATGACGCGTCTAGGAAAAGAGAAGGAGTATAAGACCATCATAGCCACAGAAATATCACAGGTGAGTTGAAACCTATAATTTGTTTTTACCCTTCCACTGATGTGTTTTAAACACTGTATACTCAGTACTTTCCCGAGTTCTGTGAAAAAAATTCCACAGGCAAATCACTTGGGTGGGATTCAAACCCATGACCTTTGCCTTGCTAGAGCAGATGTCTTACCACTAGACCACCGAGCTAGCCCGGTGGTTAGAGGCAGTTCGAATCATATGTGTTAGCAGCGGGTACCGCAACGATTTAATAGATGTTAACTTTGCATCGGGGATAAAGAATATATTTTGTTTTTACACCGATGTGTATTAAGCACTGTATACTCAGTACTTTCCCGAGTTCTGTGAAAAAATCCACAGGCAATTTGTTACCATGAGCATCAAGAGGTTTGTGTATGTACATGAACCAGAGCTATGAATGGAGAGATTATCAACTTATCAATCAATCAATCAAGTGGAGGCCATGCGGCATCTCGAGCCTGCCCAGCGATCTTGGTCCAGATGACCTGGTCCAGCCTGTAGGAATGTAGTCTTGGCCCAAGACGTCAGTGATCGATAGCGGATAGTGTACTGCGCTCGGTTACAACTCGTTATAGCGCGCCCTCTTGTGGCTGGAGTAACCCAACTTAATTCAAGCCACAAGAGGGCGCGCTATAACGAGTTGTAACCGAGCGCAGTACACTATTCGCTATCGATCACTGACGTCTTGGGCCAAGACTAGTAGGAATGCAGCTCCTCAGCGATTGCAAAGTCTCCCTGATTCTGTAGAAAGTTCCCTGAAAATCAACCAATCTTTCCATGTTCTGAAGAACAAAATTTTTAAATTTTCTGATTATGGAAACTTTGTCCCTATTGTGTTGAATGTAATTCTAATTATCTCCCTGATTGTTGTAAAATCTCCCTGATTGCAAGATGCAAGTGTTGGCAGCTCTGCGTTTCTCATTAGATTTCAGATCAAGATTAGGCTTTTCAAGTGCAAAAGTAGTACTTGACATTGATGTCTCCTCTGACATTCCAACTTTTTAATAATAGCTCAAATTTCTCTGGGAAAGTGCATGAATGAAACTCCGGTCATAGTGGAGTAATTTTCATGTCTTTGTGTTTTTGTTTTTCAGAAACTACGAGAAATGGAAGTCATAGACCAGAAGAGGACGGCACAACTCCAAAAAGTTATAGAAGTCAAAGAAAAAGAAACCACAAATTCCTTACCCACGGAGGAAGGCGATTGTAAATGATGGCAGTGCTGATCCAGTGTATATAGTCTTTGTACTTAAACAAATTATTCAGTGTAATGTAGGTGAGAAGCTATTTGAGAAAATAGTGTGAAGTTTTTGATATGTTCCAAAACCATGCTGTAGGATTATTATATTTCAGGCATACCATTCTTGTTGAGGTTTTGTTGCCCACCGTCGTGTCAGTGCAAAAAGTTTGTAATAGACTGTGCAAGTCTCGCGTGTATTCGAACATTGGGACCCGTTAAAATGCACGAGTTTGTTTCCTTCACGCGTTAAAGCAAAGTACGTCGAACAAAAGTGGTCCCAAAAATGTTCGAATATGTGCGAGACTTGCACGGTCTATTGAGTTTTGGAAAATTGTTTTAATCTTATACACAAAGCCATTTGCCAGTTAGATTTGAATAATGTCTGAAACAATGACTTACTTAGTCACCGCTCAAATTGGATTCCGAGACTAAAGACAGCTGCTATGTCACATGGTTCGGGCAAGCTTTTGCGTAGTTACGTAAGAGACGGCGAACACATACACAATTCTGAATGAATGTGTATGGCACAACGGCACCAGGCTTTGCCCATCTGGAGGTTGCTATACAAAAGCTTGCCCCAAACAATTGGTTTGAAGCGGCATACTACATTGACTCATATGTCTGAGCAGTTCGATATCAATGGTGAACTCTGGTAGAATCTGGAGGCTTGAAGAAAAGAAGTATTTGGGAGGGAGGATGGTTATGGTTTAAGGCATGTATATCTTTGGTAACATACAGAAGCAAGTTAAGCTGTGTTTCCTATTCACAAAGTACCAATCATTCTGAGAAATGTTGGCATTTGCAATGCTGCCATCTTTGAGAACACTTTTAAAGGAGCTGTCTCGTCATGATCAAAGCAGGCCTGTGGCTGTACATGGAGTTATGAACTCTCACAGAGTTACTGCAAGCGCATGCCCTCCCTCCCTCCGAATCTTATAGTGGAGCGCGCGCTTGTTGTGGTAACTGGGTCAAAGTTTGTAATTCAAAATAAATCAATCTTTCCATGTTCTGATGAACATATTGAAAAAACTCACTAATTGTGGAAACTTTTTCCCTAATATGTTTAATGTGATTCAAAATATCTCCATGATTGTTGTACAAAATCTCCCTGATTGCAAGATGCAAATGTTGGCAGCTCTGCAGGTATAATGTACACACAATCGAAACCAATAGTTGCATCCGTGTATGTTATTGTATTGGTACATGAGTCAAGATGGTTGTATAATATTTATCAGCAAGTGGAATAAATGAATGAGAATAAACTCAAATTTAAAATAACAAAAAGAACGTTTGAGCAGTTGTTTTTTATAATTGTAGGATTCATTATGTATTTTTCTACAGAATCAGATTGTGTTAATTGAGATTGTGTGTTTATAAGAGACAGCGTGCAGGATTGGCAATCATCAAAAACAACATTGATAAGTTTGAATCTGAAAGGTTCACTGTCATATACCAATCATTAAAACAAATGATGCCCCCCCCCTTGTCTTTTTTTTTCTTCTTCAAAAGTCCAGGGCCGGTTTTCTTGAAACTTTTCACAGATGATCTAATTGAACCACATGATTACTCATTAGACTCAATTTTTTATTGAATAAATGTACAATTTAATCATTTTAAAGTTATTCAAAGTAAACTATAACTTATGAAAGTCCATTAGCGCCCGCAAAACAAAATTCATTTCAAATACGTGATCACCGGCGGATTCACAATCTGATTACATTGCTAATCACAATTGTGAATCCGTAATAACGGGTTTTGAATCTGTTATAATGGATTGTGAACCCGTAATACATTGACACGGTAACTATAACTGGTACCCCATTTATTTTTATTTTTTAAGGTTGTGACACTAGATATTATTTAGAGAAATTCACAAAATTTAGAAGTGATCGCTATGCAAAGATCGCCCTAGCCGTTAAACAAATATAAGCAAATTACCCCCCCCCCCCGTCACGCCCCCGGGCATTTACCCCCCCCCCGCCTCCCCGTACGCGGACATCAACAGAGGGCGCTAGTAAAAGTCTATTTTATTTTGTTGACCAATCACAGCCGGCCATCCAGTGATCCAAGATGGCGCTGCCCTTGTGAGTTGAAATTTGCAGAACTGTGTTGAAAGTTAGACGAAGTTTCGATCGATAGTGACAATTTTAGACTGAGCAAATTCTGAGGATACAGGTACGAAACACTTGTGAAGCTGTGTGAAATAGCAGCGATGCAGTATCACATCCATAGATCAACTTTGTTGCTGAATTTTAATTTATCGTCTGCAAACTATCGACCACGTCACACCATCACACGGAACTACAGTACAACTACAAAACAACTCGTACCTAGATTAGCAATCATGGCCGGTCCTACTACTTGCCGTCAACTCGCCGACTTGCCGTCAACTCGCCGTCAACTCATTTTCGTGCCGTCAACTCATTAAATATACATCAAAAAATTATAAATGAGGCATGGAAGTGTTAAGTCTTGGCTAAATTACATATTTCCTATGGCTTTCGGTAAAATTTCATTTACAAAAACGATTTTGTGTTGATAAATAAATAGTACCAATCATTGACATCTTGGGCCAAGACTAATCCATATGCAGGAAAAGTGCCCTCAGTTGCCATGTTGTGCAAGCTCTGTGAAAAATCAAGATGGCGGCCGACGGTTTTGCTGCTTCGAGAAAAAAATTTCAAGAGAAAAAAACTAAATTTTTATTCCGAAATGTAACCTAAAACTTATGAGAATTCTCTTTTAGCTAATACTTTACAGTTCTATGCTTCTTTTGTGGATTTTAAATGTATATTGGAGGAGTTGACGGCACAAGTGAGTTGACGGCGAGTTGACGGACCCATCATGGCAATAGCACGTCGAGTGTTGGACTTCCCTTTTGTCGTGTCCGTGTGATGTTGTTATGAACAAATTCCTCCAAAGATTTGTCCACCACATCAGTAATCATACAAAGTTAACACTGAAGTCTTAAAAAGATTAGTTATCTACTTCTCCTTTTCATCACGCCTTCACTTCAGATTGAATCAGCTGTTGAAACAAAACAAAACGGAAGAAAGAATTCCAAAGAAAAGGAAACAGTCATCTGTCATCATCAATTGTCATCATGTCAACAACAAGGTAAACAAAACTTTGTACTGGACTATGGACTTTTGACTAATGTTTATCTTAAAAATGTATTCATAAATACCCCAGACAGTTTCGCTATTCCTATTGGTGGAGAGCACGTCACGTGGGGGTGTTTAAACGGATGATAATGCACGGCCAAGAGTGTTTATAACCGGCTGGGCTTCGCGTGTTGGACGCGCAAGCTCCGCCAATTTACTTACGCGGAACGCAATACATGGCTATAGTTCCCGCGCGTAGCCTAATCTTTTTGTACACGCGCGTACACGCAACCCAACGCGCACAAAACAGAATTTTACAAAAGTTTTTTGAAAATGTACAAACTTTGATGTCAGAGATTGTCTGTTTACCACCGATTTTTTCTTATACTTTCACTTTTTAACAAAAAGGCATTTATGAATGGGAATAAATGAGTAGTGACTGCTTTAAACGGCCGTTTAAAACCTTGCAGGGTCAGGTCGCGATAGGCCCTCGCCTTCGGCTCGGGCCTTTATCGCACGGCCACGAACCCTGCCGGTTTTAAACGACCGTTTAAGAACTCGTCGCCACTCTTTTATTCCCTTATTCATAAATACCCCAGACAGTTTCGCTACTCCTATTGGTGGAGAGCGCGTCACGTGGGGGTGTTTAAACGGTTGATAAAGACACAGCTGAAGCTGTTTAAGACCGGCTGGCTTCGCGTGTTGGGCGCGCAAGCTCATGTACACCAATTTAAATTACACAGAACGCAATTCATAGCTATTAGTAACAGTGCGTAATATGTGTATACACGTGCGTATACACACCGACCGACGCGCACAAAACATTTTTACAAAACTTTTTGGAAATTTGCAAACCCCCCCCCTTCGAAAAATTTGCAAAAGAAACAGTGTGACATTGTCTATAATTGTGATATTATATTGCTTTTTAACATAAGGGCATTTATGAATGGGAATAAAAGAGTAGTGACTCGTTCTTAAACGGCCGTTTGAAACCTTGCAGGGTCGTGGCCGTGTGATAAAGGCCCTCGCCTTCGGCTCGGGCCTTTATCACACGGCCACGACTCGGGCCTTTATCACACGGCCACGACCCTGCTGGTTTTAAACGGCCGTTTAAGAACTCGTCGCCTACTCTTTTATTCCCTTATTAACATTGTAAGTTAGCACTTGAACTTGAACAAAGTCACTGAAAAACTGAAGTTCTATTGACCTTAAAAGTTGTAAACATTTCAAATTAAAAACAACAGGTACATCAGTACGATGAACTTCTTGCAATGGCAATGTATGAATTTAAACTGTGACTCTGACATGAACTGACGAACAAAGTGATATGAACTTATTTTATTGGTCAATGACATTTTTGTTTCTTGTTAACCCAGCTCGGGAAAAATGGTGTTCAAGGAAAATTTGGATTGTTTATTAATGTCAATAGACAATATGTACAGTATGCATTATTATTATAACATAAGTAATATGAGAATTTAAAAATGTTGCAAATTTGCTTTGAACTTGATATCATCATAATAAATAGACTAAAATTTGCAATAAAATGATATTAATAATGATAGTTCTCCCACAATTGTTTTTTAGTAAAATGTGTATCGCAAAATGTATAATAGCTCTGGTTACAACTTGCACTAATTCAGCGTTCTCCCTTAACAGTGGTCCGCTGGCCAAATGCCAGTTACAACACCTGAGGACCAGTCAGAATTCACTCCAAGTGGTTCTGCTGGCTAGTTCAGTGTTGAAAAGCATCCCTATTTCTATTGTGACTAGTGAAAAAGCTGGTGGACCAGTGAAATGTCAAGCTAACTGGTCCTGCTGGCTAGTCACTGAAAAAGTTAACAGCAAACCCTGCACTAATTGACTAATGATGGAGCCGTGGCTAGGCTCCAAGATATTAAGTTCACTGATTAAGTTCACTTTAATATGAGGCAACCTTGGTTTCATTACCATTTTCATTACCATTAGGCCTACAGTACTTATTGCGAGTTTGGTAGAAGACCTTAATATCCGTGGATATTAAGGTCTACTACCGAACTCGCAATAAGTTGGAATTGAAGCTGCATACCCACAAAGACAAGCATGACTCCAGCAGTCAAGCAGAAGTTTACCAAATTCCTTGCTCATGTGGTAAAGTGTATATTGGCGAGTAAAGAACACAAAGCCCATGGCCGTAGATGACAAATCTGCCATTGTCAAACACTCTGCTGATCTAGACCATGTTGTAGATTGGGAACAAGCTTGAATCATAGCTCCTGAGAGACATTGGTACTCACACACAATGTGCAGCCCATAACTCTGAGCCATCCAACCACAGTTCTCCTTTCAGAATCGGAGCAGTGCTGACTCTACATACACTGAAACCTCTGAATCCCTATAAAGAAACCAGCATCTCAAACATCCTGACGATGACTAGAGCTGGCTAGTCGAAACGATGTCAATACCAATGAAGAACTCACTCCGCGGCAGTGAAGTTAATAACGAGAAGTCCCCTCGATCCACTGAACGAAAGTAGTAGTCCCGGCGATTTCCTACTCCCCGTCCAGGTACATTGTAGTAGTTACAATAAGCTGGACAGTTCTTTTCAGAACTACAGTTGTATTTATAAGTAGTCTCCCGAATTCTGAAATCTACTCCGCGGCAGTAGAATAAATAGCAAGACAAATTCTCAAAGAACAAAATCTACACAGCAAATGCACATGGTGTTACCGCAAATCAGCCCAAGTTATTTAAAATCTGTCTAGTCAGTTTCCTTAATAACTTGATATTTGAAGTAAGAAGTCACATCCCCTTAAGTTGATCCCTGTCCTACCGCTTCCCAGGTTGTATCGTAAACTTGGATGAGATCCACGGCTAGTTACAGGTTGAATGGCTTCTAACTGGCACCCCTGAACAAAAATATTGACAAAATAGGGAGACCGCCAACATTAGGGCTAGTTCTCATTTGGTAGAGTGCTGGCACGTTAATTTAGAGGTAGCAGGCTCAGGTCCTGCTCTAGTCGATTTTTCTTTGTTCAACCCAAATCATTTAAAATTTACCCAGTCAGTTTCCCTTGTGGTTTATTACTTGAAATTTAGCATTTATCACAATGAAAACAGAACAACAAAAAAAGCAGAAAATATATATTAAAAACAGAGAAACTGTCAGACCTGATACCTGATGGTGAAAAATAAGACAATTGCCTCTGCGGTCATTGCCTTGGTGCCTCTTGCTATTAAAAATTTTTCTCAGGAAAAACTACCTTGTCCTAACAGGAACGAAGCATCGAGGCCTAAATCACACCTTACACATTTGAAACCCTCATAAAATACTTTGACCAGTGGCGTAACATAACCAATTGATGTATGTGCCCCCTGGATGTGCCCCCTGGAAAGTTTCATTTTATACGCTTTTTTGTGATAATTTCAATGTTTACAATTATTTTTCCATTTACACGCAGGCAATGTATTTGTTTTTACACTCATGCCAGATTAAAAAAAGGAAAAAAGGAAATTACCCTTTTTTTGAAGGTGCTGAAAAGGGGCTTGTTTAAGAAAGAGGCAAACTGAAATTTGGCCAGAAGTGCCCCCACCCCTGAAAAAATGGTGCACCCTTTGTACCCCTACAAGTTTACCTTACATTTAATTACATGTATGGTGACTGCTTTTGACCATGTTGAATACTCAAGCTGGTAGTCTCTGTGAAATTAGCAGTAAGCCCTTGGCTGGATTCGAACCCACAACTTTGTGATTGCAAGTTCTGCAGTCCAACCACTTGACCACAATTACATTACATGAAAACCCCCAAAGCAAAAAAACAATCACAAATTACATGTAGAAGCTAATAAATAAATAAAACGAGAAAAAATGCATACAAGAGTAGAAAACACAGAAATATATTATATGCTGTTAAAAATTCACAATTCTTTTGGTGCCCCGTCAAAAGTTTCCCATAGACTTAAAGATTTTCCAATGGAAGTGCCCTTTGCAAAATGAAAATGGTCTCTTAAAGACAAAAATCCAGGCCTGAAGCCCTGAAGCTACTTGTAATACAGTAACAACCATTCAAAACTGACTTTTAATTTTCACTGTAACTATTTGGCAAGTATGTTAAAATAATCAACATTTTGCTGTCAAGTCCTGAGTCACAAACATCAAGTCCGAGACCAGATAGACGAGTCCGAGTCACTGACCATCGTGACTTGAGTCTGAGTCTGAGTCATTGGACTTGGACTTGAGTTTGAGTACTGTAGGCCTAGATCCAAATGGTGGAACCAAAGTGCTGGCTGACGAGGGATAAGGAATGCCCAGTCTACCAAAATGTGACAATACTGTTAAAATAACAATAGATGACAGGGCTCAAATTTAAGGGGGAAAATCCACAAGACCAAAGGGCTTGTTACTCAAAATGTTTACTGGCCCAGAATTGTTCTAACATGTCTAACAAGACCAGAACAGTTTAACATGCATACTGTTTTTATTTGAACAAGCACTATAACATACTTCATGTACTTAAGTCTTCAGTCTTGAGTAGAATAATTCCTATGCACCACTTAATAGGCTATACTGGGATGTGGTGCAGTGCGGCGTCACAGCCAAAGTGCAGGTGTAGAAGAAAAGTGAGAAACGAAGAGCATAAAGTTGGCAAAATCCAACGGAAAACTGAGGATGCATTCAAAACTTGGCTTGAAGAATTAGAGCAATCTGGCACCGACCGGTAGCCTCATCCTTTGATGGCAGGCAGGGCGGCTTCCTGGAAGTATAAGAGAAGATTTGTCTCATTTGTTTTTATGGGTACAGTACTTCATTACTCAATAGAAATGAAAGGTGTTTATCAGACTCAAAGTCAACATTTGAAGATAACTTGTTTTTGTTTAAGATATTACACAGTGAGGTTCTATTATTCAATTGAAAAACACAAGACTGCTGTACCTGTCCAGTCATGAGTTTACTGGCCCGACACTTAAAGGCCCTGTACACTATTGGGTAAGATCAAAAAACACAATGTTCACAGATTCACACATAACTTACATGATTTAAAGTAAGTAATGATAGAAAGGGTTCCTTAAAATATTTCTGCTAAAATGCTATCGTTTCTGAGAAATGAGTAAAACAATAGTTTTTATCACGCGCGACAATTTGAAAAAACAGAAAACACATAAGGTCTCTTTTCACTATTTTCTCTTGACCTCGATGACCAATTACATGTAAGCTCAAACTTTCACAGGTTTGTTTGTTCATGCATGTTGAATCACAACAAATGTGGACACTGATTTTGAGCTGTTACCAAAAGTGTACAATACCTTTAAACTACTGGCCTCTGGCCTGTGGTCCAGTGTAAAGAAGTTTGAGCCCTGGATGAGGTCAGTCCACCAGGACCCAGTTTCATAAAGCCTGTAAGCAGATATTTCCTGCTTACCGAGCGGCTATTAGCAAAATTTCTATTTCATAATTTCTGCTGACATACAACATAACAACTAAAATGTATAAGGCGCTATTCCATCAAGCACCCCATTTCTAGAGCAGCTTAAGCAGAAAATATTGCTTAAACATTTTCTGGTTAGAAAAATAAGCAGGATACCAGCCACAGATTGTACATGTGACATGGTAGTTTGGCTGGTAACCTTATTCTGGTAAGCATAATTTTGATGTGCTTAGCTGGTTTTTTGTGCTTAAGCAGCTCTATGAAATTGGTCCAAGATCATAGCGCATAGAAATAAACATGGATAGAGGTGAGTCTTAAAAGTTTTACAAAATAGAGATAAACTAAAAGATTCCCTAATAATGACAGGAGGAAGATTGTTCCAAATCATTGGTCCAGCTACATGTACACTGAATGCTTTTTGACCCAGAACTTTGTTTGTACGGACGGGGAACATTCGAGTGAGTGATGTCGAGTGAGGACCGAAGAAATCGTGGAGGAGTGTAATAGGCCTATGACAGTAAATTGGAAAGATATCGAGGAGCTATTTTGTTTAAGCATTTATAAACAAAAGGAGCAAGTTTAAAATGAATCTGTTCTCTAATTAGTAGCCAATGAAGTTCCCTGAGTGATGGGGTAATATAATAATGTTCCCTCAAGGGTGTGGAACATACCAAACAAGCTACACTATTTTGTTATCTTTGAACTTTGTCAAATTTGATATGACGTACTTATGTAGCGCCAGATAAAAGAAGATTGCCGTAGTCAATACGAGATTGGCCTACATGTAAGCAAAGCAAAAAGACCTGGGCCCAATTTCATAAGGCATGTAAGCACAAAAACTTGCTAACCACAGAAACCTCTTGCTTCATGGAAAAATAGGTTACCGGCCAAAATACCATACAGTTACCATTGCTGTGACTGGTACCCGAAATAATTTCTTGCTCAGCAAAGAAATTTGCTTAGCATAATTTTCTGCTATAAACAGCTTTATGAAATTTGGCCCTGCTAACTTGCCGTTGGTTTCTTTAAGCAGATAAGTGACGCAGCAATGCAAATCTATTGTGAACGCACACACGCGCTGTCAAATCTTCTCGAGCATTTATGAAATACACTTGTTCTTACGCATGTTTTTCTGTTATAGTAAGCGCAAAAATGTGCTTACCGGTAAGCAGGGTTATGAAATTGGACCAAGTTTACAGGGGCCGATTTCACAAGAGCTAAGTCTGCAGTGCAAAGCAAATTGTGACATCACAATACAAATCACTACGGTGATATTGGAAACTAAACTTATAGATGAATCTTAGTGCTTTGTGAAATCGAGCCTTGGTGTCGTAAAAAGTTTGACATTGCAGGATCATTGTTCCATGTAAATCCTTGCCGTGGACCAGGTTTTCTTAATAATGTACATGTGGGCGGATTGTGGCTGACAATGCCACTTTAAATTGTATACGCTACCCTGGGCAAGATTGAATTGTGCACAGTTTCTCTATTGAATGGATAGTGGGCAGGCCTTATATTCTAATGATGGTGACGAAGGCAACTGGATACTCCCTTTGTTGCACTTTCATCACGGCTGGATGAAAGGATTGCATATCACATGATACTGTCGCTAAGAAAGAGAATTGTTGAGCTGCGTTCTGTGTCTGGAAGTCAATGACACGCGTGGACTAAGTAGATGCTGTGATAGCAAAAAGTGCTGTGGGCGTGATTTTAATGTTTACAGTGAAGTGGGTGGTGAAGTAAAGGGTTTGATTAACAATTTTACCCAAGATTAAAATTTAACCAGTAGACCAGGTAGGAATCGTGGAGCTTGTCAACTACTTTGAACGATTAATAACCAATGCATATTGTGGTCAATGTATTAGTGCACATGTCATGCAACGTGGGCGATGATAACAAATCTGCCCAGATACGTGTTTAGCATGTGAGCTAATCTGTAAGAAAATAGGCTCCGAGGTATGAAAGTATCAGCCAAAATGCATATAAGACCAAAGGTATATTCACACAGTAAGACACAGTCCAAGAGATTCATTCAACAAGCATCTTCTACATGTGTGTCACACATCTTCTTCTTATTGTGTCCACACACGCTAGATGTTGTGTTTCAGCCAGAACTGAGCACAGTCTTTGGCACTTTCATTGAATTCAGCTAGATCTCCAGCCTTGTGTTTCTGCTACACTGAAAGCTTGCAATTATTATATGATGGTCTTGAAACCTGTTCAACACGAAATATCAAACTAACTAAACCACAGCAAGTTCCTTGAAACCATTTTGTGGCAGTGGTCTATGTGTTTAAAATCAAAGACGTACTCAGTGAACTCTTTGAGTCCAGCTCTTTGGTGCACTTGAAAGAGAGAGCCATTTATACGAGAGGGGCTACAAAACGAGGCAACTTCTACAGCCGGAATCCAACGACGCAATCTCCAACGCATATATTTCTCTGCATGTGTCACTCGTTTCATCAACTGTTATCATGTCAATCTGCAGATTAGATCGACTGTTTCTTCTCCTGGACACCGGATCTACACCGGTAACCCGTCGAGCTGCAGCCCAGCAGCTGGGAGAGGTGCAGAAACTTCATCCACATGAGATCCACAATCTCCTCTTCAAAGTACGTATGTATTTACAATGGAAAGTGGGGGGGGGGGGCAGGCCTGATACTTCATGGTAGCAATTGCCTTCATTGCCCCTGGTCATTGCCTCTGCTGCCCCTGGTCATTGCCTCCGTTGCTCCTGGTCATTGCCTCCGTTGCCCCTGGTCATTGCCTCCGTCGCCCCTGGTCTTTCTCTCCATTGCCCTTGGTCATTGCCTCCATCGCCCCTGGTCTTTCTCTCCGTTGCCCCTGGTCATTGCCTCTGTTGCCCCTGGTCATTGCCTCTGTTGCCCCTGGTCATTGCCTCCGTTGCTCCTGGTCATTGCCTCCGTTGCCCCTGGTCATTGCCTCCGTCGCCCCTGGTCTTTCTCTCCATTGCCCTTGGTCATTGCCTCCATCGCCCCTGGTCTTTCTCTCCGTTGCCCCTGGTCATTGCCTCCGTTGCCCCTGGTCATTGCCTCTGTTGCCCCTGGTCATTGCCTCCATTGCCCCTGGTCATTGCCTCCGTTGCTCCTGGTCATTGCCTCCGTTGCCCCTGGTCATTGCCTCCGTTGCCCCTGGTCATTGCCTCCGTTGCCCCTGGTCATTGCCTCTGTTGCCCCTGGTCATTGCCTCCATTGCCCCTGGTCATTGCCTCCGTTGCTCCTGGTCATTGCCCCTGTTGCCCCTGGTCATTGCCTCCGTTGCCCCTGGTCATTGCCTCCGTTGCCCCTGGTAATTGGCTCCGTTGACCTTGGTCATTGCCTCTGTTGCCCCTGGTCATTGCCTCTGTTGACCCTGGTCATTGCCTCTGTTGCCCCTGGTCATTGCCTTTGTTGCCCCTGGTCATTGCCTCCGTTGCCCCTGGTCATTGCCCCTGTTGCCCCTGGTCATTGCCCCTGTTGCCCTGGCCATTGCCTCTGTTGCCCCTGGTCATTGTCTCTGTTGCCCCTGGTCATTGCCTCTGTTGCCCCTGGTCACTGCCTCCGTTGCCCCTGGTCATTGCCTTCGTTGCCCCTGGTCATTGCCTCCGTTGCCCCTGGTCATTGCCTCCGCTGCCCTTGGTCACTGCCTCCGTTGCCCCTGGTCATTGCCTCGTTGCCCCTGGTGCCCCTGGTCATTGCCTCAGTTGCCCCTGGTCATTGCCTCTGTTGCCCCTGGTCATTGCCTCCGTTGCCCTTGGTCACTGCCTCCGTTGCCCCTGGTCATTGCCTTCGTTGCCCCTGGTCATTGCCTCCGTTGCCCCTGGTCGTTGCCTTGATGCTATGACGGCAAAAACCCAATAATTTCCTATGACCCGGCCAACCAGTAGGCCTTAAGCACATGACGTCAATTGAGATGGATGCCTTCGGCTATAGGTCAAAAGAAGGTAGCTGATTGGCCGATCCTGTGCGCCTTGTGTATGTAGCTACACGTTTCCATTGTTTCATGACCATTTTATCTCCAAGATGTCGGTGTGATGGCATCAATGCATTAGGTCCCTTAAAAGTCCAGAAGTTTTTAAGGTAACATGCTTTCTGATTACAGGGTAGAATTACTCAGGATGCTGTGGTTGTTGAACAGCCAAAAATTCCTGGTAAAATCGTCTGTTTTTAATATTTAATAACTTCTTGCATGTTTCTTGCGATTATTTCTTTTTCCAGATCCACTTTTATTTGAAGAGTTCCACCTGGGAGACTAGAATAGCAGCCGGTCATGCGATCGAAGCTGTTGCTAAACACGTACCTCACTGGGCTCCTGTCAAGAAGATCAAAGAAGGTAAATACGATGGTTATACACTGATGTTCCGACACCTCCAAGTTCCGACACCCCTATGTTCCGACACCCCTATGTTCCGACACCCCTATGTTCCGACACCCCTATGTTCCGACACCCCTATGTTCAGACACCTCCAAGTTCCGACACCCCTATGTTCCGACACCCCTATGTTCCGACACCCCTATGTTCCGACACCCCTATGTTCCGACACCTCCAAGTTCCGACACCCCTATGTTTCGACACCCCTATGTTCCTACACCCCTATGTTCCGACACCCCTATGTTCCGACACCCCTATGTTCCGACACCCCTATGTTCCGACACCCCTATGTTCCGACACCCCTATGTTCCGACACCCCTATGTTCCGACACCCCTATGTTTCGACACCCCTATGTTCCGACACCCCTATGTTCCGACACCCCTATGTTCCGACACCCCTATGTTCAGACACCCCTATGTTCCGACACCCCTATGTTCCGACACCCCTATGTTTCGACACCCCTATGTTCCGACACCCCTATGTTCCGACACCCCTATGTTCCGACACCCCTATGTTTCGACACCCCTATGTTCCGACACCCCTATGTTCCTACACCCCTATGTTCAGACACCCCTATGTTCAGACACCCCTATGTTTCCATTATTTCCATGTTCTGATGAACAAGTTTGAAAGTCTCCCTGATTATGGAAACTTTTTCCCTGTAATGTAGAATGTAGTTCTAAATATCTCCCTGATTGTTGTACAAAATCTCCCTGATTGCAAGATGTAAATGTTGGCAGCTCTGGCTAAAACCCTTACAAGAGAACTGTGTATTAATGACAACTACTTCTTTTTCTGGATGTAGAGGGCGCTACAGGCAGCGCAGGGCCACGCATCACCACTCCTATTCAGAGGGAGGCAGACCAGCTCAAGTTTGACAAGTTCAATGTTAATCGGGTGTTGGAGCAGGGGTCGTCTTTGCTGGGCTCTGCTGGAACTGAGTACGAGCTGGATCTGGAAGAAGCAGGTAGGATTTGGACAGCGTACATCTTTATAGGATTTGAGGCATTGCATGGTGAGGTATCAATATACTTGGTTTGCGGTAACACCATGTGTGTATCTACTTGCCAGGTAGAGTTTGTTCACAGAGAACTGTCTTGCTTAATTCTACTACCGCGGAGTAGATTGTTCGGGTGTTCGGGAGACTTCTCAGTTCTGAAAAGAACTGTCCTGCTTATTAACTATTACCTGGGCGGATGGTATAGAAATAGGTTGGGACTACTACTTTAGCTTATAGGATCGTAATTAACTGTACTACCGCGGAGTCAGTTCTTGGATTGGTCTCAACGTTTCGACTAGCTTGCTCTAGTCATCGTCAGGAGACAGACGTCAGGAGCGTACATGTTAATGACCAGATAGATTTGAAACTCTTATTGATTGGAATCTGTATCCACCAGGGCCCAATTTCATAGAGCTGCTTCAGCACAAAAAGTAGCTCAGCACAAACCACAATATGCTTACCAGATTTAGGTTACCAGCCGAAACACCATGTCTTGTGTACCATTTGTGACTGGTATCCTGCTTGTTTTTGCTAAGCAGAAATTTTGTTAAGCAATATTTTCTGCTTAAGCAGCTCTATGAAATTGGGCCCAGATGTATTTTAGCTTTAGGGGCCATTCAGATTAATTAATGTTTAAAAATTTAAAAGTTTTGACCCACCCACCCCAAATTTTGATTCTTAAATTCTGATAGCTATTTAATATACCTTATACTTTGAAGAACAAAGCAATGCCTCAAATGAGCAGATATTTTAGATCAATGCTCTCACTTACATGGAATTTAATGCTATGAAAGAAGATTGTATATTGTTATTTCAATGTGTCAGTTCGAAAACTTTGTAACTCCTTAAATAGCATTTACGTTATGCGTGAATTTGAAAGTGTCAAAACGTTGTATCTGGCTGGAAATAACCTGAATGTACACACAAATCAAACATGCACCAAGATACGATGTTTTTTCAAGGAGTATTTTAGTGCGAGATACAATGTTTTTGCACGATAGAATACAATGTTTTTGCAGGATGGAGATACAATGTTTTTGCACAATCGAGATACAACGTTTTTGCACGATCAAAATACAACGTTTTTGTACGATCAAGATACAACGTTTTTGCACAATCGAGATACGACATTTTTGCACGATCAAGATACGACGTTTTTACACGATCAAGATTCAATGTTTTTGCATGATCAAGATGCAATGTTTTTGCACAATCAAGATGCAATGTTTTTGCACAATCAAGATGCAATGTTTTTGCACAATCGAGATACAACGTTTTTACACGATAAAGATACAATGTTTTTGCAGGATGGAGATACATGTACAATGTTTTTGTACAATCGAGACACAACGTTTTTCCACAATCGAGATACGTCGTTTTTGCACGATAAAGATACAATGTTTTTGCAGGATGGAGATATGACGTTTTTGCACCGACGCGACGATTTGGCAATAATCAAACGTTGAACTTGATTCTTGCAGCATTAGATCCAAAGGAGAGGCTTGTTAGACAGAGACATCAATTGCAGAAGCGGCTTGGCCTTGACGTAGGAAGTGCCTTTGGTATGGACTCAGAGGAGTTGTTTAATGATGACGATCTTCTTACAAAGAAAGACGCAGTTGCACGAGCTGATAGCAATACATTAAAACTACCTGTAAGTCAATTTGAATATAATCAGAATATATGAATACAATTTTGCTATAATTTGAATATACATTCAAACTACCTGCAAGTCAATTTGAATATAATCAGAATATATGAATACAATTTTGCTATCATTTGAATATACAGTAAAAACTACCTGCAAGTCAATTTGAATATAATCAGAATATTTTAATACAATTTTGCTATAATTTGAATATACATTAAAAACTACCTGTAAGTCAATTTGAATATAATCAGAATAAATGAATACATTTTGGCTATAATTTGAGTATACATTAAAACTACATGTAAATCAACTTGAATACAATCAGATGATTATGAAGATGTCAATAAATAACTGTTGTAGGAATTAGGTTTTTTGGATTTAGGATTTAAGTTTTCAGATGTTTTTTCATTGTTGATAAACTATTTGCAGAATATTTCTATGCATTACCATGTATATTCGCCATCGACAAGTTCATAACTTCTTGTACACATGTGCAGGCCTGGAATTTTATCTTTAAGAGGGCGGGGCCATTTCCATTTTACAAAGGGGAGTTCTATTGGAAAATATTTAAGTCTATGGGAAACCTTTGAAGGGGCACCAAGGCCAAGACCAGGGGCAACAGAGGCCATGGCCTCGGTGGCCTCCTTGTAATTCTAGGCGTGATGTGTATTTAAAAAAACCAACATTTGTACAAGTTTACCCCAAACAAGGCTAAAAGCCACTCTTGGTAAGCGGCTACAAGAGGAAAACATTTAAGATGAAAATAACTCAGGGGAGCTGAAGGTAGGAATTGATATTCCTCTTAGAACAGTTCAGATTGTAGAATGGAGGGAACCATGCACCAGGCAAGGAGTTTCAAAGAGATGCAGTACGTGGAATAAAGCTGTTGGAATGGCTCTTTGTTCTACATCTCAACAAAGCAAGAGTGTATGGGTGAGAAGCAGAAAACCTGGTTTCACGCTCAAACATCCTGATGAGAGGAACCAGGTCAGACACACTGGTGGCACATTTTTTCATGAAAATATCTGTAGAAAAGACAGAGGCTGGCTACAGACCTATGGTGGGAAAGAGGTTGTTCTTGATAATAATAATACGCAGTTCGTATATAGCGCTTTATACTCCAGATGGGCATCTCTAAGCGCTCAGTATTTTTCCTGCAAGGTAAGTTGAGTTACGTGTTTAAGTATGAGACCTATTCCTTTGCATAGCTCCATGTAATGGTTTACAAGGTGCTG
Organism: Plazaster borealis; assembly: GCA_021014325.1. NCBI lineage: Eukaryota > Metazoa > Echinodermata > Asteroidea > Forcipulatida > Labidiasteridae > Plazaster > Plazaster borealis. The sequence continues at coordinate 26,866,224 of CM037475.1, forward strand.
TGGCGCAATATGCAGCCAATCAAACCAGGAATACCAGGGCGAAACCCCTTCTCTTTACGATAAGTGCACTGGGTTCTTTTACGTGCATTACACAACACACGGGACCTACGGCTTAACGTCCCATTCGAAGGACGAAGCATGTGGTTTAAGTGTCTTGCTTAAGGACACAAGTGTCACGACCGGGATTCGAACCCACACTCTGCTGATCAGAAACACCTGAGCTTGAGTTCGGTGTTCTTATCCGCTCGGCCACGACACGACACGTGTTATGTCACTTGGATATGCCAAATTAAGGCCAAGATTGGGATTGAAATCAGGCCCTAGACCTCCACGTCAGGCACTTTTAAAAGAGCTTTTGATTAACTCTCTTTTTCTTTCTCTTTGTGGGCAGACCTCGGCAGCGGATATAGTTGCTCAAGAGATGGCTCAGATGGGAGCAGGTCTGAGCTCAAGGGAGAAGAATCGAGCCAAGCGGAAAGTCAAATTACTCCTGAAACAGCGTTCAAAGGAAAACAGCGATGCATCTCTGGGATCGAGGTGAGTAGTTTCTAGGGTTGGGACGTTTAACCGGTTAACCGTTAAGCCATTAAAAAGTCATTGATATCCATTTCCAAATTTCCAAACGGTTAAACAAAGCCGACAGTAAAACAATGTTTTTCAAAAGCGACTATTCTTTTCTTGAAAATGTTTCCCCCAGATGCTATGCAGGGAGAGTGATTGACACTCGTCCTTGAGCAAGATACTTTGACATAATTGCTGTGTCCTTCGGATGGGACATTAAGCTGTAGGTCCTGTGCACTACGATTGGTAGGGCGCATAAAAGACCCTAAACACTTATCATGGAAGAGTAGGGGTTAACCCCTGTGTTTCTGGTTCACATAGCAAGCACCCTTGTTTATAGGTTTCCTCAGGCTTGCGAGCTACAGTGATTAAGTTCACTTATGAGGCATCCTTGGTTTCATTACCAGAAATATATAGTAATCATCATCATTATCCTTCGGCTGCAGAGCAAGCAACTACAAGCTTCTTTCAATTACTGCACGCTTGGGCAAGTGTTGCGATTTGTTCTGCTTGCAGCATGCCTTCACTATCTCCAAAGCAGGCGTTGAACATCTATCAAAAATATTCAATGATTTGTTTATAAACTTTCTAGGAGAATTTATTCCAGCTATTTTCATTTCCTTTTCGAATATCTGAAAAAATGTCACACTAGTGCACTGAACTTTTTAGGGTGTTTGTCAAACTTCAAACCTGTAAACAGCTTGATTGACAGAATGAACTGTCTGTATCTACAGCAAGTGATACCCAAGAATCTTGGTAAAAAAAGTTCTTTGTAATATTTTCCAAATTGGAATATTCTTCCAATGAATACGTAGAACTACAAATTTGTAAACCTTGTTTACGGTTCAGTCCAGAGAAATACCTTTTAGAACTTCGTTGAAAGTTCTTACTATGTTAATCCCCAGGTACTGCCCCTCCCCCAAACCCCCCCAGAAATTTGAGAAAAAGAAAAAACAAAACAAAGAAAAAGAAGTAAACATAGCAAGAAAAGCCTTATATGGGGTTTTTCTTTTTTTGGGGGGGGGGGGCTCATTGCATAACCATACATGTGAGAAGGACCATTCTCAGGTCAAAATCTTTGAAAATGTAGGTTGCCTCAACAGTCCAGGGTCATCTCGGATTTCTTGCATTCATTCCCGCCTCTCCAATCATACTGACATTACAGGTACTTTCTTTATACACTCCTGGGAGTGTCGCGTTACCCTACCCCCCCTTTAGAAACACAAGACCTTGCGTGTGAATGACATTGAGTCTGCAACTGTAATAGAGACTGCAACGCTATACACTGGGATAGCGGCGTTCACACGTACTGAAACGAATAATGAATATTTGGCTATGGCCGCGTGTGCGTCATCAAAAACAAGATTGTGAGTTGAATGGGGTCGATATTGTTCTCTGTCACTCGGGAACGTTCAGTGATGGATTGAAAGGGGGACTATCTTCTATTCAGAGATTTCGGGGATCTCCCCCCCCCCCTCTGAATTTGTTTTTGTCTGAGGTATTTGAAGAATGTTGACAACTGCTGATGGCAAGGCAATCGATTTCTGAAAATTTTCTGAAAGTAGGTCAGTAGCTTATAACAAAGTTAAAGTTAGGGTCATCGTTTGGTTTTGTCAAGGTAATGCTGACTTATGGGCAAAATTATCGAGAAAGATGCTTTTTGTCAGAGTTATTTGAAGTATGTTTACAGCTGCTGATGGCAAGGCAATCGATTTGTGAAAATTGTTCTGAAAGTAGGTCAGTAGCTTATATCGAAGTGTACAGCACTATTGGTAAGATCGAAAAACACAAAAGTTCACAGATTCACACATAACTAACATGATTTAAAGTAAGTAATGGTAGAAAGGTTTCCTTAAAATGTTCCTGCCTAAAACACTATCGTTTCTGAGAAATGAGTAAAACAATAGTTTTTTATCACGCGTGATAATAACCTTGATGTTTGAACACACAACACATAAGGTCTCTTTTCACTTTTTTCTCGTTACTTCGATGACCAATTGAGCTCAAATTTTCACAGGTTTGTTATTTCATGTGTATGGTTAATCACACAAAACATGAACTTTGTTTGCGACTGTTTTGTCAGCTCTACCAATCCTGTATAATACCTTTAAATGTAGGGTCAGCATTTTATTTGTCAATGTAATGGTGATTTATAGGCAAATTCATCAAGAAAGATACAATAAAAGTCACCTGTGGAATTTTCAGTTTAATGCAGTGTCTATTTATTGAGAAAACAGGGGGAAAAAAACCTCCAGTATTTTCATCACGAACGTCAAATCCATCCATGTTATACTCGTTCACAGCGGATACCAACCTCATCTATGGCTGTATTGAGGGCGCATTCAAACAGGCACCTCGAAAATCTCAAAAAGTCGCCTCCACACGATCTTTGCAGATTCAAAGTTTTTGACGTACTTTTCATGATTTCTAATCAACTGGGGCAATTCAGATGAAATAGTTTCGCAGGATGCTTACTACCATTACCACCTCTCTAACAATTAGTCTTTCGGTTCAAAATTACAAAATTTCTTGTTAATGTTGATGTCATTAATACCAAAGTATGACCCTACCTTTAAAGGTACCGTACACGTTTGGTAATGACTCTGAAAATTAATGGCAATAAAAACTTACTTGGTTAGAAGTACAGCAGCTTTAGATAGTATAATGAATTTTGAGAAAATTTTCTCTTTGAAGTACTCAGTTATGGAAAAAGATATCACTTTTTATTCCCAACATTTTGAATCTGAGAAGCGTTACGAGTGTGTATTCCAATGCGGTTATTCTTCCTGCGTGGACATAACCGCTTCAGATTTTCGGCAATATTTCAAAAACGCTACCACCTTTTAAAATTAAACTTTCACAGGTTAGTTTTGTGGTATATATCTACAACAATATAGGTTTGAAACAAACAGTGGGTTCCAATTACAAAACGTATACAGCACCTTTAAGGGCATCAAAGGTTTTGTAATAAGTTAAGACTCCGGGTTTCTCAAATGGAGAATTTTTTACTGAGCTGAATTGTTTACAGCAGACAAGTCTCACTGGCCAGCTCTAAAATCGACAACTACAACAATAGTGCGTACATAATCGTGGTATTCACAGAATAAGACTTAGATGAAAGATGGAAGACTCGGAGTAAGGCATGTGCTCTTTCATTTATAAATTGTTTAGCTAGGTTCCGATCGGCATACTGTAAAGTATTACTATATCTTTCTGGTAAAGAAAGTGGCGTGTTGTAGCCGAGCGGTCTCGTGTCATCGGACTCAAATTCTGATGGATGAATCATTGTGGGGTGTGGGTTCGATTCCAGGTCATGACACTTGTGTCCTCGAGCAGGGCATTTAACCATAATTGCTTCTCTTAACCCAGGTGTATAAATCGGAACCTGAGAGTAGTGTCAATCAGTACCGAGTGAGGGCGCTGTTCACCGCGCAGCCACTTTTTGTTAATGGGAAACTGTGACCACCTCAACGTGTACAACGCTATAGAGAGATAGGTGGTGCGGAGGGATATAGATTAAACCCATGTTAATCGTTTCATTCGTAAAAATAAACGGAACTACTTTCAAGATGGAGTTTTTCTCTTGCGATTGATATGCAATTTGGCGTCCGTTTTGTTGGGAGTATTTGTGTAAAACTTTCTGTAAAATCACAAGAAATCTTGTTTTCTGTGCTGAAATTCATTGAGAACTGTAAGTAGTTATCCTCTTAGGGCCCCATAATGAACCTAAAATGACAGTTAATTGAGTGTTTAATTATGTAATTACTTTTGGAATTAAAACTTTTAGTTGTCGCGCTTTTTCGCGCTTGATTGTCAAACACGTTGATACGGCCCTTGGGAAATGTTCAATTACGTGAGGGGAATTGGATGTTGTGTGCAACAGCGAAAACGTTGCGCTTGTACACGGTCAACAAAATTTGTTATGTAAACAAGGTCATATATTTTGAACTTTGACCTTCCATAAGTCCGGTTTTCATGAACTGATCCCTACAAGTAGAGTAGCAAAATGAATGTCTCAAAGAGTTTTATCCAACTAGACTACTTACAACTAAATCAGATCAAATCTCAATTTTGTGTGATTTCCACTACTGAGAGGGCTGAGACAGTATTGTGTTGGATTAACCCCTAGCGCTAATTTAAGCAGTTTGGGGTGTAAGAGTTGAGAATGTTAAAGGAATGGTCTAAAGGTATGCCTGATGAATATAATAATGATGTCAAGCGCCTTGATCTAGCTACTAGGATATGTGGGCTATATAAGAACCAAGTATTATTATTGTTAAACCAAGGGACCCTCAAAAGTGCCTCGCACTGTCACCGTGGTCACAGGGAAGAAACCACTGAGCCAACCTGAACGCCCTCAACATCAGTTTGCGGTCAGTTTAATTATTATTCATTTTCAACTTTTTGTGCAGGTGCAGGAGTCAAGTTTTTGTGTGTGTTTTTTTTTTCAGTATGGAAATTGCAAATGAAGAACCTGCCCACAAGAAGTCTAAGATTGTTAAACTAGCGAGCCAGTCCTCCTTCAATGACAAATCGCAGACTGACCAAACACTAGATGGCAGCATCTTCTATGAGGAGGTAACATATGCAGCCCATGTCTCCATTGTCTGATTTCATTATTTTGTAAACAAAATTTAAGGTGCCCTCCGAAGTTCTCAGCAAAGACCCATAAAAACGCAACGTTAAAATTCAAAACTGAAGTACAGTGACACAGAAAGCCAGCGTAAAACTAGTCTTCAATAACAAATCACAGACTGACCAACCAATTGACGGCAGCATCTTTTATGAGGAGGTAACATATGAAGCCCCTCTCATGTCTACATCGTCTGATTTCATTATTTGGAAATCTTTTCAAAGGCGCCCTGCATAGTTCTCAGCAAAAACCCATAAAAAACGCAACTTAAAATTACAAAACTGAAGTACAGTGCCTCAGAAAGCCAGCGTAAAACCAGTCCAAGTTGTGATGTTAAATACGATGAAGGTTGTTTCTCTTTGTTGCTATGCATTTTCCATTGTCTTGTTTGGATGAGGTCCACAGTATGATGTCACAGTGCTGTTTTGATTCTTAGGCACTTGGGGGGGCTTTTTGTGTTTTGTGACACTAATTAGAATGTACTTCTTTTTTTAAAGCAATGTTTCAAAAGTGTTAAAAATTATGTGTTTGAATCTTTCAGTAAGAAAGCCTGTTCAGACAGTTATAAGTTCCGTGCTGCGCGATTGATGGACCACCAAACCCACCTAACCCTAATCCTAAACCGAACCCTAATACACGACCCTAGCCCCTGCCCCTACTCCTACTCTAACCCTAACCCCAACCCCAACTCTAACCCTAACCCAATAGATTGACTGATCGCGCAAAACCATTCCTGCATGATCGACTGTTGCAGCAACTGTTTGCTCGAATGGGTGATCAGGAAGGAATGGCATTATCGCTCGATAGCGCAAGTCTTGCGTTGCACAATCGGTCGATGGCGCAAACATTTCCTTGCACAATCGCCCGATGGCTGCACGATCAATGGCTGCGCGAATGATAGATCGCCCAATAGCAAAGCTCGATCGACAGAATGCGCCCAACATATCTATTACTTATTCAACACATCTATTTAAATTTTGAATCATTCAATTCTGGCACCATTGATAAAGAACGATATCATATTGTTGATTTGACCTCAGCCTGGGGAATGGCCCTTTGCTTCCTTGTGTGAGCAGCTTAGCAATGACCTCTTCCACCAGTCCTGGGAGATCCGGCACGGGGCAGCAACAGGTATCAGAGAGGTGGTCAAGGTTCATGGCCACAGTGCAGGCAAGTCGGTTGACCATCCCTTGGACCAGGTAAGATAATGCTACTCAGCTGCGTACAGTTAGGGTGCATTCATCGTGCAGCATTGTAGTAGCATACAGTGAGTATCTTCATCAGTTTGAAGCTTTGCTTGGTGTGGATCATAGTAGTAAACTTACGCGTTCAACCATGTATAAATGTGGCGTTTCTTGGCAGAGCAGTCTAGTTCACCGGACCCAAGCTCTGGTGCTGTCAGCAGCAGAGTGTGGGTTCGAATCCCAGTCATGACACTTGTGCCCTTGAGCAAGGCATTTAACCATAATTTCTTCGTAAAAAGTTGAGAAGGTAGTGCATTCTGCTCTACCAGCCAGGCTCCTAGTGGATGATACCCATGCTTACATCCTTTTGGACTGTGAAGGGGGTAACCCTGTTTCAGCCCCATGAGTAGGTGGCAACGTGCCCCTGGTGGCAGTTGATTTGGGTCCATAGCCCTCACCTTGAAGTGGCCGTCCGGCCTTGTGATGTTGGGTGCTCTCTCATAAAAAATACAAAAAATCTTTTAGGAGAAGTGGTTCTGAGAGGAACCAGTGTAGTCTCGACGTTTTAAACAGTATACTCTGCTCATCTTCAGGAGAATCAAGACGAGCAGAGTATACTGTTCGAAACGTCGAGACCATACCGGTTCCTCTCAGAACCAACACTCCTCCCAAAAGAGTTTTAAACATGGTTGTACCCGCAAGTTTACTGCTATATTTTTCTTAACATTGATATAAATACCAATATTATGCTTTATTCATTAAAACTGTATGCCATTTTTGCAGGGTTTTCCCAGAGTATTTTATTGCAAATGAGTTTTATCTCTGGTTTTTCACTCCCCAGACATGCAAGAATGTAGATAAGAAAAGATATTCACTATTTGCTTCCAAGTTATTAATGGAAACTAAATAAATGTATTTTATCTTAAAGGTATTATACAGGATTGGTAGAGCTGACAAAATATTCGCAGACAGTGTTGGTGTTTTGTGTGATAAACCATATACATGTACATGAAATAGCGAACCTGTGAAAATTTGGGCTTAATCCATTGTTTGAGTCAGGAGAAAATAGTGAAAAACCAAACACAATGTAAACACACAAGTCCTTAATTTAGGTTGTAACAAGCGAAATTTTGGTTGTTAACAACCAAAATCAGCTCAGTGTTGCATTTTTTTAGGTTTTCAGATACCATTTTTTCTCGAGTATGACTTCATTTCAGAGGGAAATAGTTCACAGAAAAAAATGGTCCTAGTATGAACATAATCATACGCTTTGTAACCTTAGGAAAAAGGCGCCTGATATAAATGCTGATATGTATGTATGTATGTATGTATGTATGCATGTATGTATGTATATTCAGTAAGCTTTCAGACTTTTTTAATTAAACAATTATGCTTTTTATCCTTACCAATCCTTTATAATGCCTTTAAACAATGAAAGGTAATATAAGGACTCTACTGCACTCCCTGTCGGTGGCCAAACCAATGTTGTTAAATTGGCATAAAGTATATGTTAATTGTTATTGAGAACTGCTGTCTCTGCACAGTTCCTCAGATTTCAGAAAGTTAAGATTTTTTCTAGAAATGGGAGCCGAGCATCAGTGAAATGCATTTCTTTGCTTGTTTGCAGCAAGAGAGTTTGAACCAGATGTGGACGGAGGATATATCCTTAAGATTACTGTGTGTTTTGGCACTGGATCGCTTTGGAGACTTCGTCTCCGATGAGGTAAAATAGAAACCAAAATAAAAAACAAATCAACAATTTTATTAGATGTTAAATTTACATCAAGGAAAAAGAATATTCTTTAAATTTTGCCTTTACACCGATGTGTATTGAGCACTTTATACTCAGTACTTTCCCGAGTCCTGTGAAAAAAATCCACAGGCATATCACTAGGGTGGGATTCGAACCCACGCCCTTTAACACCGAGCTCGCCAGAGCTAGAGGCAGTCCAAATCCTATATTTTTAGCAGCGGGTACCGCAGATGTAAATTTTGCATCGGGGATAAAGAATACTGCATGTGTTTAGTTTTTGCCCATACAAAAATGTTATAAGAGGGGTAGAGTGTGTTAGAATATGGGAACATTTGCAAGGGGGGCTCCCTCTGCCACATATTGGGTGGGCATGGTTACTCTGAAATTATTATTATTATACATTTCTGGTAATGAAACCAAGGATACCTCATAAGTGAACTTAGTCACTGTAGCTTGCTTGCCTGAGGAAACTTGTTAACAAAGGTGCTTGCTATGTGAACCAGCACACCAGGTGAATCCCTACTCTTCCACGATTCTATTACGTGCACTACCAATCCTAGTACCCAGGACCTACGGCTTAATGTCCCATCCCAAGGACAAAGAAATCGTGGTACAGTATCTTGCTCGAGGACACAAGTGTCACGACCGGGACTTGAACCCACACTCTGCTGATCAGAAACACTAGAGCTTGAGTCTGGGGCTCTTCACTGCTCGGCCACGACATGACTTGGCCTATGCAAGGGGTCTAACGAGGAGGGGGACCTGCACAACAGCCCTGGGAGTTGAAGGTTAGGGTTGGAAGTATTGTTATAATGTATCAGACATGTATATGACAAATAGTTCTTATTCATTGTATTTTGACAGGTTGTTGCTCCAGTGAGAGAGACCTGTGCCCAAGCCCTTGGGGTTGTGTTACATCGTATGACCACCAGTGGTGTCAATGGTGTGCTGGGGGTTCTACTGCAGCTCTTATCACAGAACCAGTGGGAGGTTAGACATGGTGGCCTGCTGGGAATGAAATACCTCTTAGCTGTCAGGAAGGTACGTCATTTCACTCTACAGGGCTCAAATTTAGGGGGGAATCCACTGGGCTTGTAACTAAAAATCTTTTACTGTACCAGAAAATTGTTTACAAGACAAGAATCATATTTAAAGGCACTGTACACGTTTGGTAATTACTCAAAATATATATTAGCATAAAAACGTGGTAACGAGCAACGGAGAGCTGTTGATAGTATAAAACATTGTGAGAAACGGCTCCCTCTGAAGTAACGTAGTTTTTGAGAAAGAGGTAATTTCTCACTAAAATAATGAAAACTTCTTGCAAGAAGTTTTTATTCCTATCTGAAAGCACACAAATTTGTACAACAAGGGTGTTTTTTCTTTCATCATTTTCTTGCAACTTCGATGACCAATTGAGCCCAAATTTTCACAGGCTTGTTATTTTATGCATTTGTTGGGATACACCAAATGAGAACACTGGTCTTTGACAATTACCAAACGTGTACGATGCCTTTAAACTGTTTTTAATTGAACAAGTACTAAGAGAAGGTTTATCTCATTTTGTGTTATGGGTGATACTTCGATACACAACAAAGTTTTTTAAAGGAATGTTTTGAAAAGAGATTTGAAGGTAGAGTGCAGATTTCAAGTTGGTTTGTACTCCTCTGAAATAAACTTTGAATAAATACCAGTGGCTACACCATGAATCTATTTTGTTTGTTCCTTTAATATTTGAAGGAAATGACAGATGAATTGTTACCGGTGGTTTTGCCGTCAGTTGTCCAGGGTCTGCAGGACGTTGATGACGACGTGAGGGCTGTAGCTGCAGCCGCCCTCAACCCTGTCGCTGCTGCTCTGATCAGAGTGTGTAATTCACAGGTAAGGAGCATTGTGGACTCTAGGAGAAAAACCCAAACCCTGTTGAATCTTTGTTCATAAATACCTGGGACAGTTTATCCCATTCTGATTGGTCGAGAGGAGGTCACATGGCCATATTTAAAGGTGTGATATAAACACGGTGAGGAGTGTTTAAACATCGCCTGAGGATATTGAGGCAAACAATGGCAATATCAGATGATTGCACGCAGTGCCGTATATTGAGAGAGTTGCGACAACTTGCGATTAGAAGCCATTTTGTGTTCTGCATTTGGACCGAAAATGGCGTCCAGCAACCACGTGACCGAAGAAAACTAGTCCCTCAATACACTCTCTCAATACACAGCTCTGATCACACGGAGCGCGCAAATTTCACAGCCCAATTGAAGTTGGTAGGTTGCATATTTGGCTTGCATAAGTTGAAACATGCGTGCCATAGTTTAAAACTTAAGCTAGACTCTGAAAAAGGTATCTAACCAATTAATTTGTATCATTTAGCATTGTCTGCCACTCGAACTTTTCCTGCAGGTATCAACGATTCTCAACACACTGTGGGACACCCTGTTGGATCTGGACGACCTGACTGCATCCACAAACAGCATCATGACCCTCCTCGCCTCCCTGCTGTCCTACCCAGTGGTCTTCACATACCACAGTCAGGCCACGACGAGTCTGGTACCCAGACTCTGGCCCTTCCTGAGGCATAACATCACGTCAGTTAGGAAGGCTGTACTGGAGACGCTGTGTACACTGTTACTCGCTGAGCGTCAACAGGTAATTAAGTTTGCGTATGGAGGTATGAAATAGACCATGTGACATGTGGGATCACACTGAAGTGATTCTTTTAGCCTTCGAGAAAGACTCTGCTAGGGTCGAAACGTCAGGCTATTAACCACTTCACGTCGGATGATGCGTATACATGCCAAATTTTCTGGACTGACTTACGGTGGACGGTTTATAATGACCAGAACAACTTTGGAGCGCCCTCAATTTTTTCATTGGCAGCCAGACGGCTGACGGAAATATCCACCCGGACTTTCCATTTTGTAGCATGCACAGCATGCAGCTACTGTGCTACGCTTTGTTTCACCAGTGCAAAGAGGGACACCAGGTAATGGAAAACATGCCTTGTAATATCCCTTTTCCTGGGGTTATTGTGTAGCTCCCAATCCTAGTCCTTTGTCCTGTTGTTGTACAAATGTTGCATACAAGAATGGACAGGCTGCCAGCACTGTCGATCAATGTATTTGGCTCAATGGGAGGTAAGTCCGAGTGTTGTGAGATTCCAGCATACCATGGCATAGCTCATGGCCAAGGCTCTGCAAATAACGGTGAATGCCTACTCGTAATTTCTCACATGACAACATCAATTCCCAGTGCTATTTATAATAACCTTTGTTGTCTTTCCTTTGTCATGTCAGGGTTTCAGGAAAACGATTATTCAAGAAGCTCAAAAAAAGTTCAAAAAAATTCTTGTATAAAGTTTATGCACATACATTACTCAAGAAGCTCAAAAAAGTTCAACAAAATACTTGTATAAAGCTTTAATGCACATTTATCAATGGTCCATTCAAACTATAATCTTATACTGTTTCTTAACATTTTAGGTTCCCACTGGTGTTTGGCTGCCACCAATTCTGCAGGATGCCTTGAGACACATCTTCCAGCGCTGCATTCTGGAGACAAACCCAGATGTTCTTGCTCTCATTGAAAAGGTATCCCTTGTCTATCCTACTGTTGACCCCCTTGCACCAACATCACACCCGGCTACTGTTTGCCACGCTTGCTTTTTTTGGGGTCAAATTTCACATTAAAACTATGGTAAGTGTGTATAAGCAGTGACGCCTAAAATGCACACTACACTGTATAACACACAGGGATGTTGATTCCCCAAAAGGGCGCAACTAGCATTATTGTGATGATGACGTCAGGTGAATTGGGTCAAAGGAGGTTAGTAATTGTTACATGGAAATGAAACAAAAGATTCGGGTTTGTGTGGGATAACATGCTTCCGAGCAACAGTGATTTAGTTTACTTTTGTTGTCCCTGACCCACATAGTATTGTTTTGTCCTTTTGTTGGGTAGTTTTCTTGTGTCCTTCCCCAGATTAACTTCTTGTACTTGCATGCTCCCCTCATACACTCATTCGTCATTGTTCTAGTTGCCCTCGTGTCATCATCATTTTGTATATTGCTGTGTTCCGTCTGTTTTAGGGCTGGGCTTGTAATTATTTTTTGCTTTGTTGTTTCTGTTTTGGTTTTATAGTTCTTCAATTTGCCTTGTATTGTATTTTTTGTTCTTGTATTGTTGAGGTCGAATAAATAATAATAATTGAAGCGAGGTTAAAATGGTTGACTTAAAAAGTGTTTAGTGTTATCAATACGAAACAGTAGCGGCCAAAGGGAATTTTCTGATCATGTTTCCTGTAATTCCTTTCTGTAGGTGTGGGATGCCTTGCTTGAGAAGTCTCCGCTAGACATCCTAGTCAGAGCCTTCCTGCCCTTGACTCAGTCTATGAGTTTGTCTGACCATGTTTCCTGTAATCCTTTCTGTAGGTGTGGGATGCCTTGCTTGAGAAGTCTCCCCTAGAAATCCTAGTCAGTGCCTCCTGCCCTTGGATCAGCGTATGGATGTGTCTCACCATGCAACCATCCAAAATACCCATTGAAGCCTCCATGCTGATTGAGGCTAAACATAAATTAAAGGTAAGAAAAACAAGCATCGATACTTAAACACCATCTCAGCTAACTGAAAACTACAATACTTATTCTAGTCATTGTAAAATCAGCGGTTAGCTTGTCCGGATTCGAACCCACAATCACAGGGTTGTGGGTTCGAATCCCACCAAGCTAACCGCTGATTTTACAATGACTAGAATAAGTATTGTCATCTAGTTACTGAATCACAATTTATTGATTTGTGCAATTCATAATCATAGATGTTAAACCAATGCTTGTATGAGAGAGATTGGCTGTTGCTGTGGGAGCTTTGCCGAGTTCCCTTGTTGGGAAGATCATCTAAACATAAACAAACAAATATTTGTTGACAGGAAGCCAAGGGGCTGAGCAAGAGTTGGAAGAGTCAGCAGACGATTAAGGAAGACGACCGAGAGTACATTGGAGGGGATTCATCCCTCAGTGCATCAGCAATAGAGAGAGAAAGTGATGTACTGCAGGCAAGAACAAGAGCAGCAAGGTCAGTCAGATGGATAGTTGACGTCACACAGTGAAAAGTTGGCCATCTTTATGGGCAAAGACCATCTTTTTTTTTTACGCACAAATTTAGCGTTTGCGTAAATACCGCGTGCGGCACGCAGGAGGTTTATCAAATACCTTGCATGATTAGTCAGTAAACCACTTGGCTGCATAGAAAAATTAGAACGCTTACGCAGATTCAAGCCAAAACCCAAGATGCCTGTAAAGATGGCGTCTATTAAGAACTATCTATTGGTTCCCCCCCCCCGCCTTAAATGTGTAATAAATCATTAAGAATGACATACACGTACTGACAGAGAGAGACTAGTTAGTTTTGAATGCTAGTCTCATTTTTTATTCTTTTTCTTTCCGCCATGAAATTGTGCCCAGCTTCATTTGATTATAATTTAAACCGGTATACTCTCCTGCCCAACTGGTTCCTGCCACAAAATTCTTTGGGAGACTGTCCACAGTCCACAGTACACAAGCCATGGGGGTTTCCACACAAAACCAGCTGTACTAACAGAAGAAACCCATGCACCCAATGCTAGCCTGGAAGGTATGGTACTTTGTAGCAGTCTGTGGTACCAGTGTATAGGAGGGTTTTAACACACAAAATAAAACAAAAGGTCTATTTTAAAACTTTTATGTCCAAGGTAGGCCCTCTTTCCTTTAAAAGACCTAGGCTGTGTCCGAATTGGTGGCTACAGCTACGGCTACAGCTACGGCTACGGCTGAGGCTACGACTGTGGCGAAGGGTGTTGCTAAGGACATCCTATACTTCGACTGTGGCTAAGGGTGTTGCTAAGGACGTCCTATACTTCAAAGCATGATGAAATGGCAATCCAGCTCTAGCCGTAGCCATAGTTTTCTGGCACCATGAAACAATTTTACCAAAACTTTTTTTCAAATAAGCCACTAATATTTCCAACTAACTGCTGCTTTACTGTGTTACTATTTATCAGGTTACTTGGTCGCATTGCTCCGTACATCACCAACAGCCAGCTTCCTCCATCTCTCAATGCCTCGGAGTCCTTCAGTCAGATCCTTGTGTTTCATCTTACTAGCAAGTCGGCCATTCAGAGGATGGTAGTCGGGCTGGTCCTTGAAGAGTGGGCTAAGACTGATAAGGTGAGCCCAGATTCAGAGTGTGAAACTACGGTTGGACATCGGACATCTTTCAACCACTTTCCCTGTTTGTTCGAACCAAAGCGCTATGCCAAATTGTCTGGACAAACATACTAGTAGACTGCAAGTCTTGCGCACATCAAAAACAAGAAAAAAACTCAAACGAAGACTATGTTTTTCTATGAAATCAAATCTAGTTTTAAAATCATATTTATACAAAATTCTTTAACAAAAAATATCCATTGCAAGTTGCTTATAAATACATTTTCATTGTTTGTATAATACAAATAATTTGTTCAAATTAACATTAGAACATAAATTAAAACTTGGGACGAGGAAGCTTATTGTTCGAAACCCCATTTGCCAATCAAGCCCGAATGTGTGCGTCTATCCGATAGGTTTAATGATAAAATGCCCTTCAGTTGGGCAGCATTCTTAATAAGTAATTGGAAACGGAGGTTTTCTTCGTTATTTTGTTGAATTGGTTTTACTTTCACATTGTTTATCACTTAGTATTACATTCCCAACATCTTTTTAAATTTTTATGGCCATAAACTACGTTAAACTTAAATAATTGACGAAACAAAATCTCGCCCACATAAAACTCCATATGGTTTGGACCACAATGGTCCCGGAAGTTTGAATATGCACGAGACTAGCATAGTCTTTAGCTTTTAAAATATCACCAAGTACATGATGAAGTACGAAACACATCATGCATGATGTACACACAGTGCACATTGCTAGTGCTCAGCCAACGTGGTGCACTTGGGCATTCAGTGATCCCCGAAAATAGCAGTGCCACACGTAGGGAGAATTTGACCACAAAACGCACTGTGGTACACTGCGTGTGAAATGTTTCTTACGAAATTCTCAATACATGTGACGAGCTGAAGTTTACCTGCATGTTCATCATGTCATTGAATGCATGTGTGTAACTTTCACAGACAATAACAACTCTTTTTTTGGAACCTTGTTCTGAGACTTGTTCCGGTAAAGTGCATGTAACGACTCATCGACATTCGCTATAATTATGACAGATCAAAAGCTGATAATGGCAGAACGAAATTGATTGTGTTGTTACATTTTATCTCAGCATTTTTTTGGTCTAATTTCACGCTCTGCCATTTCAACCTCCTAGGAAATACTTTCTTCCCATACAAAATCTAATTGTAACTACCCATGGCATGTTGTGGCCGAGCCGTTATGCGCCCCGGACTTAAGCTCTTTTGTTTCTGATCAGCAGAGTGTGGGTTCCAGTCCCAGTCGTTAAGCAAGACTCTTAACCATTATTGCTTCGGGTGGATCAAAACATCAGCCGTCCGGCTGTCAGCAAAACATTTAGGACAATCTTAAGTTGTTCCGGGCATTAAAAAAACGTCCACCGTCAGTCTGTCCAAAACAACTTTGCATTTAAACACGTCATCCGACGTGGAGTGGTGAAACCATTGACTTCAGAATTGTTTAGATTATTTTGAAAGTTTGTGAATTTGTTTGCTAATTGGTTGTTTTGTCAAAAACAATCTCAGGATTTCCAGTGTCCAGAAGCTGTCAAGACCAAGCTTCTTGAGGTGTTGTCCAGCACCATGTATTTCGACGAGGTGTCGGCACCATTTATGAAGATGCAGTCAGAATGCAAGGTTTGTTCAAGTAGATAGCACGCAAATATTTGTTTCTGCAATTTTGTATTTGTTAAACACATGAACAAAACACCGCAGTGATCCCTAAACAATTTCTACTTCACCCCAAACTTTGTATTACATTGTAACAGCTTGACTTCAAGTATGTGACAGTGAAGTGGAAACTTAGAGAAGATAATAGCAAGTGACCTTAACCTTAAAGGTATTGTACATGTTTGGTAATGACTCAAAACAAATATTAGCATAAAAACTTACTTGGTAACAAGCAACATTGTAGGAAACGACTCCCTTTAAAGTAACGTAGTTTTTGAGAAAGAGGTAATTTCTCACTAAAATAATAAAAACTTCTTGCAAGAAGTTTTTATTCCTATCTGAAAGCACACCAATTTGTACAACAAGGGTGTTTTTTCTTTCATCATTTTCTTGCAACTTCGATGACCAATTGAGCCCAAATTTTCACAGGTTTGTTACTTTATGCATATGTTGGGATACACCAAGTGCGAACACTGGTCTTTGACAATTTCCAAACGTGTCCAGTGCCTTTAACTGTCTCCCTCATTCTTTTGTTTTTTTCATTGTAAAGTGTCACCCTAAGGTGCAAGTTCTAGTTATTATTCTGTATCCTGTATTATTTTTTCTGATCATTGTCCCATTACTATTCTTCAGATGCTTGTGACTGCTTGGTGTAATGCTAGGAGAGACGTCAAAGCTGCTCAGTTTCCAGGGTGAGCTTATTTTTGAGTTCATTTGTTTCAAATTTCATATGAACTTCTTTCTTGCGTATGGCGTGTGTAGCCTTTAATTGTAAGTCAAGGGTAGACATCCAAGCCAGGGCAGCATCGGCTACTGAGTGGATGTCTTTGATGCCACCAGGGAAATGCCTAAGTAGACAGTCATTCCTATGTGTGGCATAAGCATTTGCGGTTACACGGTTAAGCGACCGATCGTCCTGTTACACATTTGAAAGTTTTTATATACTATCCAATTTCTACAACTATTTTTTAACTAGTTCATCTTTTAGCTTACTGTGTATTTGGCTGGTCGAGACGTAATTTTTGTAAAATTTTGTAATTATCATTGTTTTTAAATTTCTTTTGTTTAATCCATTTGCTTGTATTCAGCGCCTTGAGGCGGAGCCGATCTGCAACTGTTTGCCCTTTATTAATCTCTCTTTATTATTATTATTATTTACATTTTTTCAGTTCGGATAACAGTTAAAACATGTACACATTGCAAAATCTGTGCGAAGCACAGCAGTCACATCGTTTCTACTTTACAGGCTTGTAGTCTTCGTTAACTCGTTACTTTAAGTGCTACAATAAAGGCAAGAAACATTGAACACTAGAGGGCGTTTTCAGAAGAATGCGATAGCGTGAGAGCAAACGCCCATTGTTGGTGAAATATAAATAAATAAATAAATAATAAGACTTGTAATGCGCACATATCCACCCTGCTGGGTGTTCAAGGCGCAGTAAAAAACCAAAAAAACAAAACAAAACAAAACAAAGACAAAACAGACACAACAAAATTAGTCCTTGAAAACCTGTGACATAAGATAAGTTTTGAGAAGAGATTTGAATTTTGTGGTACAAAGACAAGATCTAAGATTAAGCGGTAGAGAGTTCCAGATGCGTGGCGCAGCTGAAGAAAAAGACCTGTCACCCCATGAGTGTCGAGACTTGGGTTCAATGAGGAGAAGCATGGAACTTGATCGAAGATTCCTTGATGGAGTGTAAACTTGAAGTAGTTCAGAAATATAGTGGGGAGCCTTGCCATTAAGTGCTTTGTGGACAATGAGCATCAGCTTGAAGATGATTCGTTGAGAGATAGGGAGCCAGTGTAGTTGTTTCAGAAGGGGGGTGATAGAACAGGATTTTCTAGACAGTGTCACAATGCGGGCAGCGGTATTTTGGAGGCGTTGAAGACGGGAAATCTGGTTGTTAGGAAGACTGTAGAGAAGAGCATTGCCGTTGTCAAGACGAGAAGTAACAAATGCATGAATGACCTTTTCAGTGGCACTTTTGTCCAAGTACTTGCGAATTTTACCAATATTCCTGATGTGATATGATGACAGACGAACGATGTTGTTGATGTGTGGTTGAAGTGTCATCGATGAATCAAAAATAACCCCCAAGTTCCGAGCTTGCAGCGAGGGAGCTATCCGAGCATCACCGATGGAAATGTATGGCACTGAAACCTTTGTTAACTGTTGACGTGACCCAAATAGAAGGAACTCTGTCTTATCATCATTAATATGCCAGCGCATTATGCGATAGCATACAAAAACCAGTTACAAGCGCCTTGACCAAAGACTAAAAGTGTCTGGACATGCTCGGGAAAAATGGTTCTTACCACGAAATTGCAACAAGCATCATCACTGGTATGCACGCTTAAACCGTATACAGCACTTTTGTCACTGGTGCGCACGCAAAAGCTGTTGACTGTAATGCGTCTAGGAGGGACACAGTGTGCATGAAATGAGCGTTTTGATTTTGTGTTTGTTTATAACAGTGCTTTCACCGTTGAGCAAGCCAGTGCTTTGTCCGAGTCTATCCAGGGACAGTTATCCCATCCAGGAGGCCTGCCTGCCAAGACGACTCAAGACATCCAACAGAAGTGCAAACAGCTTCATTCCAGCATAGAGGAGATCAACGAAGAACAACAGCGACTCAGCATCAGGTACCAACCGCACGTTAATAATAATATAATAATAGTGTACATTTATAATGGTCTCAGATCTTCATCTGACCTACTCTTTGTTCCAAGGACTCGTCTAGCAAGCTATGGTGACCGCGCATTTTCCTCCCTGGCACCGCGACTTTGGAACTCCTTGCCAGATGAACTGAGGGCAATTCGGGACCTATCCCTCTTCACACGCCACCTGAAAACCCACCTCTTCGATCAGTCTATCCCTCATACATAATTAATTTTGGCTTTCTTTTAACCTCCATTTCACTGACCGGCGCCTTAAAATGAATACTTTTTTCAGAGATTGTGCACCTTATAAATGCTTTGTTATTATTATAATGCGCAATGTCTGTCATAAATGACACTCCTGGCGCCGCAGCACCTTGTAAACCCTTATACAGTGCTACATAAATCGGTCACATTCAAAAATTTCAAAACCGGTCTTAAAATTTTTTGAGTGCTTTAACTACCTTATTGTTAGATACGTGTGCTGTATTAGACTCCGGCATTATTATTTTTATTATTATTATATATTTCAACATACCTCCTAAAGTTTTGATCCTACATGTAGTTTCAGACCTTTTTTATCAGCAATGGATATCACCTCTGCATTTAAAAAATAATAAATTTATCAATAGAGAGTAGCTAGTATATTATTTGATGCGTGCAAAGATGAGACAGGGATCACCACAAAGCAAGTGGGGAACATTACGGGAAAGTTCCATTTCTGAGTTTGGACAGAAAAAATCGGAAATTATACATCCTTTTCACCAGTGGGTATGTTTACATTGAATTACTTGGGTCATTAAACTTAATGGATGAGCAGTTAATCTGCCTGGGGCAGTCAGCAGACCTACTGCATTGTGCATGATCCAATTAAGTCCACTGTTTGGAAAAGGAATTACATGGAGATAACAGGTGTTAGTTACCAGATGAAAGGGATGTTTTATTCTAGGCTCTTTCTTTAAAGGCACTGAACACGTTTGGAAATTGTCAAAGACCAGTGTTCTCACTTGGTGTATCCCAACACATGCATAAAATAACAAGCCTGTGAAAATTTGGGCTCAATTGGTCATCAAAGTTGCAAGAAAATGATGAAAGAAAAAACACCCTTGTTGTACAAATTTGTGTGCTTTCAGATAGGAATAAAAACTTCTTGCAAGAAGTTTTTATTATTTTAGTGAGAAATTACCTCTTTCTCAAAAACTACGTTACTTCAGAGGGAGTCGTTTCCTACAATGTTTTATACTATCAACAGCTCTCCGTTGCTTGTTACCAAGTAAGTTTTTATGCTAGTATTTGTTTTGAGTCATTACCAAATGTGTACAATACCTTTAATGGAGCTTTCTCGTAATAGAAACAGAAGATATCTCAATGATATTTTTGTGAATTATATTTGGTTGATGTTGACAGGACACAAGCTTGCCTTGCCTCGGCCATTATTGCCTTGAAGTCGCTGCCTGACAGACTCAACCCCGTCATCAAGCCACTCATGGACAGCATGAAGAGAGAGCAGATCCCCATCATGCAGGTACTGAGGAATCTCCTTCCTAAACGGAAACAACCCTAACCCCACCCCCAGATCCTCCAAAATCCTATTCCTATTTATGGCGTGTCGTGGTGGAACGGTCAAGTACACTGGACTCAAGCTCTGGTGTTTCTGATCAGCAGAGTGTGGGTTTGAGTCCCGGTCTTGACACTTGTGTCCTTAGGCAAGACACTTAATCATTATTGCTTCGTCCTTTGGATAGGTTGTAAAGCTGTAGGTCCTGTGTGTTGTGTAATACACGTAAAAGAACGGGTGTTTCTGATCAGTAGAGTGTTGGTTCGAGTCCCAGTCGTGACACTTGTGTCCTTAAGCAAGACACTTAACCATTATTGCTTCGTGCTTCAGATGGGACGTGCGTTGTGCAATGCATGTAAAAGAACCCAGTACACTTATCGTTTTTAGAGGTGTTGCTGGTGTTTTCTTGTATGGTTTGCCACAGCACCTTGTAAATCATTACATGGTGCTATGTAAATAAATGGGTCTAACAGTGGTTTGAATAAAATAGATTTAATCTGTCCAATGGTGGAAAGAAACTCCTATACATCATTGTGTCTGTGCAACAAGGTCTTTTTTCCCATTTTGCAACAAAGTTTTTTCTTCGCGGCAAACACATCTGGCCTGGAATTTCATTTTTGAGGGGGCAAGGCCATTTTCATTTTGTAAAGGGCACTTCCATTGGAAAATCTTAAAGTCAAAGGGAAATTTTTGAGGGGGCACCAAGGCCAAGACCAGGGCAATGGAGGCCATGGACGCCGTGGCGGGAGGGTTTAACAATAAAGTAAGTGATAATTTATTTTTGTTGGAAATTTATGTTGATTGATAATTTGAATTCCAAGCGGATGACATTGTTGCAGAAGTTGCAGCTTCTTGTATCTGCTTTAATCCACCAGCTTTTTCAGTAAACTCTTCTTATTCTACTTTACTGTTACTGGTCCCCCACCCTATTGAATTGTATCTCATCTTACTACTTTTGCTAGTCATCGTACACGTAAACACACACTGTTATTGTTACTTGTTGTAGGTGTTATTTTGTTTATTCGTCTGCTGTAAAGCTGTTGTTTTGTTTCGTTTTTGTAGGCTGTTCCTTGACAAGCCCCGCTTTTTGGAACGTGCCTTTACATTTGACTTTCCTTTTTTTTCTTGATGATAATATGTGGAAATAAACGTTGCTTTGAATTGAATTGAGTTGAATTGAATGTGGTGTTCGAGTTTTCACAATGTATCTGTTTTGTATTTTCAGAGTCGTGCGGCAAACAGCTTAGCCAGTCTCCTAGAGCAATGTGCCCCACGCTCTCCCTGTCCTACCCCAAAAATCATCAAAAACCTCTGCAACAGCCTCTGCTGTGACCCCAATGTTACACCCAGTGCCACCCAGCCCATCGGCTCTCTGGAACTCTTGACTAGGCAGCCGGGGTTTGGGAGGGTGTCTAGCTCGGGGTCTCTGACGGGGTGTTTGTCGGCGCCTGGAGGCTCAAGACCTACCTCCCCTCTACCGGGCGCTATCACAACCGCTCAGTGTGACAAGAGGCTGGGAATCCTCACACTGGCAAAACAGCAGCACGTGAGTAGTAACTAAGGCCGATTAAAAAAAAAACATGTTTAGCGTCCGGGTTCTTGAAAAAATGGGAGCAAGAGGGGCTTTTTATTTTTTATTTTCAAGATGGCCGCCATTCTTTTGAAAATTTTGAACAACCATTGGTTTTTCCTCTGTTCAATACACAATAATGAAAGAAACATGTTAGACAAAACGTTGAACATGTTTACAGTGGTTTTATTTAATAGTTTGTTCAATAAAAACCCTGCTGTAGCTCACTTTCACAAGAATAAATGTAAATGTGTAACTAAACGATCTGTTTTTAACCGTTTAACCAGCACTGGCTAAGTTCTGACTTGCAAGTATTTTATTTTCTGATGTATCAGTTGACATTTTATGGTTTTTGAATCTCATTTTAAATTGGTAAAAATGATAATAAAATCCATGCGGCCCCCAAAAAGGAAGCGAGCGGGGAAGCTAAACATATAGATTTGTTTTACTTTGCGTAAATTGTGTTTCACTCTTCTTTGAGTTAGTTGCACTGCTATGCAAGTTTGATACTTTCCTAATTTTGTAAAATACAGGCGACTTGGGTGGAACTTCTAATCCGCGTTATTACCCACGATAAATCTTATTTAGGATTCAGATTCATAATGTTTTACTCTACTGTGCAGTGCCATGAAATTGATAATGAATGTCCTGCTTTTTACTTGACAAGTTTATTTGTGATTAGAGATACTTCTCTAGTTGTCAAGGGGGAGTAAAATCTGCTTCAAAAGATGGCCCAAGAATGACTTTATTTTGAAAAACGCCGCATCATGACACAGACAAACGGACAGGTGAACAGGTGTTAAAATCATCATCCTGACGCACGCAGCTGGGTTATGTCTGCAGTCTCATACGCACATTGAACATTCGCAGCATATTTGATTTGATGACGCATGGAAAGGACGAACGCACTTACAATTACATGCAAATAGCCGTATAAAAAGCTGTACAAAAAGTCATGTTTTCACATCGGTCTGTACACAAACATGGATGCGCCGACACAGCTTCAAAATGCAGGGCAAGTTAGCTCTTTAGTCAATTTATATAGCTGTTTTTTTGTTCGAACACAGATCTTAAGATGGCAACAGCCTGGTGAAAAGGAATAGGAAAATATCCAAAAGTGAATAAGGAACTAACAAATGACAATAACCGCTTATTGGTGAAAAAGCAGCTCACAGTGATATGTTTGTTTGTTTGTTTGTTTGTCTGTTTGTAATGGGATATAAACGCCAAGCTGGGAACAGCCAATCTCTCTCGTACAACCTTTGGTTTAACGTCTATGATTATGAATTGCACAAATCAATAAATTGTGATTCAGTAACTAGAAGACGATACTCATTCTAGTCATTGTGAAATCAGCGGTTAGCTTGGCCGGATTCAAACCATTAACCTTGTGACTGCAAGTCCTGCAGTCTAACCACCTTACCACGGTGACAAAGTGATATGCGTTTTTGAAGTTTTCAAGTCTCGGCCAGGGTTCTGTAGTGAGTAATTCACCAAACTCTGGCAAAACTATTGGAAGACTTTTGGTGGTCATGCTTCATTATCAAGTAATCATTTTGTTTGTGATATCCATTTACTGTTTTCAGATAGCAGCAATCACAGCGGCGAATCGGCGTGCGGCCTACGCCCGGTCCCGCAGTAAGGATACCAGTTTCTCTGAGGCAGGCCTTCTCTTGGACCCTACCACATTCACAGAGGGGGGAACCACACAGAACCAGCTCCAACGCCGAGGGGCTAGGTTTGCCCTGACGACCATCGCAAGACACTTTGGTGCAGATTTGATCGGCTGCTCCAGCAAATTATGGGAGTTGATGACATCTTTACTACAAGAGCATTTGCATCCTTCTAAATTCGGTAGAATAAAGTTCACATTTCAAACCCTGTTCTATAACTTGCTATTTTAACCCTTTCATGCACCATTTATTTAAGTGATAAATTGATCATATGGACACAATAATTGTTTACTCTTTTTTTTGCAAATGGCGACCGCCCCCCAAAAAGATCACAGTAGCACCCTCAAGAGTCTTCTTTCCCCTTTCTGATAACTGTGTGGCCGTGCGATCTTTATTTTTTGTTTTACAACTATTTTTGTGAAGGGATTAAAACCGGTCGCTAGTGACCGGTCCGACCGGTCGGCGCTTGAAAGAGTTAAACAAGAGTCAATTTTCTTCTGTTATTGCTGAGGTTTTCTACTAATGTGTGTACCAGAGGAAATATTTTATTACTTGTGAAAAACACTTAATGAAACTCTTGAACATTTTGTGTCCTTTATTTGTTGTTTTACAACTTTTTTCTGAAAGGATTTAAACCGTTCGCGTGAAAGATAAATTTGTTATCACAAGCTTGAGTGGAATACAGAAAATAGAGCGCGTCAGTGTCCCATATCCAACTCGGCCTTTGGCCTTGTTGGATATGGGATGCAGAAGTACTTAATTTTCCTGTATTCCACTCTCGCGATACCTGACAATGTCTCTTGTGCTTGTACACCTCCAGACCCCATTTTACTACAGGAGAATGATGAACTGGCACAGGATCTCATCAATACACTACAGGTCTTTGAGGTTCTCTGTCCAGCTGTGCATTTAAGCCTTCATCTCAAGGTAAGGAAAAGTAACATGTAGAATGTCTACACTTCACACTTGTCTTCAAACTTTAAGGATTAGTGAGGGTTTTTTCGTTTTCTTTTGTGTTTGGCTGAAGGAGGGAATAATTTGGGTTAAATTGAAAGAAAAAAACAAGTCAGGAAAATTATGTAGGGAAATTAAGGAAAATGTAGTTAAAGTGCAACATCATGTCCCAACCAGTGTTTGGTTTTGATTGCTTATACTTCTTTTTTGCTCCTTTTTGTTGAGGATCAATTCATTATAATAAATCTGTAATTTGAACCTTCTACCTCTGCCGATGCTCTACCAACTGAGCTTTCTAGCCCTAATGTTGGCGGTCTCCCTATTTTGTCAATATCTTTGTTTGGGGGTGCCAGTCAGAACCCATTCAACCTGTAACTGCCGTATAGCCAGGGATCACACCAAAGTTTACGATACAACCTGGGAAGCGGCAGCAGAGGAATCACCTTAAGGGGATGCGACTTTTAAATTTTAAATATCAAGTAATAAACCACAAGGGAAACTGACTGGGTAAATTTTAAGTAATTTGGGGTTGAACAAAGAAAAATTTACACGAGCGGGATTTGAACCCATGACCTCCGATTAACATGAATAATAATCATAATATTAGTGGCTTCTTGTAGAGCTCTCAAATTCGACACTCGGTGACGCTCATGGTGAACCAACATTATTACCCCAGGCACTGGGCCATTCATTCCTTAAACCGTCTCAGCTCCCTGGGGAGCATACAACGCCAAGTATGTAGAGCACAAAGCTAAATTAATCACAAGAACCATCTCTGCCCTCACAGGTACCCATTTATTTATGCTCAAGGACACAAGTGTCATGACCGGGATTCAAACCCACACCCTGATGACTTATCCACCATTGTAATTTATATGTCAAGTTTATTCTTCACATGAATTTGAATGTGATGCAATTATTAGTTTGTGTAGTTCGAGTCCCGGTCTCGACACGTGTGTCCTAAAGCAAGACACTTGACCATTATTGTTTCGTCCCTCAAGTGTTGTCTAATGCACGTAAAAGAACCCAGTTACACTTATCGCTAAGAGAAGGGGTTTGCCCCGGTGTTTCTGGCAGTGGCTGCTGAATGCGCCACAGCACCTTGTAAACCCTTACAAGGTGTTACATAAATAGATCTCAAATTTCAAAAACTTAAAAAACCTCTTTGGAAATAGATAATGACAAGCACTTTGAGACGTCCATAGATAAAGCGATACATAAAAATGAGTTATTACTATTATTACCGAGCTCACCTGGACTCTCTTTTTCACAAATTTGCAGCTGACAGCGTTGCTTCCCAACCTGATCCAGTGCCTCCAGTATCCTTACACATCCGTCAGGCACATGGCGTCCTGTTGCCTGGGAGCTCTGGCCAAAGTCTCCACCACCGAGACCATGGATTGCATCCTGGAGGATGTCCTCCCCATGCTGGGGGTGGCAGACAATGAGATGCAACGTGAGGGGGCAACCGAGGCGCTCATGTGCATCATTGAGAACCTTGGGATGGGGATAGTTCCTTATATCGTCCTGCTGGTCGTTCCGCTCCTTGGTAGGATGAGCGACCAGGTGGAGTGTATACGTCTGACGGCAACGCACTGCTTTGCGACGATGATCCGACTTATGCCGCTTGAGGTGGGTTGCTGCTACCATCTTGGCCCAATTTCATAAAGCTGCTAAAGCATAAAAAAGTTGCTAAGCACAACAAAATTATGCTTACCAGATTAAGGTTACCAGCTAAAATACCATTTTACATGTACAAAATGTAACTGGTATCCTGCTCAGTTGTGCTTAGCAGAAAAATGTTAAGCATTATTAACTGCTTAAGCAGCTCTATGAAATTGGGCCCAGGGGGTCACATGCCCAATTGGTTGAAGTCATAACAATTTTTTTTTGTACTTTAAAGGCAGGGTATACTTTTGGTAAATGTCAAAGACCAGTATCCTCACTTGGTGTATGCCAACATCTGCATAAAATAACAAGCCTGTGAAAATTTGGGCTCAGAAATGAATGGTCTCTAAAAGGTTACTTAGCGGATTCTGAGATGTTTTATTATTATCCCTGGTAAAGGGTGAAGATGACCTGGAAAAATCAGGTATTAGGAAAAATAAACAATTTTGGTTTGAGCAAAGGAAAATTGACTAGAGCGGGATTTGAAGCTGCGATTTTCAGATCAACGTGCCCGCGCTCTACCAACTGAGCTATCTAGCCCTTATGTTGGCGGTCTCCCTATATTGTCAATATCTTTGTTCGAGGGTGCCAGTCAGAAGCCATACAACCATTAGCTGCCGTGTAGCCAGGGATCACACCCAAGTTTATGATACAAACTTGGAAGCGGCAGCAGAGGGATCACCTTATTTCAAATATCAAGTAATAAACCACAAGGGAAACTAACTTGGTAAATTTTAAATAATTTTGGGTTGATCAAAGACAAATTTACTAGAGCAGGATTTGAACCCGGAAAAACAAACAAGACAACTTTTTGTTGTTCATAACAGGCAGGGATTCCAGATCCTCCAGCCATGGCTGAGGCCCTGGTAGAGCAGAAGGCTCGGGAACGACACTTCCTGGAGCAACTCCTTGACAGCAAGAAACTAGACAGCTACAAAGTGCCTGTTCCCATAGACGCAGAGCTCAGAAAATACCAACAGGTAATATTAAGGGAATAACAGAGTGGTGATGAGGTCTTAAGTAGCAGTTTAAGACCAGCAGGGTCGTGGCTGTAAGTTATCAAACAAAAGAAATGTTGTCAAGTATCAAATCGATCTCAGCGGGGTATTTGTGTTTGTCAACATAACATTCTTGTTTTTATTGTGTGTCTGTTAGTTTGTTAGTTTATTTGTTTGTTTGTTTGGCTGTTTTCTACAAGCTTCTGCTTATCAAAACAGCCCCTTACTCTATTTAATATTATCTTGCTTATAGCTACTTATTTATTTATTTTTTGGCTTGACTCCATTAATATATGTATTGTCGTTATTTTTCATGTATTTTTTAAGTATGGAAATAACTTAGTGTCTGAATGGAATAAAAATGTCTTCAACTTTTGTTCAGGATGGTATAAACTGGCTTGCGTTTCTCAACAAGTTTAAGCTTCATGGGATTCTGTGCGATGACATGGGTTTAGGGAAAACTCTTCAATCTATTTGCATCATGGCTGGTGACCACCACCTCAGGGACATAGCATTCAAAGTAAGTTCAAATCCAACCTCGTTCTCAGGGGTTATCGATCTCGCCGCGCCATTTTTTCCCAGCATGCCTTGCTCGCTCATAACCCATGAAATTGGTTCATTAAACTGAGCCAGAATCTGGCACATTTTAATTAGGCCTGTGGCCGATCCACTCTACGCGCTTGCTTGAGTATGGTAACCTGCAAAAGAGGCATCAAGTCAAAGAGCAACTGGTCCCCTCTCATTCTTCTTTGATCTTGTGATATGTCTAACTTTATGCAGTTTAGGGTAACCTTGTAAAAACATGATTCATTTGAAATGGAATTGCATCAGATACTTTCATTTTGACACGAGCGTACTAAGCGTCCTACAAGAAGCGCCATACAAGCGCTTGAAAGTTTTTAACAAGCGTGCATGCAAAGTGGTCACGTTTGGGAGCCAATCAGTGTTCTTTTTCAGTACATCCCTACCAGGGGTAAGTGACGAGAGGTATCGATACTGCGCGCTGCCCATGGTAGCGAGGCTGGTTCAAATCCATGGGTGGCTAGTGTGTAAAGAGCTTGCCTCTCACCACTGTGGCCCTGGTTCGATACCCGGCCAAGGCGATGTGTGAGTAGAATTGTGCGTTGGTTCTCTCCTATGCCACTAGGGTTTTTCTCGGGGCCTCTCTGGCTGTGCTCCGTGGTCAAATATGGGTTGATGTGGCTGGCTGCCAAAGGCGCCCCTTGCATGCCTGCAGTTCGAACGATTGTAGCTGCATCCTTCGCAATTCAACTTCTCAACTGCAAGTAAGGATGATTAGCCTCCCAAATTATTATTAATATTATTAAATCCTGTTTTGGTCAATTTGTCTTTATTCACCCCGAAATTGTAACAATTCTTTGTATATCTCTTTGCTGCTCTGTTGATCATAATAATGTAAATAATAACAACAACAAAAACTTGACAAGATGGCATTTGCCTAACAACCGTAACATGTTTTTATTATAATTCCTGCATGATGTAGTTTCTTCTCAGAACCAACACTACTCCCAAAGGAGTTTTAGACGTAATAATAATAATGACTAGTTCTGATACAGCGCATTTTACAATAACGTATCAATTGGCTTTACATTAGTGCCATGGTCATTGGGCCAATAACATTCCTGTAATCTTTCTCAGCTCCCTGGGGAGTATACAGCCCCGGGCTGCCGTGGCGCTCCGAAGGCTTTTTCAAACACAATATCAACCTCTACCCTCGCAGGTACCCATTTATACCCCTGGGTGAAGAGAAGCAATTATAGTAAAGCATCTTGCTCAAGGAAACAAGTGTCATGACAGGGATTCGAACCCACACTCTGATGACTTAACCGCCAGGACTTGAATTCGATGCTCTAAACCGCTCGGCCATGACACCCGACATGGTTGTACCCGCAAGTTTACTACTAGAGTTTTTCTTATGATGTGGTTGGTTTGTATTCCATGCAGAAAACACAGCATGCAGAGAGCGCCCAGTTGTCATCTATAGTCATCTGTCCCCCAACCCTGACTGGGCATTGGGTTTTTGAGATCGAGAAATTCTGCTCGCGGCAATATCTTAACCCACTACACTACACCGGACCACCAGCGGAAAGGCATTTGTACGTTACAGATGAGTGAACCATCAACCCCCCCCTTCCATCCCCACCCCAACCCACTCCCATCTTCATAGTTTAATAATATAAAGTCTGTCCCGAGCCATATGGCTCATCAGGCCAGTGTTTATATCCGGTTTCCTTGGCTTTAAACAACTGAGAATATTTCTATTCCCCCTGGACAGGCTGCCAGTCCCTCGCAAGTTACTCCCCAGCTCTTGCTGGTACCCATTTGTACTCCTGGATGAAGAGAAGCAATAATTGTCAAGTGTCTTGCTTTAGGACACAAGTGTCACGACCGGTACTCGAACCAACACTCTGCTGATCAGAAACACCAGAGCTTGAGTGCGGTGCTCTTATCTGCTCGGCCACGACACACCATACATCTTCATAGTAAAATAATATAATGGACCCCTTGCATATGATGTCACCATTCTCAAACAGCACCCCCAGAGAGGCAAAAGTAGAGCTGCCAACTCTCCCTGATTCTGCAGAAAGTTCCCTGAAACAAATTTGAAAATCTCCCTGATTATGGAAACTGTGTCTCTATTATGTTGAATGTAATTCTAAACATCTCCCTGATTGTTATACAAAATCTCCCTGATTGCAAGATGCAAAGGTTGGCAGCTCTGCAAATGGAGGCAGATCATTGGACGACAGCTTTTTTTGTTGCGTAAAAACGTGCGCGTGGCCCCAGCGCACCAGTAGAGTTGCGCGTTATGCAAGGGGTCTATATATAAATATTGAATGCATGTGGTTGCATTGTCACAGAATATAATCACGAGGTGAAATCTGGACTATTCCATGAGTGAAATGGAAAATCCAGATTTCATCAATGTGACAATGCATGAATGAAATGCATTCAATATTTGTTTTGTATAACTCACACATAGATCCTTGTCATTTAAAAGTGTTTAACACTCCGAAAACTCTATTTTTTTTGTACGTGCATTACACAACATACAGGCCCTACGGCTTTATGTTCCATCCGATGGACGAAGCGATAATGTTAAGTGTCTTGTTTAAGGACACAAGTATCAAGACCGGGACTCGAACCCACACTCTGCTGATCAGAAACACCAGAGCTTAAGTACGGTGCGCTTGACCACTTGGCATAATGAAGCATTTGTTCTTCTTTCAACCTCTGTTTACACTTGTTCTTTATCCTCTGTTTACACATTACAGGTTACGTAGCAAGGTGAAAAGACACAACTTGGTTGTTGTGTCCTATGACATAGTCCGGAATGACATTGACTTTTTCAGGTAGGTGCCATCGCATCATCAATCCACCACTCCCCCCCCCCTCCCCCGCTTTAACCATTCGAGCGGCGTCATGCTGAATATCCATTCACAGGCTGCCAAAGTTCCCTTATGTTTAGACTGACTTTAGACTGGTCCCCTGTCTATATCCGCAATAATAAATACACTTTATTCACGAGCCTGGAAGTGTGACGTCAGGTGTTCAGGCGACCTTACCTTCTACCCTTTGAGTGTCCCCAACGTTCTGAAACGTCATGCTGAATATCCATCCACAGGCCGCCAACGTTCCCTTATGTTCTAAAAAAACGGCCGGCCTGTGGATACAGAATTACCAACACGTGGCCGGTGTCATAGGGAAATCTGTCCCCCGGAGATTCTGTCCCCCATATGGGAAATTAACATTGGCTGGAGGTGGATGATTCAAAAGAGGGCGCTATGAGAAGAAGTTTGTACACAGTTCGCCGTATGGGGGGAAAGAATCTCTGGAGGGACAGAATCTCCTGCCACACCGGCACTTTAAGGGTTAAAGGGTTTTTCCTCTGTTTACTTATTTTGGATTGGGGTCATTTTTCAGTGCTTCACTTTATTTTCGGGGTTCACGGTCAATTTCAGAAAAAATAATGTACTTCTTGGGTTTTCAATTCATGTATGTCTGTTGTTATTTTTTTTTAAGGACAATTCAATGGAATTACTGTATACTCGATGAAGGCCACATTATCAAGAACGGAAAGACAAAACTAGCCAAAGCCATCAAGCAGCTGAATGCAGCTCATAGACTCATTCTATCAGGGACACCTATACAGGTATTGTACCCAGTAGTACCCAGATTGGGTTGGGGAAAGTAAATGGGCTAGAATTACTGGACTCATTCTATCAGGAACACCCATACAGGTATTGTACCCAGTAGTACCCAGATTGGGGTGGGAAGAATGAATGGGCTAGAATTACTGGACTCATTCTATCAGAGACACCCATACAGGTATTGTACCCAGCGGTAGGGGTACCCATTTTGGGTTGGGGAGAATGAATTTGCTACAATAGACCTTATGCATTGACGTCATCCAGCGATGACGAAACAATCGAAACGCACAGATTTGTACGCGCGGCGCACAGGATTGGCCAATGAACAACCTCCTTTTGACCTCGAGGGCGCCCTACTGTTATGACATCATGTGCATAAGGTCTATTGCTTGACTCATTTTATCAAGGACACCCATGCAATGTTAATAAATGACAATTATTCTGCACTTTAAAATCTATACTAACCATTACTAAAAACATAGCTGTTTACACCACACACAAAGATTCTTGTCATTTGATTGGTGGAACACACATCAGGTGTCATCCATTATATGGCCATGTATTTTACTGCCATTATAATTATTGGACACTTTGCAGTGTCGTTTCAAAACTAATCGTTCCCCTTCCGTTTGTCCCAACGAGGCAAGGTCATGTCACGGCGGACAAGGTTGGTGTCTACCAAGAGTCAAACACGTTGCTTAGAAGTTTAAACAAATAAAATTTTCAGAGTATGGGGTGGAAGAGTTTCTGTGTCTATTTTGTGTTTATTGTTAAACACTTTTAAATGACAAGGATCTATGTGTGAGTTATATAAAACAAATATTGAATGCATTTCATTCATGCATTGTTGCAGAATGTAATCACTCGACAAAATCTGGCTTTTCCTTTTTACTTGGTTTTGCCTCGTGGAATGGAATAGTCCAGATTTCACCTTGTGATTATATTCTGTGACAATGCACTTACATGCATCAAACATTTGTATATTATTGGCATAAAATAGAATTTCCCATGAATGATAGTGGGTTTTTTTGGGGGAAAAATTGTAGTTGTTAAACCACTGTTGCTTCTCAGAACCACCACAGCTCATAAGAGATTTATTACACGGTGTCTCCGCAAACTTCACTTGACATATTCTGAAAATGCTCAATTGATCTCATTATTGTAGTTTTGTTTTGTTTTTCTCTCGTAGAATAATGTGTTGGAGTTGTGGTCACTGTTTGACTTCTTGATGCCGGGTTTCTTAGGCACAGAGAAGCAGTTCACGGCAAGATACGCCAAACCCATCATACAAAGCAGAGACGCTAAGAGCTCATCCAAGGAACAAGAAGCAGGTCAGTCCTGTGGGTGTAGGTGGGGCAGGGGTGTGTTTCCTACTGACAACACCTTACCCTCTATAGACATGGCTGAATACTATAAAAACTAGAAATGAACAAACACTTGGGTTTCAGTTTTGAATAATAATGTAACAATTTGACAAACGTTTGAAATTATCATGTCTGGTTTCTAAATTAACAGGTGCATTGGCAATGGAGTCCCTCCATAGACAGGTGCTGCCATTCCTACTGAGACGTCTTAAAGAGGATGTCTTGGATGACCTTCCACCTAAGATAATACAGGATTACTACTGTGAGCTGAGTCCGCTCCAGGTACAGCCCTAACCTTTAATATATGAATATTCATGTAGCTCCTTGTTTCCAGGTACAGCCCTAACCTTTAATATATGAATATTCATGTAGCTCCTTGTTTCCAGGTACAGCCCTAACCTTTAATATATGAATATTCATGTAGCTCCTTGTTTCCAGGTACAGCCCTAACCTTTAATATATGAATATTCATGTAGCTCCTTGTTTCCAGGTACAGCCCTAACTTTTAATATATGAATATTCATGTAGCTCCTTGTTTCCAGGTACAGCCCTGACCTTTAATATATGAATATTCATGTAGCTCCTCGTTTCCAGGTACAGCCCTAACCTTTAATATATGAATATTCATGTAGCGAAGCCACCAAAGGGGCATACTGGAATGTGCAACACAGAGCTTGTTGTTTGGATTGGTCTTTGGATCCTCCAGAAACCTATTGTTTTTTGGACCACCTGGGTCAAATGTCCATCAGCCATGTACATGTTACATGTATTTTGTGAAGTAACTATAACTTGTAAACTTGCTGGTACAACCATGTATAAATCTCTTTTACGAGGAGTATAGGCTCTAAGTTGTGGTATTGCCGCCATTGCATTTTGTGCATTGTCCATGGCATATGTCTGTTTTTTCATTTTAAAACAACACCATATTATGTCAAAACTCATTAGGAGAAAAAAATGATATAAAAGACATTTCTTTCAACAAAAAACAGGCCATGTAACTTTAGATTAATATATTTAGCAAAAATGTTTGTGTTACCACGTTTCGACCACAGCAAAGTCTTTCTTTTAGCCTTTGGGAAAACCTCTGCTAGAGTCGAAACATCAGGGGCCAATTTCATAGAGCTGCTTAAGCGAAAATAGAAAAAGTAGCTCAGCACAACAAAATTATGCTTACCAGAATAAGGTTACCAACCCAAATACAATGTCACATGTAGCATCAGTGACTGGTATCCTGCTCGTTTTTGCTTAGCAGAACATTTTCAAGCAATATTTCCTGCTTAGCATTTCTATGAAATTGGGCCCAGGTGATTAAAATTGTTTAGCATTTATACCATATGTCCTTTTGATTGGTAAGCAGATTGCAACTGCTAATTAATTTGTTTTTCTCTTAAATATATGTATCTCTATATTTTGAATTTTGCTTAAAGGCACTGAACACGTTTGGAAATTGTCAAAGACCAGTGTTCTCACTCGGTGTATCCCAACATATTCATAAAATAACAAGCCTGTGAAAATTTGGGCTCAATTGGTCATCGAAGTTGCAAGAAAATGATGAAAGAAAAAAACACCCTTGTTGTACAAATTTGTGTGCTTTCAGATAGGAATAAAAACTTCTTAGAGAGGAGTCATTTTCTACAATGTTTGATACTATCAACAGCTCTCTGTTGCTTGTTACCAAGTAAGTTTTTACGCTAATTTTGTTTTGAGTCATTACCAAACGTGTACGATACCTTTGATCTCCATCCAAAAGGTGCAACTGTATGAAGACTTTGCCAAATCAAGGGCTAAGAAGGGTGTAGAGGTGACAATTTCAACACCAGATGACGAGAAGAAGCCACAAGACAAGCCACTGGCACCGGCCACAAGCCACATATTCCAGGTGAGTTCCAGTCATTTCAATAAAATCAGAGAATGTACTCAATTTTAAAGTG
This sequence comes from Plazaster borealis, assembly GCA_021014325.1. Lineage (NCBI taxonomy): Eukaryota > Metazoa > Echinodermata > Asteroidea > Forcipulatida > Labidiasteridae > Plazaster > Plazaster borealis. The sequence goes on from CM037475.1 coordinate 26,900,777, forward strand.
ATTTGGGGTTGAGCGGGATTTTAACCAACGACCTCCGGTTTAATGTGCCGGCACTCTGCCAACTGAGCTTTCTAGCCCTATGTTGGCAGTCTCCCTATTTTGTCAATACTTTTGTTCTGGGGTGCAAGTCAGAAGCCATACAACTGCTGTGTAGCCAGGTTACACCCAAGTTTACGATGCAACCTGGGAAGCGGCAGCAAAGGGATCACCTTAAGGGGATGCGACTTTTTTATTCCAATTTCAAGTTGTAAACCACAAGGGAAACTGACTAGGCAAATTTTAAAATAATTTGGGGTTGAACAAAGAAAAATTAACTAGAGTGGGATTTGAATCAACGACCTCCGGTTTAGCGTGCCAGTGCTCTACCAACTGAGCTATCTAGCCCCATGTTGGCGGTCTCCCTATTTTGTCAATTTAAAGTAGCGACAAATAGCAATACTCTAAGGGTAGGTTCATACTTTGGAAATGACCCTGAAAAAATGTGTGTAATTTTTATGAGTAATTACCAAACTTTTACAGACCCTTGAAATCCCTCTTACCTGTCAAATGTTACCCCACTATTGTATAGTGGAAATACATGTTATTGAATTGTTTTCTTCTTGTGTTCTTTACTTTCAAGGCATTACAGTACTTACGTAAGGTCTGCAACCATCCGTTGTTAGTCCTGAACAAGAAGCACCCTCAATATGACTACATCACAGGGCAGCTCACCGAGCAGAACACCTCCCTGCATGATATTTCACATGCACCCAAGCTAACTGCTCTCAAGTAAGTTCTCGCCACAAACAACGCCGTTTTTTGTGTGCAATATTTGTTCCTGATAGACGCCATCTTTCCGGGCAACGTAGGTTTCGGCTTCAGACTGCGTCAAGCTTTGTATTTTTTCTACACAGCCAAGTGGTTTACCGACCAATCATGCAAGGGTTTTCAGAGCTCGAAATTCACAAGACCACAGGGGCTTGCACCCTCAACATTTTTATTGGACCAGATTTGTTTACAAGACCGGAATCCAAATGAGAAAAAAAGAGGGGTTTTGTTTAGTAAGCATAAAGTTATAGCTTTATGGGTGAGTACTTCGATACTCAACAGAATTGAAAGATATTTATCAAACTCAAAGTCAACATATTAAAGAAATTTTACCGTGAGGTGTTATTATTCAATTGAAAAAAACATGAGGAAGCCAGACTTGTTCAGGTGTGTATTTAAAGAACCCCCAACCAGACTAAGATTTCAAAAAACCCTGCCTCAGCTTCATCCAAAAAGACTTCAAACCCTCTAACATCAAACTGAGTTCCCAGAAAATCTTGAGTGCCCTCTGATTGTTTTTTGTTAGAAATTCATACAACAAAGGAGAATCTGGGTTGTGTCGTTTAAAGGGATCGTACACATTTAGTAATGACTCAAAACAAATATTGGCATAAAAACTTACTGGGTAACAAGCAACGGAGAGCTGTTGATAGTATAAAACATTGTAGGAAACTACTCCCTCTGAAGTAATGTAGTTTTTGAGAAAGAGGTAATTTCTCACTAAAATAATAAAAAGTTCTTGCAAGCAGTTTTTATTCCTATCTGAAAGCATACAAATTTGTACAACAAGGGTGTTTTTTCTTTCATCATTTTCTTGCAACTTCGATGACCAATTGAGCCCAATTGTTCACAGGCTTGTTTATGCATATGTTGGGATTCACCAAGTGAGAACACTGGTCTTTGACATTTTCCAAACGTGTTCAGTGCCTTTAAAAAATATATAAATAAACTTGATTTGTTTTGTGCAGGCAGTTACTTCAAGACTGTGGTATCGGAGTGGAGGCAATGGGGAATGATCAAGAAGGGTTGACGGAGGCCGTAGTAGGACAACATAGAATTCTTCTCTTCTGTCAACTCAAGAGTATGCTAGACATCGTTGAGAAGGATCTCTTAAGGTAAGGGGTACTGAGTAATCATAGTAATACTCTTAAGGTAAGGGGTACTGAATAATTATAGTAATACTCTTAAGGTAAGGGGTACTGAATAATTATAGTAATACTCTTAAGGTAAGGGGTACTGAATAATTATAGTAATACTCTTAAGGTAAGGGGTACTGAATAATCATAGTAATACTCTTAAGGTAAGGGTACTGAATAATTATAGTAATACTCTTAAGGTAAGGGGTACTGAATAATTATAGTAATACTCTTAAGGTAAGGGGTACTGAATAATTATAGTAATACTCTTAAGGTAAGGGGTACTGAATAATTATAGTAATACTCTTAAGGTAAGGGGTACTGAATAATTATAGTAATACTCTTAAGGTAAGGGGTACTGAATAATTATAGTAATATTCTTAAGGTAAAGGGGTACTGAATAATTATAGTAATACTCTTAAGGTAAGGGGTACTGAATAATCATAGTAATTCGCAGTTCTTATTTTGCTCTTTATCATAGTCAAGGGTGTCTCAAAGCGCTCATTATGTTTTCTACAAGTATGTTAGAAGTATAGCACGGTTTACAAGGTGCTGTGGCGCAATCTGCAGCCAGCCTTATCAGAAAACGTAAGGGCAAACCCAAGTGTACTGGATTCTTTTATATGCATTGCACAACATGCGGGACCAGTAGCTTTAAATCCCATCCAAAGGAAGAAGCAATAATGGTTAAGTATCTTGCTGTGTCAAGACCAGGATTTGAACCGACAAACTGCTGATCAGAAACAACAGAGCTAAAGTTCTTTTCATTATTTGACGTTGATGTGTTTAAACAAATTTTATTTCAGGAAGCATATGCCCAATGTAACCTACCTCAGGCTGGATGGCAGCGTACCGGCCGGCCAAAGACATGACATCGTACACAGGTAGTCATTTATAATAGTATCGCAATCAGAGAGATCATCTCATCCCGATTTGCTGACACTTAATAACAACTATACTAATATTACACAGTTCTTATAAAGCGCTTTATCACACCCGAGGGCATCTCGAAACACTCTATTTTGCTACAAGGTATGAGGAGCTGTATTCAAAATATAAGACACATATATTCGCATAACTTTACATGCCCCCCCCCATTTGTGAATCAGGAACAGTTTCTATCGATTGGATGCTTGTTTTTCTCCCACGTGGTTCCTATTTACTTTATACTCAGACCAAGATTTGGGGTTTTTTCCTTCCAGGTTCAACAACGACCCCTCTATAGACATTTTACTGCTGACCACTCATGTGGGAGGCCTCGGTCTGAATCTAACAGGAGCTGACACTGTGGTGTTTGTTGAACACGACTGGAACCCGACCAGAGATTTGCAGGTAAAGATTCTTGTTAAATTTCCTGAACCGTAACCGCCTAAAGTCATTAAAAATGAAATCATAGCCTTTTTCCCAAACCTAGGCTTGTGCTTCGTTTCCAGCTTGGGCTCCGTCATCAATTTTGGAGCAGTGTACATTTGTATTTTTTTTTCAGAATCAAACGAAGCTCGGAGACGGAGCCTAAAGCCCAGGTCATACTTCCTGCGAATGCGAATGCGATGCGAATTTTGACGTCACAAATTCGCAACGAACAATTCGGAAGAGTGGCCCTTTGCTCAACTCTTGCGAAACATTTGCAGCGTAAAACAGAACTGTGACGTCAAATTCGCCTCGCACGAAGCATTCGCAGGAAGTATGAACCGGGCTTAAGCCGAAAAAGCCCATAGTTTCGCCAGGGTGCTTTTTGGGTGGCCTTTTTCGGTGGCGGTTGCTAAACACAGTGTTGATTGTTGTCTGCTTTGTTGTCTGGTTTGCTGTCTGATGGACTAGAAATGTGGGCAATCTCACTCAGTCACTCATCTGCAAAGCAGCATTGGTCCGTTGCGCTAACCTCCTTTGCCTACGTCGAGTAGCTTGGTTCCAAGCACTCTCTACTTCACTTGGTCGACCCAGTTGACTGATCTAGGGTCTTTTGGGGCATCCTCTTGGCCTCACCAAGCCGAGAGCTGTGGGTTGACCTTTCCAGGAGTTGATAGCAATGTTGAGTGCCTTTTTGGCTAGGGTGTTATCCAGGTGTACGACGTGGCAGGAGAGGGTAGGGCGACGGTGAAGGAATAGAGAGGCCATTGTAGGGAGTTGTGTTCTGCGGCTGACATCGTTGTTGCTGATGAAGTCAAACGAGTGAATGCTAAGGTTGGATCTCGGACATCTTAGATGGAATGATTCAGCCGCCTTAGACCAGGGGTTTGTGACGAGAGGTATCCATCTGGCGCGCTGCCCATGATAGGGAGGCTGGTACCATGCATCTCACAACAAACAAAATGGCGGCCGACATGATTGGTGAAAATGGATCAACAATGTCTTTTTTTATTCAAACGTGTCTCCTTTTGGTTTTTGTTAACCACTCTCCCTTAATTGTGTGTCCTGCAGGCAATGGATAGAGCTCATCGTATCGGCCAGAAGAGAGTCGTCAATGTGTACCGACTCATCACCAGAGGAACGCTGGAAGAAAAAATCATGGGGTAAGTTATGTTATTAAGAACACAGAACTTAGGGTGGTCGGGTTGGCGTAGTGGTATCTTTCCTCGCCATCCACCTCCGTGACCCCGGTTCGAATCCTGTTGGGGGCACTATATGGATTGGGTTTTTCAGTCCTCACCTGATTGTGAAATGTTTATTGTTGGTTGCTCACAAGAATAATTTCACTTCATTTTATTGAGGTCATTTTCACTGAAGTAAATGCTTCATCGTTGGTTGGTCACATGAATAATTTCACTTCATTTTATTGAAGTCATTTTCACTGAAGTAAATGCTTCATCGTTGGTTGGTCACATGAATGATTTTACTTCATTTTATTGAAGTCATTTTCACTGAAGTAAATGCTTCATTATGGTTAGTCACATAAAAAATTTCACTTCATTTTATTGAAGTCATTTTCACTGAAATAAATGCTTCATCGTTTGTTGGTCACATGAATAATTTCACTTCATTTTATTGAAGTCTTTTTCTCTGAAGTACATGTAAATGCTACATCGTTGGTTGGTCACATGAATAATTTCACTTCATTTTATTGAAGTCATTTTCACTGAAGTAAATGCTACATCGTTGGTTGGTCACATGAATGTTTTCACTTCCTGTTATTGAAGTCATTTTCACTGAAGTAAATGCTTCATCGTTGGTTGTTCACATAAATGTTGTCACTTCCTGTTATTGAAGTCATTTTCACTGAAGTGAATGCTTCATTGTTGGTTGATCACATGAATGATTTACCTTATTCTCAACAGGCTTCAGAAGTTTAAGATGAACATCGCGAATGCCGTCATAACTCAGGATAACTCCAGTCTGCAATCCATGGGAACGGATCAACTTCTAGATCTATTCTCACTCGATCAGGTAATCACGCCATGCTAAAAGATTGTTTGTGTAAAAGTGCAACCATGCATGATGAAGGGTAACCATTCATTGTGGCATGTCATTGCTGAGCGGTTAATAGCAGCGGACTAGAGGAAAGAAATCCACACGCTTCTCGGGTGGGATTTGAACCCACAACCCCCGCATTTACATTCATATTTATGGTTTTACCCCACACTGATGTGTGATATGCACTGTATACTCAGTGCTTCCCAAGTCCTGTAGGTAAAAAAAATCTATACACTACTCGGATTGGATTCGAACCCACGACCCCTTCATTTCAGAACTGATTTCTTAACCACTAGACCACTAAGCGGCCCTGTGACGAGAGGCCAGTTTGAATAATGATAATAAGTAGTTCTTATGTAGCACATTTTACATTAGCATATCAATGAATGAATGAATCAATCAATCAAACAATCAATCAACCAATCAAGTGTAATGACCAGGATTCGAACCCACACCCTGATGATTTAATAACCATCGGTCTAGTCCAATGCACTAGACCGCTCAGCCATGATATGCCAATAAATCATTCAATCAATCAATCAATCAATCAATCAATCAATCAAGTTTCATGACCAGGATTGGAACCCACACCTGTGAATCCAGTAATTAGCAGTGAGTACTGCAAACAATTGACCCCATGTACAACGCAGAACGCACCTCCGCAAAATGCGCATCCACAATTTCCACCATTTTGGGAGTTGATTCCTTTCCTTTTTTTGACTGGTGGATAGGATAGGTGCGTTTAAGTGTGCTTCGCGTTGTGCAAAGGGTCAATAGGAAAAGGTTTTAATTGATTGTCATGTTTGAAAATAACTGTTGAACCTTTTGGGTACATTTTCTTTTCTTACGCACACTCTAACACAAATGATTTTTACTCGTTTCTTTAGGGCAAGCCAGGAGGATATGAGGACCCTAAGACGGATTCATCCTCCTCCTCAGCAGGAGGATCAGGTAAACAGACGACCAGCAGCGTCTTACAGGGATTGAATGAACTCTGGGATGAGAAGCAGTACGAGAACGAATACAATCTGGATACATTCATGAACTCTCTCACAAGTTGATCAATGTGTTTGGGTTTTCTTGCCACCCTTGTGAAGCTGTTGTCTAGATTTGTATCACGGTGTGCAGCGTTCTCCCCTAAGAGTGATCCGCTGGCCAAATGCTGGTTATAACTGAAGACCGTCACCAACATGCTATCTGATTTTGATTTGGCTCTGGAATGCTCCTGTGAAATGATAGTCAATTCGGTGGTGACGTTTGATACCAACTGAACTTTTGCCGCCCATTCATGATAAAGCGCTATTTACATAAACTCTTGAAAAGATTGATCAGCAGAAATACAAGAGGGGGAGGGGGGGGGGGGCTCATTAAGAAAACAAAAAATTGACAATGATGAAACTATAGGCATGTGATTTCTCAGGATTTTTCCTGATTTCAGGATTTTCTCAAAACCCAGAGCAGCCAACTCTCCCTGATTCTGCCGAAAGTTCCCTGAAAATAAACTCAAAATGTTTATGTTCTGATGAACAAATTTGAAAATCTCCCTGATTATGGAAACTCTGTCCCTATTAATGTTAAATGTAATTCAAAATATCTCCCTGATTGTTGTACAAAATCTTCATGATTGCAAGATGAAAATGTTGCCAGCTCTGCAGAACCTCCTTGAGCTTTCAAACTTTGGGGGAGAATTAAAGCATTCACCATAGGGAGAAAGAAATAGTCCACACTGTCTTCAACCCTGTAGTTTTGTATTTCTGGCGATGCACAGAGTCTGTAAACCTCCTGGGTCTAGAGTAAGGGGGAAACCAGGCCAGCAAGCCAGTTTTCAGGAGTTTTCACATTTGTCCAATCTCAACCCTGAAACTTAAAGGTATCGTACACGTTTGGTAATGACTCAAAACAAATATTAGCATAAAAACTTACTTGGTAACAAGCAACGGAGAGCTGTTGATAGTATAAAACATTGTAGGAAATGACTCCCTCTGAAGTAACGTAGTTTTTGAGAAAGAGGTAATTTCTCACTAAAATAATAAAAACTTCTTGCAAGAAGTTTTTATTCCTATCTGAAAGCACACAAATTTGTACAACAAGGGTGTTTTTTCTTTCATCATTTTCTTGCAACTTCGATGACCAATTGAGCCCAAATTTTCACAGGCTTGTTATTTTATGCATATGTTGGGATACACCAAGTGAGAATACTGGTCTTTGACAATTACCAAACGTGTACAGTGCCTTTAAAGCTTGACATCAAATGTTCAAGGTGACCCTACTGTCACCTTTGCAGTCTTCGTCTCGGCTGAACTTGTTCGTCCTATACATAAAATTATAATGATAAAAAGACCCTGTAGGACGCCAGTCGGGTTGTATGCAATGAAGAGGAGTCCAACCTGGGCTAGGGGTTCACCTAGCTCTAGGCCCAATTTCATAGAGCTGCTTAACGGCCGATTTTGTGCTTACTGAGCGAGTTTCCATTTCATAGCGCTGCTAACCGTAAGCACACGGAAAGGCATGCTAACCTTCCGGTGCTTACTGACGTAACCGGCTACACCCCTATGTTCCGACACCCCTATGTTCCGACACCCCTATGTTTCGACAACCCTGGTGTATTTTCCTATTCATAACCCTAACCCTAACCCTAACCCTATGTAAATCATGAGGGGGTTGTCGGAAAAGAGGGGTGTCAGAATATAGAGCAGTCACCGACGTAACCACGCAAATTCATGGTGAACGCGCAAGATGGCCGCCTAATTTTCTTGCTAACCTGTGAAATACGCTTATGAACAAGCAATTTTTTCTGCTACAGTTAGCATGAAAATTTGCTTACCATTAGGCAATGCTATGAAATTGGGCCCTGGTAGGAATGCCATTAGATTCGGGTTGTATGCAATAGAGAGGAGTCCAACCTGGGCTAGGGGTTCACCCCCTCCCCTCCCCTCCCCTCAACCCCAAACATCCCTTTCCTTGCCCTGACGTCCATAATCAGCCAAGAGCTAGACAGACAGCGTCTTCTCTGTGTTTAAATAAAAGATGTTACTCACTCCATCAACTAGAATGTACCCCCTCTTAATGTCCTATGAACGAAATTATATGACCTCTCGACCTTCATGAATTTATTGTAGAATGACTGCATTTTTTTTGCTTCTACAAAATAGAAAGTTTGTAATTTTGTAGTTTGATGATAATATGAACCCATTACTCTGAAAGTGGTGCAATCCCTTTTCTAAATTGCATAAAATATTTTTGTTAACATATATTTGTACGTAATAATTGAATAAATTGTGTGTTTGTCCGTTGGATAGCTACAATTAAAAATACACGTATTTGTGCATTTCTTTTCTTTCTTTTTTCTTTTGGAGAAGCAGGAAATTATCCTTGTAGGGAGGGTATACCTTTGGTAATTACTTCAAAAATTAACGACCATAAAAACTGACTGGGTAAAGAGTAGTGGAGAGCTGTTGATATTATAAAACATTGTTAGAAATGACACCCTTTGAAGTAATTAGGCTTAGAAGTAATGTAGTTTTAGAGAAAGAAGTAAGTTTTTCAACAAACAATTTGAATCTGAGAAAGGCTTCAGGCATGATATTCTTCCTACTTTAGTCTGATTTTCCGTTTATATTTTGCCCTCAGAAAAATCTGCAAAAAGCCTGAAAAGTCTTTTAGAAGCCTATACAATGTGTACATGTGGGCCAGCCCTTGTACTCCTTAAAATGTTCTTACTTTTTAGGGCCAAACAGATCATGCCTGTTCCACACATCTGTAATTATATTATAATTGTCTCCCTATTCATTGTTTACCCCACCCCCCTTTTTTACAAGTGCTCTTTGCCTCTCTCTCTCTCTCTATTCATGTAGTTCCACTTGACTGCTTATGTTACACTTATATACCTGTTCATGTGTGTTGTGTTGTCATTCGAGAAAGACTCTGCTAGGGTAGAAATGTCAGGCCATTAAAGGCACTGTACACGTTTGGTACCTACTCAAAATATATAGTAGCATAAAAACTTACTTGGTAACGAGCAACGGAGAGCTGTTTATAGTGTAAAACATTGTGAGAAACGACTCCCTCTGAAGTAACCTAGTTTTTGAGAAAGAGGTAATTTCACACTAAAATAATAAAAGACTGAAGCCTTTTATTCCTATCTGAAAGCAAACAAATTTGTACAACACGGGTGTTTTTTCTTTCATCATTTTCTTGCAACTTCGATGACCAATTGAACCCAAATTTTCAAAGGCTCGTTATTTTATGCATATGTTGGGAATGGATACACCAAGTGAGAACACTGGTCTTTGACAATTACCAAACGTGTTCAGTGGCTTTAACTATTTTTTGCATTTATACCATAGGTCGTTTTGGTTGGTAAGCAGTTTGCAACAGCTAATTATATTTTCTTAATTATATTATAATTACGGCAATTAGCCCCACAGAATTAGGTCCCCTTATTGTTCCTCTGGGTGAAATAAAGGCCAGGGGTACAACTTTTTCCCGGACCTAGTCCCAACATGTTATTCAACCAAGGCAATGAAGGACCATCTACCTGGAGGTGAAGTGAGACCATGTGGAAGGTAAAACAAACATGAATATTCATTTTTGTGTGAGGGGGTTATCCACACAGAAATGCAGGTTTTTAATTAATTAAGCTGACCAATCAACTTTCACTTGGCAGAACTAAAAGCCTGGATAAACAATTGGGGATATCCCCCCCCCCCACCCCCTGCAACAGCGTAGTCATCATGGAGGAAGGAAAATTGGGTCTCCAAAAGTCACGCATTTTTCTTTTAAAATAAAAAATAAATAAAGAAAGAAGTAGTCCCCAATCCGTCCGAAAAAGCAATTAGTTATGTTATCGAAGACTGTTTACTACCAGCCGTTAGGTGGCGCCTTCTTTAAGAGGGGGGGGGGGCTGACTAATTAGCTGCTGGTACCCGCGTCGTGCTGGTGGTGCCCCTTTTCTAGCCTCGTTCCCATGGGCAGCGCGCCACGTCGATCCCTCCCATTGGCGCCCGGGCCGGGAGTTGACTGCCTTTCGCAGGCGCAGGCACGCTCAGAGTGGTGAAAACTTTGAGTGCGGGTGTCAAAGATGTAAGTATCCTTTGTTGTCACGTTATTGTAAGCCACACCCACTGCACGCTAGCTACAACGATTACGAGACACCCATCAGTAAATGAACTGGTCTGGTTTTTCCTTGAGACTTTATGTATGAAACATACTTGGACTTCCCTTGTACAAGAAGGAGTGGGAGGGACGATTTCGACTAGACCCGCGGATAATCAAATGCCAGCTTTGCGGTGAGTTTTGACAATAAGTGAACTGCGTGTGTAGGCTATAAGATTTGCACTATAGTGACCCATGGGATTTTGATCAGATCGGGTGAGTCCAATGTTGTATGTGGTTATCCTAGCAGTAATTATTTGCTTCTTGTGCACACGATGGATATTCGACTCACCCCTAGAACTTAATAGACAGATCCATATAAGCTCCGCCCATCTTATGCATAGACCAATCACTAACTGCTAACACATGCCAAAGTTTGAAGTTTACGACCACGTCGATCCACGTGACTTCCCCGGTGCCTCTCACCAGTGTGTGGTGGGCGGTGCTTATGGATCAGCTACATGCAAATCCTGTGCGTAGGCCCTAATCAAACGTTAACCCCACCCGAGGCGTGAGCAATTTTTTGTTGTGCGGCAAATTGCACTCAAAGCAACTTTCTTGGAAAGCCAAGGTTTCCAACAATTTTCGAGAGTGCAAGGTCGTGGATTTCTACACATTTAAATCTTGTTCTACTACATGTATTTATGCCGTTCGGAATTACAGGTCCAGCTCCGACTCCAGCTAGCTGAAGCTCTGTCGATATTAATGTTTAACGTCAGCAGGAATTATCACAGCCCCTCTCTACAGGTTGGTGAGCAGCTGACCATCATGCCGAAGTTTCGAACTTCGAAACTGGCTTCAAAGTTCAACAGCTGCGGCTTTTATTAGGTTCCGTAAAAAAATTTGAAAGGATGAACCCTCGGTCCGAACATAGAACTTCTTATAGTGGCCGCAGATTCAGTTGCTTTGAAGGTCTCCCGAAACGATGTCTCGAAAAAAGGGCCCACCCACAAGTTATTTCCAACCAAATGGGGGGGGGGGGGCGTGTCATGAATTAGGCACGCTGCGCCGTGGGTCGGTATACCTCTGGGAACGAGGTTGACCTCGTCCCCGTTGATGTTGTGCGTCAAACGTTAACAAACAGGAAATGGTGAGTAGCCAGTTTGCTGTGTGCTGTATGTACATGTACAAGTATGTACATGTACAATGATGTACAATGCGGAAAAGCCTCGAAAAGACCCGGCCGTACATTCATTGCACACACACACATGTCATACCTGTGTTTAGTACACGGCCGGACACGACCTACGTGTTATGCAGTGAAAGTTTGTATGGGCGACTACAAAAATCGCACCCAACCACGGATCGAAGTTAAACCTGCCAGTAAAAACGTAGACTACACAGCTAGAACTGTCCATTGGAGCATCCAAATCGCTCGCCATTTTGGACTCAAATGTTATTCATTCACCATTTGAAGTTAGTGACATTTTAACGTTACCCCAACCACCGGACCCTCATTCTCAAAAGTCAAAACCGTAACTTCAGAATTTGTTGAACAACTCGGACAATTCAACCAGCTTACCCAAATAGGGGTCAAAACTTTACCACTGCACTGCAGGCCGGCAGCAACGCCAAAACTTGGCACATCACTACAGACAGCGAACGGGTCCAAACTTTGTGAAGTTTGAAAAACAAATCGTTAATTGTCATTGGGCGAACAAAAGCTCCAGATTTTGTGATAGGAGATTCTATTTTTTGTATGGTACACTATGGTTGATGCGGTAGCAAAGCACTCGTTCAAAGCAACCAGTGAAGATGAGCTGTCCTTCGAAAAAGGAGATACAATCGTTGTTAACGTAAGTATCGGTTGGTGAAGGAAAGTGTTTATTTAGTGTGTGCAGTGTTCTCCCTTAATTAACAGTGGTCCGCTGGCCAAATGCCAGTTGAAACACCTGACAATGACGCCTGAGGTCCAGTCAAAATTCACTTCAAAGACAACCATGGAGGAAGAAAATGCTCCAACCAAGTGGTCCAGCTGGATCGTTCAGTGTTGAACAGCATCCCTATCAGTATCATGCCTATTTCCTGGAATACAGACATGGTGAAAAAACTGACGGACTAGTGAAATTACATCATACATATTTTGTCCCAACTTTAGAATCGTCCCAATGTTGACCATGATGTTGTAACCTGTGACTGAGTGTGACATCACAATACATGTTTTCAAAAGAGCCACAGAGCCTGGACTTCTTGCATAGGCTCAATTTAGAATTTAAGTACACAGCCCAATAGAAGAACACATAATATTTTATTAATTAATGGAGCTTGCACTGTCTGATTTTTATCAACTTTTGATATGAAGAAAGGGGGCAAATCTAAAAACTTGTTTCGCTGTTATTTTGATAGACTAACTCCTGAATATGTGGAAATTATGACATAACATTCAAAATTACCCACATGACCAGTGTAGGTCTTGCCTGCCAGAAAGGCCCTGGAATGTACAAGGTCACTCTGTAAACAAAGGTCACAAGGTGTGTAGTTAGGTGGGACTAGTCCCAACTTGAGTTTAGAGTGTTACAGTTGGGACAGCCCAATACCTGATGATAGTGACAGTAATATATTACTGTTGGAGATAAGCGTGATCTGTGGACCTTCTTAGAAATTTTCGATCCTCTTAATTTTCTCTCGGTTACTACATATCATGGAGGAAGGAAAAGATGTGGCTCTTACGTGATACTGTATACTATAAATTATCATGGCAAAACTCAAGAAGAATCAATTGTAAAATGTACATACTGTATACTACACAACTAAACTTGGCCTTGCCCCCCCCTTTCCCTCCCCTCTTGCACCCTCCCCCTTGCACCCTCCCCCCTCTAATGAAATCGAAACGATGCACAAATAAATGGTTTGATACATGAATTACCCCCCCCCAAAAAAAAATTAGGCCCCCCCCCCCCCCCCCCGAAAAAAACTTATTAGGGCAATTCTATTTTGGTACAGTTTGTCTGAAGTACAATGTAGCTGTGATTCATATGTAATTGGAGATATTATGCCACAAGTATGATGAACATCCCCCTCCAAGACACTAAGAACCAATGTTCAAAAGGATTTCACTTGTTCCTCCTAACCATACCACCCCCCCCCCCATCTACCCTACCCAAGTGTGACACCAAGTCAATTCCAAAACACTAGAAACTGAATACCATGGAAGAGGATGCAGAATTGTGGTTTCGGAGTGATTTTAAATTTCATGACTGATTAGTCATGTGCTGAAATCTATTTTTATTATTGAATCTCAATTTACTAATATTATTACATGTACAATGTAGGCCTAAGTCAGTAAAAACAAAAGAAGATAATATTTCTGGTTGCTGTCGTCAGTGTGACATTCCTTTTATTTGCAAGTGATTTGAAAAGGAAGCAGCCATAAAGAAAAAACATCTCTGCAGCTGACATGCCATTATTATTATACATTTCTGGTAATGAAACCAAGGATGCCTTATACAAAAGTAAACTTAATCACTGAAGCTCGCAAGCCAGAGGAAACCTGTACACAAGGAAGCTTGCTGTGTGAACCAGAAACACCAGGGTTAACCCCAACTCTTCCATGATAAGTGTTCTGGGTTCTTTTACGTGCATTACCAATCCTAGTACACGGGACCTACGGCTTAACGTCCCATCCGAAGGACAAAGCAAAAGTATCTTGCTCAAGGACACAAGTGCCATGGCCAGGCCTCGAACCCACACTCTGTTACCAACTGTACAAACAAAATACACACGTACCCAATGCTATCTCAGAAGGTGGCAGACTGTGGTACCTGCTGTATCATAGGAGGGTTAAACACATATGGACAGTGCTCAAATTTTTACACTGGACCGCAAGCCAGAGGCCAGTAGTTTTAGTGTCGGGGCCAGTAAACTCATGACCAGAAAAAGTCCGGCGGTCTTGTGTTTTTCAATTGAATAATAATAACTCACTGTGTATTATCTTCAACAAAACAAACTATGTTCAAATGTTGACTTTGAGTCTGATAAAATACCTTTCAATTCTATTGAGTAATGAAGTACACTTCATTCAGACAAATGAGATTAATCTTCTCTTACACATGTACATGTTTTAGTGCTTAGTTAGATTAAAAATTACCATGTGTAAATTTTTAGAGCTACAAGCCCTGTGATCTTGCATATTTCCCCCCCCCCAAAAAAAAAAAATGTATGAATTATTTTGAATAAGTGCTTAAACCACAATGGAAATCCAGTCAGTTTCCCTTGTGGTTCTTACTTGATATTTGAAATACTAATTGCATCCCCTTAAAGTGATCCCTCTGCTGCCGCTTCCCAGGTTGTATTGTAAACTTGGGTGTGATCCCTGGCTATACCGCAGTTAAAGGCTGTATGGTTCTTACTGGCACCCCAAACAAAGATATTGACAAAATAGGAAGACCACCTACCTAGGGCTAGATAGCTCAGGTGATAGAGCGCCAGCACATTAATATGGAGGTCGCAGGTTCAAATCCCGCTCCAGTCAATTTTTCTTTGTTAAAAAAGAAAATCAATAAAATCAAATAAGGTGACTGTTTTCTGAAAATGTTGAATATGTGTTTGAAACTACATAATATGTACAGGTATAAATAAATTAAATACAAAATTAAAAGTGTCTTAATTGTTTTTTCCTTGCAGGTTTTAGAGAATTCGGAGCAGCACTGGTACAAAGCCTCTTTGAATGGCAAAAAAGGATTAGTACCAGCAAACTACATTGAAATCAAACCATACCCGTAAGTAGATCAAATAGGAAAACATGGTCCAAATGTCGACAAGGAAATACATGTATTTTTGGGCCTCTAACTTTCAGATTGCTATCCAAAACGGTTACTGGATACAAGGAATTGAAAACTGAAGCTCCTGTCAAACTATTGTATGCCAACTTTGGACTTCTGTAAGGGCTTGCATTACCCTTGGCTGAGTGTAATATTTTGCCAGTAACCTCGCAACCAAGCAAGTCTGACGACAATTTTTACTTTATAATTCGAGTTAAAACCGCTTCAAATTTAAGTGATATATGTATTGACCCCTTTCATGCATGTCCCACGTGGTATGACTGCCATGCGCGCCATTTTTGGCAGTCAACACAGAAGCGTGTAAACACTGCATTGCCTAACACTGTATTTCACCAGGACATTGACTTCCAAAATGGCACAACCAAGATTACTGTGATGATGACGTCAGGTGAATTGGGTCTAACGTTGTGTTTGTCGGCAACAAAATGCATTTTATGTCTAGCAGGCCTGGAATTTCATCTTTTAGAGGGTACATGTATGACCATTTTCATTTTGCAAAGGGCGCTTCCATTTGAAAACCTGAAAGTCTACGGGAAACATTTGAAGGGGCACCGAGGCCAAGACCAGGGGCAACAGAGGCCATAGCCTCCGTGTAATTCCAGGCCTTTTTTCCGCATAATGTTCAGCCCACTATACCGGGTGTTGCTAAGTTGTTCTGTTCGTTTTGTTTGGACTGTAACCCCAGACAGATGATTCTAAACTAACTCCTTCCTGTTGAAACCTTTTTTATCACAACGTTTTCTATAAAATTTGTTTTATTTTATTCATTGTTTATTCAAAATAAAAATTACAGGCCCATCAACCAGCCAAGAACAATAAACTTTACTTGTACTAAATATTTATAACGGTATTAATTTCTGTTATGTGCAAGGAGGACTTACAAGCAGAAATATCATGGCTTAAAGGGTCTGTATACGATTGGAAATTACTCATAAAATTAATGGCAATAAAAAATTACTTGGTAAGAAGTACAGCAGCTTCTGATAGTATAAAGCATTTTGAGAAACACTTCACTTTGAAGTAATGTGGTTATGGAAAAAGATATCATTTTTTATCCAAAAGAAAATTGGATCTGAGAAGCGTTTCTGTCAAAAACTTTTCTCAGATTGTGTATTCCAATTGCAGATTATTCTTCCTGCGTGGACATAACCGCTCCAGATTTTCAGCAATATCTCAAAACGCTACCACCTTTTGAAAAAAAATGTTCACGTTTTAGTTTAATAGGATTGAAACAAACAGTGGGTTCCAATTACCAAACATATACAATCCCTTTAAAACTACGACCTCATTGTGTAACAGTTCAACAAGTTGAACACAATTGTTTAACTTTTCTACGCTGGGAAACTTCATCTTTGAGAGGGCAAGGCCATTTTCATTTTGCAAAAGTTGCTTCCATTGGAAAATTTTAGTAGTCTATGGGAAACTTTTTAAGGGAGCACCAAGGCTAAGACCGGGGCGCAATTTCAAGAACAGTTAACTTAAAGGCCTGGACACTATTGGTAATTACTCAAAATAATTGTTAGCATAAAAACTTACTTGGTAACGATCAATGGAGAGCTGTTGATAGTATAAAACATTGTGAGAAACAGCTCTCTCTGAAGTAACGTCGTTTTTGAGAAAAAAGTAATTTCTCAGTAAAAAATTTGAATTCATTTCAAGACCTCACGTGTGAGGTCTCGAAATCACATCTGAAAGCACACAACTTCGTGTGACAAGGGTGTTTTTTCTTCCATTATTATCTCGCAACTTCGATGACCAATTGAGTTCAAATTTTCACAGGTTTGTTATTTTGTGCATATGTTGAGATACACCAAGTGAGAACACTGGTCTCTGACAATTACCAAAGGTGTCCAGTGTCTTTAAATCAGGGGTCGAAAGTGAAAAAATCTCCGGGCCACCGAAGTCACCAAAACTGATAGCCCGGTGGGACAGTAGAAAATATCCTCCTCAAAATATCACCGGAACCCAGGCGCCGGGATCTGCCTGCTACGATCCGACTGTTGAAAATTCAGTCGAAAGTTCCGCGAAATACAGACGACATTTTCTTTTTGCGATCCTGATGTACACAACGCACTCTGTGCGACAAGCAGAGTCACGTCATTTCCAATTTACAGGCTTACAGTCTTCGTCTTGTGCGTGCTAGAAATATTCAACGCTAGAGGGCGTTTTAGAACAATGCGATACCATAAGAGTAAACGCCCTCTATTGATGAAATATTACGTGATAGCATACAAAACCAGTTACAAACGCCTTGACGAAAGACTTTACGTGTCTGCGCATGCTCAGGAAAAAAGTGTTTTCCCCCAAAAAAGCAATAATCACATCGCTGGTGCGCGGGCTATAAAAACTTTATACAGCACTGTCCTCGCTGGTATGCACGCACATTTCGTCGACAGCATGGTGCAGTGGTGTGATGAGCATGTTCCTTGGATTGTTAGCTTGTTTACGAAAAAACTACGCAACGTACGTATAGACTTTATTTTACAAAAATTACACAATTTCGAATACCCTGGATGAACAGAAGGATTATTTTACTGTATAATGTCAGATTTGTTTCCTCTTTATTTGTTTAGTTTTGTTGTTTTTCAATGTTTTTTTTAAGGCCCCCTAATGATGTAGTTGCGATAATCGTAACCCTCCTCCCGACAGTCGGAAGACCGACCGTCGGGAGGAGGGTTACGATTATACCGACCGTCGGGAGGAGGGTTACGATTATCGCAAACATAATGATGCTGATTTAGTTTTAAAGGCACTGAACACGTTTGGAAATTGTCATCAAAGACCAGTGTTCTCACTTGGTGTACCCAACTTATGCATAAAATAACAAGCCTGTGAAAATTTGGGCTCAATTGGTCATCGAAGTTGCAAGAAAATGATGAAAGAAAAAACACCCTTGTTGTACAAATTCGTGTGCTTTCAGATAGGAATAAAAAATTCTTGCAAGAAGTTTTTATTATTTTAGTGAGAAATATACCTCTTTCTCAAAAACTACGTTACTTCAGAGGGAGTCGTTTCCTACAATGTTTTATACTATCAACAGCTCTCCGTTGCTTGTTACCAAGTACGTTTTTATGCTAATATTTGTTTTGAGTCATTACCAAACGTGTACGATACCTTTAATTACAAAATGATTTTGGGCCACCAACATTTCTAGCGGGCCAGTAATTTTTTTTTTTCACTGTCCCTGCTGGCTAGTGGCAATTTGATTTAATTTCGACCCCTGCTTTAAATGCATGTTAAACTGGGTCAGGATGTTTTTTCTTACTATGATTCTGGTCTTGTAAAAAGAATTCTGGTCCAATAAACATTTTGAGCCAAAAGGCCTGTAGTCTTGTGGATTGTTCCCCCAAATTCAAGCCCTGATGTTTGGATGTTGGGTGATTAAAAACTGGATTAACAACTACATGTATTGTATAAATACATTGGAAGTTATGGTTGATATGGGTTGGCTCAGTGGTTTCTTTCCCTGTCTTTCACCTCAGTGGACCCCGGTTCGAATCCCACGTGGAGCCTTGCATGTGGATTGGGTTTTCAATCCCGACCTGATTGCGTGGGTTTTTCCTGTTCGGGTTTTCCTCCCACATCTAAAATTTAACATTTCTTCTCGTTACCTATTCACCATCCTGTTATTGGCGCTTGCGCTGTTGGCTGTGTAATGACAACAAAATAAAACAGTAATAAGCCACAAGGGAAACTCACTGGGTAAATATACAAATTATTTTGGGTTGTACAAAGAAACATTTACTAGAGCAGGACTTGAACCTGCGACCTCCAGATTAACGTGGTGGCGCTCTACCAACTGAGCTATCTAGCCCTATGTTGGCAGTCTCCCTATTTTTTTAATATCTTTTTTCAACCCAAAATGGCAGTCTCCCTATTTTGTTAATATCTTTGTTCAACCCAAAATGAAATAATGAAATACATGTTTACCTCTACTTGATATTTTGCTTTTCTAGTTTCTTACATTGAAACATCTCCAGCGCTCTACCAACTGAGCTACATGTATCTAGCCCTATGTTGGCAGTCTCCCTATTTTGTCAATATCTTTGTTCAACCCAAAATGAAATAATTCAATAAATGATGTAACATGTAACCTCTACTTTATATTTCTTTTTGTCTAGTTTCTTACATGGAAACATCTCAAGAGATGGCGCTGTTTGGAAGCTGAACGACCAGCCAGACGGAGGTTTCCTTATCCGTAGAAGTGAGAGTGACGTCAGCGAAATCAGTTACTCGCTGTCCGTCAAGTAAGATATTAATGAAAATGAAAATTATGCTTGTATAATTTTACTTGTTAGCAGTGAGCATGCTATGTTTGGCTCTGAGCCCAATTTTATAGAGCCTGTAAGCAAAACAACTTGCCAAGCACAGAAAAGTATTGCTTAGCAGAAACAGGTTACCAGCCAAAATTACATTAAGTTTGCATTGTTGCGACTGGTGCCCCGCTAAATTTTTGCTTAGCAAAGAAATTTGTCAACTGGTATTTTTGCTTAACAGCTTTATGAATATGGGCCCTGGTAGGACGCCAAGCTCTGTTGTACTGCACTGACGTCCAATTTCATGGAGCTGCTTAAGCAGCAAACAGTGCTTGGCAATTTTCTGCTAAGCAAGGATACCAGTCACAACTGAAAATAACAAAAACAATAATAAAATATACTTATTAAGTGCCTTACGCATAGCCTCAAAGCGTTTTACTAAGATAAATGTGTGGAATGGTAATTTGGCTGATAAATTTATTCTGGTAACCATAATTTTGTTGTGCTTAGCTGCTTTTTGGTGCTTGAGCAGCTCTATGAAATTTATCAGGGCTTTGGATGACCTTTGGCAAAATCTCTGTTTATGGCGTGTCGTGGCCGAACGGTCAAGTGCACCGGACTCGAGCTCTGGTGTGTGGTCAGCAGAGTGTGGGTTCGAGTCCTGGTCATGACCCTTTTGTCCTTAAGCAAGACACTTAACCATTATTGCTTCGTCCTTTGGATGGGACGTAGGTCTCATGTGTTGTGTAATGCACGTAAAAGAACCCAGTACACTTATCGTTAGGGTAAGGGGCTCGCCCCGGTGTTTCTGGCCTTGGCTGCTAAGTGCGCCGTAGCACCTTGTAAACCCTTATATCGTGCTACATGAATCAATCTCATAATTCTTAATAACTGTTATTAGTGTCTCTCTTTGTTAAGCGCCTTGAGCACCTTATTGGTGGATACTTGCGCTACAGTGTATATAATAAGCCTACAATAATATATTATTATTATTATCAAAGCTTACCAAACTTTTCTTTGAAATATTGTAGATACGGTGATGGAGTACAGCACTTCAAGATCTTAACGGATGGCAGCTCCAAATACTTCCTGTGGGTAGTGAAGTTTAGATCGCTAAATGAACTGGTGGAATACTACAAGACTTCCTCCGTTAGCCGGACACAAACAATTTTATTGAAGGATATGGTAAGAGTTTACTACAGTTTAACAACTCTTGGAATAAATCACAGGATATCTTTAAACAAGGAATTTTACCATGGGTGCAGCTTTGAAGTCTGAGGAAAGTTCTATAAAAGCGTGTTGTGGCCGGGCAGTCAAGCGCACTGGACTCAAGCTCTGTTGTTTCTGATCTGCAGAGTGTGGGTTCGAGTCCCGGTCTTGACACTTGTTAGGGTTGAACAAAGAGAAATTGACTAGAGTGGGATTTGAACCATCGACCTCCAGATTAACGTGTCTGCACTCTACCAACTGAGCTATCTATAGCCCTAGGTTGGCGGTCTCACTATTTTGTCAATATCTTTGTTCAGGGATGCCAGTCAGAAGCCATACAACCTTAAACTGCCGTGTCGCCACACCCAAGTTTAGGATTCAACCTGGGCCTAATTTCAAAAAAGCATGTTAGCACAAAAACTTGCTAAGCACAGAAAACTCTTGCTTAGCAAAAATAGGTTACCAGCCAAAATACCATACAGTTACCGTTGCTGTGACTGGTACCCCACTCATTTCTCGCTTAGCGAAGAAATTTGCTCAGCCAAATTTTGCTGTGACTGGTACCCCACTCATTTCTCGCTTAGTAAAGAAATTTGCTCAGCAGAATTTTCTGCTAAATAGCTTTACAAAATTGGGCCGTGGGAAGCGGCAGCAGAGGGATCACCTTAAGGGGATGCAACTTTTTTTAATTCAAATATCAAGTAATAACCCACAAGGGAAACTGACTGGGTCAATTTTGATTAATTTTGGGTGGAACGAAGACAAATTGACGCGGGCTTTGAACCTGTGACCTCTGGATTAACGTGCCGGCGCTATAACCAACTGAGCCATCTAGCCATCTAGCTTACACAGTTTAACATGAACTGTTTTAATTGAACAAGCACTATTACATGTAAGAGAAGATTTATCTCATTTGTCATTCAGTTTCCTTTGTGGTTTATTACTTGACATTTTCCTACTGATAGATTTGTCAATTTTCTAACATTTATCTTTGTACTCTTGGTGGACACAGGAAGTAGAGCATGAGGTAGCGGTGGCAGAATTTGACTTCACAGCACAGGAAGATGGTGAGATGACGTTTCGCAAGGGTGATCACATAGAGATCTTGCAAAAGGCTGATGCGGATTGGTGGAAAGGGAAACTCAAGGGGAGGGAAGAGAGGGGACTCTTCCCAGCATCCTACGTCAAAATTATCAAATAACAAGTGAGTACGCAACGACTTTTAGTAAACAAGTTTTAGTTAAGACCACGGCCCAATTTCCAAGAGCTGTTTAAGCACAAAAATATGTTAAGCACCACAAAATTATGCTCACCAGAATAAGGTTACCAGCCAAACTACTATAACTTATGTACCATTTGTGACTGGTATCCTGCTCATTTCTGCTAAGCTGGAAATTGTTAGAAATGTTTTCTGCTGAATTTCCTAGAGCTGCTTAAGCAGAAAAGTAGCGAAGCACAACAAATTATGCTTACCAGAATAAGGTTACCAGCCAAACTACTATGACTTATGTACCATTTGTGACTGGTATCCTGCTAATTTCTGCTAAGCTGGAAATTGTTAGAAATGTTTTCTGCTGAAGCAGCTCTATGAAATTGGGCCCAATTTCCTAGAGCTGCTTAAGCAGAAAAAGTAGCGAAGCACAATAAAAGTATGCGTACAAGATTAAGGTTACCAGCCAAGATTGCCATGTCATACCATTTGTGACTGGTATCCTGCTTATGTAATTGAAAATTGTTAAGCAATATTAACTGTTTATGCAGCCCTCTGAAATTGGGCCTTCGGTTTCACCATAGGGATTTAGGGTTGGTCTCGGACATTTGTGTTTCACTCTTGTTTTGGGGGTATTGTCTTAAGTTTAGCCCATGGGTTGAGGTCCTTGTCTTTAACATTCGAGTCTAGACCTTGGACCTCTGGGTCGTGGTACCAGACTTCTTTCCCACTTCTTGGCCTTGGACCTGGGGCACAGTGGGACTCCTCAACGTCAAAGCATGCCAAAATTTGCAAATTGTAAATCTCTCAGAAATCAATAGGCCTACTTCCATATTTCAAAATTTTCTATGGGTCTTTGGGAATATTTTATTCAAAAAAGTTTATCTTCAAAATAATTCTTAATGTAAGTAACATCCATGTTAACTCAAAGAAAATAAAAACAAAAAAGCCATAAAAAGCGTTTCACTTACAGAATACGTTAATTTCAATAACTTCAATTCAATTATGCTTCAATATTCAACACCATTGTAAGATATTTAAAGATATTGTACACAGTGAGGTACTTTAGTCAATTGAAAACACAAGACCACTGGACTTGTCTGGTACTGAGTTTACTGGCCCGATGCTAAAATCACTGGCCTCGGGCCTGCAGTCCACTTTAAGTCACTTTTTTGAGCCGATCAGCGTTTTTTGTCATTAGTGATGAGAGGTATCGATACGGCGCTCTGCCCGTGGTAGCGAGGCTGGCTTTAGGGAGCCACACAAAGGCAATCCTTGATCTCTTACCGTTTGATTGGTATCTACTCTATTGGCAGGTAAGGGCATGGGAATACCTCCCGCCAGATTGCTGTTGAACATCAAACAAGAGTCATTCACGACCAACTTTGAAACTGCAAATTATATTCTACTAAAATGTTAAATAAATCACTCAAGAGTTTTTTCTTTCTAACTATTTTTTACTGCTCTAATCACGGTGTACGCTGTCCTTACAGCAATGTTTTGAAGAACTGCGCAAAGTGGAACGATTCTTTGCAAATCATGTCTCTGAGATTGTGTGTGGAGTTGCTGATGTGAATCTGAATAATTGTTTAGAATTTAAAGGAAAAGGGATAAATTTATGTTGTTCGTGAAGAGGAAGTTGACAAAAGTGAGGCCAAGAATCGGACTGTGTCCAGGATGCATCAGGTATTACCGCAGGAGAAAAGCATCTACAACCTTTAGCATAGAGCAGCTGCCATGGTCTTCATCCGTTCGAATATCGGAAAGGAAAGTGAGGCTGTAAAATAAATAGTCTGGTCCCCATGTGTAAAATGAGAATTGGAAGTATCATTTCTATTGTGAACACTGGGTACCTAACATGTAGCTGCAGTCAACCTCGTTCCCAGTGGTGTACAATCTCGCTGTGCCATATTTTTTGCCAGAATGCCTTGCTCGATCATAACCCCTGGAAGTGTGCCTTTGAAATATCCAAATATATATATTGGATATTTGCTGTGGTTGATCCATTCTGTGTTAGAGACGTACGCAGAGCGTGTTATCAAAAGAGGCATCAAGTTATAGAGCAACTGGTCCCCTCTCATTCTTCTTTGATCTTGTGACATGTCTAACTGTATGCAGTATAGGGAGACCATGTAAAAACACGATTCATTTGAACTTGGAATGTGTCAAAATACTTGCATTTTGACACACATGGGCGCTCAAAATTTGGAGAGGGCGTGTGCGCAGAGCAGTCACTTTTGGTTATCCAATCAGCATTGTTTTTCACCACATCCCTTCCAGGGGTTAGTGACGAGAGGTATCGATACGGCGCGCTGCCCCTGGTAGCGAGGCTGAGCTGCAGAGCGATAAAGGAAAGATCAAGAGTTTGAGGGCCCCCCCTACCTACTTTAAAAGAAAATATATTAATTTGCCCAGTGTAGATGGTGTCACACTTCTTGTGTACTTCTTGAGCCTGAACATGACCAGAACGTCGAAAGGCAGGCAACTCATCTGGGCTCAATTTCCTAAAGCTGTTAAGCAGATAATTCTGCTTAGCAAATATCTTTGCTAAATATCTTTGCTAAGCAAGAATTGAGTGGGGTACCAGTCGCAGCAACTGGTAACCTATTTTTGCTAAGCATTATGTTTCTGTGCTTAGCAAGTTTTTATGCTTCATGCTTTATGAAATTGGGCCCTGTGTGGGTTATATCTTGAATTATTTCGTCAGTCAAAACACGGACGGATGGACGTATGGTGCTCAACAGCCAAAGCTCTGTGTTTGCCAGAAAATCATTGTGGAAGTTGAACTGTTTTTCAAACTGCTGCTTTCGAGACTGCTTACTATTTTTTAATCAATTTTAAATATCAAAATAAAGCTTCTTTATTCATGCAGTCATTGTTTTCAATCATGCAACTGTTTTGATGAGTAATTAATTCCTAAACACATACGTCACGTCGTGAAAACGAAAAAACGAGGCGTGCACGTAGAGCGCTGTCTAGAAACCAATGCATATTGAGATTTGCGCTTCGTGAAAATGCTAAACTTAAATAGGTCAACAGATACGTCAGTTCGTGAAAAGGCACAAGTAGTACTACGGGTGTTTGGCACCGTGCCAGCGCTGTGTATTCCAATGGTATCACGATACGCCTCTTTGTGGAAACACAAAATGGCCAACTACGAAATTGGTACGATTTCTGACCCAGTGTGCACAATCTGCCTGACTAAGTTTTATTCTGGGTATGTTCACGGTCTCTAACAAACACCTGGCCCAATTTCATAGAGCTGCTTAAAGGCTGATTTTGTGCTTACTGCGCGCGTTTCCATTTCATAGCGCTGCTAACTGCAAGCACATGAAAAGATATGCTAACCTTCCGGTGCTTACTGTCTGAAAATGAATGAAGTAACAATTCAAATCCATGGTGAACGCGTAAGCTGGTTGCCTAATTTTCTGGCTTACCTGTGAAATAAGCTTACGCTTAAGCAAAGTTTTTGCTATAGTTAGCATGAAAATTTGCTTACCGCTAAGCAGCACTATGAAATTGGCCCTTGGTATATTAAGTGTCATTTTCATCTATATTTAGTGAGGTTACCAGTTAATTATGTTACGCATGTTAAGGGAAAGAAATTGTCATCTTTTAAATTTTCAAAACTAGTGAAATAATGGTAAAAAGTTACTTTGATGTATAACTGCCATCTGGTGGAATGGTTTACCATATATAGGTTTATAAAAACAAATTATACAAATATTGAATGCATGTGAGTGTATTGTCGCAGAATATAATCACGAGGTGAAATCTGGACTATTCCATTTCACGAGGAGGAAGCAGGGTGAAATAGAAAATGCCAGATTTCACCGAAATGCATTTAATATTTGTTTTATTTAACTCACACATTAATCAGAGAAACCATTATCAAACTAGTTGCTCATTTTAACGGTAGTCTTGATAAACAAAAGTTGACATAAAATTAATTTTCTCCAAAAACAGTTCCTGATTTTCTCAAAGATAAAACAATTTCAAGCGTATTTGTTTTTCTGGGGTTTTTTAATACTAATTTCAAAGTCTAATGTAACTGGGGCTGGAAGACAAAGTCAATACGCAAGACAATTTCAAGCGTATTTGTTTTTCTGTTTTTTTTTAATACTAATTTCAAAGTCTAATGTAACTTGGGCTGGAAGACAAAGTAGTCTGTTCCCATGGTAAGTCATGAAAATGAGTATTATCATTGCCAGTGCAGATACAGGTTGCCAGACCAAAATGGCAGCAGTGTGGATAGAGCACTTTTACACCGACATCAAACGTTGTTTCAGTGACAATTCAAACGATATTGTAAAAGTTAAATTTATGGACATTAGCTAACCCTAACCACCCCAGGCCTGCCAAAATCAAACAGATGGTTTTGTTGGAATTTGGATGGTTTAGTCCTGTGAAAAGTACCCACTAAATCACAGTCCAGAAGCACAGGACCTGTTGGAGTATGATGGGTTGTGTACTGTTCCAGTACATAAACTGTTGGAGTATGATGGGTTGTGTACTGTTCCAAAAAGTAAACTGTTGGAGTATGATGGGTTGTGTACTGTTCCAATAAGTGAACTGTTGGAGTATGATGGGTTGTGGAAGCTTTCTGGTAGAAATGCTTAGGGGGTTAGGGTTAAAGGCATGGGTTTTATGAAAGAGTATTGCGTGTATTCAAATTTGTCTAGTTTTCAAGAAAGCTACATTTATTTCGAAACTTATCCTTCACATTGTGCCTAAATTTGGGATCGAGTCTTTAAAGAGGGGCTCCTAGGTCAAATTTAGTTTTGTTATTCACGCATGTTGCATTAGACAGAATTATTGAATTGAATTAGACCTTTTGATTGGCACAAAACCATCCTCTTTGGGTTGTACAGACCCATTTGTTTTTGATGTTCTATGACGTTACATTTCAAATTTCGCTCTGAAAGAGTACCAACTTACTTTACACCATTTTAACGTGAGGTTTGAGACTTGTAATTTTTCGCTGTGAAAGAGTATCAGATATAATGACATTTTACACCATTTCAAGGCGAGGTTACTTGTAATTTTTTCCCCACTTTCATGAGGACTCTATTTATTGGGGAATTAGTGCATCACAAAACCTGACCTTGGAACCTCTCTTAAACATTTTGCTGATTTGTAATTTGCATAGAAAAAGTCAAAAGGGATCAATTTTGTTGTGTTTTCTTTTATATTGTTTTGGTGTTTTCATATCTAGTTCAAATTGTTTTTTGTTTTGGGGGTTGGTTTGTTGTGTTGTTGTTGTTGTTGTTGTTTTTTTGTTGTTTTTTTGGGGGGGTCATGTTGTTGATCTGTTTTCCGGGATGAGATTACTTCAATGACAGCTTGGTCTCTGAGTTATTCTTGCTTGAAGTGGCTCAATATTAAAGGGTCTCTATACTTCTGGTAAAACACAAAACAGAAAAGCTCACAGATTTACATTAAACTTACATGATTTAAAGATAATGATGATAGAAAGCTTCCCTTGAAATATTACTGGCTGAGGTGCTGTAGTTTTTGAGAAATGAGTAAAACAAATTAGTTTTGATCTCATGAGTCGAAAACTCGATGTTTGAAAACAGTGAAAACACTTAAGGTTTTCCCCCACTTTTTTATGGTGATTGCACTGACCGATTGAGCTTAAACTTTCACAGGTTTGTTGTTTCATGTTTATGTTGGGATACACCAAGTGAGGATACTGGTCTTTGAAATTTACCAAAACTATAAACTACCTTTAATGGAGCTTTTAACAACATACAAATGTACTCTAACCATTGTATTTAGGCCTGGAATTTCATCTTTGAGAGGGCAAGGCCATTTTCATTTTGCAAAGGGCAGTTCCATTGGAAAATCTTACAGTCTATGTGAAACTTGTAAAGGGGCACCGAGGCCAAGACCAGGGCAACAGAGTCCATGGCCTCCATGTAATTCCAGGCCTGTGTATTAAAGATAGGTTGTTATCAATAGTGTACCATCATGTTAAAAAGAGCTTCCACATTTGGACAGAGAAAGTCTAAAGTTGTTTTGTTAAAAAGATCAAAGTGAATTCTGAAATGAGTGAACATTTATTCAAATGGTATTTGACGAACATTTTCATTATTATTACAATCATTTTGGTTTTGTTGCGGAGGTGATTAATGCCGTTTTTCACAATTAGGAATTTTTTGTTTCTACATTTATTGACGTTTCACAGAATGGTGAGGTTGAATGATAGACACTAAACAAAATCTCTATGGCTTAGAAAAATATTACGGTTATTTAGTTTTTAGTTTTTACTTGGATGTTTCACTTTGCAAGGTTTATTTTTTTATGTCTTATTACTAGGTACTTTTCATACATTTTGTCATAATGTGTTTAATCAGGGAAACGTTACTGAAACAAATATTGTGTCAGTAGATACGGGCCTATGAGGCATGATTTGGGGAACAGTTTTACAGGAGTTAAACAAATTATGAGCTAATCAGGGCAGGCCAAAAAATTAAACATACACAAAAGAGACTGTGCAAGTCCAGTGCATATCGAAAACGAGAAAACAACTCGAACGACGACTAATTTTTTTTCTGTGAAATCAAATCTCTCGTTAAATTTTATTTATACAATCTTCTTGAAAATAAAGATACACACAAGCTATTTGTTATAAATACAATTTTAACCTTTATATTATACAAATGATTTGTTGAAATCAACATTGAAGCCAAAATAAAACTGGGGACGGGGCTTTTTATTTTTAAGAAACCCCATTTACCAACAACGCCGCATTTGTGCGACCGTTGGTTTAATGACAACATTAATGTCAGTTGAGCAAAATTCTTAATTGTTTTCAAGTAACCAGAAATGGAGGGCAAGCCCGTTGCTGATTTGTTAAATCTATTTTACTTTCATATATTTCATGGCACAATTTTACTTTCCCAAGAATCACAAAAATAGGATATAATTTGTAAAGCCATAAACTACGTTAAACAAATTCTTTTGAAGAAATAGAATCGCACATGTAAAACTCAATATGGTTGGGACCAACTTGGTTTTGGAAGTTCGAATATGGGCGAGACTTGCACAGTCTATATCAAATTGTTATTCAGAACCAGTTGTATGCATTGACCACAGAATACATGTACTTGAAAAAAATAGTTCAATTTTGTTGGTTTTTGGAAGAGATTTTTGTTTGACAGCCAAGCCAAGTAGTCTCCTGGCGAAGACTAGAGCCAGCCTGTGTAATTATTGAGAAGACTACAAGATTCTTGTACAAAATAACCATAAACGTGAACATTTTAAAGCCTTGTTTCAAGATGCATTTATATTTTTGTAGGGGCTTACTCTAAAACTCTGCTTGGGCTTGGGTTCAGGCTCTGGCTCCGGCTTGGGTTCCGTCTCTGGCTTGGGCTCCGTCTCCGGCTTGGGTTCCGTCTCCGGCTTGGGTTCCGGCTCCGGCTCGGGTTCCGGCTCCGGCTCGGGTTCCGGCTCCGGCTTGGGTTCGGGCTCCGGCTTGGGTTCCGTCTCTGGCTTGGGCTCCGTCTCCGGCTTGGGTTCCGTCTCCGGCTTGGGTTCCGTCTCCGGCTTGGGTTCGGGCTCCGGCTTGGGTTCCGGCTCCGGCTTGGGTTCCGGCTCCGGCTTGGGTTTTGCTCCGGCTTGGGTTCGGGCTCCGGCTTGGGTTCGGGCTCCGGCTCGGGTTCCGGCTCCGGCTTGGGTTCTGTCTCCGGCTTGGGTTCCGTCTCCAGCTTGGGCTCTGGCTCCGGCTTGGGTTCCGTCTCCGGCTTGGGTTCCTGCTCCGGCTTGGGTTCCTGCTCCGGCTTGGGTTCCTGCTCCGGCTTGGGCTCTATGATCATTTTTGGAGTAGTGTGCACTTTGCATGGTGTTATCGACATCAAACGGAGCCTGGAGATGGAGATGGAGCCTAAGCTGAGGTTACGGAAAAAAAACTTAGGTTTCGGTTTGTGGCACATTGTTTAGTAATCTTACTAACTTTCTGAGTGTGATATGGGGTTGGTGCTTTTTGGGAACTGTTAACAACTTAAACGCTATCTGCGAAGAAATTTAAAACAATTTTCATGTTTAAATTCCAATTGGGGATCACTTACTGCAATAAAACTTTCCCAGGCTTGCTTTTTGGATTGAATCCCTTTGGCATAAGTGTAATTTATGGATTTAATCAACACACCACTTGGAGACGAGACGATTGAAAGTATCTCCTGAAAACTAATTTTGCAAATTAGTGGAGTGGGCGTGGTTTACAGTGGAATTACGTCACACTTACGAATATGATGGATTCAGGGAAAAATACCAAGAAAGGGGGCAGGGCCTTCATGGAATTTCAAAGTGTCAGCTCTGGAAAAAGATACTGTACAAAAGAAAGCTGAACTGCTGCTATTAAATATTACGTCGGGAATAATTGACTTAACTTAATACAAGACCAAAATATGTATATTTGACGAGGTAGAGTATTATGTAGGTAACAGATAAAAGTTAGTGTACGTTTTAGATTTAAATTAGTGTAGCGTTGCATCTATGCATAAATCTAACTGTAATTACGTTTTTTAATTATTTTCTCTTGTTTAAAACAGTAACGATCATTGTATATGTGATTGGAAATGAACTCGGGAGCCTGCTGTATAGAGTTAATGGAGGGTTCATCATCGGTGAATCATGGTAATTTCTTTTAAATTTGTCACCATCATGGGGGGGGGGAGCTTTCGCAAGACTGAATGTAATCCTGCCAATGCGTGTACACTGTAAAAACTTCCAATTTTTAAAATAGACACCATGGATGTTGTCACATATAGATACCGAAGACAGAATCACAATTAATATCTTTGGGTGTTAAAATAACACCAGTGTAATTGTTTCTGCAGAAATAAGTGGTATTTGAACACCCTATGGTGTTTATTTTGATTCTCTCTTCGGTATCCATATGTGACAACACCCATGGTGTAAATTTTAACACCCCAGATTTGCAGAGTACAGTTTGTGCACTTTATGTAAAACAATGGCATGGATATGAAAAATGGTTTAATATAAGTTTCTCCGTCATTTTCGGCACAAAAGCAGCCTATATCACTTCCAGGCGTTCGTATCAAAACGATTTTACCTCTTCAGTTGAAACCGTCATTCAATTTCACTTTGAGGCATGCAACTTCATATAGCTTTATATTTGATTAAACTTATAAGGCGTTCTTTTTAGCCATGCGAAATCGCCGTTCAATTTAAGAGAGTAGGCGCAACTAGATATTTCTGCGAAAAAGCTGCTGTGAATTTCAATGCTCTGTGAGTAAATTGTTAAATTGAAAGATCATCTTTTTTAAATCGCATGACGCAAAAGTACATTTGCTTATATGTGAAATTTAGTGACTGTTTTGACGAGCTGTCAATTTTGTGCAAAATAGAATAACACAACGTTTAAATTGGCAGCTTATTTGCCAAAAATGACTGTGAAAACTTAGAATATTGTTCACTTTTACCTTTTGAAAACCGACCAAAATGTACATGTAGATGAAACGAAAAGGAAAACCTTTTGTAAAAAATATGTTTGTAAAGTATCTTTTGTGAAGAAACATTTTTTGGTTACTTCTTACACCGGTGCTGAACCTTCCCTTTAAAATAATTTTTCTATTTTGAATTGAATGAATACTAATTTTTCTGTGTATGTTGCCATGTATCATTTATATCATTAATATTACTTATGCTAATTTGAAAAACGAAATATATATTTACATAATCATGCGAATTTTAATCAAATTTGTATCACAAAATGAACTTGACCCTCTTTTGACCCTGGTCCAATTTAATCAAACTGTGTTTATATGCACAAGATATTGCTTAGCAGATTTGATAGCAAAGGTAACCATGGACAATACAAAGCTTGGCTCAATTTCATAGAGCTGCTTATGCACAAAAAGGAGCTAAGCACAAAATAGTTATGCTTAGCGTAATAAGATTACCAGCCAAAAGTGGTATCCTGCATATTTTTGCTAAAGGTGAAACTATTGAAGCAATATTTTCTGAAACTGTTTAAGTAATATTTTCTGCTGAAGCAGCTCTATGAAATTGGGCCCTGTTTACCAGTAAGCAAAGTTTTGTGGAAATACTTACTTTGGTAGAAAAATTTGCATTGAAAAATCTTGCTTCGCAGGGAAAAAAAGGTTACCAGCCAAAATACTATACAGTTTACAGTGGTGCAATTACTTGTGCCCAACTCAGTTTTTGCTTTAAAAAAAACCAAAAATGGTAAGCAGAACTTTGTGCTTAACAGCTTTATGAAATTAGGCTCTGCGGTTACTCACTAATAAACATGACATGTTGGTTTGGCTGATTGTTTTTGCTAAGGAATCCATGCTCAGAAAATGTGCTTGTTTAGTAGTTGTTTTAAAATAGGATCTGGCATGGGGCTATGCACAAAGTGTTGCTTAGTATTATTCCAGTGCCCAATTTCATAGAGCTGGTTAAGCAGAAAAAATAACTTAACAATTTCCTGCTTAGCAGAAATGAGCAGGATACCAGTCACAAAATGTATGTGTGGCATGGTAATTTGACTGGTAACCATATTCCGGTAAGCATAATTTTGTTGTGCTTAACTACTTTTTATGCTTAAGCAGCTCTATGAAATTTGGCCCTCTGTTTCATTGGAGTTTACTGACTGGCATACACGGTCTGCTATTAAGCAAAGATCAATGAACATGAATGAGCTTTTTTAAAAGGCACTGGTAAATATCTTAAGCACTCTTGGGCTGTATCCAAATTGGCGGCTACAGCTACGGCTACGGCTGTTGCTAAGGGTGTTGCTAAGGACGCCCTATACTTCAACACATGGTGACGCTGCGATCCAGCCGTAGCCGTAGCCACCAATTCGGACACGTCCTCATGTAAAAAAACAATGAAGCTGCTTTGAAGTCTTTTGTAAGGAGGTTTGAAGAGACTTTCATTTCTGCAGAAATAGAATGTTCACATGACAAAACATGCCAAAATATTGCTTTAAAATGACGCCAGCACAACTACAGATTAATATAATGAGAACTGGCTTGAGCACAAATTTCTTTTCTGTTGTTTTTCCTGCTTATCATTGCGTTAAAAAAAAAACTTTGTTACTTTTCAAGCTTTTAGAGAAAGAAGGAAACGAAGCAAGTTTTTAAACAGCAACAATTCCTTGTGTTTTTTTTGTAAAGTCTTTCAGTTTGCAGAATGAATTAATTCATATTTCAACGAAGGGATGTGGATTAGAAGAAAGGTGATTAATTAATTAGGATAAAGAAATATAGGGCTAAGCGATTAAGGGGATGATTGTTTCACAGATTATTATCTGACAGAAATCATATTTTATGAACGCATTTCAAAGGGTCTCCGTAACTGTGTTAAGACGACATGATCTAACTTACATTGTTATTTTCCCGTTTTGTTTAAAGATTACGTTTAAGAGACTATACTTTAGAGTATAACAAGCATTGTAGATTTTCATTCTTCAAGATATCCACGGCCTTGTTAATTAAGGAAGCAAATAAACCATTTCGTATAAAAATGTAAAAACAAAGTACATTGGAATTGCGTCATGTCTGAAGTTTGTTTTCGTTTTAGACTAACCATTGATTCAGCTTATATAGGCAAACAGTGGGTTCCAGTTACCAAACGTGTACAATCCCTTTAAAGGCATCGTACACGTTTGGTAATTACTCAAAATATATATTAGCATAAAAACTGACTTGGTAACGAGCAACAGAGAGCTGTTGATAGTATAAAACATTGTGAGAAACGACTCCCTCTGAAGTAACGTAGTTTTTGAGAAAGAGGTAATTTCTCACTAAAATAATTAAAACTTCTTGCAAGAAGTTTTTATTATTCTATCTGAAAGCACACAAATTTGTACAACACGGGTGTTTTTTCTTTCATCATTTTCTTGCAACTTCGATGACCAATTGAGCCCAATTTTTCACAGGCTTGTTATTTTATGCATATGTTGGGATACACCAAGTGAGAACTCTGGTCTTTAACAATTTTCAAACGTGTACGATGCCTTTAAGAAATAGCATTTTTGACGATTGTGACTGACACTTCCACAGGCGTTGACAAAATGTGAAGGGAGAAAGAATGTTTTTGAATGACTGCAGAATTTTGAACCTCCATGACTGAACGGTAGGATGACTTTTCAGTGTATTATGGTTAGCTCAACAAAAGGAAAGACGTACGCCATTGTGCCTTATAATATTTCCTTATGACGAAAGAATAAAAACAAAAATGTATTTCCGGGTGAAATGGTCTTTTCCTATAACGAGTTTAGATGTACTGTATACTTTGTTTCCGGGTGTCATTTCAACCCCCCCCCCCCCTTGGCCTTAGTGCAAAAATAGTTATGGGACAAAAGGCCTACTGTATTTTGTTGTTTAGAATGTCCATTCATGAAACCGCAATGTTAAAATGAACATAAGAGAATGAACGTAGACTTGTCAAAATGTATTATTGAAAAGGGAACTTTCGGGGTTTTTAAAAAGTAAAATAGTGACTGTTCAAAGGCACTGTACACGTTTGGTAATTGCTCAAAATATAAATTAGCATACAAACTGACTTGGTAATGAGCAACAGTGAGCTGTTGATAGTATAAAACATTGTGAGAAACGACTCCCTCTGAAGTAACGTAGTTTTTGAGAAAGAGGTAATTTCTCACTAAAATAATAAAAGACTTCTTGCAAGAAGCCTTTTATTCCTATCTGAAAGCATACAAATTTGTACAACAAGGGTGTTTTTTCTTTCATCATTTTTTTGCAACTTCGATGACCAATTGAGCCCAAATTTTCACAGGCTTGTTATTTAATGCATATGTTGATATACACCAAGTGAGAACACTGGTCTTTGACAATTACCAAACGTGTTCAGTGCCTTTAAGCATACATTTTCTGCAGATGTTTTCTATCACAACAACAATATAAATCTGGTTAACAAAATCAGACTCAAGACAACGGTCCAAGTTGTACAGGATGTCAGATTATAACACATTGATTACAATTAATACCAACATTATACCAAAAAGCTGACATATTAATGATCATAGTTATGTCTTTTAGGGAAATGTTTATAATATAAAATACAAGTAGGCCCAGGGGGTGGGGCGGGGGGGGGGGCTTACCATCCCTCTTGTCCCCCAAATTAGATTTAGAAAATCACAAATAATGGCTTCATACATTAAATCCGCCTCCCCCCGCCCCAAGTATGTCTTTGCCCCCACTTGCCTTCCTTCTCCACCCCCAAGAGGTCTGAGATGCTTAGGCCTAATGTTACAAATCCTGTCTTCACATCATGTGTTTAATCATGCTCGCAGGAGGAAGTCCTGGGGCCAATTTCATAGAGATGCGTAACGGTAAGTAAAATTTCGTGCTAACTATTATAGCAGAAAAATTTGCTTAAGCGTAAGCGTAAGCGTATTTCACAGGTTAGCAAGAAAATTAGGCGGCCATCTTGCGTGTTCACCATGGATTTGCATTGTTACGTCAGTCATTTCCATACAGGAAGCACCGGAAGGTTAGCATGCCTTTTCGTATGTGCTTACGGAGCACCACGGAGGAAGGAAGAGCAGCACTATGAATTAGAAACTCCCGCAGTTAGCACAAAATCGCGGTTATAAGCAGTTCTATGAAATTGGGCCCATGCTGTGTGCCTCTTTTGCAAACAAAGTGATGTCAGAGGTTAGATGGGCTATTAGTAAGGGATTCATCGTCATCAAAGCGTAAATTCCAGGCTGCCGTGGAGGGCTTTTGTTATATTTATAAAGAATGGTCAACAACCTTCGATAAAGCGAGACCAACGAGCTGGTTATTGTTATCAAAGATTATCTGCGCCGATTGTTGTTGGTTTCCTACCTCCATGTAATAGTACCAACTGTACGGACGTGTACTGGGTTCTAGTTTAGACAAAATATACGCTCTGTTACAGTTACATGTGCATTTTCAGTTAACTTCTTCTTGATCCGGGAAAAAAGGTGGAGAATTTTTCATTATGGAAGCTGTCGCTCTGCACGACTTCAAAGCAACCGCGGACGATGAACTATCTTTCAACAAGGGGGATGTACTGAAAGTAAGTATACAGAATGAATTACCCTAAACAGACCCAGTGGGCAAGTACGATCAGGGCCCAATTTCATAGAGCTGCTAAGCACAACAATTTGCTTAGCATGAAATTTCTTCCTTAATAAAAACAGGATTACCAACCAAATTTCCACGTGATTTTCAGGATAAGCAAACAACAGCTGAATACCAGTAACAAGCAATATGCAACACATGGAAATTTGGTTGGTAATCCTGTTTTTATCAAGGAAGAAATTTCATGCTGAGCAAATTGTTGTACTTAGCAGCTCTATGAAATTGGGCCCTGATGTTTGGGTCCATCATAGAGCAGAGTTCCTTTCTACCTCCATGTTTCAACAGTGGCGTAACCAGAAGTGGGGCTGGAACCCCACCCCACACAAACACACACACTCACGAGATCGAGAAAAAAAAAACCAATTGCACAAATGAATGGTTCGATATAAATAGCCTCGAAATTATATCTATGCCCCCTCATTAAAAATGTCTACGCCACTCTGCCTTTTTACTGCTCTGTGTGACGCATCAATCACAAATAATAGACTAAATTATTCTCATCAATGTGTTTGTTCAGATGTTTCAATCGAATTCGAGCCACCCCCTTAGATCGCATCTTAGCAAAGTCATGAACACATGTTTTTGGAACACATGTTTTTGAAAGCTTGGGTGTGATCCCTGGCTACACGGCAGTTAACTGTTGTATGGCCTCTGACTGGCACCCGAACATTGATATTGAAAATATAGGAAGACTGCTAATATAGAGTTAGATAGCTCAATTGGTAGAGCGCCGGTGTCAGATGCAATTGTGTCCGCCATGCAATACTGTCCGCTCCGGACACTTTTGCATATGCAATCGTGTCCGGGGCTATGCAAAACCGTCCGGCGGATGCGACACCGGCAGGTTACTCCGGAGGTCGTTGGTTCAAATCCCGCTCTAGTTTTCATATTTGTTTATTTTATATGACGTAGCTTTTAATATTTACCAGCTATTCACACAACCCGAACACCTAGTGTTTATAATTCTACAAACTATACATTACTAGTTGTTTGTTTGTTTGTTTGTTTATTGTTTTGTTGTTTTAGCCGGCAAAAAGTCATCCCCGGTGACTTGACTGAATGTGTGAGTTTGAAGCGATGTGATTTGGGGAAGCTACAATCCCTGCCATATCTCGTTGGGCCCCCGCAACAAAAAGCCCTTTTTTTCCTCCTTCTTTTACGCCCTACTCTGCAAGCAATGAATGTTAAATGTGTGTGCACATTCTTAATTTTGTTAAAGCCTTCTTTTTTATGTTGTATTATTTTTAAATATTTTTTCAGGCTCAAAAATTTCAGACAATCCCGGCCCTATCTCGTTGGGCCCCCGCCCCCTGCCCCCGTTCAAAGTTGGCTCTCATAGACCTTCATCATGCTGTCACCATCTTGGTCATGTTCCCTGTATCCAACAGCAGTAATGGCCGCTAATATTCATTGCACAAAAAGGAACCAGACTATTTGCCCTTCCAGCCTCGTTTTGGCTACATTGATTTGAATGGGGAAAAGTCAAGATGGCCACACCATGATAAAGGTCTATTGCGCGGTCTCCGCTCCAGCTGGGGTTGAACAACATTGAGCGGGGGAGCAGGAAAACGGGGGAGGGTATGTTTAGTTTCACATGGCCCAAGCAATTTGGCCAGGATTGTAGCCTGTATGGTGACCTGCTTTCTTTCAATCGAGATTTATGCGTAATTGGTTGAGTGAATCTAAGTTGTGCCTCAGGCTGCTATATTGATCTTCTTTCTTTCATGGTAGGTACTAAATATGAGCGAAGATCCACACTGGTCCAAAGCTGAACGCCATGGAAGAGAGGGCTTAGTACCAAAGAACTATGTTAAACTGAAGCCAAACGGGTAAATATTGATTTGATTTATTGTACGAATTTGTAGAATCAAAGTTGGCCTTGCATGTAGGCCAATACACCAAAGGTGATTGTGTTGGTGTCAATGCGTTTGCATTAATTCGGTTATGTCAAATGGAAAAAGAATTTAACGTGTTCGTTATCGACTTTTGTGCCAAAGAGAGCGAGAAAAATGCAGTGTATGTAAGGCCTAAACTTCGTCATGCTTGTTATAAACTTTCTTTACACACGTTTGCGTCCGGAAACGACCAGTTAAACAAAAATACTACTGGATCAAATTCTCTAACGTAACAAGAATTCTTACACCACATACTTTGGGATTTGTTTTGCTTGCAAAACCTATGCCAACGTGTATGTAG
The DNA here is from genome assembly GCA_021014325.1 of Plazaster borealis. NCBI lineage: Eukaryota > Metazoa > Echinodermata > Asteroidea > Forcipulatida > Labidiasteridae > Plazaster > Plazaster borealis. The sequence goes on from CM037475.1 coordinate 26,939,045, forward strand.
AACCACAGAACCCTTGCTCTATGGTAAAACTTTATGATTGCGAAACAAAATCTGGCTCACGGTTATCGTGTCTGTGTCGGTACCCGTGATCAGGACCCAATTAAATAGAGCTGCTCATAGCAGAAAATACTCAGGATACCAGTCACAGTTTGAACACTGTGACATCATATTGTGACGTTCACATTACACTTGACTTGTAAGCAAAATTTTGTTTTGCTTAGCTATAGACGAAGTGACCTGTGACATCACATGTTTACAAAAGAGCCACCAAGCCTGGACTTCCTGCAGGCACGATTTGTACACAGCTCAATGGGAAGAAACCATAAAAACTTAATTTTATGGAGATTGCACTGTCTAATTTGTTTCAACTTTTGATATGATGAAAGTGGGCACATCTCAAAACTTGTTCAGCTGTTACTTTTATAACTCTTGGATTTATGTGGAAATTATGACACAAAATGTAAACTTTCCCATATGACTTGTGCAGTATCTTGCCTGCCAGAAAGGCCCAAGAATGTACAAGGTCACACTTATTGTAAACAAAGGTCACAAGGTGTATACTTTTTTTGTGCTAAAAAGGGGACACGTTGCCATCGGATTGGGCTCTTTGGGCTATACAATCGTTTGTTTTAAAATAAATATGGTTGTTATGGAAAGCTGTTTTAAAAGTAGAATATAATGATCCACACAAATACCTCGAAGTTGTGTGGTTTTCCTTTACTTCGTGAACATAACACGGTCCGCCATTTTGTGGAGTGAAAAATTTGGTTCTGGTGCATCACAAAACTGATTTCGACCTAAGAGCTCCTCTTTAAAGGAATGTATACGTTTGGTAATTGGACCCCAATGTTTGTTTCAATCATATCTAGTTGTAGATTATATACCATAAAACTAACCTGTGAAAATTTCATTTCAAAAGGTGGTAGCGTTTTTGAGATATTGCCGAAAATCTGGAGCGGTATAGGAAGAACAATCTGCAATTGGAATACACAATGTGAGAAACGTTACTGTCAGTAACGCTTCTCAGATTCAAATTTGTGTGGATAAAAGGTGATATCTTTTACCATAACCGCAGTACTTCGAAGTGAAAAGTTTCTTAACATGCATTATACTATCCAAAGCTGCTGTGCTTCTTACTAAGTAAGTTGTATTGCCATTAATTTTCAGAGTCATTACCAAACGTACGCAGACCATATAGAGTTTCAAAATTCAAACTAAAATTTTTACTTTTTCATAAAAGACCTTGTCTAAAAGTCCAGTGCCTCTGTTGGCTGAGGCTGTGGCTGAAACCCCTGACATTAGTAGCCATTGGGAGCAATAAACACACAGGCAATGGTCTAACCTTCCTCCATGGTCTAACTCACAGAAACAGCCAGAACCAGAAGACAATTAAAGGCACTGGACATGTTTCGTAATTGTCAAAGACCAGTATTCTCACTTGGTGTATCCCAACATGTTTAAAATAACAAACCTGTGAAAATTTGGGCTCAATTGGGTGAAGTTGCAAGAAAATAGTGAAAGAAAAACCCTCCCTTGTTGTTGCACAAACTGTTGTGCTTTCAGATGCCTGAGAAAGGCTTCAGGCCCGAAGTCTTCTTGGTAAGAAGACAATTAAAGGCACTGGACACGTTTGGTAATTGTCGAAGACTAGTATTCTCACTTGGTGTATCCCAACATAATTATGCATAAAATAACAAACCTGTGAAAATTTGGGCTCAATTGGTCATCGAAGTTGCAAGAAAATAATGAACGAAAAACCTCCCTTGTTGCACAAATTTGTGTGCTTTCAGATGCCTGAGAAAGGCTTCAGGCCTGAAGTCTTTCTCAGATTCAAATATTTTAGTGAGAAATTACCTCTTTCTCAAAAACTACGTTACTTCAGAGGGAGTCGTTTCTCACAATGTTTGATACTATCAACAGCTCTCCGTTGCTTGTTACCAAGTAAGTTTGTAGCGGCTAATATATATTTTGAGTAATTACCAAACGTGTCCAGTGCCTTTAAACACCATCATATCCAACTGATAAAATATACCTGACACTGTCTCGTCTTTGATTCAAAGATTTATGAGTTTTAATATGACGAGGGCAAGAGCTGAAGAGCAGCTTATGGTTCAGTCTGAAAATGGCGCTTTCCTGATCCGTGAAAGTGAATCGACCCCGGGAGATTTTACGCTGTCTGTCAAGTAAGTATGTCAATTATAGTATCATTCAATAATTAAAACTAATTAGATAAAACTAGGAATATTTATTTGTGAGCTTTAATGGCCGTAGACCGTGAAAGTCTCGGGCGTATTCGAACATTTTGGGGACCACTTTGGTCCCACGTACATTGCGTGAATGTGTGAAGGAAATTAACTCGCGCGCTTTAAAAGATCCAAATGCTCGAATACGCGCGAGACTTGCGCAGTCTATTGCCCCTGAGTGGCTCTGTCTTTGAAAAGAGTTAAGGATTTGCTCGGTCCCAGCGCCTTAATGGGATGATATTTACACATGCGCAGTAGACCAGTCCCCCTGACCTAATAACCCCCGGTTATATATACATGTTAACGAAAGGTTCGACTATCAATAATAATGTAGCTCTATTGTGTGAATCCATTGCAAATAATTACTGTCCTTCTTTGGCCTTGTACTCAAAATAGGGCTCGATCGCACATTGCAACTTTACTTGGCCGATGTCGCATGCAATTATGTCCTCTATGCAATACTATCCAGCGGATATTATTGCATATGCAATAATGTCCGCCGGACGGTTTTGCGTATGTAATCGTGTCCCCGGACGCTGCTGCATAATGCAATCGTGTCCGCCCGGACACATTTGCATATGCAATCGTGTCCGCCCCCGTGCAAAACCGTCCTTGCAGTAACGCCCTGATAATTGTCAACCTCGGGCCCCTGATGGATGATGTACAACAATAATATCTCTCATGATAGCGCGGGGTCGACTCAATTATTGAGTCTTGGATACAAGGTTCCGTTCATCGACTAAAAATGTAGTCAGGATGCCCTGCGACACAGAGAAAAATGCACGCGAAATGCCGTTACGAAATAGCTGACTTCTGGGTACCAGTCGCTGCACACTATTAATACAAAAAGATCGATCTACTAGCGCATTGAAACGGTGGTTTGTGTTCGTCGGAAGTATCTTTCGAAATTTTTTGTCCGCCCGCACCGACTGTTTGTCCGGGCGCTCCATTTTTTGTCCGGGCGCATTTAGTATTTTGAGAATTTTGGACGGGCGCAGCGCCCGGACAAAACCGCGTGTGGAGAACCCTGTGGGCAGCCATTGTTCCTATTGGAATGACCTTGTGGTGTCCTTTGTTCTATTGTTGTCAGGACCCCACAAATGCCCTTCCGTCAGCCCACTATGAGGGGCCGTTTATGACTAAATGAGCAGTTACAAATATATAAGAGCAAAACCATATATATAAGAGCAAACCCATATATATAAGAGAAAACCCATATATATAAGAGCAAACCCATATATATATAAGAGCAAACCCATATATATATATAAGAGCAAACCCATATATATAAGAGCAAACCCACATATGTAAGAGCAAACCCATATATATAAGAGCAAACCCATATACGAATACAAATATATAAAAGACCACCTAAAATATATAAAGGATCAAAGACGAATATATAAAGGACCATTGACAAATATATAAAGGATCAAAACTCACACAACTAAATGTATGTTGAACATTGCCCTCTGTATATTGGACATAGTTTCACATATTGAAGACATAACTGAACACCCATAAATATAAAAGCAAAAACGTCTCATATAAAGGACGTCAACAGCCGTCAACGGTGGATGGGCCTGTTAAATTGGGAACGAAAATCGAGCCGAAAATTGAGCCTTAGTCTGGCACCTTGCTAAGCGCACTCACGGGCCGGGCGGGACGCTGCATGTAGTATAGTCAAGTCTCATATTATCGTGGGTTCTCTTATTATCGTTGTACCAGATCATTCACTTTTTCGTTGTCGATACGTCATCTATAGACGACTTTCATACGGTGAATCGATAGCCAAATAAGAGCCCTTTACCGATCTGGTAAAAAAAAATTAAAAATGAAATGTTGCGGAAATGTTTTTTGAAAAACACGCTATTTTCCCGCGAACCGTTCGCTGACCATGTCTGTCAAAAGTGCCATCATTAAAATGTTTACCTTAAATGTTGTTCTGTGCATTGAAATATCAGTGCCCAGATCCTGTTCCACGTTTAAAGAAAGATTGACATCGAAAGTACGTATTTTCACTTCAAAATAACTTTAACTTGCGCGGATTACTACTTTGCGCTTGAAATCTACGTCATCGGATTGGTCCAAAATTGAGCGCAGGGGTGTCTAAGGAAACCGTCGGTACTCGGTAATTAAAATGCCTAAAAGATCAACATTTATCCATCTGCTGGGAAGTTAAACATCGTAATCCCAGTGTAAGGTAAATTGTTGAATATTGTCTGTGGATTTAGCTCCTTTAAAGGCATCGTACACTCTGAAAATTTATGGCAATTGGTAAGAAGTACAGCAGCTTTGGACAGAATGCATTTTGAGAGACTTTTTACTTCGAAGGACTGCGGTTATGGAAAAATATATCACTTTTTATCCCAAAAATATTTTGAATATTGAGATCAGAGTGTGTATTCCAATGCAGATTATTCTTCCTGCGTAGACATAACCCCTCCAGATTTTCGGCAATATCTCAAAAACGCTACCACCTTTTGAAATTAAATTTTCACAGGTTAGTTTTATGGTATATCTACAACTATATAGGATTGAAACAAACAATAGGCTCCAATTACCAAACGTGTACGATGCCTTTAATGTATATATAGTTCATAAGCAAATTATAACTGATGACCACGATAATGGGAGGCTCACCTCCGGAATCACTCCGGGCGCATGCACACTTTCAGATACTTCGTGGACAAATTTAGTCAGACAAACGATGTATTTTTTTATGTCAAAGTAGAAAGTAATACTTCAACATTAATAATAACAGGACACTTTTTTTCATTATACTCGAAAATAAAGTCCCAACCCCCACGGTAATAGGGTAATCCATCCTACTACATAGCAGCTGTACTACTAGCTACTAGATAGTATAACAATAGAGAAAGGACACCTTTCTCTATGGTATAATGTAGCACTCCTCCGCAGAGAGGCGGCCGAGCTGTACTTTTGTGTCTCATCCTTAAAAACTGTAAAACCCCTTCAATTAAAAAAATGTTTGTGCCTATCACAGATTGTGTGGTAGAGAACTTGCTATCTCACCCTAGGCTTAGAGAATTCCGGACAACGAACAACTATCAGATTTAGTCTCCCATCTGAATCTGTTGATAGCTCAGTCTCTCATACTCATACTCATAGTGTTCATGAAGTCCTTGCACCCGATGCAAAATTCAACGCAATACTTTAATGCACTTCATCGTAGTAAGCCACTCCTCCGAACGATAATACAAAACTCCTAATACAACAAGACAATCTTCTAGCCGTCTTTTATTTAATTCACTAATATTGACATTTTTGGTGTGCAGGTGCCTATGAGCGTCCTGTGTATGACTTACACAGTTGTTGAAAACAATTGTCAACATTCGGCGCAGCTTCACCCAATAGCCGACGCGACGTCAACTTCGATGTATACTACTTGTGTGTGTGGGGAGGAGGCGTACGAGACCTTTAAACGAAAAATATTTTTTGGGGACAAGGTGCCAGACTAATAATATAGCTAAATTTTCGGCCAGGCCGAAAACGATTTAACAGGCCCCTCCACAGTTGAAGGCTGTTGACGTCCTTTATATGAGACGTTTTTGCTGTTATATTTATGGGTGTCATGTCTTCAATATATGAAACTATGTCCAATATACAGAGGGCGCTGTTCAATATACATGTAGTTGTGTGAGTTTTGATCCTTTATATATTTGTCAATGGTCCTTTATATATTCGTCTTTGATCCTTTATATATTTTAGGTGGTCTTTTATATATTTGTATTCGTCTTTTATATATGGGTTTGCTCTTATATATATGGGTTTGCTCTTATATATGTGGATTTGCTCTTATATATATGGGTTTGCTCTTATATATATGGGTTTGCTCTTATATTTATGGGTTTGCTCTTATATATATGGGTTTGCTCTTATATATATATGGGTTTGCTCTTATATATATGGGTTTGCTCTTATATATTTGTAACTGCTCATTTAGTCATAAACGGCCCCTCATAGCCCACGCTCGCTCACGCACATGTACATGTACATGTCCGCCGGACGGTTTTGCATAGCCCCGGACACGATTGCATATATGCAAAAGTGTCCGGAGCGGTAAGTATTGCATGGCGGACACAATTGCATCTGACACCGAGCGAAAGCATTTTGCATGGCTGATGCTAGCCTTTCGTCAAGGCTAGCTTCGTTCATGGCTTAGACAAAGCTGTGTAGCCACGAAAGGGAGACCAATGTGCGCACGTGAGTGACGAAGCCACTCACGAGTGTGGTCTCCGGTTCCAGTCACTTCGCAGCCACACAGCTTTGTCTATTCCACGAAGGCAGACATTGATAACCGCGAATTCAGACTTGAAATAAGACGAGATTCCTACGTTTCCTTTCATTGTTAAAGTTTGAGTCTGTTGTTGTTCACTTTGTTTAATTGTAGGCCTAATAAAAAACTATTTGTTTTTGTGATGATGACAATCGTTTTTTGTTTTTTTAGATTTGACAACGCAGTACAGCACTTCAAGGTGTTGAGAGATGGTGCCGGCAAGTATTTTCTTTGGGTGGTGAAATTTAATTCACTGAACGAACTCATCGAATACCACAGAACTTCGTCAGTCAGCCGGACGCAAACAATCTTCCTGAAGGACATGGTAAGGGTGATGCTTAAAGGCACTGTACACGTTTGGTACCTATGCTCAAAATATATATTAGCATAAAAACTGACTTGGTAACGAGCAACAGATAGCTGTTGATAGTTTAAAACATGGTGAGAAACGACTCCCTCTGAAGTAACGTAGTTTTTTGAGAAAGATGTAATTTCTCACTAAAATAATAAAAGACTTCTTGCAAGAAGCCTTTTATTCCTATCTGAAAGCACACAAATTTGAACAACAAGGGTGTTTTTTCTTTCATCATTTTCTTGCAACTTCGATGACCAATTGAGCCCAAATTTTCACAGGCTTGTTATTTTATGCATATGTTGAGATACACCAAGTGAGAACACTGTCTTTGACAATTACCAAACGTGTTCAGTGCCTTTAAATTGTTTTTGGCTCCAAAAGGAGAAATCACCCAGCAATGTTTATTAATTTGCGTCTTTTTGTGTATTTTCCCATGTACTTTTCACTTGTTGATTTAAATGCATCATGGCAAAAAATGATCGCTTCGCACACAGCTGCAAAAACATCAAACACAGACTTGAACTCAGGCTAACGTTGGCCATGCTTTGGCCATGTGTATGGACTTTCTTTTGCTTATTCATTACTGTGATTGGTCCATATAGGCCTATCATGGTGGCTTGGATTAACTGACCAACATAATTTCTCTGGCGAGATGTCTCCATTTCCTAGTGTTGATACTGTGAGAGCTAACTGGAAAGTCATTCTTGGAATCTTAATTTTCAGACTGAGATATCGGCAGCTATGGAAACTGTGGAAGCCGTGTACGACTTCAGCCCACAAGAAGATGGCGAGTTGGCACTCGTGAAAGGTGACATAATCACAGTCACAGACAAACAGGACACTAACTGGTGGCAGGGCTCCCTCAACGGCAAGAAAGGGATGTTCCCTGCCACTTACGTTAAACCGGTCAATTAGGTTAATAAGGTTTCAACACGGATAAAATTTGGTTCGATTTTCTTATTAAACTAAGTGTGCTCTCATGCAAACAACCATTAAGTTTAATAGTAAATTATCCGGCTTAGGCCTATCTGCTGCCATCTTGCGTCCAGGGATTTACAAGGATTTTGGTGAACCATTTCCTCTACGGGAAAATTGAAAAGAAATAATATTGTGGTATATGTAGAATTGTATAATTTGTTATCCATCTGGGGAGAGTAACACTGTTCGTTATTTACCCCTTTATTGGATGGTAGTTCACTGGGCTGAAACTCCTGTTGCTTCTTTCGAAAACTGTATATTTGTTTACATTATACTCTGCCCATTGAGGCAGATTGGAATAAATTAAACACTGTGTGTGAAGTATAGTCGTAAGCCTGTGCATGTTTGTCTTCTTTCTGCTATTCTTCTCAGCGTCCGTGAGAATGCACCATCCGTCACCATTTATTGGTCATTGATGAATCAATCATCACTTTAAACTTACAAACAAACAAACAAACAAACAACCAACAACAACAACAACAACCTATAACATGGTATCTTAATTTACTTTTGTTGACCCTAACGATAGTTTCAAACCGAAAGCTCGCTGGTTATGATCAGGGCCCAATTTCATAAAGCATGTAAGCACAAAAACTTGCTAAGCACAGAAAACTCTTGCTTAAGAAAAATAGGTTACCAGCCAAAATACCATACAGTTACAATTAATGTGACTGGTACCCAACTCATTTTTTGCTTAGCAAAGAAATTTGCTGAGCAGAATTTCTGCTAAACAGCTTTATGAAATTGGGCCCAGGGCCCAATTTCATAGAGCTGCTTAAGCAGAGAAAGTTGCTAATCGCAACAAAATGTTGCTTACCAGAATAAGGTTACCAGCCATACTATCATGTCATGTGTACAATTTGTGACTGGTATCCTGCTCATTTCTGCTTAGCTGAAAAATTGTTAAGCAATATTATCTGCTTAAGCAGCTCTATGAGGGCCCAACTTCATAGAGCTGCTTAAGCAGAAAAAGTTGCTTAGCACAACAAAATTACGCTTACCAGAACAAGGTTACCAGCTAAAATACCATTTTAAGGTACACAATGTAACTGTATTCTGCTTAGTTGTGCTTTACAGGAAAATGTTAAACATTATTTTCTGCTTAAGCAGCTCTATGAAATTGGGCCTAGGTTCATACCAGTCAAATTCTCCGGAGAAATATGTCTGTCTGAAACACTGTCAAAGTCGAGATAACAAGCACTGGCACAATTTCATAGAACAGTTTGAAACCATGGAGGTCTAATCCTACCTCCATGTAGTCTTGGTTCCAAGACCTTCGCACCGAAATTGATCAATTCAAACAACACATCGAAATGGATCAATTCCAACAACAGAGGGCGTCACTATCATTGGTTCGATTTTAGCTTCCACGAAGGTCTTGGGTATCTTGTATGAGGGTGCTTAAGTGTTTCATTGTTTTTCCCCCGTCTTTCCGGGGAAGCCAATCAACGATCGAGTTTGCACATTTTCGTGAATTATTCATGAATCGCCAACCACTAGGCTAGCTATTATATAGAACGTTGTCAGGCGCGGATCCAGGGGGGGCGTGGGGGGCGCACGCCCCCCTTTTTTCATATAAAAAAAAAAAAATGAGGGAGAAAAGAAAAAAAGAGGGGGAGAGAGAGAAGGGGGGGGGGAGAAATGGGGAAGGGAAGATTTTGCTGCTTGGTATATTTTCACGCCCCCCCGTTTGGAAAATCCTGGATCCGCCCCTGGTTGTTGTGTGTGGCGAAAAGTACCTTCTCGCCAGGAATTATTATAAGTGAATAAAATGTATTCTGAATAGAGCTTGACGATGGCCGGGTTTAATTAAGGCTTAAGTTTTGGACTTAATAATGCTCTAGATTAATTGCTTACCTTTTGTTTATAACAGTATTTAAATTAGTCCGTGTTTGTTGAAGGTTAACAGGAACAGTGCATGAATGATTTAATAATGAGGATTTATTTGAGATGCTTTCACAAGTAAAATGGAGTTTAGGAAAAGTATACCTTTGGTTTTTGAAACCGTTCGATTGTTTTAATCCTATATAAATGTAGATTATACAATAAAACTAACCTGTGAAGAAATCATTTCAAAAGGTGGTTCACGTTTTTTAGATATCGCCGAAAATCCGGAGCGAATTATATGTCAACGCAGGAAGAATAATCCTATATTGGAATACACAATCTGAGAAACGTTTTTGCAGTAACGTTTTTCAAATTTAAATTTCGGGGGATAAAAACTAATATCTTTTTCCATAACCACATTACTTCGAAGTGAAATGTTTCTCGAAATGCTTCATACAATCGAAAGTTGCTGTACTTCTAACCATCTAACCAAGTAAGTTTTTATTGCCATTAATTTTAAAAGTGACATTTTAATAGATGATTAATTTGCATCGGGGATAAAGAATATTATATTTGGTTTTACCCGTACACCGATGTTTGTAAAGCACTGTATACTCAGTACTTTCCCGAGTCCTGTGAAAAAAGATCACAGGCATATTACTCAAGTAATTCAGATGCAAAGATTGTTTTATTTTTTATTACATGTTTGTTTTGACATCGACAATGTACAAGATTCAAACGTCCAATAACAATGACCAACCGATAATCCTAACCGACTGCAAGCATATAATTTAGCTTGAATAATTTCAGAATCAATTGCTAATGCATTGATAGTGCGATGAAGAAGCCATGGTGGTCATAACCAGAGTTCATGCGATGTTAAAACAGCGAGCACTGCACACGATGTCATGCTCGTGTCGACGACCTCATGACCTTTCGCATCTTGCTTGTCTTGCAAGCTTGTCATTTAGTCGCTAATATGAATAATACATGACTTGATGCTTCATTACCATAACTTGCCCACGCCCTCTAAAACAAAATACCCAAGACGTTACTACAGCCAGTCGTCAAGCGCGTTGAAATTCAGGAAGAAAAGCGCGCCCTCTGTCGGGTTATCACGAGTATGAGATAGTGACGTCTTGGACCAAGACTATCCTCAGATCAGCCAAAAATCCAAGGTTTATCAGACACAGTTTTTCTAACAGAGAGAGACAAATTAACATGTAAATGTAATGATTGTTTTATTAACACTTGAAACAGAATGTGTGTGTTGTGTGCGAGAGTTGTCTGGAGTCCTGCCTCTACTACTTGTTATATCTATGTTTTCTCTATCTAGTATAGTATTCACAGTAATTAATATTGTAAAAGTAGTATTTAAAGAGTTGTAATAAATCAGATTACCTTGAATGGAAAAAAGGTAAAATTTGATATTAAATTGATATCAAGTAATATATTGTAATTGTATGTTCAAAAGAGATTTTATATGTCAAGTATTGGGGTATGAAGAAGAAACAAACTGTATTCACACAATGTTGATTGTGATAACAAACATTCTTATTATAATAAAACAAGATTTATTGTCTTGAAAACATTATTTTTTGATTCTTTTCATTTAGAATTACATTGAAACCCCTGCCCCTCTCGACAAACTGTTTTGCAAAGTACCTGTTTTAAATTGAAGATATAGCAGTATGTTTGGTTTATCTGCACTATGGCGTAACCAGAAGGGGTGGGGGGGGGGGGTTGAAGGAGCCCTTGTGCCCCCCTAATGAGATTGAAAAAATGCACAAATGAATGGTTGGTTACATCAAATAGCCCCCCCCCTCCCGCTCCAATTTTGTTTTTGGCCCTGCTGTTCTTTCCTCAAATGCTTGATTTCACAAAGCACTAAGATTCGACTTTGCTTAGCGTGACTGATTCACAATTTAAGATCAATCTTGGCTCTTTGTGAAATCAAGCCCTCGTTATTAAAACCTGGGGTGGTTTTTTTCAGCCAGCAGTCTGAATTATAGATTAGCATACTTAAAATGTAGGCGTACATCCAGATTTATATACAAACATATTTTGTGAACAGTCACAATTTGAATACAATACACACAATTTCTTTATGAAAAATAGGTAAAAACAATGTGCTGAAGAATAAAAAGCAAATACAATGGAAAAACAAAAACAGGAGATGAACGCACTAACAACCAACAGACTGAGAAGCAAACAGACAATCTTCAGTATCCGACTTCAGGTTCTCTTGCACATAGATGCTCAACAGTTTAACGCAATTTATTTGATTGCTGACATAACTACCAATGTGAAAACTAGGCACAACAGAGGTTGGTGTCTCAGAAAGCAAGAAATCATGACCTGACATTTTTAGGCACGAAGTCTAATTTTTTAATAACTCATGCTTGATTGGTCATTTTTATATCTTTGAACCAATACCATGTCGTATTTGTATTTGTAGAGGAAAACTTTTGTAGAACTTTAGGGGAGCCAGAGACAAAGTCATTTATCATTGCCAAAAGAAGTCACTGGCCTTTATTTTGTACCTGCAGGGGACCCCATCATTGGTTATTTCCCAACTGGAAATACTACCATCGTATCGAACAGGTTGGCTGGATAATAAACTTCACACCCAAGGAAGAGAGCTCTTCGTGTCATCCCTTTTCCCGACCGGCATCATTATGAGGATCTCTTATAGATATTGGTATTCCCTCCTTGCCTTGAGAAGAACTGAAATACTTACAGAATTTGCCAAATCGATCATAATTTCTTCCCGGCATCGAGATTTGTTCCCCTCTAAACGCCAAACACTTTCCCTTACTGGACTGCGAAACTCACACTACGTGTTTGATCTCCCTTTTCAGGTTTTATCGCTTAACGCCTACAGGTTTTTTTTCTTTTTAATTTCTTTTTAATTATTCTTCCTGTGTGGACATAACCGCTCTGGATTTTTGGCAATTGTCTCAAAAACAATACCACCTTTTGATTAAATACAATTTTCACAGGTTCGTTTTATGGTATACATCTACAACTATGATTGAAACAAACGGTGGGTTCCAATTACCAAACGTATACTATCCCTTAAACATACTCAACTATTGATGAACAATTCTGTGAAAGTTTTTTCAATTGTTTTTAAATATTTTTTTAATTTAAATAATGAAAACAGCGCTTGTACCAGCGATAATTCCTATTCTGCACCACTAATCTTGTATTTAGATTGAAAATAATACCTGTAAAAGGTTTCTTTGTTTAGTGTAGTGACATGTAAATTAATCAACCGCTTGCACGAGCTATTTGCAAAGCGCGAGCTGATCTAGAAAATGATGAATATCAAAGATTGAAATAAAATAAAGAAATGTAAGATTAAGAAGTGAGTTTGAGAGAGATACTGGAGAGGAGCAGAGCTTTTAATAAAACATTTTAGTTCATCATCAATATTTATTGCGTTGTTGAGTCATGAAATTGGTGGTCACTCATTAGGCCTATTTACTCATCATACCATTCCGCACGGAAGAAAAGGAGAACCTCAAGATCAAGACACTACATTAGCTGTTCCAACATAGCAGTCGAAACAGCTATTGCTTTCGTCAAGAGCAATAAATGCTTGGTCAAGCTGAAACCTATTAGCGTACATGTATTCAATAAAGCTTGATTGTGTTACATCCAAGATTTGAACTTCATCCCGTACACCTTCTTTTTGTGAAGTAAGTTTGATTTTATTTAAGTTTATTTGGGGGGAAGAGAACAAATAGTTCGTAAAAAAGTTACGAGGAACATAAAAAGCCTTAAAAACGACATTTCGCTTTTCATTCCTCCCAACCCCCCCATATATTTTATTTAGTCATATTCTAAAATATCGCAAAAAACCCCAAACCACCTCCATAGAATAATTGCCGTTTCGTCCAAGGATATGGGTGATTTCCTCTGTATTAGCTATTTTGTACACGGCCTATGGAGCAAGTTGAACCCACTGTATGGCCATATTCTTAGACGCGGAGTCCCATACACTGTGCACAAGCAATGGGTACACGAGGAATATGGCCATATCCCGGGTACACAGCACCGCGAACGACGTGGTCTGCATCCCCATACACTGCGCGCAACCAATGGGATCAGGAATATAGCCATATCCCGGGTCCACAGCACCGCGAACGATGCGGTCTGCATCCCCATACACTGCGCGCAACCGATGCGTGCAGGAATATGGCCATATCCCGGGTCCACAATGGCACAGTACAGTGCACAAGCAATGGGTACAGGAATATGGCCATATCTTGGGTCCACCCTGCTCCATTGGTTGTGTACAAAAAAACTGTATAGGAAATAACCCATTTCCTGGGTCAAAACGGCAATTTCTCATGGAGGGGTTTGGTTGGAGTTATGACTGAAATAAATGTTTAAGGTAATTTTCCAGGCTTTTAATAGGTTGATTATTCATATTTAAGAACTTTCACAACAGTTTCATCTTTTTAAATTAATTTTGTTAGAACTTGTTTTAATTAGCTTTAGGGTTAGGATTAGGGTTAGGATTAGGGGTTTGGTGTGGGAGGGTAGAGGGTGTGTGGGGGTTTGGTGTGGGAGGGTAGGGGGTGTGTGGGGGCCGGTGTGGGAGGGTAGGGGATCTCCTACACTCTAAAAATATATTAGTCAAAACAACACTAATTAGTCACATGAGACATGATTTTGACTAACTTACATCAAAATCATGTCTCATATGACTAATAAGTGTTGTTTTGACTAATATATTTTTAGAGTTCAAAAACTGCCGGCAGGGGAACCACACTTGTTTATTTTTTATTAGCTGTTCCGACATCTATTGTTTTCGTCCAGATTTGTATTTGTTTTTCTTCTTCTTATTCTTTCCATACGTCAACAATCCCATTTTACTTAGCTTAGTACAAACGAGTCAGATCCTATTTTATTATTATAGTTATAGTTAAATGTAATTAGCTTAACTTAATTAATTAGTTTACTTAGTTATAATGACATGAATCTTTAATTAGCCAATCTTGAGACCACCATATAAGTGAGTTTTCGTTGAAATTGGCCGGGAAAACCTGTATAAATGTTTTTCTTTCTGAAACAGTTATTGTTAAAAGTAAATAAATTTATAAGAGATCATAGGTTAATGGTATCGGGGGAAAAATCCTGGATTTTTTAAAAACCATTTATGACATAAATCAAATAATCCTTGTATATGACTTAAATATGTGCGCTTGACCACGTATGAAGCCTCGTGTATGCATGTTTAATTAGTGTGTGAGTTTGACCATTATATTTTGAAGCAAAATAATTTTGTAATCCAATATTTTGAGTTATCTTATAAATAATTTATGTATTTCAAAATTGTTTAATAAAGTAACAAAGTAAAATCGAGAAATGGACTGTTTGGACTTCAACTGTAGTTTTTACAACATTTTGGGCTGGAATGGCGTACCAAATTGTTACAAAACAAATTTCTGCTGGATCATTTTTTGAGGGCAGATTTTTGTTAAACCGTGCCACAAGAGAACGAATAGTCGGGTACCATATAGTTGGTCTTCTATCAATCAATCAATGTGTGGCATCGCATACATGTGTATTCAAAATGGTCTCCAAGCACGCTTGAATCTGGCTGTCTCCGTGAACGATAATTGTAGCAGTTTTGTCGTGGTTTTAATCTTCAGCGAACTGTTCAGGCAAGACTAATGTGTACTCGTTTATTCTGGTTCCATAATAAGTCTCTCAGACGCCTGAGAGCACTGATATTAGCAATGTTCACGTCGGTATGTTTCTAGCTTTACGTATGTTCAATTTTACATATTAGTTTGTCTGGTATGCTTTTGTATGTACTGTACACAATGGGCGATAGCGTGTTATCGCTCCCTATGATTCTCTGTTATTCAGTATCGTTTGCTGTTTTCCATGGATTTCTATTATTGTATCGAATTATTCACTTGCAGACGTGTACAGCCTATGTTACATCAATGTTTACAAATGACTTCAACATTGGTTCAAGTCTGGCACAGTGACTATAGTACCGTATGACAGCTTCATATTACCTTGTGTCGACATTTATTTTGTTTACACATACACACTATTGACGTTTGAATTCTTTTAATATCTTTTTTTTTACAGTTGTATTAATTTTTTGCTCTAAAACTTAAGTGTGTTATTGTTTGCAATCATCATCTTGATTTTTATGGCAGTATTATTATAAAATTATATGAAATTAATAAACTCGAATATTAAAAAAGAAAGAAAACAAGAAAACAAGAAAAAGAATCCGTGCAATGTATATTTAGAGTTTAATTACTTAGACTAAAAATAATAATGTAGATCTATAACATATAATATTTAATGGTTTGTTGGCCACATTACACCCTCGGTGTGAATATGCCCCCCCCCCCCCAATATTGTCCCACCTTTTCGATCACTGTTATTTTTTCAGTTAAACACTAACAATTTCGGCTATTCCTCGTTTCAGTCCCGTGAATTTTATTTATCCAGAACACCGTCGAAATAACTGGCCCTGTGCATGACACAACTTCGTCGTACCATGGTCGTACCCAGTCCAAATCCTTTCATCGTATCTCTTTATACTTTTCTACTTTAACGGTGTTGAATCATTCTGAGATTCTACATTACATTAAAATGCAAATAAGGCAGAGGACCAGTAGCATTGCGGACAAGGATCGGGACTCCGAAGCCCATGGTACCGGGTTCGAATGGCACACATGCTATTAGTTTACCGTACTTTTTGTCCGTTGTAGGGTTTTAAATTAAAATCGAACGGAATTTTTATAGGAGGATCAGTGGCCCAGTGGAAGGGCTCCGGACTCCGAACGCAAAGGTACTGGGTTCGAATCCCGTGTGTTCTTTTTGTACGCTTAAGGCCATTGGTTTACGCAGGGTACTATAGCACAGGGAAGTCCTTGCTTAACACTTAATACATAATTTGCGACTGGAAGGCAAACGCTATTTACCAGTAGTTTACTTTTTGGCCGTTGTTGATTTGATGTTGTAGGGTTTTAAATTAAACTCGAACACAATTTTTACAGGAGGATCAGTGGCCCAGTGGAAGGGCTCTGGACTCTGAACGCAAAGGTACTGAGTTCGAATCCCGTGTGTTCTTTTTGTACGCTTAAGGCCATTGGTTTACAAAGGGTACTATGGCACAGGGAAATCCTTGCTTTACACTTATTAAATACTTTGCGACTGGAAGGCAAACGCTATTTACCAGTAGTTTACTTTTTGGCCGTTGTTGATTTGATGTTGTAGGGTTTTAAATTAAACTCGAACGCGATTTTTATAGGAGGATCAGTGGCTCAGTGGGAGTGCTCCGGACTCTGAACGCAAAGGTACTGGGTTCGAATCCCGTGTGTTCTTTTTGTACGCTTAAGGCCATTGGTTTACGCAGGGTACTATGGTACAGGGAAATCCTTGCTTTACACTTAATAAATAATTTGCGAGTTGAAGGCAAACGCTACTTACCAGTTGTTTTCTTTTTTGCCGTTGTTGATTTGATGTTGTAGGGTTTTAAATTAAACTCGAACGCAACTTTTAAAGGAGGATCAGTGGCCCAGTGGAAGGGCTCCGGACTCCAAACGCAAAGGTACTGGGTTCGAATCCCGTGTGTTCTTTTTGTACGCTTAAGGCCATTGGTTTACGCAGGGTACTATGGCACAGGGAAATCCTTGCTTTACACTTAATAAATAATTTGCGTGTTGAAGGCAAACGCTACTTACCAGTTGTTTTCTTTTTTGCCGTTGTTGACTTGATGTTGAAGGGTTTTAAATTAAACTCGAACGCAATTTTTAAAGGAGGATCAGTGGCCCAGTGGAAGGGCTCTAGACTCTGAACGCAAAGGTACTGGGTTCGAATCCCGTGTGTTCTTTTTGTACGCTTAAGGCCATTGGTTTACGCAGGGTACTATGGCACAGGGAAATCCTTACTAACACTTAATAAATAATTTGCGACTGGAAGGCAAACGCTATTTACCAGTTGTTTACTTTTTGGCCGTTGTTGATTTGATGTTGTAGAGTTTTAAATTAAACTTGAACGCAATTTAAGTAACAGGAGCAGTGGCCCAGTGGAAGGGTTCCGGACTCTGAACCCATAGGTACTGGGTTCGAATCCCTGGTGATCTTTTAGAACGTTTTGATTTAAAGTTGTACATTCTAAGGTTTAAAATTAAACTCGAACGCAAATTAAGTAAGAGGAGCAGTGGCCCAGTGGAAGGGCTCCGGACTCTGAACCCATAGGTACTGGGTTCGATTCATGGGTGTTGTTTTAGTACGTTTTGATTTAAAGTTGTTCATTCTAAGGTTTAAAATTAAACTCGAACGCAAATTAAGTAAGAGGAGCAGTGGCCCAGTGGAAGGGCTCCGGACTCTGAACCCATAGGTACTGGGTTCGAATCATGGGTGTTTTTTTAGTACGTTTTGATTTAAAGTTGTTCATTCTAAGGTTTAAAATTGAACTCGAACGCAAATTAAGTAAGAAGAGCAGTGGCCCAGTGGAAGGGCTCCGGACTCTGAACCCATAGGTACTGGGTTCGAATCATGGGTGTTCTTTTAGTACGTTTTGATTTAAAGTTGTTCATTCTAAGGTTTAAAATTAAACTCGAACGCAAATTAAGTAAGAGGAGCAGTGGCCCAGTGGAAGGGCTCCGGACTCTGAACCCATAGGTACTGGGTTCGAATCATGGGGGTTCGAATCATGGGTGTTCTTTTAGTACGTTTTGATTTAAAGTTGTTCATTCTAAGGTTTAAAATTAAACTCGAACACAAATTAAGTAAGAGGAGCAGTGGCCCAGTGGAAGGGCTCCGGACTCTGGACCGAAAGGTCCCGGGATCGAATCCCGCTACGTAAAAAAACTGCGGGTTTTAAAAAATCTTTTTTTATTAAATCGAAAAAGTTTAATTAAAAAAGTGCATAGGTTCGTTTTAAGTTTTAAGTTTCTTTAGAAGCACGTAGGGGCGGTGGGTGCCACTGCGCGGTGAGTGGCGACCTATCGGCCCCACTCACTGCGCGGTGAGTGGCGGCCTGTCGGCCCCACTCACCGCGCGGCCTCGGACCGGGGCTCGAACCTGGGACCGCTACCTCCGGAGTCCGACACCTACCCACGACACCCACTTGGGTCCCCCCAGGAAAATAAGCATTTTAGACTTGATGAACCTTCGGTTCATACTTTACACAGGATACTATGGCATGGGAAACTCAGTGCTTTATACTTAGTAAACTATTTGCGAGTGGAAGGCACACGCTTAATAGGTATAGACCATCAGTTTAATTAGTCAACCGGGTACGCAGAGTACTATGGCATAGGGAAATCCTTGCTTTATACTTAGTAAATAATTTGCGAGTGGAAGGCACACGCTTTATAGGTATTGACCATCAGTTTAATTAGTCAACAGGGTACGCAGAGTACTATGGCATAGGGAAATCCTTGCTTTATACTTAGTAAATAATTGGCGAGTGGAAGGCACACGCTTTATAGGTATTGACCATCAGTGTTATTTGTCAACAGGGTACGCAGAGTACCATGGCATAGGGAAATCCTTGCTTTATACTTAGTAAATAATTGGCGAGTGGAAGGCACACGCTTTAGATATAGACCATCAGTTTAATTAGTCAACAGGGTACGCAGAGTACTATGGCATAGGGAAATCCTTGCTTTATACTTAGTAAATAATTGGCGAGTGGAAGGCACACGCTATACCGTTAGAGTTTACTTAGGAATAGGTATAGGTATAAAGGGGAATCTTTGGTTCGGACTTGCAAAATAATTCGAGTGGAAGGCACACGCTGTAGGTATGGACCATTAGTTTACTTGTGAAACATAGGCACATGGGAGACTCTGTTCTGACTTTAAAAATATTGAGTTGAAGGCAAACGCTGTGGGTATAGAGTCAGTGACCAAGGACATGAATTGTAGCGAAGGGCCATGCCGTAATTTCACATGTGTTTATATTGGATAATATTTGAGTGTCTGATTCGGTGGTTCTCGTTGTGGAATTAAGGAATAGGCCTAGAGCTGTAAAATGAATGGGTTTAGAGGCTCGTTCATGCCGTGGTCAGAGGAAAGTTGCAAGGGCAGTAAACATTTCACCGGTGTTCTCGCTAGATTTTGAGTGTCCGGTTGAGTGGTTTCGTTAGGGTTTGAATAATGGATTGGAAAGAGAACGGGTTTGGGTATGGAATGGATGATTGAACTAAGTTGTATGTAGGTGTTCGTTCAATTGAATCTTGTATTTATTTATTTATTTATTTATTTGTTTCTATTAATTTTTTGGGGGGACTACAAAAGGGGAATCGGATAGAGTTGTCTGGGTGTTTTTCCCCCCTGGGGGTGTTAAATGCATCATTTATGGCCGCGTGTGAACATAAATTCAGCCAAGGATTCAGCTTCTTTAAAGCTATAAATTTTGGTACAAGAATTCATTGAATACGTCTATTGCTTTTTGTTTTTTTAAAAATTAATACTAAGTTTCTTTATAATTTTGCTTAATTTATTTACAAGTTCATTAATTTATATAGGCCTACGTATTTATCTACAGCATCAATAATAATAATCGTATCGGGAGTGTTTGCTTTGTACAAATTGTAACATTTTCTTTATATTTATATAATGTTAAAGTATTTGTAAAGCCTTGCATTTAATTGTGACTTTGCGAAGCGCATTCAGTGTCTTTGAGGAAGATTTTGGCGTTGCATAAATCCTCTTTTGAAGAATTAAAACACAGTGATTTGTGTGGCAACGTCAGGGGGCTACCCAGAAATATCGTTGTTTAAAAAGAATTTTGTTAAACCCCGAAAATCTAAATTTGTAATCATTATTAGTTAACGAAGAGCTAATTGTTATACCATTTTAAACCAAAGATGAACGATAAAAATGTCAACTGTTACCGAAGTTCCTATGATTATGAGGAACTACTCTTGCTTTCATTTATTGATTGTATTTTTATACAGTGAATTGGGCAAGGTTCGAATACACACAACATTGAATATAATTATCAACCAGAAATAAAATTACACAGTATATCGTCGTTCTCTTTATTCGGTAATCGTTTCACAGAAATCACAACTTAAAATCAACAAATTTTATTTTCAAATCGATATCCACCCAACCCCTTTCATTAAGGTGTCTTAAAAACACAAACAATTTGGTTATGCTCAGAGTTAATGATAGGTGCCAAACCTTAACCCGTTTTAGAACGTCAGCCTTTGAGGAAGACTCTGCAAAGGTCGAAACGTCAGACCATTATCAATTTTTTTGATGATACCAAATTTCATTTTGTTTGGTAAGCAGTTTACAACAGCTGACATTACATGACTGTAATTTCCTTATTTCATTTTACATGTAGGCCTAGGCCCACGCATTGATCTCAGATACAACCATCCACGCATTGAGGTAGAAATACAATGTAAACTACAAGCGGTAAAAGATTACGTAACACAGATACCAGATACTCAACAGAAAAGTACATTGTTTCATTTGATTGACGGCAAGTTGCCATTGACTGGCACAATGCATGACCTACATCCGGCCGTTGTATACTTCCAAGTGCCGTTGTTTACGTGCATGAAGGTGGAAATAGAAAGCCACAAAATTACCCGTTTTCATGATGACAATCTTAGTGTTTACACGGGTTCGCACAAAGCTATTACTATTCTACATCTTGAACTTAAATAAACTACACGATAAAGCTTACCTATAGAGACAGAAAATAACATCAAATGATCGTAATACATCCACGGTGTCTACATAGATCAAGCATGGCTGGTGGCCATTTTGAATATCGCGTCACGGCATCAAGCCGTCGAGTACCCTGACCCCTACTATATGTTAATCTGGTGTAAGGCGGTAATCGGGTACCTGTCGTTTGCTTTGGCTGGTACCCATCACCTGTGCCTGTCAAAGACTACAGGGGTACGCAACTGGCTCCCATCTTGCGGTAATGAACAGAAATGCTTGTTTTCCTTGTTATAGTGGTGATCTTTTTAAAGCAAAATAAGATCCACATTGTCTTAAAATGAACAAAACTAACTGTTACTTTCAACAGTTCTAATTTAGAATTTACCGTAGGAAGACACTCCTTATTTGCTGTAAATGCATTTTCTGATCAAAGGAAGGGTAGAAGTCAGCGACTCCTGAAATTAACCTCATCGGCAGAGTTTAAAATTAACTATTTTGCTTAATATGAACCCTTTAAGACAATACGGTACTTTATATCCATTGGCGTAACCAGGGGGGGGGGGTTAACCCCCAGACAAAACCCTTGCAAACCCAAATGAAGTTTTAAAAAATGTACGAAAGAATGGTTCGATACATATCACCCCCAAATTATGTTTTTTTCTCCCACTTTGCCCCCCCCCCCCCAATATCTGGTTACACCACTGTTTATATCAGCTATTACACAGTAATAATGTACCCCTAATATACATATTTAAAATCTCTCTATATATTTATACAAAATCTTTGAACACACACATTTTATTAAATTCACTGCAACTGCAACTTGAGTTCAAGTATTAAAACAATACGTTTCTGAAACGAGGCTGCTTTTGTCGCACGGTTTAATACGATCGCGTATAAATGATCCCGGCAGCGGCGCTGAACACAGTATTTCGTTTTTCTACATTTTATGAATTTGTAAATGATAGGCCAATTTATTCATTGCCCTTTCCATTTAATTAAGTTTAACCAAATATATTACCTTTTATTAATAATTTATAATCATTGGATGACTTTCTAAATTGAAGCGAGTAATTCAAACATTTAATTCGTTATAGATTTCCTTATGATGTAATTCGCTACCGTATATACATTTAAAGGTATCGTACACGTTTGGTAATGACTCAAAACAAATATTAGCATGAAAACTTAATTGGTAACAAACAACGGAGAGCTGTTGATAGTATAACACATTGTAGGAAACGGCTCCCTCTGAAGTAACGTAGTTTTTGAGAAAGAGGTAATTTCTCACTAATAATAAAAACTTTTTGCAAGAAGTTTTTATTATTCTATCTATAGCACACAAATTTGTACAACAATGTTGTTTTTTCTTTCATCATTTTCTTGCAACTTCGATGACCAATGAGCCCAAATTTTCACAAGCTTGTTATTGTATGCATATGTTGGGATACACCAAGTGAGAACACTGGTCTTTGACAATTTCCAAACGTGTACGATGCCTTTAAATCTATCTGATACGTATTGATGGTTTTTCTATCACTCCTCCAAAACCACTATCTCTTATGGCTTAGTACGGGGCCAGGCAAATTTAATCCGAGCATTTGTTTTGCTGTGAGTCACCGAATAATTGTAGCCTATACCTACTAAGTTAGTTTTGAGGCTTCGCCTGACCAGAACATGTAGGGAGGACAGATCAATGAATTCTCATGGTTTGTTTCTTAAAAAAAAGGTACCTCTGGAACCACCCATTCTAAGGCCAGGTATTCCAATCCTATCAGAGTCAAAACATTTGTGTGTTGGAGTCACCAAATAGTGTACTATTATAATGTATTTGAGGCTTTGCCTGACCAGAACATTTAGGGAGAACAGATCAATGCAATCCTAAATTGTTTTAATGTGGTTCCTCTGGAGTATGACATCTATATTATCTCACAGCCCTGAGGATGCAGAGACATCCCTTGTTAAGGCCAAGTTTCAAACCTTCTAGACGAGCATCAAGATCTACAACTGCACCAGCTCCTTAAATGTTTAAAATCATGTCGCAATAAGCCAGGGTGATCCCAAGTAAAACTTGTTCTTTGACTTTAAACTGTAGAACTTTGTTTTTGCTTATACTTCGTAATTGATTGTTTTGTTTAAAATTATTTGTATTGGAGCATTCCCAATGTGGAAATTTGAAATTTGTTCAATGGATGAAAGCAAAGGAGACAATTTTAGTAATTAGGATATTGTATAGACATTTAAACGCTCACACTAAATTTTATTATTTTTATCAATTGAATCAAATCGACCTTTGTGGGTCACCACATCTGCTGTTATTACTGCTGTTTTTATAGCCTTTTGTGTGACACACTACTTGTGGAAGCTCATACGAGTTGCAATGCAACAGTTAAAAACACAACAATGCTTGAAAGGGTCTGTATACGATTGGTAATGACTCTGAAAATGAATGCCAATAAAAACTTACTTGGTAAGCAGTACATCAGCTTTGGGTAGTATAATGCATTACTTTTGAGAAACTTTTCACTTCAAAGTATGGAAAAATATATAACTTTTAAATTTTATCCCAAAAATTTCAATGTGAAAAGCGTTACTGACAATAAGCACATTCCTTACTAGCCACTCCGTTCAATAGTGCAGATGGGATTAGCAGACTTATTTGAAAACAAATATTTATTTTCAAAAAAGCATTTCATTCTTCCAAAAAATACTTGTGAATAAAGTGAAGTTCCCGCTCAGGAACTTAATGTTGTCTTTCGAAAGATACGTTTAACGAAATTGTCTTTCACAAAAGGTAGAGGGCGCACTTCAAAATTTGTGTTTCACTCAAATTAACCAAATAACCGATACCCGATATTTCAAATACTCTCAAAGATAACACAAACAACTATAAACAAATTTCGATGTTTGAAAATCTGACGAAATATCTTTGTTCTCTTTGTTTGAAAATCAAGTCATGGCGAGTAAATATTTAAAGTCTTGTGTTTTTCCAAATTCCAATCAACTTTTTCTGCTTGATTTTATTAAAAATCACAGGGTGTAGGGCTTACATTTTCTGTATCAAATATGAACACATTAGCTTTTTAATGAAAATCACAAGAGGAAATTGTGAACCAAAGTTTTCTTATCTAAAGCAAGGACACCCAGATCACTTGGTATAAACAGGTAGACAGGCTTGCACACACACAGCAAAACCCCCAAAACAAACTGCAAAAGCAAGTATCCTTAATATTTGATGTGTGTTTCCAAAACAAAACCTACAATCTTTGAATTTTACCAAATAGTTTGATTCAAAAATTTTCATTTGGTTTCCTAAAAAAAAAAAAAAAAAAATGGGAAATGCAACATTAACTTAAAATTTTGCCAGAATTTATCACTCAATTTTCTGCAAAATGAAAAGTAACATTGCATTTTTATGTTCTCAAACTGCGCAACTCGCACCGTCTCATTTATGACATGTAGTGGTCTCAGTGTAGCAGGGTGTTTACTAATCAGCACAACCTGTGCCGTCACATCTATGACCTGCAGTGGTTTTAGTGTAGCAGGGTGTTTACTAATCAGCACAACCTGTGCCGTCACATCTATGACCTGCAGTGGTTTTAGTGTAGCAGGGTGTTTACTAATCAGCACAACCTGTGCCGTCACATCTATGACTTGCAGTGGTTTAAGTGTAGAAGGGTGTTTTACTAATCAGCACAACCTGTGCCGTCACATCTATGACCTGCAGTGGTTTAAGTGTAGCAGGGTGTTTACTAATCAGCACAACCTGTGCCGTCACATCTATGACCTGCAGTGGTTTTAGTGTAGCAGGGTGTTTACTAATCAGCACAACCTGTGCCGTCACATCTATGACTTGCAGTGGTTTAAGTGTAGAAGGGTGTTTACTAATCAGCACAACCTGTGCCGTCACATCTATGACCTGCAGTGGTTTTAGTGTAGCAGGGTGTTTACTAATCAGCACAACCTGTGCCGTCACATCTATGACCTGCAGTGGTTTAAGTGTAGCAGGGTGTTTACTAATCAGCACAACTTGTGCCATCACATATATGACCTGCAGTGGTTTAAGTGAAGCAGGGAGTTTACTAATCAGCACAACCTGTGCCGTCTCATCTATGACCTGCAGTGGTTTAAGTGTAGCAGGGTGTTTACTAATCAGCACAACCTGTGCCGTCACATCTATGACCTGCAGTGGTTTAAGTGTAGCAGGGTGTTTAAAAATCAGCACAACCTGTGCCGTCACATCTATGACCTGTAGTGGTTTAAGTGTAGCATTGAGTTTACTAATCAGCACAACCTGTGCTGTCACATCTATGACCTGCAGTGATTTAAGTGTAGCAGGGTGTTTAATAATCAGCACAACCTGTGCCGTCACATCTATGACCTGCAGTGGTTTAAGTGTTGGATGGTGTTTACTAATGAGCACAACCTGTGCCGTCTCATCATGGTTTTTACTAATCAGCACAACCTGTGCCGTCTCATCTATGACCTGCAGTGATTTAAGTGTAGCAGGGTGTTTACTAACCAGCCTAACCTATGCCCTCATCCATGACCTGCAGTGGTTTAAGTGTAGCAGGGTGTTATTGACACAACTTGTTCTCTTTAGTTTAGTTTTTTCCACCAACAATCTTGTGTTCAGTAATTCCAAGGTTGAATGTTTCTTGCCAAATGTCTTAAGATCTATAGAGTAAAGAGAGTGTTCACCTTTTGGCTGGCAAAACCTCATACATGTATTAATCCAATTCACCTGGCGTCATCATCCCGATAAATCTTGGTGCACCACGTTGGGCGTCAGTCTCCCTATGTGTTAAGGTGACGTATGCTCCCCCTCTCTTTATGCAATTTGACTCATAAAATTGCAGACCATGGGCAAACAAAAGCCTTGTGTGACGTTGGTGCATGGGATCAATAAAGTTAGATTTGAAGCTTTGCACAGTGTTGAAAATTACTAAGAAACTCATTTACAGAAGACAACCATGTAATAATCTCTTCTTGAAAGAAGTGGTGGTTCTGAGAAGATCCTGAGATGAGATAAGTCTTGACATTTCAAACACTGTGCTCTTTGGGTCTTCAGCGCTGGTTCTTCTCAGAACCACCAGTTCTTTCCTGATACGTGTTAATTGAAAAGATTAAATATGATAAGTAGTAAGCAATAGTTACACACAAAATCGAGTTACATGTACTTTTAATTTATTTAAAACATGAAAATACAAATTTCATAGTTACTTTAAAGAACCCTGCACCATATAAAAATATTGGTACAAAAAACACTTTTATTGTAGGTCTAAGACCTCCACTAATACATAATTTTTATGACTAATCAGCTCAAATGATCTGCATTTTATTGCTTAATATCAAAATAAGATAATTTTATGTTAATTGATAAGATTGAAATAATATGACAAGTAATTAGCAATAGTTACACAGGTATCGATTTATTGATTATATAAAAAATAAAAGTACACACATTTCATGGTAAAATAAGTAGGTCCTACTGCATATCAGTCACTAAAAGAACGTTGCATGGTATAAAAATATAAGGCCATAAAAAGGCATTTTCTTGGTTAATACATAATTGTAGTTCTAAGGCCTCCACCAATACTTCTACATGATTTTATAATTGATTAGCTCAATTTGAATTTCTTGAGGTGATCTGCATTTTATATATACACAATATTGCTTAATATCAAATTAAGATAAATTTACTTGCTTACTCATCTTAATCTGAGCATTTAATTTTTTAATTTTTTGTATTATTACAAATCTAACAGCGCAAGGGCCAATGACAGGATTAGTAGGAGATGATAAAACAATGTTCAGTTTAAGATGTGGGAGGAAAACCCCGATGGGGAAAAAACACGCAATCAGGTAGGGACTGAAAACCCACTCCACATACGAGCTCTGGCCCGAAGTGGGATTTGAACTGGGGTCAACAGAAGTAAAAGGCACAGAAAAACCCCACTGAGCCAACCTGATACTCTGATTCTTTTAAGACCCCATTGCCAAAGCTATTTAAAAAGTAGTATTGTTTCCCTTTAAATATCAATCATACAACTACTGAATGAAGTTATCAGACATTCAAATTTATACTGGACAAAACTGATAGACCAGTGCCCAGTTATAATTTGTTATACAAAATGCACTCATTATTATACAAAACATATGTAAAGCCATATTTTATTATGCTGCCCATTTATGTTTTACATTTAACACCTTGTGGTTTACAAGGTGAAGCAATGCAATCTGCAGCCAACCATGCCCAGAAACATCGAGGCAAAACTCTCCTTTTAGTAAAAGGTACTGGGACCCACCCCTTTCATCCCATCTGAAAGACAAAGCAATAAGGGTTAAAGAAGGGATCCAAAGTCAAATTAAGTTTTGTGATGCATTTGTTTTCCGATAGATTTCCAAAACTACAAGAGTATACCTAACGCTAAAATGGTGTAAAATATCATTTTATTTGATATTCTATCAGGACGAAATTTGAAACATGATGTCATCGAACATAAAAAACAAATGGAGATCTGTACATTCCAAGTAGGAATTTCTGCAGCAGTCATAAGCTCAAAATCACTGTCGTTTTGATTGAATATCATCATAATTCAGGAATGAACTGAACATTCTTTGAAAAAAAAACTACAGACTAATTTGAAATGTGACGTCATCGAATGTTTATTTGATTTTGACAAAAATTGCTCTTTCAGGGTTTCAAACATAGTGGCATTAGAGGTTAGAGACTTCCCCCCACCCATTTTCATATAGAGGACTTTATTTATTGGAAAATGAGTGGTTAACAAATCAGAATTTGACCTTGGAGCACCTCTTTAAATATCTTGCTCAAGGACACAAGTGCCAGAGGGCCCTTGAGTAGGGCTTTCCAACAGTGCCCCCTTTTTCCCAATCCCACCAAAATTGAGGGAGCTATGGTCGTTGATGTTTGTTGTTTTTACTCCCTGACAGCCCTGTGCACAACAATCCCACTGAACATGCCGTTAATTAGCATTCAGAACTTTAGACTCATACTCTATAGTCCACTAAAAATAAGCCACGACATTCCTAGTAATCCCTGTCATGTTTTTCTAATCCAAGTACATATGTTTATTGTACAGTTTGTCAAAAAGGCACCTACATTTTACAACAAAAACATTATCGAAGGGTTCAATCATAAATTTGTTCACCAACATTACCTTTCAATGGCATTTTTCAGGACAAAACTTTACATTTGATCAAGGTTCCAAAACTATGTTAAAACCATTTGATTTCTGCATACATCACAGACTTTTATTGACAGATTGATATTTATTTTGTTCTCTTTTTTAAAAGCAACTCTGTAACTGACATAATTCATTCTTGTTTATGGCAATGCAGTTTTCCCCAAGTAAAAGGCACCTCTGTGAGGGAAATGAAAATTTGCACTTGTACATTTCAAGAGGCACCACGGCAATGACCAGGAACATCGAGTCAAATTCCTCCATGAACAGTGACATTATTGGGTTTTAATCAAATAATGACAAATAACAATAAACGCTCGGCCTCCCGCCGCACTACTGGTCACGTGAGTTTGGGGCGCGCCAATTCAAACCAACGCAGCCAAGCATGACCGAGTATATAAAGCGTTGTTACAACAAAATTCAATTGTTCTTGCCGTTGGTTACGCTGCTGAGTGTTTAACTTCAATATGTCTCAAGCTTATACTCTTATCAAGTTTCACAAAGAAATAGTTTTGTTTTCCTATGTAATTGTACCTTGCTCCTGTTTTTCCATGCCTTTTGTTCTTGTCTGACAGGCATGCCAAATGCTGACATTTGCTACAACTGCCAACTGCCAGGACATTGGTCGAAAGATTGCCCATACCCCCATGACAATGGATCATCTAGGATCAAACCAAGAGCGGGAACAGCTCAGGCCACCAGTTATCACAACTTCCATAACCGAGTCACCCCTTGGCAAGTGCCAATCTCTCAGCCTCCCAAGCACATTGCCAAACAGCCCAAGCATCACACCAGCATCCACAGCTGTCTATGGTGCCGGTTCCGGAACCCTCCAGTTTACCATAAAGTTACAAACATGGAACAAAAATTTGACGATGTACTTAAGGTACGGTGTAATTATGAATCGTGTAACATAAATGATATTAAAACCGATAATATTGCAGTCAAATCTAGACTAAGACATCATGCAAAATTTTGGTATGAGATAGGAGCTTCTCACATGATGATGTTAATAATAAATGAAGGCTATAGAGTACATTTATTCAAGATCCACCTCCCATGTATTATCGTAATAACAATTCAGCCCTAAAGGAACAGAAATATGTACAAGAGTCCATCTTAGAGTTACTCATCTCTAATAGAATTCAAGAGAACCCATGTGTTACGACCCAAATTCCTAAAGGCCCGAGATTTCAAAAAAATAACCCCGCCCTGGAAAATAAGGGTAACAAAAGTAGTGAAACAGACAAGCACAATAAGAAGCAGCAAGTATGTTCAATTAAATTTAATATAAACCACTACGAGAACCAAAATAAGGCAATACAAAAAGTCAGTTAACCAGTTGTTGTATGAACAGAATTTAAACGGGGATGGGGAGAGCAGCTCAGGCAAAAGAAACAGGGTCGAAGACCCAACAGCCTTTAATATACCTCGGCTCTCTCGTAGAGAGCTGAAGACCAATGTTCGCCTACTCTGATGCAAATGTCCCCGTAGATTGCTATCCTTCCGAAGTCCACGCGATGTGATGAAACCCGGTGTGGATAAATGGTCGGCCCCCTCGGTGCTCTCTGCTTTCGTACCGTCGTTGCTTCACGCAACCGGTACAACAAAGTCCGACGACCGCAGCTCGGAGCAAACTCGGAGGGAAGGAAAAACTCACGCACACAGTGCCCAAGTCACGGGTCTGTGTGTCGTAAAGTCCGACGACCGGGAAGTCGTCGACGTGCAAACTGCCGCTCCAACGTGGGAATTCTCGGCCCACTCTGCTACTCTGCAGACCTCCGCCCCGCAACTGAAGAAATCAAAAATGTGAGGGGCGAGGATGGCCGCAATCCTCACTTATATAGTGACTCAGGAATTCTCGGCATTCTCCAAACTCTGCGAATTCCAATATTCTGTTCATGTCTGCAAATCAGGTGTTTGTGTGGCGTACGAAGAAAAGTTCCAAACTTAACGAGTTTACAACACGCGTGACTGCTCACCCCAAACTTAAAGTATGTGTGCTCGCCCCCCCCCTAAGGAAATCTCATTCTATGGTAAAATCTAATTCTATAGTAACTTAAATAAAGGAAACATTACTACACTGCTACTTTAATTGCAAAACCGGATATTTTACTCTGGACCCTGACACATGTCCTTCCTATGTAGTGAGTCCCGTCAGTAGCATATCAAGCATCGGGAAAAAGAAGATTGATCTTGGACTTAAGTAGATTAAATAAGTTTGTAGAGAAGACACGATTTAAACTTGATGACTGGAAGATAGGCTTACAGTACTTGTCTGAAGATGCACTTCTATTCAAATTCGATCTAAAGTCAGGTTACCAGGTAGACATATCTGTTGAAGATCAAAAGTATTTAGGTTTTTAATGGGAAATTGATGGCTGTGTCAGGTTTTTTGAATTTACAGTTCTCCTTTTGGCCTTTCATCAGCTCCCCTCCTATTCACCAAGATGTTGAAACCACTTGTCACTCACTGGCGAGACTAATTCAAATGTTGAAGACAGAGTAGCAAAGAAAATATCAAAACACGTTAAACTTGATTTGTTAAGAGCTGGTTTAGTTTACAACATTGAAAAGAGCCATTGGAATCCAACTTACTGCCTAGAATGGCTTGGCATGATCTGGGATACTAAAGCTGGTACACTGAAGGTACGTCAGGGAGGTATAGATAAAATACACCAGACTATATCCGTTATTGAAAAAAGTACAAGCCTATCGGTACGAAAACTACATTCCTTTGTCGGTCAAATAATTTCCCTGAGTCCGGTTTGTGGTAATCTAACCAGGCTTTTGACTAGACATTGCCAAGTTAAAATTGCGCAAGCTACCGATGAAGATGACTTGATTGAATTAGACGAATTTTGTTTTGAAGAAATTCAGTTCTGGAAAGAAAATGAATGTAAGAAACATATTTGCAACCAGATCAGTTAATAAGATTGCTTGTTGCGATGCAAGCGCTACAGGCGCAGATGCAATCATCTGCAACGATGTACACACAGCTCACAAACAATGGACAGAGACTGAAGCAAAACTAAGTTCAACATGGAGAGAATTGAGCACCATCCTTTTTGCTCTGAACTCGTTCCTTCCAATTATTTCAAGCTCTGAATTAAAGGTATTCACAGATAGCCAAAGCGCAGCCAGAATCGTCGAAGTCGGTAGCATGAATAAAGAGTTACACAAGATAGCTATCGAATTATTTAAGACATGTACCCAAAATAATATAAGGATGTAAGTAGACTGGGTTCCAAGAACAGAAAATGATCAAGCAGATTTTGTTAGTAGGTTAATTGACACAGACGATAGGATGATTTCAGAGCAGTTCTTCCAAATACTTAAACAATTATGGGGGCCCTATAGCGTTGACTGTTTTGCATGTTACTACAACAAACAACTTAACCGGTTTTTCCCCAGATTCTGGAACCCTGGAACTTGTGGAGTTGATGCCTTCGCACAAAATTGGGCAGGGTAAAACTGCTTATTAGTACCACCTGTTGTTTTAATACCTAGTGTGTTAAAGGCACCTGGAAATAGATTTTTTTTATAACAGATTGAGTATATGAATATTAACAATAAAACGATTTTTTTAGTAATTGTTTGTCACGATTTATATGTTAAAAAATTTGATAAAGTTGTTTGAGGGCGACTCCGCCCATCCCTTTTTGTGACGTCAATCGAGGCAGACTTCGCCGAGATCGAACTTCGATTCCCTCGAACTTGCCTGCATTTACGTGCAAGTAGTGAGCTTGTACGCTTCGTTTGGTTATCCCAAAAAAAGGATTTTTCGTACATTTTCCCGGCAATACCGACCAGGTGTATTGCTGCTGGATGCAGAAAAATGACTAAAGATGGGGTCAGTTAGCATTTGTTTCCTGCAGATCCCAAATATAGGCAGTTACGGGCATCGAAAGTCAGGCTAACCAGGGCAAAGTGGTCCGATCCGACATCGTTTTCAGCGCTGCAGCGAACATGTTTCTGGTGTTCGGATCGACTTGAGCTGTATGCCGCGCCGCGGCGCGCCGATCCGATTTGTCATCACGGCGGCCGCTAAAACACCTCGTATTATCCGTGTTCTCGTTATGACCGTGCTCGTATCTTCCGTTTTTTTAAGACATAGAAACGCGCATGGGACAGTACGGGACCGGTGAAAACCTCGTATAAACGTCGACTGTACACTGTCCTAGGATTGCATTGGGTGACATCCGAATACGAAAACGCATCATACTGATCAGGTACCCAGACGTAATGTACAGGGCCAGACTACACATTTTCTCTTCAATATCCCGCGCCTCGATTGACGTCACGAACAGCGCCACGTAAACGGGGGGCCTATTTTTAAATTTGAATTAAAATAAAAACACAATTTTTTAACCTTAGTTAATTGTTTATTTACATTCCACTCATCAAAATGTATATATTAACGACAAAAGCTTTATTTTGACAAAATACCACTGCCAGGTGCCTTTAAGTCATTTACACCTCTGCAAAAGCAAAGGAACCCTTGTATTCCCTTGGTGGCCATCCTCAGTATTTTGGCCAATTTTGTGGTCCACGTTCAAACCCTGGATTAAAGACATGATCACTGTAGAAGGCAACGTATCCCTACAACAGGGAAGAAACAAAAATTCATTTTTGGGTAGAATTCCCCAGCAATCTCGAGGAGACGAAGAAACATATCTTCAAGGATGCAATACTAGCAAAGGCAGATGGCACAATAAACTGTTATTTATACAAATGCACAGAATTTTTCAACTGGCTTCGAAAGAATAGTTTTCAAATTAACCTCCCGATACAAGATGAAATTATCGCAGCATTTATAGTTCATAAAAAATCACATGCAAATTCAGACAGTTCAATTACCACCACTTCGGCTGCAATAAAATGGTTACATTCGCTCATAAATGCAAAACCAAACCCGGTAGATTCACCAATAGTTCAGCTAACTATCTTGAGCGGGAGAAAACATCTCCATAAACCCCTATCACAAAAACAGCCAATATCTTTAGATCAAGTTAAACGCATTATCGACAAATTTTGAAATCCCAACAACAATCTGATGCAACTAAGAACAGCTTGTTATTTTTCAGTAAACTTTGCACTCCTATTTACTCCTACAACGAGATGGCACAACTTAAAGCATGCCACATTACTGAATTACCCAATGAAGAAGGTTTAAGCATTTTCATCCCCAAATCCAAGACAGATATTTTCCGAGATGGATGCACATCCATTATCTCGGAAACGAATAACGAATACTCCCCAGTCAGAATTCTTAGAGGTACCTAGAAAAATGCGATATCAAAATTGGGCAAGACGTTTTCATATTTTCGGCGTTATCGTACCACTCCAGCACAAAAACCTACAAACCCCTTTCAAATAAGCCACTGAGCTACACAAGGTGTAGGGAGTTATTTCTAGATGCACTAAAAGAAATAGGAGAAAAAGACCTAAAACAATATGGCCTCCATAGCCTTAGATCGGGCAGTGCAACCCAAAAAAGTACTCAAGCCTGAGCACAAAGGCCATTTGTTAAAAAGCTGTAGTTTTGTCCATGTTCACCCTCCATACCCAAGCTTACCATCATTGGAAAGAGAAAGATCGGATCTTTCAAATGGTGGTTAAATATAATAGGGTTGCTATTATGCAATCACTTCAAATTGGAGTGGAAAGATCCGAAATGACAAATACCTACTGAGCGCCATATGGTTGTGTGCAAAAAAGTGTGTGGGTTTACAGAACACACTTGGGAAACAAAGACCAAGAACTGGGACACTTATTGGCTGATTTCAATGATTTTTTTAATTATATGAAAGGAAATTTAATGAGTAAGACAATTTTTATAACTTATTATGCTCTAAAATGAAATCTTCAAGGTAATAATAGAGTTTGTAAAATCAAACTTTGAACACAAGCTTCCTGTTGTGTGAGAATGTGTGCTTCACGCTTGAGTGGTCAAACAACGTGGGCCACAGCGGTTGTTTGTGACAAAAGAACTTGGGGCTGAAAGGGTTAAACAAAGAAAAATTGACTAGTGCAGGATACGAACTCCGGATTAACGTGCCGGCACTCTACTAACCGAGCTATCTAGCCCTAATGTTTGCAGTCTCCCTATTTAGGTGTTCGGGCATACAGCCCGGAACACCTCTTGTTTTTGTTCGTTTTTTTTTTTTTTTCTTAATACTTCTTCTTCTTCTTCTTCTTCTCAGCGTCCCTTGTCCGCTAACAAAAGTACCTTTTCCAAGCTCATATGAACTTGAAACTTCACATATACTTAGATATACATTAGGAGATGAAACCGCTTTAGTTACGTCATGATGACGTCATCAGGTGTCAAATTACAAGCCATTTAAGGTAAAAAAGTGACCATATGCGAATTCCTGTATGTCCCCGAATATTACAGCTACAATATTTATACTTAGGCATATGATAGATCAAGACATGGGCAACATTTGAAAACTTACGGACAAATTCACATGACCTTTACTTCCGGTCGTAACGAAAGGTCAAAGTTTGCCTTGGTGTAATTCTTAAAAAAACACTTTCCCGGCAAAAACATTAACTTCTGATTATCAGATCAACTTCAAACTTACACCATGTAAGGACCTTGATAAAACCTCAATCAAGTAGTTGTGACGTCATGATGACGTCATCAAGTGTTGAGATACAGTAAATCGAAGTTTAATCATTTAAAAATTCATAACTCAAGAAGTACATAAGCTATTATAACAATCTATACATCATCGGAGAGGTCTTGACAAATGTAGCAAATACTACACAGAGTCTTATACCGTTTGACCTTGTCTTCCTGTTCAAACCGGAAGTTGAAAACTTCACAATTCAAACTTTAAGGAATACTCGTACTTTTTACATACACATTACTCACAGTTTTCACATCATGTTGTAGATTTTTAAGCCTTCTCAAACTTTTCCACAAAGATGTTACCTTTTTGACCTTCACTTATGGTTGAAATCGGGTATACATTGACCCGCTGTCAAACTGCGGGAATAAACTGCATTAAAAACACACACAATACGCGATCTAAACCAGTTAGACGGTGAGCGGCTGCTTGCTCCATTGAAGCGACCGCAAGGTTCAAAGTCCTTCAAACATGCTTGTAGTCTAGTCTCTTTTCAAGGTTCGCGCAACCTGATTTTGACATTACGCTTTGTTAGTCTCTAAAACAGCCGTCCGTGCAAACCTCGCTAACAATCAAATGTCAGATTTTTTAAACATTCATAATTCAAGAACTACACAACCGATTTTCAAACTTTTTTCAGTTATAAAATCCTTGGGCATTGGAAATTAGCCTTGGGTAACCGTGACCCCATATTGACCTTTACTTCCGGTTCAACCGGAAGTGACACCATATCTCAAGAACTACTCAACCGATTTTCAAACTGTTTTCAGGTATAGACTCCTTGGGCATTGGAGATTAGCCTTGGGTAACCATGACCCCATGTTGACCTTTACTTCCGGGTCAACCGGAAGTGACACCATATCTCAAGAACTACACAACCGATTTTCAAACTTTTTTCAGTTATAGAATCCTTGGGCATTGGAGATTAGCCTTGGGTACCGTGACCCCATGTTGACCTTTACTTCCGGGTCAAACGGAAGTGACACCATATCTCAAGAACTACTCAACCGATTTTCAAAATTGTTTTTCAGGTATAGACTCCTTGGGCATTGGAGATTAGCCTTGAGTAACCGTGACCCTATGTTGACCTTTACTTCCGGGTCATCCGGAAGTGACACCATATCTCAAGAACTACACAACCGATTTTCAAACTATTTTCAGTTATAGACTCCTTGGGCATTGGATATTAGCTTTGATTAACCGTGACCCCATGTTGACCTTTACTTCCGGTTCAACCGGAAGTGACACCATATCTCAAGAACTACTCAACCGATTTTCAAACTTTGTTCAGTTATAAAATCCTTGGGTATTGAGTTTTTTACAACTTCACAAGCGCTACACAGAGTGTGGCCCCATTTGAACTGGACTTCCGGTTCAAACCGAAAGATGAACTTTTACATTTAATTGTGTTTTCTTTTTTTCTTAATACTTCTTCTTCTTCTTCTTCCCGTCGCTTTTCCGCTAACAAAAGCACACTTCCCAAGCACATATAAACTTGAAACTTCACAAACTTCACATATAAGTTTTCGGGATGGTGATGTCATCAATGATGTTATAACATTAAATCAATGTATAATATTTTTAAAAAAATTATACCGAACACCTCAATATCATTGTTTGGGGTGCCAGTTCAGAAGCCATTTAACCTGAACTGCCATGTAGCTGGGGATTACACCCAAGCTTACGATACAGCCTGGGAAGCGGCAGCCGAGGGATCACCTTAAGGGATAAGACTTTTTATTTCAGATAAACCACAAGGGAAACTTACTGGGTAAATTTGCAATAAAGTGGAAACTCGCTGTACCTCATTTGGGGTGGGGACAAGGGATCTGATTGGGGGTTTTCAGCCCCCCCTCCCTCATGTTAAGCCACTTGGAAGTGAAACTGAACAATACCAGTAGAGGTTGTATTGAAATTAAAAAACACCCCAATAAAATTTATCACAATGGCTACTAGCGGTGTCTTGTTCAGTTTGTTTTTAGATTTGTTTAAATGGTATCCCAGCACATTGAGACAAAAACAGTGCAAGTTGAGCCAATACACCCCACCGTGTATTCCCTGGGGACAAACAGGAGCTATAAAAAGGAGTGTTTTATTTACCTCTTGCTGTTTCAACCAAGTCAGCACGGCCAATATTTACCAGCGACTCCATCAACTCAGCGTGAACTCCCCTTATGTTCCATTTCAATTTCCACCAAGACATTAACATCATAAGTGCTTGATCTCTGACGTCTTGGTAGGTTAACCGAAACCTATCAATCTCTGAAGCTTGAAAACCAAAGTGAGTGGCGAGCTGCTCCCAATCTGTTCCAATATTATGAGCTATGAATTCTAACATCTTCTTATTGATACCTGATGTATCGGGTGTTAAAAGATGTTGTGGTGACTGTCTGCCGTGAACTTTGTCTCTTTTACTTGCTCCTGGGGATGTGTATGCAAAACATAAAAGGAGAATAGGAAGCAGATAATGGTTTTTATCTTTAAATCTTATTAATAAAATAATATACCCGGTCTACAATTTATCTGTCTATAAAGTATGTTTACACAATTCATATTACCTTAGGGAGCGTTTCAAAAGTTGGGAACATCCCCGTCCAAACAAAATTTGAACGTTTCTGATTTTGTGGACCGCGAACACATGCCTGTTGGAATGCAGCCGCACTAGTTTCGCACCATTCTTTTAGGAACGTTCAAATTGGAACGTTCCACTGGAACATCCAAGTGGGAACATTCGCACTTGGTACGCTTGCTGACTGCGTGGGGCCTTTGTTTATGCTATGAAATGTGTTGAAGAATCCATTGCCTGATCGAGTCACGCTTAGGGCCATGCCTCTCGTAAAAGTTGTAAAAACATGAAAGGTAGGTTCAGGTTTAGTTTTTAGTTGTATTTCTTGAACATAATAGTGACTTAAACACTTTGTGTGAAATTTACATGTAGACCTGAAGGGCCTCAGTTTTGTTGTACTGACTGATTTACGTAGTTTTGACACAGCCGTCCACTGTATTTCATGATAAAATTTACGCAAACTGTGATTATGGATATTTACGAAACGTTACTTACGGATATGATCCGAAGTTGAGATTTAAATTTTAAACAACTCTTTTTATAGACTCAAACAAAAATACAAGCTTTCATTTAATTAATTAAGGTATTGCACACAAAAAACCACCAATGATTAGAGTGAATCATT
This sequence comes from Plazaster borealis, assembly GCA_021014325.1. Classification (NCBI taxonomy): domain Eukaryota; kingdom Metazoa; phylum Echinodermata; class Asteroidea; order Forcipulatida; family Labidiasteridae; genus Plazaster; species Plazaster borealis. The sequence goes on from CM037475.1 coordinate 26,977,465, forward strand.
GTCCGGATCCTGACATTATCTCTCATCCATCGGTCATGTACAAACAATTTTGCATGTTACATGTATTTTGTTTGTTGTCCGTGGCGTATGTAAAACGCCTTGAAACGGGCACTATCTTTCTAAATTCGTTCAGGGAATTTTATTTTACTATTTCGGCGAAAAACAGGACATGCATTTTAATAGGTGTGTTCAAACGTTCCCATTCGGTTGCAACTCTATAATGTTTTACAAAAGCAATCGAACAGAATTCTGAATTGGGTAAGAACGTGTCACCGTTCAATTGGGAATGCTCAATTTTTTCATATGGGAATGTGCGGGAACAGCATCAGCGGTGGAACGTCCAAATGGGAATATGCCCGCAATCCGCTGGGAACACTGAGTATAATGCTCAGTTGGGCGGGGCAATGTTCTCATTGGAACGTTCCAAGCGATCCGACTTTTGAGACGCTCCCTTTTGGAAGGTTTACCCGTAAAAGTGAATGCCAAATCACTCCAGTCATTTGTATTGTATAGTTTCCAATAAGCAAATAAAGTAATGATAAAAATGTTATTAATTAGGCCTATTATAGTGGCCATTCTTTGTTTTCTTAAAGAATGTTATGTCAATAATGACTGTGCTCAATTTGACATGACAAATCAAAACGACTAGTGGAGTGTTGGTTGCAGTGGCGTAATCATCATTGGGAAGGGGGCGGGAGCTTGCTCGTTCCTCAAATGAAAACAGTTATGCCACTGGTGCATATGGAAAACTTGCGCGCATTTGCTAAATGGCAACTCCAACGCACCGTTCAACACAGGAAATTGAAGGTCCGAAGATGCAAAAGCAGTATTTTTTCCTTCATAACTAAAAAGTTTATCTGACTATTTTACCATCTCGCCCGGTTTTTAAAAGCTTCCTTCTTATTCTCTAGAAAAGGTTTTGGCAATGAAACATAATACAGTCTGGGAAATAGGGCTTTTTTCAGTACAAAACTGGGACAAAAATCTAAATACGAGCATTTCCTATGGAGGTCAACACAGATTTAACTACATTACCACATTTTCAGTGGGTTTTCACTAAACTGAACAGCAAAATAGTTTCAGTCAACGTACAGACCCATCTCGCACGGCAGAACAAACTATGGAAAATTCTCTTGTCATCTATATAAAACAAATTCTGATTTCACCAGAAGAAAGGGTGTTTTTTTTTTGGTCCAATTACAAAGAGTTTTTTTTACTTTGTTTGGTGACTCGATCGGTAATGTATACAAAGTCCGGTGTAGTCTGGTTCTGCGGTTTACTCACACAATACGCTTTGAATGGCTCGCTGGTCGCAGGAACCAGATCTGCTACACACGCTTTCTCTGCGCGTTGCAATAAATCATTACAAAAGCATGCATTTTAATACTGGTTTTCCTATTTTTACGCCGAAATAAGTACACCAACTTGGTAATATGAATAGAAGATATATATATGTCATTCTGCCAATATTAGTTTGGTTTAAAACCTTCTTGTTTGTGAAGAAATTAGCAAAGCTCCGTTGGAAGCAGTTTTTCTATCGGATTATAACATTAATGTGAATAGGGGTGATTTTAAACCACCCATTTGTATCTGTTAAGTGAAAAATGAATGTTAATACCTGTTGATTTGTCTCAAGATCTCAACAATATTGCCATCAAACTTAAGTTACAGCTGAAAATGGGGAAATAATGGTAACGTTTGTATATTGTTCTGTGGTCTTTGTGACCAGATTTGTTTCCAGGTGATTCAAAATCTTGTTATACTGATGCGCTGTAGAAAGCTTACATATTTATTTGCGTGTTATTATCTTGTGCAGAAACTTATAGTTATAGTTTTTTCAATATAAACAGGGCCTATACTTTGATACTGAAATGTACTTTGTGTGATGTCAATGAATGTGCTGCATGATCATGATCTAGTCCACTGACTTGTTTATTACTCAGCGCAATCGGGTCAGTGCATACACGCGGTCGTAATTAACAAAATACCGCCAAAGTTGTTCATATTATTTGTCAGCTTTCTTGCACATAGGGTATTTCACATGGAAGTATTTCAAGGTCATTAAGGGCCTGGTATCAGTTTACAATGTCTAAAATCGTCATGCCTAATAAAGACACAATTTCAAGCCGGGGATCACACCCAAGTTTACGATACAACCTGGGCCCAATTTCATAGAGCTGCTAAGCACAACAATTTGCTTAGCATGAAATTTCTTCCCTTGTAAAAACAGGATTACCAACCAAATTTCCACGTGATTTTCAGGATAAGCAAACAACAGCTGAATACCAGTAAAAAGCAATATGTAACACATGGAAATTTGGTTGATAATCCTGTTTTTATCAAGGAAGAAATTTCATGCTAAGCAAATTGTTGTGCTTAGCAGCTCTATGAAATTGGGCCCAGGGAAGCAGCAAACAGGGGATCACCTTAAGGGGATGCCACTTTTTATTTCAGATATTAAGTAATAAACCACAAGGGAAACTGACTGGGTAAATTTGAAATAAAGTGGAAACTCGTTGTACCTCACTTGGGGTGGGGACAAGGGATCTGAGTGGGGGTTCCCCCCCCCCTGTTAAGCCACTTGGAGGTGAAACTGGAAGTAGAACTGAACAATACCAGTAGAGGTTGTATTGAAATTAAAAAACACCACAATTAAGTTAATCACAATGGCTACTAGTGGTGTCTTGTTCAGTTTGTTTTTAGATTTGTTTAAAATGGTATCCCAGCACATTGAGACAAAAACAGTCCAAGTTGAGCCAATACACCCCACCGTGTATTCCCTGGGAACGAACAGGAGCTACAAACAGGAGTGATTTATTTACCTTGTAGTATTACAACCATGTCATCACGGCAAATCTTTTGCAGCGACTCCCTCAACTCATCTTGAGCTCTCTTTTGGTCCCCTTCCATAGATATCCACCAATGAAGGAACATCGAAAATGCTTGTTCTGCGAGGTCACGTGGGTAGTTGCACTCATAAATAACAATATCTGCAGCCCAAAAACCCAAATGAGTGGCGAGCTGCTTCCAATCTGTTCCAATATTATTAGCTAGGGCTAATAACATATTCACATTGATACCTGATGTATCGGGTATTAAAAGATGTTGTGGTGACTGTCTGCCGTGAACTTTGTCTCTTTTACTTGCTCCTGGGGATGTGCATGCAAAACATAAAAGGAGAATAGGAAGCAGATAATGGTTTTTATCTTTAAATCTTATCAATAAAATAATATACCCGGCCTACAATTTTTCCGTCTATAAAGTATTGCTGACACAATTCATATAACCTTCTTAATTGGAAGGTTTACCTGTAAAAGTGAATGCCAAATCACTCTAGTCATTTGTAATGTAAAGTTTCCAATAAACAAATAAAGTAATGATAAAAATGTTATTAATTAGACCTATTATAGTGGCCATTCTTTGTTTTCTTAAAGAATGTTATGTCAATAATGACTGTGCTCAATTTGACATGACAAATCAAAACGACTAGTGGAGTGTTGGTTGCAGTGGCGTAATTATCATTGGGAAGGGGGCGGGAGCTTGCTTGTTCCCCAAATGAAAACAGTTATGCCACTGGTGCATATGGAAAACTTGCGCGCATTTGCTAAATGGCAACTCCAACGCACCGTTCAACACAAGAATGAAGGTCCGATGATGCAAAAGCAGCGTTTTTTCCATCATAACTTAAAAGTTTATCTGACTATTTCACCATCTTGCCCGGTTTTTAAAAGCTTCCTTCTTATTCTCTAGAAAAGGTTTTGGAAACGAAACATAATACAGTCTTGGAAATAGGGCTTTTTTCAGTACAAAACTGGGACAAAAATCTTAATACGAGCATTTCCTATGGAGGTCAACACAGATTTAACTACATTTTCAGTGGGTTCACTCACTAAACTGAACAGCAAAATAGTTTCAGTCAACGTACAGACCCATCTCGCACGGCAGAACAAACTATGGAAAATTCTGTTGTCATCTATAAAAAACAAATTCTGATTGGTCCAGAAGAAAGGGTGTTTTTTTGGGTCCAATTACAAAGAGATTTTTTTACTTTGTTTGGTGACTCGGTAATGTATACAAAGTCCGGTGTAGTCTGGTTCTGCAGTTTACTCACACAATACGCTTTGAATGGCTCGGTGGTCGCAAGAACCAGATCTGCTACACACGCTTTCTCTGGGTGTTGCAATAAATCATTAGAGAAGCATGCATTTTTATACTGGTTTTCCTATTTTTACGCCGAAATAGGTACACAAACTTGGTAATATGAATAGAAGATATATATGTCATTCTGCCAATATTAGTTTGGTTTAAAACCTTCTTGTTTGTGAAGAAATTAGCAAAGCTCCATTGGAATCAGTTTTTCTATCGGATTATAACATTATTGTGAATAGGGGTGATTTTAAACCACCAATTTGTATGTGTTAAGTGAAAAATGAATGTTAATACCTGTTGATTTGTCTCAAGATCTCAACAATATTGCCATCAAATTTAAGTTACAGTTGAAAATGGTAAATAATAGTAACGTTTGTATATTGTTCTGTGGTCTTTGTGACCAGATTTGTTTCCAGGTGAAGCTTAATAATAATAATAATACAAGCATTTGTAAAGCGCCATCTATCTATGTAGACATATTCCGAGGCGCTTGAAGAAAAGAAACTGTCCAGAACTCTACAAATAATTAAATAATACATGTACATGTATGTGTACTTGAAACAAAAACCAGCAATCTAATATAAGTTGAGTTAAACAGGAATGTTTTAAGAAGGCATTTGAAGGTACGTAAAGATTGACAGCTACGAATTTCCTGAGGCAAAGAGTTCCACAGAGTGGGCGCCGTAACTGAGAAGGCATGGTCCCCATATGATGTTCTAGTTCTTGGTGTCACAAGAAGATGTTTGTCAGATGAGCTTAGGTGGCGATTAGGGGATCACTGGATGAGGAGATACTGCAGATATGTTGGTGCGCTGTCATTGAGGGCTTTATTTCCAGGTAAGTAGGATTATTTTGAAGGCAACCCTCTGTTTGACTGGAAGCCAGTGAAGATTTCTCAGGACTGGAGTAAAGTGGTCAAATTTCCGTGTTCGGGATAGGACACGAGCCGCAGTGTTTTGAACATGTTGAAGTTTGCACATGAGAGTGTTGGTGATTCCAAACAGAAGTGAGTTGCCATTATCCAACCTTGATGTCACGAGAGCATGGATAACGATGGCAGCCGACTCATCAGTCAGGATTCGGCGGATGCTGTTGATGTTTCTAATATGGTAGTATGACGTTTGGCAAACTTTCTTGACATGTGATTCCATTGACATCGTGCTGTCAAACATGATGCCAAGATTACGTGCAGTCGTAGAACGTTGAATATTAGTAGTCCCAAATTGCATCTGGTTGTATCTGATTTTATCCTGGCTACGTTTGGAAGTGATAATTAGAAGTTCGGTCTTGTCGTCGTTAAATTTTAATTTATTCCTGGTCATCCATTGCTTAAGATCACAAACACATTGTTCAATACGCTGTCTCACAGAATGTTCGTCGTCTTGGTTTCCTAGATGAAACGATCCATATATCTGTGTGTCGTCTGCATAGCAATGAACTTGAAGTTGATGCCTCCGTACAATAGCGGCAATAGGCTCCGAGTATATTGTGAAGAATAATAAGGGACCTAATACTGATCCTTGAGGGACGCCAGAAGGAAGTGAGATGGGAGATGATAAAGTTCCGTTGATGTTCACAGTCTGTATTCGATGACATATATACCCAGATAGCATTGGAACGTTGAAACAACGTTTTAATACCGTTTACACTGAACGCTACTTTAACGTTACATGCTGATTGTAGATTAAACGTAATTCTTCTCATTGATGTAATGTTTAATCAACGTTAGATTGTAAACGTAGAAACAATGTTACATTAACGTTGTTTCAACTAGTTACTTTAACCATGGAGCAATAATCTAGTTTATTGCTCCATGCTTTAACGTTTTACGAGAACGTAGATTCAATGTAATTCTGCTTATTGATGTAATGTTTAATCAACGTTAGATTGTAAACATAGAAACAATGTTACATTAACGTTTTTTCAACTAGTTACTTTAACGTTTTACGAGAACATAGATTCAACGTAATTCTGCTTATTGATCAGGCATGAGAATTGGTGATGATGAAAAATCCGGAAAAAATCCAGAAAAAATCTAACGCTAAAAATGCATGCCCAGATTTTGGGCAATGTCCGGAAACTGGGCAACGTCACCAAGCGTCGGCGCCGCACTCAGTGGTTGAACCATGCATATCCTACCTCCATGGGTCGAGTTAGTAGGAGGAAAATACTAAAAAAACAACAAATAAATCATAAAAAATGCTAGACGTATCTTATCTCAAAAAGCTCACAAAAAATGTGAGACTTAACAGTTTTGCAGACGTCGACGATTCTCACACACGTGCGTAAAAAGTCTAACAATGCGCGCGCATCCATACACCGCGCATTGTTGTCAATAGACTTCCCAAAGTCTCCACACATGTTTCTTTGCTGCAGCAGATAATCGGTCAAACAATGAATAAACCGCACCGTGATTGAAGCGAGGAATGAAAGAAGTCTACACATGTGTAGATTGTAAACGTAGAAACAATGTTAAATTAACGTTTTTTTCAACTAGTAACTTTAACGTTTGTTCAAAGTTAATTTGCTTATTGAAAAAATGTTTAATTAATGTTAGCAGGTTAACGTTTAATTAATTAATGTTTAATTGATTAATGTTTAATTAACGTTAGCAGGTTAACGTTGAATCAATGTTACATTAACGTTTATTCAACATTAATAGGGTCGTTTCATTTAACCGATGATCCAACACGTTCCATCAACTTTGACCTGATCAATTAGAACATTTTAGAACATTATTCTTTTGTATATTTCAGTTAATAATTGGTTATTACTACATTACTACATTATGCTATACAGTCAATATAAACCTATTCATCCTACTGTGCGGCATGTGTTATATATATGTAGTCCGGGATACATAGAATCTGCAGTCATAGTTGCAACTTGTTTTAATTTAACCGGTTTAATTTTTAATTAATAATTTGCAAATGAAACTATATCGATGGAACTTTTGATATCTAAACATTTTCTTCTAAAAGGTTTCAGAAAAAAAAGTTGAACAAACTACCATTAAATGTATTAATTACACCAAATTGTTATATATAAAATTTGAGTTCGGACTGCAAATATGACCCGGCTATAAATTTGCATATTGGTGTCAACCTAAATTAACGTTGATTCAACGTTAATTTTAACATTATTTCACGGTAAAGTCATAGATTGTTTTTTGTCAACGTAATGCTGATTTATAGTCAAAATTATCAATAAAGATACGATATAAGTCACATATGTGAAAGTTTCAGCTGAATACATTGTATACTTGTTAAGAAAACTGCAAAAAACTGTCACAGTATTTGCATGAGAACGTAAAATCATTACGTGAATCTTCCATAATACAAAAACAAAAACTCTGATCTGACCCCTTTTTGCCGGCTGTGGAGACGAATTAGGCTTCAACAAGTTAAGGCAATTAGCTTTTGCAATTATACACCCACGTAGGAACACTTCATGTAAAATGTCTGCCTTATCTGAACTACTTTCACCTCAGGATTAGCAATGCCCAGTGGTCAACTCTCTGACCATTGCAAAAACCATGATGTTAGTTTACATAACTTATTATTCAGACTGATCTTTTGCAGTGGACTGTACATGTGTTGATACACAGCTAGTGTTCCTACCTTCTATAGCTCCATGGTCTAATGAGATCATGGACCTGATCAAAGACTCTCAAGGCAGGGTATACTTTTGGTAATTGTCAGACCAGTATCCTCAATTGGTGTACCGCATAAAATAACAAACCTGTGAAAATTTAGGCTCAATTGGTCATCGAAGTTGCAGAAAATGAACTTGAGAAAACACACCCGTTGCATAGAATTGTGTGCTTTCAGATGCCCGAGAAAGGCTTCATTCCTGACTGAAACCTTTCTCAAATTCAATTTTCTTTGGTGAAAACTACCCCTCCCTCTAAAACTACACTTCAAAGGGGGTATGGTTTCTGACAATGATAATATCAACAGCTCCCCAGTGCTCTTTACCAATTGTAAGTTTTTGGAGTAATTACCAAAAGTACACTCTGTCTTTAAACAATTCATTGAGGGTCATCAGACGTACATGTAAATGTACTCCATGAAATCCCCATGTGGTTTTCAAGTACACAACATGAGAAAGTCCGTAAAGAATTACAATTGTTTTTATTTGCAAATTAGTCACTGATTTTTTTAAAGAAATAATCAATTTAAAATCATAGATAAAGTGATCAACCAAAATTAGCCAACCATATACCCTAGCGCATATGTTGATACAACGTTATTTTTCGACCATTAAAACCTGCAACAGACATTGATTTACTTTAACGTTATTTTATCAACCAAAAACGGAACAACCATGAAAACCTAAAACAAACGTTGATTAAATGTTATTTTACCAACCAAAAATGGACCAACCATGAAAACCTAAAACAAATGTTGATTAAACATTATTTTATCAACCAAAAATGGACAAACAATCAAAACCTAATACAAACGTTGAGTAAACGTAATTTTACCAACCCAAAACGGACCAACCATGAAAACCTAAATATAACGTTGATTTAACGTTAATTTATCAACCAAAAACGAACTAACCATGACAACCTAAAACAAACGATGACTAAACGTTATTTTTCAACCAAAAATGGACAAACAATCAAAACCTAAAACAAACGTTCATTAAACGTCATTTTTTAAACCAAAAACAAACCAACCATGACATCCTAAAACAAACGTTGACTAAACGTTATTTTTAAACCCAAAATTAACTAACCATGAAACCCTAAAATAAACGTTGATTTAACGTTTATTTATCAACCAAACACAAACCAACCATGAAAACCTAAAAGAAACGTTGATTAAACATTATTTTATCAACCAATAATGGACAAACAATCAAAACCTAAAACAAACGTTGATTAAACATTTTGTTTTCAACCAAAAATTAACCAACCATGACAACCTAAAATATACATTAATTTAACATTGTTTTAATAACCGAAAACCAACCAACCATGAAACCCTAAAAACAAACATTGATTAAACGTTATTTTTCAACCAAAAATGAACTCACCATGGAAACCTTAAATAAACGTTGATTTAACGTTAATTTGTTAACCAAAAACGATCCAACCATGAAAACCTAAAACAAACGTTGATTAAACGTTAATTTTTCAACCAAAAATGAACCAAACCATGAAAACCTCAAACAAACGTTGAATTAACGTTTTTAGTTAACCATAATCTAACGTAAACCTTTCTAACATTAGATTAACGTTTAATATACGTTAGTAAATAAACAATAACCCATGCTAACCAAAAATCAACCATGCTAATCAAATTTCATTGTTGATTCAACGTTCCTATGCTAGCAGTCTCTGTTCCATGATGTTTTCTATACGCAGATTGAAATGGTTCATGTAGATTGTGTACACAGATCAGATGATCAGTAATTTGGGAATAAACAACCTTCTCTATTACTTTGGATATGAATGAAAGATTGGATACGGGACGAAAGTTCTTGAGGTTTTCAGGATCAAGGGTGGGTTTCTTCAGCAGAGGAGTCACCAGGGCATTTCTAAAGTGCCGTGGGAATTTAGAAGATTGAAGAGACAGGTTTACAATTTTGGAGATAACTGGAGTCAAAATATTCAGATTGTTCATAAGGAGCCAGGTAGGAATTGGATCCAAATCGCACGTCTTTGATGGTGATGATTTGATGATTTTCCTGATTTCCTCATCCAGAGCTGGTGTGAATGGTGTAATATCAGAGTGAGATGACTCAGTGGTATACGGCTGCATACAATCTAGATCGCGGTCAAGATTATTACGAATGTTCCGAATCTTTGTTATGAAATAATCACTTAAAGTTGTCGCCAATTCCTGTTTATTGTCGTGTGTGGGTAGTTTAGTTTTTCCTTTGTTGTGGAGTAGAGATTCAACAATTTTGTAGAGCTCTCTCTGGTTCCCACAGCTGGCTAGTTTTTATTTGAAGTATGATGATTTGGCACTGTTGATCATATTAACAACACAGAGTCGTTGCGCTTTAAATTGGTTTCTATCAGATTCTGATCTGGTTTTCCTCCAGCGTCTCTCCAATTTCTTGCGAAGTCTCTTGGCATCGGCAATCTCCGGGGAATACCATGGGTTGACTGGTCTAATGGTAATGCCTGTACATATAAGGCAGTGGGCAGGAGACAAACAGCAACTCCTCTTATTGTTCACGCATGGTCAGGCTTGTGGCTTGGCTGATGAGTCATTGATCCATGGTTTGCATGGCTTGCATGGTTTGCATGGCTGAAAAGCCCATCGATGAATATAACCTTCCAGTGAGCAAAAATTGAAGATTTCCAACATCAATATTTCAACTAGAAGAGTAGATGACAACATGTAGATAGCACCAGAAGATTCCTTGGTGTTAGCTCTTCATGGTGATATAAAATATGCAACAAACTAATGTAAATTGCAGGATATAATACATTAAATATACAGAGCGAAGGAAGTGTGCAGCTTGCGCACACAACTCTATAGCAGCTTGTACGTTATACTGATGCCCTGTAGAAACTTTACATATTTATTTACGTGTTATTATCTTGTGCACAAACTTATAGTTACAGTTTTTTTTCAATATAAACAGGGCCTATACTTTGATACTGAAATGTAATTTGTGTGATGTTAATGAATGTGCTGCATGATCATGATCTAGTCCACTGACTTGTTTATTAATCAGGGCGATCGGGTCAAGGGAAATACACGCGGTCGTAATGAACAAAATACCGCCAAAGTTGTTCATATTATTTGTCAGCTTTCTTGCACATTTCGGTATTTCACATGGAAGTATTTCAAGGTCATTAAGGGCCTGGTATAAGTTTACAATGTCTAAAGTCGTCACAATTTCAAGCCGGGGATCACACCCAAGTTTACGATACAACCTGGGAAGCAGCAAGCAGGGGATCACCTTAAGGGGATGCCACTTTTTATTTCAGATATTAAGTAATAAACCACAAGGGAAACTGACTGGGTAAATTTGAAATAAAGTGGAAACTCGTTGTACCTCACTTGGGGTGGGGACAAGGGATCTGAGTGGGGGTCCCCCCCCCCTGTTAAGCCACTTGGAGGTGAAACTGGAAGTAGAACTGAACAATACCAGTAGAGGTTGTATTGAAATTAAAAAACACCACAATTAAGTTAATCACAATGGCTACTAGTGGTGTCTTGTTCAGTTTGTTTTTAGATTTGTTTAAATGGTATCCCAGAAGGCTATCCGATGTGCGGGGTCTCCGGGAACAAGTTCATGCCTCCGTATCATTTGGTATGGATGCAACCACCAATCAAGCCGCGCATTATCCGATTAAAAGTACTCTGGGGCAAGAGAGCCGAGAGCTGATCCTCTGCCCATTCTGTTGTGGTTGCTGGAGCGCTTCTTGGACAGCTTCAATGTTCAGCGGTGATCTGCCAGTGCTCACACGACCAGAATGACCTTTATTGAGGTTGTGGCTCATTCCTGTTTTTTGATACTTCCTAACATTAGCATAAACTGTTGCACGAGTTGGGCATCTTACATTTGGGAACTGGCGGCGAACTTTGCATGACATTTGTGGTACTTTGTGTCCGGGTAAATTCACTGACCAAGAAGGCCGGCCTTTGCTGGGGATGAACTGTGGACGCACCATGCTTCAACAGTACCAAGTAGGCCTATACTGACACCCTTGCAAGCAAGATCCACAGAGCTGAATTGATTATGCAATCCATAACCAGAACCAATACAATTATTGTGTTCTTTTTAATTGTCTCTTTCTTATGGATCCTGACCAGTTGGCGCATACCAAATTTTTGTTTTAATAAACAAAGGTGGATTGAAGGAAGTGGCCACCAGGCGTGTACGCCCCCCTATTTTCATTGGAAAAAGATAAATAAAAGGTCAAAAAAGGAAAATCTCAATTTAAAACTAGGTAACAAATAATGTGTAAAACGCCTCTGAAATGTCCTAGATTGCATTAGAGAGCATCTAATTTCCAGGGCCCTAACGCGGGCCCCGGACTTCACACCGTAAAAGGCTAGCTTTGCGTTCACGTTATGTATTCTACATTTTCATCCGATAGTGTTATATCGGCCGGACAATGATTGGACACACACACACACACACATCCCTACGGATCCGGTTTGTGGGGTACTGCTATTGTTGTTCTATTATTCCCTTTTCTGGATCTCGTAAATCGAGGACTTCTCTTTGTTCTCCCATTGTTTGGACTCAGTTTTTTTTTAGTGACATACCCATTGGTTTTGTACACGAATATGAATCGAGGATGTCCTCGCTCTGTTGGAACACCCTTTTGTTAAAGTCCTCGGTTTGAATGGGTAGACATGCTCACATACACACAACCATGGAAGGACATGTCGCCAACTGCAGAGCATAACAACAGTATTTCATTTAATTGTATGTTTTATGCCTTCAGAAACTTGCAAGGTAAGTGAATAAGTGTTGTTTACTAGCCCAAAGCAGGATTTACAAGACAATGTGCCCTTGGTTCAGTGATAAAATGGAGGCCTGGTTTATACAAAATTAAAATAAATTGATTAAAATACCAATTCAAAGTTACTTTAGATGAAGAGGTTGAAAGTTGGGCAATGCTTACCACTTCCCAGATGGACATCTGCAGAATTAACTGTAGATCCAGTAACAGCCATAGCTTCACCTGCAGCTGATATCAAACATAAACCATTTGATATTACAAAAAAGAGGAAAAGGAAACTGCCTCGACTACAAAACTTTATACAGTGTATTTCAGTTTTCTATGGCACTGACATTAAGAGGAAAAAAAAAGGAAATCAGCTAAAGAGCTCAATAGGTTTCATGCCTGTAATATTGATTTGACAAAAGAACCAAAGTCTACTTTCCACATCCGCAAATTCTTTTCTAAACTGGCTGAAGGTGGACAATTTTTGTCACCAAGATCAACTTCATAGTTCCTATGATCTTTTGCAGTCAGTCAGACGGCTGACTTGTATATCTACCCGGACATTCCCTTGTGTAGCATGCACAGGTATGCACCTACTAAGCAACAATTCATTTCACCCATACAAAGAGCAACAGAAGATGCTGAAAATTAGGCTTATAATCTCTCTTTTTTGAGGAGTTATTATGAAATCCCCTAACTCCAGACCGCTGTCCCTTTGTTATAAAAATGTGGAGGCATACACTGTTTATCATTATATTCAGCTCAGTTGGAGGTAGGTCTGAGCGTTCTGAGATTCCAGCATACCATGGCAGGTTATCGGCCATGGCTTACGGCCAACGTTTGCTTTTCAAAGTGATCGCATACTCATTTTCTCATAACAGAACAACAAATCCTGGTGCTCATTATGAGAACCTTTGTTGTCTTTCCTTTTTCAAGTCATGGTTTTACTGTGACAATGATATTTTCAAAGGAAAATTACTATTCACGAAATTTCAAAATGTTCTGAACAAAATTACCGTGCAGAAGTATGGAAAATTTATTGGAATATCAACCCGAAGTGGTTAAGTGAATTTAAGGTGAATTACAATAAAGATTTTTGGAGGAGCAAATTCATTCCAATCTATCTAATCTGTAATAAATGCACCGTACCACCGATCTGGTAAAAATCAAACAAACAATTAAACAAACACCCCAACACCCCAGACTTATTGTAAAGAACAATAAACTACAAGGGAAACTGACTCGATATAAAACAATTTTTGGGATGAATAGGTTTAGTAGCGCGAGATTTAACATGCAATTTAACATCCAGTTTTGACCTAAAGTAGGGGTCAAACCGGTGTCATTTCTGGGTAAAAGTTGGAGCAGGCTGAAAGCTCTACAACCTGATGTAAAAGTAAACAAACAAAAAAGTTGACGTACTAAAATGAATGGATGCTAAAAAGAACTGAAGGACTAAAGATTGCTAATTTATTAACATGGCTGTGTCCAAATTAATGGCTTTGGCAGTGGCTATGGCTGGATAGCTGAAAAGGTCTATTCTTTAACACTGCTGCTGCAGCCAGCAACCATAGCCACAGCCAAAGTCACTTGGTTCGGATGCTGCCTATCATTTTGCATCTATGGAGGTGCAGATGGAATAGCAGTCTCTTCAGCTGAAGATGAATTAATTGTTGGCTGAATATCATTAACCTTAAAGATTGAGAAATGGTACTAGTCAGTCAAACAATTTTGGGTCAAGAGAAGACCTCTCTTATGCAGTGACTGTATTGTTAATATCAAAAGTAGCCAAGAAACTGCCGATTACTCACGTGGTTGTTGTGTTGGCAGCGGTGGAGTGGTTCCGCTGCATTGTGGAGTCTCTTCTTCATCTCTTGACTGACTCTCCTGGACTGTAAAGATTGAGAAATGGTACTATAGTCAGTTAAACAATTTTGGATCAAGAGAAGACCTCTAGGTGCGATGGAACATTCCTGTGGGCATATGCCTGTAATCCATTGGACCGCCGGAACGTTCCGCTTGACTGCGGCAATGTGCCCATTAAGTCGAACGTTCCGTTAGACTGGTCCAGTGGAACGGACACACGTACTGTCGTTCGTAGATGATCCAAGCTGTGTTCCTTTGTTTTATTATATACGTACGCCTGTATGCGAGTCCTTTCTGATTTGTGCATAGCTGTTGAAATCTTACCTCCTTTGAAGTCTTCATCAATACACTTAAAACTGTACATCTTCTGTCATGTTTATTGAAATAAATTGAAGGGGAAATTTAGTTTTTTTGCACATTGCTTAGTATTGTCATTAAAAAATACCAGGCGGGGGAGGATGTTCTGGTGGGTTGAGCAAACATTTCCCCGGCTTACATGTTCCAGCCGCTCGTCTTTGTAACACACCAACACTATACCAATTTTTGGGATGAATAGGTTTATATGTAGCGCGGGATTTGAACCTGCAACCTTCAACTTAACGTGCCGGTGCTCTACCAACGGAACTATCTAGCCCTCATGGTCTCTCTATTTTGCCAATATCTTTGCTCAGGGGTGCCAGTCGTGTGTGAGATTTCTTGAAGGCATCCCATCCATGCATGTACATGTTTGACATTATTTGGGTTACACTATACCTAATGCTAGTCCCATGTAAGATTTCTTGGATGCATTCATGTGGGTATATACATTCTCTGTACTGTATGTACATGTATTTGTTACTAGCATGTTTATATTTGGTGTTCTTTACAAATGTGGATCAATATATGTACATGCACTTTAACATCCAGTTTTGACCGAAAGTAGGGGTCAAACCGGTGTCATCTCTGGGTAAAAGTTGGAGCAGGCTGAAAGCTCTACAACATGTAAAAGTATACAGACAAAAAAGTTCAGGTACTAAAATGAATAGATGCAAAAAAGAACTAAAGGACTAAAGATTGCTAATTTATTAACATGGCTGTGTCCGAATTGATGGCTTTGGCAGTGGCAATGGCTGGATAGCTGAAAAGGTGTATTCTTTAACACTGCCGCTGCAGCCAGCAACCATAGCCATAGCCAAAGTCGCTTGGTTCGGATGCTGTCTATCATTTTGCATCTCTGGAGGTGCAGATGGAATAGCAGTCTCTTCCTGAAGAGGAATTAACTGTTGCATGATTATCATTAACCTTAAAGATTGAGAAATGGTACTAGTCAGTCAAACAATTTTGGATCAAGTGAAGACCTCTCTTATGCAGTGACTGTATTGTTAAGATCAAAAGTAGCCAAGAACTGCTGATTACTCACTGGGTTGTACCAGCAGTGAAGTGGTTTCCCTGCATTGTTGAGACTCTTCTTCATCTCTTGACTGACTGTCCTGGACTATAAAGATTGAGAAATGGTACTATAGTCAGTCAAACAATTTTGGATCAAGAGAAGACCTCTCTTATGCAGTGACTGTATTGTTAAGATCAAAAGTAGCCAAGAACTGCTGATTACTCACTGGGTTGTACCAGCAGTGAAGTGGTTTCCCTGCATTGTTGAGACTCTTCTTCATCTCTTGACTGATTGTCCTGGACTATAAAGATTGAGAAATGGTACTATAGTCAGTCAAACAATTTTGGATCAAGAGAAGACCTCTCTTATGCAGTGACTGTATTGTTAAGATCAAAAGTAGCCAAGAAACTGCTGATTACTCACTGGGTTGTGGCAGCAGTGGAGCAGTTTCATTGTTGTGTTCTGGAGGTGCAGATGGACGAGCAGTCTGGTCAGATGTAGAGGGAGTAACTGTTGGCTGACTTTCTATCACTGTAAAATTGGAGAAATCTGGGAATGTTTCTATATGTCTTTAAACAAGTTTTGATCATGAAAAGATCCCCAACACACGTGATGTGTCAATTATTAAAACCACAGCAAGTTGGCAGGAAAGCACATGTAGAACGAAAGGTCCACATGGTTTAGGGAGCATCTCAAAAGTCGGGCACGTTCTAGGCGCGATGGAACATTCCTGTGGGCATATGCCTGTAATCCATTGGACTGCGGCAATGTGCCGATTAAGCCGAACGTTCCATTAGAACGATCCAGTGGAATGGACACACGTACTGTCGTTCGTAAATGGTCCAAGCTGTATTCCTTTGTTTTATTATATACGTACGCCTGTATGCGAGTCCTTTCTGATTTGTGCATAGCTGTTGAAATCTTACCTCCTTTGAAGTCTTCATCAATAAACTTAAAAATGTACATCTTCTGTCATGTTTATTGAAATAAATTGAAGGGGAAATTTAATTTTTTTGCACATTGTTTAGTAGTGTCATTAAAAAATACCAGGCGGGGGAGGATTTTCTGGTGGGTTGAGCAGACATTTCCCCCGGCTTACATGTTCCGGCCGCTCGTCGTTGTAACGTACCAACACTATAAATTATTGTTTTCCTTTCGCTTTCATTTTTCGGTTCATTTGTTTGTTAGTGTTGAGAACATTTAAGGTCAAAATAATAAATCAAATTCAAAAGGGAGTACAATCCAATATGTAATGCAAAATTCTGGGATCTGTTGAAAGTTAACAGATGATTAAACAGCATTCTCGTTACATTTTAATGTTGAGGTGTCATTCATGCAAACTTATGCTATGTGTACTTTAAAACGAATGCCAGTCAAGTCGCCCCCTAGCAAAGTCGCCCACTACAAAGTTGCCCCCTAGCAAAGTCGCCCCCTCTCAAAGTCATCCCTCACAAAGTCACCCCCCGACACAGTCGCCCCCCGACACAGTCGCCCAGTGTATAAAAGGTTGAGCCATTTCACAGAGTGAGGGCGCTATTGAGAATTTTGGAACAACTTATTCAGGCAATTTTTTCGTAAGATAGATTCTGTAGGAAGGAGATCGACTCTGTAAGTTGGCGTAACAATGATGCCAAGTTTGGGACTCTTAATTTACAAAAAGGTGTCACGTTAAAAATATAGAGCTGGAAAACAAGTAAAGTGGGTATATACATCACGTTTTTAAGTTTCCAACATGCCCCCCCCAAAAAAATAAAAAATTAATAATAATAAATGATTAATAATAATAACTAGACATTAAGTGTTTGTGAACAAACACAAAGCTGTTCCGTGTTTTTTTACATGCTCAAAAGGTTTAAAACTGAAAAGAATTCGAAAATTGGCTGTGTTGTTCTTGAGATATGGTCCCACTTCCAGTTAACCCGGAAGTAAAGGTCAACATTGGGTCACGGTAACCCAAGTTCAATCTTCAATGCTCAAAGGGCCGGGTCTATAACTAAAAAGAAATTGCAAATCGGGTGCGTACTTCTTGAGATATGATCCCACTTCCGGTTGACATGGAAGTAAAGGTCAACATGGGATCACGGTAACCCAAGTTCAATCTTGAATGCTCAAAGGGTATATAACTGAAAAGAAATTGAAAATCGGGTGTGTACCTCTTGAGATAGGGTCCCGTGCACTTCCGGTTGACCCAGAAGTAAAGGTCATCAAGGGGTCACGGGAACCAACAAAGTTCAATTTTTAAAGCTCAAAGGATCTAACTGAAAAGAAATTGAACATTGGCTGTACTTCTTGTTCAATTCTGAAATGAATAAATAATAAATATGGTCCGACTTCCGGTTGACCCGGAAGTAAAGGTCAACCTGGGGTTACGGTAACCGAAGTTCAATCTTTAATGCTCAAAGGATCTATAAAAACTGAAAAGAAATTGCAAATCGGGTGAGTACTTCTTAAGATCTGGTCCCACTTCCGGTTGACCCGGAAGTAAAGGTCAACATAGGGTCATGGTCACCGAAGTTCTATGTTTAATGCTCAAAGGATCTTCAACTGAAAAGAAATTGAAAATCGGTGGTGTAGTTCTTGAGATATGGTCCCACTTCCGGTTGACCCAGAAGTAAAGGTCATTCCGGGGTCACGGTAACCGAAGTTCAATCTTTACTGCTCAAAGTATATGTAACTGAAAATAAACTGAAAATCGGTTGTGTAGTTCTTGAGATATGGTCCCACTTCCGGTTGACTCGGAAGTAAAGGTCAACATGGGGTCACAGTAACCCAAGGCTATATGCCCACGGAGTTTATAACTGAAAAAAGTTTGAAAATCGGCTGTTCTTGAGATATGGTGCTGCAAACATTGACTAATTAAAGCTTTGAATTACCGTAGTCTGACACCTGATGACGCCACAGTAACACAAATGTGTTTTTCATACTAAAAAATTTGATAAGGTACAGGATGGTATTTAACTTATCCCAATCCAATGCCTTTTAACGAAAATCCTATTAGATCGTACGTATATCCTCTCTCGGTTAGGATTCCAATATCACGACAGTCTTTGATGCCTAGCCGTGATTGCGCAACCACGGCACAATTTGCCAGCTAGCCATGGGGTCCGATTTGTCACTTCATCGTTAATTATCATGGAAAAACATTGTACCTTGATTAGTTTTAATGGTCTGTAATAACTCTTAGTGAAAGCATTCGTGTTTTAAAAAAGATTTCTTTCTTTTAGGTAACTAAAATTTACTTAATTGAAAAATTATGTTTCTGGAAGTCGGATTTGTTTTCACTTTCTCCACACGGGTGAAAACGCCCAATAAATGACGTTGGGCGTTTGTTGACAGCCTGACGTTTCGACTCTAGCAGAGAGTCTTTCTCGTTTTTTGTTTTGTGTTTAAATAGATTTAGGTGTGAATAATATCTTAGGGAATGAACTTCAACTACATTGTCACAGTTATGTTTTGAAAATGAAGACAAATCTAATGGAACAGTGTTTCGATAGTTGATGGTTGTTAGGTACGTATTCCATCTGAATGCATATTCAGAATATATTGAAAACTTGTTGAGGTATCCTTAGCCCAAATGCGGAATTAAATGGATGTAATGAATGTTTTCCAAATTATTTGTTGGTGTGGATGTCGGGTCTATTCTTTCAAAAGACGGAACGGGGTATTAAGGACATGACGATGATGATGTCATATTGGTCGTGTTGACATAAATCGCCTTGGGCGACTTTGTGGGGGGGGCGACTGTGTCGGGGGCAGACTGAGGGGCGACTTTGAGAGGGGGCGACTTTGTAAGTGAGGGGGCGACTTTGCTAGGGGCGACTTTGTAGTGGGCCACTTTGCGGGTGGGGGGGCGACTTGACTGGTTTCCCTCCAAAACATATGACACTGAAAGCATAGATTTAAACACTAAATAAAATTGACTCTTGTTTCATTTTTATGTATCAACTCACAGAAAGCGGGTATGCTGTTTTATTTTAAATGGAATTAAATGCCAACCGCGTATTAAATATCGATAACAACCGTCTAAATTATGTATGCATTTTATCATCAAGTCCTCCAAAACGGTCAGCCATTTTCAGCTTCAAATACATGTACATAAAACGTGCAAGATCATTGCGTCGCGTGTAAGGTTCAACTATTCACGGGCTCATTTTCACAATTGGGACACGACGCCCGGTCCCGGGGAACGTTCCACAGGATTGTCCTACGCGGAAGAATAATGCGCGTTGGCATTTTGAACCATCCAATGAAACGCTACGGCGGTCCAGCGGACTGATCCATGTACGTCCGCGGGAATACTCTACCATTCCAAAAAGAACGTTCCTACCGTACTGACTTTTCCCTTACTGAGAATGTTATAATTTTGTAAAAGTTAAGAAGTAATTAATGTGGGTTTTACAGGCATTAATTTAAGATTTTACCCATCCTCTTGTAAGCTTTGCAATTCTTTCTTCCACAGATGCCTACAATTCTTTACAGTCAGAATTAAATGTACCTAAAGCCAGCTTAACAAAGCAAGAATGTTCTGTTTTAGGCCAAATAAAAAACAAAACATGTTTAGCGTCCCGGCCCGCTTCCTTTTTAGAGGCCACCTCCTTTTTTTTTTTTTAAACAAAAAAATGATAAGTTTTTATTATCCCTGACAATTTGTTTAATTTTTTTTAATAAGTAAGATCGTATTTTCGACTTAAGCACAGCCAAAAAAGCACAACGAAAAAAGCTGGCCACCATCTTGAAAAATAGCCCGGTTGTCTCGAAAAACTTGTCGGGCGGCCATTTTGAAAAAACCCCCCAAAAAACCAAAACAAGGCCCTCCTCCTTCCTTTTTTCAAAAAGGCAGGACGCTAAACATGTTTTTGTGTGTTACAATAAATTTGAACAACTCTTGGGACTTGCTAATGGTTGAGAAGAAAAAGGCTTTTTATAACTCCCAGTTCAATCTGCCTTCCTTTTTCTCCCAAGTGAAGCATATGATCTTTTAAATAGCCATTTTTGACCAATATTTCCAGCCTACCACAGACCCCATGCACCGGCCGCCATCGCTGAGCTCAAACAACGAAGATGGCACGCACACGACACAAACAACTTTTCAGTCAAAACTTTTGAAGTAAAAACTTGAAATTTAAATAGCTTCAAAAACATGTTTTTCAGTTTTGAGTTGCTGTAATTTTCCGTAAATGGAAATACAAGGCACAAACAAGAAATATTGCATCTTTCTGTAACTTCATTTTAAAAAAGAGTAAAAGATAATTTTCTCTTGAGCAACCCCAGGGTGAAATCTGAAAATTTGAGGTCAAGTTAACCACATGGCGCAGACTTGTGACATAATGGACAGGGATTAGTTGGTGTGTGTATGCACTATGCAGTGCCCATAACACATATATCCCAGCTAACACAATACGTTGTTACAACGTTGCACAACGTTGTGATAAGGTTGCAATTTGGTTGATTGGATGACGTTTTGACTACGTTGTAAAAACGTCAGACCTTAACATGATCTTCAACCAATGTTGTACATTGGTTGCATGTTGGTAATTTATGCAACGTTACCGAAAGGTTTTATACGTAACGTGTTCACAACATTGTATTTTGGTATTATTACAACGTAGTATTTAAGTTAAGGCAACAACGTTGTCGATAAGTTATTTTTGGTTTTAACAAAATGTAGTAAATGTGTTGTGACGAGAACGATGTCTGCACGTTGTATTTTGGTTTTATAAAAACGTCATATTTAAATCGCGGCGGTCACGTTGTCTTGACGTTGTGTGTTGGTAACATTAAAACGTAGTAATTAGGTTGTGACGAGCACGTTGTCTGCACGTTGTATTTTTGTAACATTAAAACTTAGTAATTATGTTGTGACGAGCACGTTGTCTGCACGTTGTATTTTGGTTTTATCAAAACGTCATATTTAAATCGCGGCAGTCACGTTGTCTACACATTGTATTTTGGTAATTAAAACGTAGCAATTATGTTGTGACGAGCACGTTGTCTGCGCGTTGTATTTTGGTAACATTAAAACGTAGCAATTATGTTGTGACGAGCACGCTGTCTGCACGTTGTATTTTGGTTTTATAAAAACGTCATATATAAATTGCGGCGGTCACGTTGTCTTGACGTTGTATTTTGGTATTGCAAAGAAAAATGTAGCCTACTATTCACAGCTACGTTGTCTCAACCTTCAAGCGTATATTGTAACCATCACGCTGTGGCCTTGTAGGTTTTTTTTCACAGCGTAGTATCTTTGTTTTTACCATCACGTTGTGACATAATGTATTTTAGTTTAATTACAACGTACAAATAATAGTATTTATGTTTTGACCATGACCTCGTGTGGCGTTGTATTTGAGTTTGTATTGGCGATGATTAGACCATTGTGTTGAATAGTTCAAGCAGCTCGTTTGGTTTTGGAAGACATTTATTAGCTAACAGCTATTGGTAGGCCTAATGTTTGACATCGCAAACAATGTTTGTTCTCAATTTTGGTTTTTTTATATCGGTTGTCATAAATAAAATTGGCACTTGAGGAGCGGTGTTGCTATCACAATGGCATTTAATGATCAATCTGAATGGTACTAATCATTAGTTGCATTTAATTGAGCTTATTGTGTCAAGCAGCAGTGCGCCGGTGTGGGAGAGATTCGATTCTACTCCACCCCCCCCCACCCTCCCCAACCTGTACAGCGGCATCCCAAGCCGTAGATAGAATCTTCTAGAGAAACATTTACACTTGATAGGATTTTCTATCCTCACTTAGGCCGTTTTGTCCCCCGCTAAAAACTTCCTCTAAAACCATTGTGTTGAATAGTTCAAGCAGCTCGATCGTTGGGATGGTTTTGGAGGACATTTATTAGCTAACAACTATGGTCGGCCTAATGATTGCATCGCAATCAATGTTTGTTCTCAATTTAGGTTTTTTTATATCGGTTGTCATAAATAAAAAAGGCACTTGAGGAGTGGCGTTGCTACCACATTGGCATTTAATGATCAATCTGAATGGTACTAATCATTAGTTGCATTTAATTGAGCTTATTGTGTCAAGTAGCAGTGCGCCGGTATGGGAGAGATTTGATTCTATTGCACCCCCCCCCCACAACCACCTGTACATTTTCCCTTGATAAGATTTTCTATCCTCACTTAGGCCGTTTTGTCCTCCGCTAAAAACATCCTCTAAAACCAAAATTTGTTCCTTAAATTCAAGACACTTCCAAAGTTTGTGGTACTTTTGGGCACCACTAATGTGTTTTGTTTCAGTTTTGAAGAACAAATTAAAGACCTACGTTTCCGCTCAGGTACGCTCAACTTTCCGCATTAACCAGCGTGCGGAATGCTGCATGTCTATTACAAATTAATATGACAACGTCATGACAACGTAAATATCACATATGCAAATTAGTAGATTGGGCTTAGAAGTTGTACAATACCTACAGAATATTTCACGAAATTTACCAAATTTATGAACTAGGTGTACTGGTTTCTTCTTGTATTGTCTAAACTATCAGAGGATCATATAGATAAATAAAATGCACTAACTAAACATGTAATTTTATATTCAGAAATATTATTAAAATGGAACAAATTAAAAACAATATACACCCATGACTGCCAAAGTCAGGAAATCGGTCTGTATATATAGTACATCTTGTACGATGTATAGTATACAGGTGCAGTGAGTCAGGTAATGGCAACGTGTAGTATAGGGACCTATCATGGTAAGTTTGTATATAAGTAATTAATTGATCATGTTGACAAATCAATTAACAATACTCATGAAACTATTGTATAATTAACTGATATAGCAAACAATACCTTAATATTGGGCCGAACGTTGTCACATCGTTCAGGGTACTAGAAAAAGATACATTGTTGCAACATTCTTTTTAAATGATTATTTACAACATGACAACGTTGTGTATTTGTGCTAACAACGTCGTCGTTTCGTTGCATCATTACGTTCTAAAGACGTACAGGGGAGTCGACAAAGATTCGTTGCTACAACCAAACAAACACGCTCTGGAAACGTTGTTGCAACGTTTATATAAGTTGTCATAAGGTCACTGGAAACGTGTCTTAAACGTACCAACAACGTGATTGTTACGTTGCGTCATTATGTTCGGAAGACGTATAGGGGAGTCGACAAAGTTCCGTAGTTACAACGTTATGTTCATAACGTTACTTACACCCAAGTCTGACTTCATTACAACGTTGTGAGAACGTCAAATTGTTAGCTGGGATACAAACAACAAACTGGTAGGAAAACAGACATAATTTTGTTCTGTAGTTTTCGCCTTCTGCGATGACTCTTCTGATTCTCCAATCAATTTAACCACTTAGAATCAGATGACGCATTTATCCGCAAATTTTTTAACACCCCAAAACAACTTTGGATTTTCCTCAATTTTTTTGCTGACAGCCGGACGGCTGACATTTATATCAACCAGGACATTCCTGTCTGTGGCGTGCACAGGCTTGCACTTACCGTGATATGCTTCATTTCGTTTCACCCATACAAAGAGCGACTACAGGTTCTGGGAAACCCCTTTCCAGGGAAGTTATTGTGTAACCCCTAATTCCAGACCTTTTTCCAGTTGTTGTACAAAATGTGGCATACAAGAATGGACAGGTTGCCACCATTGTTCGTCATTATATTCAATAGGAGGTAAGTCCGAGTGTTCTGAGATTCCAGAATATCATAGAAGATTATCGGCTGTTGCTCACAGTCAAGGTCCTGTGAATCACAGTGAGTGCATGCCTACTCAATTTCCCCACACGACGACATCATATCCTGAAACTAATTATGAGAACCTTTGTTG
The DNA here is from genome assembly GCA_021014325.1 of Plazaster borealis. NCBI lineage: Eukaryota > Metazoa > Echinodermata > Asteroidea > Forcipulatida > Labidiasteridae > Plazaster > Plazaster borealis. The sequence goes on from CM037475.1 coordinate 27,002,090, forward strand.
TCTTTTTATTGTCAAGTCATGGTTTCATTGTGGCAACGGTATTTTCAAAGGAAAACAATTACACAAGGAGCTCCAAAAAGTTCTGAAAAAATAATACCGCAGGTGGGCACGGAATTTTGTTTTATAAATACCGGCTTGAAGTGGTTAAATGATATTACAGACCCCATGTACAAGCCACCATCACTGAGGTCAAACAACGAAGATGGCATGTACGCGACACAAACAACTTTTACTAGCCCAAAGCAAATTTTACAAGACAATGTGCGCTGGTTCATAAAATGAAGTCCTGGTTAAAACCTTACGACGTGGCATCGCGCAGTATTTGACTGTACCGTCGTAAACAAATTGTGTTTAGTCATTAACGGTGCGGTCAAAAAATTTGAAATTTCTGACAATCCTTGACTCCTCCCCCACCTACAACACTGTAAAAGCCTATTTAGCTTGGGGTGAGTCATTGACTTATACAGTCACCTTTAACTTCGAAGCCCCATGGGAATTGTATACCCATTGACATACGAACACCCTACAAGGTCATTGATCTTGTGTCTCTACTATCAGGCAATCAATCATCTGTCACTCTGGCTTTGTGGTTGGAGACCTCAGGCCAACACAAGAGGACCAGATGTTTATTATAAGAAGGCCAGGGTAGGCCAAATAAATAAGATACCTTGTTTCTCAGTAGACTGGTAAGCAGTGCAAAAAAAACGAAAAAAAGTTGGATTTGGGTAACATTGGTTTATTTTTGGTTTTTTGACTGCAATCCACACATGGAATTTTTGTTTTGCCTTTTTTGAGGGGTTCTGGGGATTCAGTGAACCTTTCTGAGTCTATTGAAACCATTTTAGAAAAGTTTGTGAGGAGCTTAAAAAAACCTTACACGAACGCGTAACGGTGCAGTCAGCGACTGCACCATGAGGGGACCAAGTTAGCATGACCGCGATACTGCAGCGCAGGGTTTAAAACAAAAAATTGATTGAAATTCCAATTTACATTACTTTAGATGAAGAGGTTGACAGTTGGCTTACCAGTTTCCAGATGGACATCTGCAGAGGTAACTGTGGAAACTGGAGTATCTCCAGTATCGGCCGTCGTAGCTTCACCTGCAGCTGATATCAAACATAAAAACTTTGATATTGCAAAAAAGAAGAAGAGGAAACTGCCTCGACTACAAAACTTTATACAGTGTATTTCAGTTTTCTATGGCACTGACATTAAGAGGAAAAAAGGGAAATTGGCTAAAGAGCTCAATAGGTTTCACGCATGTAATATTGATTTGACAAAAGAACCAAAGTCTACTTTCCACATCCGCAAAATTTTTCTAAACTGGCTTATAAGGTGGACGGTTTTTGTAACCAAGATCAACTTCAGAGTGCCCATGATCTTTTGCAGTCAGTCAGACAGCTGACTTGTAAACCTACCCGGACATTCCATCGTGTAGCATGCACAGGTATGCACCTACTGAGCTACAATTCATTTCACCCATACAAAGAGCAACAGAAGGTGCTGAAAATTAGGCTTATAATCTCTCTTTTTTGAGGAGTTATTGTGAAATCCCCCGACTCCAGACCGCTGTCCTTTTGTTATAAAAATGTGGCGGCATACACTGTTCATCATTACATTCAGCTCAGTTGGAGCATAGAGCAAGGACCAGAGGTTGGAGGTAGGTCTGAGCGTTCTGAGATTCCAGCATACCATGGCAGGTTATCGGCCGTGGCTTACGGCCGACGTTTTGCTATTCAAAGTGACCTCATACTCGTTTTCTCATAAGAGAACAACAAATCCTGGTGCTTATTATGAGAGCCTTTGTTGTCTTTCCTTTTTCAAGTCATGGTTTTACTGTGACAATGATATTTTCAAAGGAAAATTACTATTCACGAAATTTCAAAATGTTCTGAACAAAAGTATGGAAAATTTATTGGAATATCAACCCGAAGTGGTTAAATGAATTTAAGGTGAATTCCAATAATGATTTTTGGAGGAGCATATTTATTCCAATCTATTTAATCTTTAATAAATGCACCGTACCACCAATCTGGTAAAAAACAAACAAACAATTAAGCAAACACCCCAACACCCCAGACTTATTGTAAAGAACAGTAAACTACAAGGGAAACTGACTCGTTAAATATAAAACAATTTTTGGGATGAATAGGTTTAGTAGCGCGGGATTTGAACCTGCAAACTTCAACTTAACGTGCCGGCGCTCTACCAACGGAACTATCTAGCCCTCATGGTCTCTCTATTTTGCCAATATCTTTGCTCAGGGGTGCCAGTCGTGTGTGAGATTTCTTGAAGGCATCCATGCATGTATGTACATTATTTGGGTTACACTACACCTAATGCTCAGTGCCGTAACTAAGGGGGGCACGGGGGGGCACGTGCCCCCCCATTTGATGTCCGTGCCCCCCCCATTTGAAATCTGGACTTTTGTGATTTGAATTTTCCAGAGTAAAATGTTACATTTTATACGCTTTTATGAGATAATTTCGATGTTTTTAAAACTATTTTTCCATTTACATGCAGAAAATATATTTTGTTTTACACTCACGCCAGATTATCTTATACAGAATAGTAAATACGTAGCTACTCAGGGTGGAGTGGGACGAGGATGTGCCCCCCCATTAGAAGTTTGAAATTTTGTAAAAAAGAATGCCCAATTCAAGCCATTTGGTGCACCATGTTTGCGCAATGATATTGGTTATTATATCTGAAAACAGCTGAATTACAGCTTTGTATCAATATTATTTCTGCATTTGTAATGCTCAGACGGCGTATACCACCCATTACGTCCTCTATTTACATCTTTGTATATTAAATTTTGTTATAAATGTCATATTTTAACGATAATAATTGCTGAAGAAACTTTTTGCTTAGTGTGTTATTTACTAGTTGCACAGTTACGATGCAGACTTTTTTAATTAATTTTTTTTTGCAGACTTTATTATTTTATTTTTGTTAAAAGTTTCTTTTCTTTTTTTTCTTTTTTTTTTAGGGGGGCCCTCCGACCCCCCCCCCCCGATTATGGGAATTGGCTTGTTTTAAAGAAAAAGGCAAACAAAACTTGGCCAGAAGTGCCCCCCCCTAGAAAAAATGGTGCACCCCCTTGTGCCCCCCTGAAATTTTACCCTAGTTACGCCGCTGCTAATGCTAGTCCCATGTAAGATTTCTTGGATGCATTCATGTGGGTATATACATTCTCTGTAGCCTACTGTTTGTACATGTATTTGTTATACTAGCATGTTCATTTGGTGTTCTTTAACAATGTGGATCAATATGTACATGCACTTTAACATCCAGTTTTGACCGAAAGTAGCGGTCAAACCGGTGTCATCTCTGGGTAAAAGTTGGAGCAGGCTGAAAGCTCTACAACCTGATGTAAAAGTAAACAGACAATAAAGTTACTAAAATCAGAGGTACTAAAATGAATGGATGCTAAAAAAAACTTTAGGACTAAAGATGGCTAATTTATTAACATGGCTGTGTTCGAATTGATGGCTTTTGCAGTGGCTATGGCTGGAAAGCAGAAGATGTGTATTTTTAACACTGCTGCTGCAGCCAACGACCATATAGCCAAAGCCAAAGTCACTTGGTTCGGATATTGGAGAAAAAGATCAAGGACACAGGAGAAACATCATGACAATCTCCAAGGAGGTTGGACCGTCTTCCATGGTTGGATTGTCCAGGTACATGTTTGTAAATGTACGCAGCAGGGCTGAACCCTAATGGGTCGAGCTAGACGGTGGCACACAAGGTCCAGTAGCGTAAGTAAAACCGCTAACCAGACACAAATAATTTTCTCAGAGTACACTAACAGCCAAAATATGATGTCATGTACATTTTGTGTACCAATTGCTTAAAGAGGGGCTCCAAGGTCAAATTTAGTTTAGTGATCCACTCATTTTTCAATAGATGAGTCCTTCTGAAAATGGGAAAAAATTAGAAGTCTTCAAAATGCCACTGTGTTTGATATACCCTTCAAATGCAATTTTTGTTCGATGACATCACATTTCAAAAGTATGGTCTGTCCTTTTTTGTACAGAGAATTTTTTATGTCTGATGACGTCTTGTTACAAATTTCACTCTAAAAGAGAACAGTACATTTTACACTATTTTAACGTGAGGTTAGAGACTGTAACTTTTTCCCCAATTTCATGAGTACTCCTATTGGAAAATGATCGAGTGCATCACAAAATTGAATTTGACCTAAAAACCCCATCAGATAAATTTGTGCTGAAATTGGGCCCTAGTTGCTACTATGATCCTTATAAGCCCTGTTCAAATCAGCGCAGTATTTAAGACCAGCTACTGAAGTACCCGCTATACGTACCTCTCGCTGAAGGTACTGGCTCGTGTCTATTACAACAAACTGCAATTAAAGAAACAGACATTTCAATCAGACCCTCAACATATGAAGCTTTGCATGGTGTTAGGAACTAAGTATTGAGTTTATGGGTAACAAGTGACTTGGAAAGAAGTGTTGATTCATAAAAGCACTGTGGAAACCGGATGCTGCTGAAAGATGTATATAATTACACACCAAAAACATTCAAATAGGTCAACAGCAGATGTGTTCACACGTCCAAACATTGCAATGTGCATGCACCTACACTCACCGCACTTCAGGGTAATGGAAATCATGCTTAAAATCTCCCTTTTTAGACTGCCACCATTGTATACCAAATGTTGTATTCTCACGTAAGTCTGAGGTTCCACCATGCCATGGCCATGGCTTAGGCCTAAATAAAAGAAATTTCTATGTTGGCGTAACTTGACCGACCCTTAAAGTACATTGTCTGTTTTGGGTTAGCAAACTACAATTAGAGACATCGTATAGGAAAAATAAATGTAATTCGTGTATGTCACTGCTTAAAGCACAAGGACAACATTGGTAATTGTTAAAGACCAGTATGCACAATTTATGTGAACCAAAATATATAACAAGCCTGTAAATGTTTAAGCTCTATCAGTCATCAGAGTCACAAGCAAATGTTGAAAAAAACTTTCTTTTTCATGGTTTTCAATTATCTTTTTTGAATACAAAACAAATTTACACACATGTATGGAAATAATGAAGAAATAATGCCTTAAACAATCCATTGTTTATATTCATTGTTTATATTCAGCAAGGATTATGGGATTATGGGTATTACGCAAGCGTGCAATAGGAATTAATTGTTCACGTTCAATACCCTTTCAGAGTGCGGCAGCATAAAATCACAAAAAATGGATGTTGTTTTTGGACAATCAAGGCAAAGATCTACGATGTGTGAGTCAACGTGGAATTTTTAACACCTTGTGAGATTAGAGCTATATATGATGACGCAAGTTTTAAAAAAATAAAAAAATAAAGTTGTTAAATTTTTTGTCAAGAGTAGAGAAGGGGTTGTGGACCCCCTGGACCCACCCCCCTGGATCTGCACCTGTTTAGACAGGCATAGAATAAAACTCCTTTACATTGATGTATACTTCCATGACTTCCGCTGTTGCTTACCTTTATTTGTTGTTGAACTATCAGATTCTGAATTAGCAGTGAACACAAAAACAAATAAAAGTAAACTATTAGTATTGACAATGTAACTTTGATATTTACCTTTATTATTAATTGTCTGGTTCCTTTAGCTAAGTTGCATGTTGTGAAGCAAGTACTGGTTAGAATTACTCCTCAATAGACCATGAAAATCTCACGCGAATTCAAACTTCTGGGACCACATTGGTTCCAACCATAGTTTTACAATAGCGCGATTCTGTTTCTTCAAATCATTAAGTTTAATGTAGTTGATGGCTATAAGAATTATATCATATTAATAGGAATGTAAAATTTAGCCATGTTTATTTTCAATTATTATTATTATTATTATTATTATTATTATTAAATTTAACAAATCAACAAAGAAAACTGGGGAACAGGACTTGACCTCTGTTTCCAGTTACTTGTAAATAATTAAGAATTTTGCCTAACTGATGTTTATGTTATTTGGCATGATTTGATAATGGGTTTCAAAAAATAAGCATGCTCGCCCCAAGTTTTAATTTTGTTTCAATGTTAAATTTAACATTTTTTGTATTATATAAACATTTAAATTGTATTATAACAAAATGCCATGTGTATTTTTATTTTCAAGATTTGTTTATGTATAAATAGAATTTAAAAAGATTTGATATCGTTCGATTGGTTTTCTTGTACTCGATACGCGCGAGACTTGCACGGTCTATTTAACCATGAAGGCAGACCAAAAAATCCACATTTTTGGAATCCTACAGTAGCTCCATGTAAACACTACAAATCTTTGCATTCTGACATGTTGCTTAGATTAGATTAAAGCAATGTCATCAGGGAAAGGTATTTACAAACAGATGAGTAAATTATCTTTCTGTTTCTTGTTTTTACAGCTGTTGTTGCTTAGAGAAAGATTTGCTACTTTTTATTGTTATTAGGTTTTACCCGTACACCGATGTGTGTAAAGCACTGTATACTCAGTACTTTCCCGAGTCCTGTGAACAAAAATCACAGGCATATTACTCGGGTGGGATTTTTATTGTTGGTAAATGATCTTGAAACCAAGGTCTTTGGTGAAATCGTTGTGAAAATATCTCTTATTATGAGAAAAATAAAAATGGAAACATTGAGTAACACATCAGTTCCTTTCAGAACCACCAAAGGTCATGGTGTCATCGCAAACTTTAAAGCAGGTTTACTTTTTGGCCGAGTGCAATGTACATGTACCAAGTATGTACCACCAAGTTTAAAGGTGCTTGAGCAGCACTCAAGTATGTTTACTTTGAGACTTTGAGTATAAAACCTTATTAATATATTTGAATTAAATTAATACCTTTATCAGATGACTTCTTTTTGCACCAATCGAATACCCTGCAGAAATTGTTGTCTCCAAAACAACATCTCCCTTTAAAGATCAATTAAGCAAATAATAAAAGAAAGGTTTCGAACAGTATATACTCTACTCCTCTTCAGGAGAATTTACACACTGATAATAGTACATATGTGCTGCATCCATCACCGTGCCAAAATCAAGCACAAGTTGTAATCGATCAATGATGGTCAATGATTAAACACTTACCGCTGGAAGACATGTGTATGTTGAGCGCATTTTACGGATTTGCACAATCTGCAGAATGCGCTGTCGTTTTGCAGACTTTTAGCCTCACTATCAGCATTGCCAAAATGCATGCTCAATCTGCAGATTGTTTCACCACAAATTACTTGGGGGAACAGTCAGTCTTCACATCCTGACCGGCTGACCCGGAATAACCAACAATGAGCTGTCTGCCCTCTTTGGCCCCATCTAAACTGCCCTCCCAGCAACCAAAATAACGTCCACTCGACGTCGCTAGGACATTATTTGAACGTTCAGAGAACGTTTTTATTTAATGTTGTATAATGGACGGATAAGTGTGGAGTTTTGTCAACGACCAAAGGACGTTGCGTTTTAACGTTTTATAATAACGTTGTGACAACGTAAAAAATGCACTTAAAATAAAGTTATTTTTTGACGTGATTGTGACGTACTTCAATTTCATACAAGTTATTTATGTTTCATAATAGTTTCATGATTATTAATATTAGAGATATATTAACATGATCAATTAATTACTTTCAACAATACAAACTTACCATTCCAATAGGCATCTACGTTGCGGTTGCCTGACTTCACTGAACCTGTAAACTATACATTGTACAGCATGTGCTATATATACAGACCAATTTCTTGACTTTGGCAGTCATGGGTGTATATTTTTTCGTAAGTTTTTCCATTTTAATAATATTTTTGAAAGTAAATTACATGTTTGTGACTACATTTAATTTGTCACTAAATCCTCTAATAGTTTAGACAAATAATTTAATAAATGAGTACACCTAGTTCATAAATTTTGCAAACTTCTTGATATAAGTTGTAGGTATTTTACAACTTCTAAGCCCAATCTACTAATTTGCATATGTCATATACATTGTCATAACGTTCCAAAGTAACCTGACAAAACTACAACCTTCAAGCAACAATGCAAAAATAGTTTAATGCGACTTTATAAAGACGTTGTGAAAATATATTGTCATAACGTTGTATTGATGTTGTTAAGTAACGTGACAGAACCACAACCCTCAGGTAATGTATTGAAAGAACATTCACCAAACGTTTGTATACGACGTCAAAATACAACGTTGGACAACGTTGTATATGCATTACCAAATAACGTGACAGAACCACAACCTTCAGACAACAGTGCAAAAAAATATTCACAAGACGTTTTTAGATGAGGGTTAAAATATAACGTTGTATTTATGTTATTAAGTAACAAGACGAAACTGCAACCTTTTTGCAACATTGCAAGTTAGTTGTGTTTTAGTTGGAAAATAACGTCACCAAAATACAGCTTTACAGTAACGTTACGATGACATTACGTGTTTGCTGGGCTGCAGCCTGGCCACCATGTTATCGTCCTCTTTTCTCAAAGGTACCTCCAGAGGATCGAGCAGTCGTAGACTCCTAACACACTACTGGGGGGAGTCTACTTTATTCAACTTCACCAATAGAGCCACTACTAATGCATCAACTTGCACCGTAAACCAACAGGGCACTGCCCATGAGCCCGGCCTCCTGGGGAATTCACTCTCTTGAACCAGCGACTGGAAGACTGACCAAGGTTGAAACCCGAGCCAGAGGGGGATGCCCAGCTAAAAAAGTAATAACTTTTCGAGCCCGGTGGAACTACTGGCCCGGTCGGTTTGCCACCTCGGCTGGCAGGGGGCCTTGCTGCTGTCAGTACTGTTCTCCAGGTACTTCATTCCTGTTGGACAAGGACATCCTTCAAGTAACATGACTCAAAGGTACTGGGTGTATTCAAGCATGCTGCATTGATGATTTAGTTGATGGGAACACCACTAAAAGAATGCCCATGACATCACCGTAGGCCAAGCATATGTTGAAGCTGCCTGCCTGCACTATCCAGCGGGTGATCGTGTCCTTTGAGGCCAGTCGGAGGGGGGGGGGGGGCATGGACGTAATGAGAAGTTGCTGGCATTCTCCCTGCAGATGCTTTGTGTGGCTTAGGTAGGTACCACTTCACTGCCCGTACCGGGCACCAAAGTTTATCTTCTGGGACGGCTAAAAAAAGGACTTCATCTCTGGCACAAAAATGTCAGGTGGTTGAAAGAATGGCGACTAGTTTTTTGTGAGAAAACCCACCCAGGGAATCTGTTGCACCCTGCCCTGTTTCCAACGAATGTGCCCGAAATCGATCGTCAGCGAATGGAGTTTGCTCTATCATCTGGCGGTGGCAGTGGCAAGTAGGAAGGCCACCTTGATCAATGCCTTGGTGAGAGGAACCTGCCCCAGAGGCTCGAAGGCTTCACCAAAGCTTCTAGAACCTGCAATAGATCCCAGGAGGGAACTAACATCTGAACTGCCGGTTGCTCAACAAACATGCCCCTGACCAGCTGGGATAAGGCTCGGTTGTCCGACACTGAGGAACCGTCTGCAAATCCTGTATGGACTGCAGCGATTGCTGAGCGGTAGTTTGCAGATAGTGCCAATGGCGAGGTGGTTGTGAAACAGGTAAACAAATAAATCACCAACCTCTCTTACATGCGCACTGGTGGGATCAGTAGTCAGCATTTTGCACAATTTGTAAAAAAGGCGTAGTCGGCTGGCGTACACCCCTCTGGTTGATGCTCACCGGCTGTCTGCCGCAATTGTTGCAGCGTCCTCTGAAAAGCCTGCTGCTGCCAGGGATCTCTTGACGGCGTCCAACTAGTCATGTGAAGATCCCCTGGAGCTGGATGAAGAGAACCAGATAATGATTGGAACAGGATGTTGGGCCTCCAAGCCAATACTACGGGCGCCTGACTATATATGTCTGACTAGCCTGGTGAACCATAGCCATGCAATTGCTGGTGCCATTGACTCTTGTAGACACAGACAAACTCATTGCCATAAATTTGGCAGACTTTCTGCTGTTGGGTGGGCGATCCCCATCTGAAGGTAGATCTCGGCCAGAGAAAGGTCAGAAATTGTGTAGGTATTGGGTGTGACTTTGTCTTGTTGATGATAAATCCTAGAGAAGTTGCTAGCCCCACCGTGCAGTACAGGGCGCTGCGTGTCTCCGCCTCTGACCAACCGACGTGAACCATTCATCAAGGTACATGAAGGTCGTACATCTTTGTCTGTGGAGTGTTGCCCCCAGGATTTTCACGATTATCGGAAGGGTCAAACTGTAGGCGAGGGTCATAAATTTGTACTTCCTCTCCTGTAGTGGAACTAGAGGAACCTTGATTGATCAGGGTGGCCCAGATGTGTAGGTACGCATCTTTTATATCTATGGATGCTGCCCACAAAGATATTGGTACCGAGTCCAGGACATACCCTGAGGGTATCCATCCAGCACCTCTTGGGTCTGATGAATCTGTTGAGTGGTTTCAGATTAATTAAGAATGGGTAGCCAGGCGCTGGTTTCCTTCTTGAGGGTTACGAAGAAAACCAACATGAAGCCCGAGAGTTCTTGATCGGGGGCACGACCTGAATGGTTTGCTTACAAGTGCATGAGAGATTGAATCTCCTTGAGTGCCTCATGTTCTGCCTTGGGAACCACATCTAGCAAATAAGTGTATCTGATGGGGGGGGGGGTAGCTTGGAATTCCAGAATGTACCCTGTGCTGACCATTTGAAGCACCCACTCGCCACTCGTCAGGGATAAGTCTTGTCAAGGATTTGGAAGAGTCGCAGGCGGCCCACCATGAGTCTGATGGGAGGGGGCCGCCCCCAACTGCAAGGAGTCATTAACGCTACCCTCCCAAAAACACGAGTTTGGCGCCTTGGTTGTTGGTTGTGGTTTAAGGCCTGGAAAAGGGGCTCATGCTCCGCGAGTTGGCACTTGGGGCTCAGCTCATCCCAGCTGGCCGCTAAACATCATGAAATCTTGAACAAGTGGCATTGGGGAATACGAAACCCCGTCCTAGTTGTTTGGGGATTGTTACCTCTGTGGCGTCTTGGGTTAGCCGAGATTGATCTTGTCTCCGGCATCAAGGCGTTTGGCCTCCTTCTCCATGGCTTCCTGAAATTTATTGTTGAAGAGTGGGAGTTCCGCATGGCGCTTCCCTGCCCCTTGGAAAAAAAGTCTGATAGACACGTTATAAAAAACTTTTTTTTAGGGATGCCTGCATGCAGCAGCCTCATAACTATGCCCAGAAATTCCATTGTGTAGTGTGCACAGTCCATGCACTGTTACGCTTTGTTTACCTCGAACACAGAGGGACAATAGGGTAATGGTATTTGTTATGTTTCTATGAGGAGCCCTCCTTGTGCTTTCTGAACCAAGGGTTGTTTTAATGATATGTAATTCTCCAGTTTGATATTTGTTAATGTTATTAATGTTTCTCACCTTCTTGTTTGAATAATTGACTGTTTTGCTGTAGTTTAGATGTATTGTCAGGCCTAAATTTCTTAGCTATTAACTTGATTAATTATTGGCAGTGACTTTAACTAGACTTATACGTGATAGGGCCATGCGCATCTGACTTTAACTGTTTGTATTTTCTAATGGAGTTAAGAGATTGCCCCCGATCGAGGTAGTTTATTGTGTACTTAAATTGTCATGGTAACTACATGTACATGTTTACTAAATCATCTTTCTTTGTGTTATTTTATTCCACTCCTGCACAATCTTTATCAGCTAAATAAGAGACAATTCAATGAGCCATCCGCCTTAAAATCCGTACCTGTGTCCAACTAAATATTGTAGTGCCCTCGGCCCCCTTACATTTCAAATCTCCCTTTTGGGGAGTTAATGTGTAAGTCCTTATTCCAGACCTTCCTCCTTTTTGGGGACTATGAGAGATCGTTAGGCTGCCACCATTGTTTTCCTAGCCTACCATGCTGATTATCGGCCAGGGCTTACAGCCAAGGTTTGGCTGAATCACACATCTTACATGTACATTTTCTCGAAAGAAAAACAAAATCCCAGAATGTTTTATGAGAACATTTTGTTGTCTTTTTAATGGTTTCTATTCTCAACAACAAAAATATTCCTGAAATTCTGAAAACTAATCCTGCGGGTGACAAGAAAATTTGTTATTTGGGTTCTTAGCGCTAAGTGGTTTAGGGCAGTCATAGATCTATAGATCTATAGATAATAGATAGATGAACAAATCCACTTACATATTGCTACACAGGCAACAATTATTGCTACAAGACCGCCGATAGTGATACCAACACCACCACCAAATGTTATTGTTTCAGTCATCACTTTACCGGTAGATGATCCAACATAAACAGACGAGGCTCAGGCAAACTAACTAGAAGGTGAACCCTGCAAAGATAAATCACAAAGTAATGGAGATTAATTAAACATTGTTAATAATTAACTGGTACGGATTTGAAGGTAAATTTATGAATTACATGGATATTCTCTTCTTTGTAAACATTGTACATTAAGACCTATTATTTATTGGCATTTTGTTATACATGCATCTGTGCTTGCAATTAACATAACCCTCCTTTCCAACAGAGACATATAATTGAAACTGACATGGTAGCTGTGAAGATGAAGTCAAGAGAATTGGAGCTTACAGCACTTTTTTAATATTTGGTTATCATCTAGCAGCCTAATGTTACACTCACCAGCCAGATGAAGGAAATAAACTTACATCTGACTCAATGTATAATGTCATTTCATTCTTTAAGTTTTGTGAATTTAAAGTTATTGTTAATTACACATATTGTAGTAGCAGTGCAAATACGTTGAATCTCCTAAAACAGCATATGTTACCCACAAGTATTGTCAAACTTGCCCTGATGTACACACAAAACAAGTACCCATCGAGATACAATGTTTTTGCACGGATTATTTTCGTGCCAGATACAATGTTTTTTGCAAAATTGTGGTACAATGTTTTTGCACTGACCAACAATATTCACCTTTATTAAGCAAGAAATATGTGAAACGAAGGAACCCTTCTTGAATCTTACAGATGTCATACCACTAGGACAATTCTACCACTAGACCACTGAGCTTCCCAAGTAGGTAGAGAAACAATTCAAATTCTTTTATATTAGCAGCAGGTACCGCAACGATTTTAATAGATCGTTAAATTTGCATCGTGGATAAATGTAACCAAGGTAGAAGGCTCCTTTACACAGGAACGAAGAAAACGTAAAACAAGTTCTTGCTTGAAACAATTTCTTGTTTTCACATTTACTTTATTTATACCAGTTATACAAGAATCTATACTAAAATGACAGTCACTACTTATTGGAGGACCTACAAATATCTCAGGTGTCCTTTACACCTGTCAATGAGGTCAGTCTGTGTGGTGGAACAAGCTGTGATTCAGATGTTACAGCCTCTGTCAGCCCATGCCTCTCCAACAGTAGACTCGATGGTCAACATAGATGGGACAAAAGGGGACATGTGGTAAATTTACTAAGAGCATTTACTGCGTAACACAAAAAGCTTGCATAACGATGTTTTAGCTGCAGCACCGACTCTGTATAGTGACCATCCAAACCTTGCTACCTCAGCACGACAACCACTGGAGTGCAAGGAAATTGTCTGGCTTCGCACAAAAGCCACAGTAGAAAAAAAAGAGTGCATTATAAAAACAAAGTGACATACAATGTTGTCGCGTTCCAAAATCATGCGACGCACAGTTAGCTACGAAACTAGTGAGGGCGCTACTTGCACTGTCAACAGTGGGCGCTATGTGTTTAATTTGGAATATCCAAAAACTTACTCTCGGCTGCTTGGAACCTTGCAAAATCATATCATAAATAGTGTGCCATATGATGGGCAACAAAGCTCAAAATTCAAAATGTTTAACACAGCTTTGAGAAGAAGAAAACTGTTGAGCAAGCTGTTTGATCAGTTGATACAATTGTTGGAATAACAGACATACACCTAAAACCACATCAATCTAAAATGAAACAAGGGGAGTATTTAGGGGTTGTTTTTGATTTTGATTTTTGAAAAAAAAAAATATGATTGCAAAATTGCTTGATTACATCATGTAAAATTCCCCTTTAATTTTATTAGATTATGTTTTGTTAGTATATCTATAGACGAGGTGTGTTGCTTTTTACATTTTTAGAAATTGGTCTTATCAAATTTTAAATGGTGAGTTAATGTGTTCTTGAAGTAGACTAGAAAAATATGTCATGGCCAAGCGGTTAAGAGCACCGAGCTCTCAAGCTTTGGCGTTTCTGATCAGAGTGTGGGTTCGAGTCCTGGTCATGGCACTTGTGTCCTTGAGCAAGATACTTTTAAGCCATAGGTCCCGTGTACTAGAATTGATAGTGCACATAAAAGAACCCAGCTCTTCGTGGAAGAGTAGGGGTTAACCCTGGTGTTTCTGGTTCACATAGCAAGCACCCTTGTTTACAGGTTTCCTCAGGCTTGCGAGCTACAGTGATTAAGTTCACTTATGAGGCATCCTTGGTTTCATTACCAGAAATATATATCATGGCACTTGTGTCCTTAAGCAAGATACTTTTAAGCCGTAGGTCCCGTGTAACTAGGATTGATAGTGCACGTAAAAGAACCCAGAACACTTATCGTGGAAGAGTAGGGGTTATCCCTGGTGTTTCTGGTTCACACAGCAAGCACCCTTGTTTACAGGTTTCCTCAGGCTTACGAGCTTCAGTGATTAAGTTCACTTATGAGGCATCCTTGGTTTTATAACCAGAAATATATCATAATAATAATAATAATAATAATAAGATGTTCAAGATGTTAGAATGTTCAAATATGAAGTAATTAAGGGAGTGAGGATTATCCCAGTGTATAGAAACTAATTTGAAAGGGCTTTAAAATTCACTTGCCAATAACGAAACATAAGCCCTATGTGACATTTTCGTTAGTGTCCATTTAACATTCCATCCAGTAAATTAAGATTAAACAGAAAAATGCAGGAATCATTAGACCAATACATTCCTGTAACATACAAATGAATTAATTTGAAGAAACATCTTGTTCATTATTTGTTGCATATTGCCACAGAAAACAAAGGCTTTTCCCAACTGACAATACATTGGTGTACATTTATTGGTTGTACTAATTTGTGTTAAAAAAACCCTGGCTTTTCAAGCCGACACGACAGACGGAAAATATCTAATAATATTTGTATTTTGGAATATTCCATTTTGAAATTGTACG
This sequence comes from Plazaster borealis, assembly GCA_021014325.1. Classification (NCBI taxonomy): domain Eukaryota; kingdom Metazoa; phylum Echinodermata; class Asteroidea; order Forcipulatida; family Labidiasteridae; genus Plazaster; species Plazaster borealis. The sequence goes on from CM037475.1 coordinate 27,017,249, forward strand.
CGTATTTGGCAAAAGTTTGCAGTGTTATCCTAAGTGGAACGCACCCTGGAATGGCAGCGCTACAGGTAGGAAGCACACGCAATACGTCATCATTTCACTGGTACTAATGAGGATCAAGAACAAAAACTCTTTAGTTCAGTGGTAACCAGCTATATTTGTACATCGCATAAACCGTTGGTCAATTCATTACCTGGTGTCGTGTTAAAGTTTGTGAAAGCTATGAAGCATGAGATGAGAAGTAAACAATCCTCACTCGTAAAATTTGTCACAAGGAAACTAGGTTTTTGGGGGGTTTGTGTGAAAAGAGTTTATATTCACTCAAGCATCTTATTGCTAATGCAAAATACAGACACCTTAATCCCAATTGCTTGGTATAAAAAAGCTATGTTTAAAACCAGTTATTCTCGGAAAATTAGCATCTATTACGTGTGGCATTGAAATTGAATACGATTGTGTATTTTTCTAGCCCAGGCATGAGAAAAAACACCCGTACAATCAAAAATATTTCAAACAGCAAAAAACTATTTGCTAGGGGGAGAGGATTAATATCAATTTTTTGCTTAGTTTTTTGAAAATGTTGATCATTACCTAGAAATGGTTTGCCAGGGAGAGGCTATGGCCATATCCAAATTGGCGGCTACAGTTACGGCTACGACTGTTTCTTCAACGCATAATGACTTGGAAATCTAGCTTCAGCCGAAGCTGTAGCCACCAATTCGGGCATGACCTATTTTTGTTGAAGAAGTGGATGACAATTAGAATATTCAAAGTCATGCATACATGCTATTTAGACTTCTGAAGACTTCATAAAGCCACAAAGTCTGGATTTTGAAGTTCTGCACTTAATAGCTGCAGAGTCTACAAACGTTTTATTGTATGTGCACCTTTAAGTTAACCTGTATGTTGGGTATGTGCAATATTTGACTTCTCTTTATGAGGATTTTAGAGGTAGTGTAAAAATATTTACGTGTTTGAAATACAAGTTGAAGTTACTGTCCAATCGTTAAATACAGGCCTAGGTACATAAAGTACATACTTTTGACTTGCCGCATTCAAATATTCATCATAAGTTAAATCCCATTCACTGAGAAAAAGCTTCATAATAGTCACAAATTAAAACAATAACCACAACGTAACAAAACCAATTTTTAACAGCTTGCACAAAGTGACAAAAACCTTCAACTAGGATACTTATTACAAATCAACAAAATAAAAAACTGCATCTCTTATGCATGTGATAGAAAATACATTGATACACTTGAATTTTGTGAAAATCTACGTTAGACATCATCAAGTTTTTGCTGAACTTTAAGGAGTAGGTCTGGAAATGGAAACCTTAAAAAAAAGTCTTAAAAAGTGCTGTGATCCCCTGGCTGCTGCTTCCCGGGTTGGATCGTAAACTTGGGTGTGATCCCTGGCTACATGGCAGTTACAGGTTATGGCTTCTTACCCACGAACAAAGCTATTGACAAAATAATGAGACCGCCAACATTAGGGCTAGATAGCTCAGGTGGTAGAACGCCGGCACGTGAATCCGGAGGTCGCAGGTTCAAGTCCTCCCTAGTCAATTTTTCTTTGTTCAATCCAAATTATTTAAAATTTACCCAGAGTCAGTTTCTTTGTGGTTTATTACTTGATTCTTAAAAAGTGCATGCATCAAGAAAAACATTGAATAAGCCCTCCGTGTTATTTCTGTTGTGTGGTTGCTGGACAATTGTTTAAATTACCTGGACGTTTCAAGCCATGCATTTAATTTTATTTTACTAATGTTCACTCTTAAAGCATCTTGCTGAATGCAAAATACAGACACCTTAGTCCTACATTGATGGCATTCACACATCTACTTGGAAAAGGATTGAGTTTATAATAATTAGTGAGATCCTGGAGCCATGTCCATGCATGTTCACAATCAATTACAGGTTGATTTTCATTACTTACAGAATTTGTTGGCACAAAACAAGTGAAGGTGGAAATGTGAACTGCTGACTGGTGTGAAATCGAGGACAAATCTGTCCCAGCTTGGTGTAATTTGAAACGCCTGATTCTTAACTTAATAAAGGGAGTCAGAGAGAGCAAGCCTTGCATGTGGTAATGACTTTGTGCTTTTGGACAAATGAGTCCAATTAACCGGGGACATTGTTGATTTAAATTTGGATCGCATTTCAAGTGTGAACTGTTTTTTAAAAGCTGACTGTCTAAAAAAGGCTTTTTAGCAGTTTGAAGGCAACTCCTAAATATTCTGTCTCTAGTCCTACTTATCAAATAATTATTGTCTCAAATAAAGTAAATACATGAATGCGTGAGGAAAATGGAATAGCATGACACTGGGCAAGAAGGCATAAATTAACTTAACACACAGGGCCCACTAATCATCATCATTAACACAAGAAACTCACAAACCCATGCCTCCAGGTCCAATTCCACCAGCCAAACCGAAGTCAACACCCACCCATGTATTCCATTTAAAGTAATAATACACACGATTTGCTCTTTACTTCATGTAACAGCCATCCATACGGTCGCGACAAATGTACAAATAACAATACTACAGCCTCTGGCACAGTGTAAAGGCATCATGGCGGTTACCCAGACATTGACACACAAACAATACGTAAACTCTATGGGATACAAAACACGGTTAATCCCGACAGACTTCTACATTTTCAAAGACAAAAATCTCTCTTTTTACTAAATCAATATTTATCAAAATGACAACTAGATTAATCACAAGACAAGTGCGGTTATTTTGAGCACCTTTCAAAGCAATAAATAAATATGAAATACATCAAAATCAGAGATTTAAAAGTGAGATTAGAATGAGGGTCTTTACCTGTTGAGAGTTGTGCAGGCGGTGATGGTGAAAAGTTCACGCTACAGTACCCCAAAGCCCGCGAAACCAGTAAGTTAACATTTGGAACGTGTAGTAGATGTTGGAACACAAGCAGATATTTATAATTGAATGAAACATTTTACACAAACTATACAAATAACGAGAACAAAAAGACACATGTAAACAAGAGTTTTGGGTATTGTGTGAGGGTGCTTGGAATTTATACAACAAGCACAACGACCCCCTCCCCCCCCGCCCCCTCCTTATACACACTAAACAACATGTCTGAATAGACAAACCACAAAAGTGGATGTAGAATTGTATACAAAGCTGATTGTTGAACAGTCTACTTGTTGGCCTGTTTATACATTGCACAAGAAGTAACCATGATGGAGGTAAAAAGTGTCACCTGCATCAGTATCATTAATTTCTAATGAAGATCTATAAAAAGAGGTTTTTGTTTTCAAGTTTGTTTTTTTTATAAAAAGGAAAACAATTCCACAATCAGATTAGATATTCCCAAGTAGTAAATTTTCGGATAGGGCTTTGGGGTCTAATTGCATGGCCCAACCAGGACCCAACATAATTAATTCATCAGCTTTAACATAAACAAATTGCTCATCATTAAGAAGTTCTTACCAGTACCACAAGCAAAAATACTATGTGTACTGGAACTGTTTACAGGCCTGGTACTTCTGGGAGGGAAAAGAGGCAATCATACCCATGCCCCTGATGGTCATTTATTGCCTTGGTGCCCCTTCAAATTGTCACCGACGCCATGAAGTAGTAGCACACAGTGTACAAAACCACTTTTTTCAGATTTCAGTTTTTTACATATTTAAACAATGTTTTACCGAGGCCTACAATTTCATGAAGTTTCAACGCTTCATGAGCTTTACTTTTTTAGTTACCGAACCTGACATTTTTTGACGCCATGAAGTAGCACTGAGATTCAATTTACCATTGAAACACACGGCGCGCACACACACTGTAAAAAATAACCGCGGATTTTACAGTAATTTGTGGTAAAATTTTACCGGGCAATACGTTCCCGGGTAATTACAGTCGATGACTGTCATTTTTCCCTTTTTTACCTTTGGATACTGTAAATTCACGATATTTGGCGTTGTACGCCTGTATTTCTATATCTGACCGCTTGATGGCGCATCATCAGTGCCGATGCGCATGCTCATTCTGTGACGTCCGTTAGCAACCAACTTTTCAACGAGTTGTCGAGAATCCGCGCCGCCATTACAAGTGTAATCGTAGGTAAGTGTGAAAAAGTTTTAATCTATTTAAAATCACAAGCATCCATTGATGAAAGTAGGGACAAATATACTATATGGTTTTTTGTTGTTGAATAGATTACGCTGATTAGTATATTGCGGTATCGGATTGTCTTGTAAGCTTTTAAATGTCGGTGTATTTATGCGAATGTATCGGTCATATGGATTGGCGGTAAAGTTAGCGTGAAACTCTTTTCATGACTGCGGTTGGTGGATTAAAATTTTATTTTATATTGTGTCTCCAGATTAAAAATTAAAAATTTATAAAATGTTACAAACCGTGTCTCTCAGCATACTGTACACACATCCGTGATACTTGCACAACTGTTATTTTTCGAATAACGTGCACAAAACTCTTTAAAAAAATGAAATTTCTCACCGAAATGCTCTCTCGGTCATGACCGTTTTTGTCCCGTGAAGATGTTGTGGGCGATTGGTCAATCTGAGCGATAGACCAATTGCGCTGCGCTATAGCGCAATTATGTTCGTTGCGTGGATCGTTTGGTAGCTGCAAAACCGACCTTTGGCTGCGTGAACAATATCCCTTCCAATAGCTTAGCGCGATCGGTTGGTCGCTCAGATCAATCGATCGCGCACAACATCTTCAAGATCCCACCAATTTTGCACTTGAATTTGTTTTAGGGCTTTGAGTTCTTTCATATAAACTTGCTTGAAGATAATTCAATGTCTCAGTATTCAGGGCAAATTTGTGGACAAAGAAATATTAAAGGACAATTTAAGTTTAAATTTATTATTATCATGCCTTGTTTCTGCAGGCATGGCAGGAGACACCATCTTAACGGATGGACATGTCGTGCAAGACCACATCAAGACATTTTTGCCAGCCATAATAATGCTATTTGCATCTTTCTATGTGTTCGGCATAGAGTACAACGGGGAGACAGCAGCAACGATGGACTTCTTGCAACGGTAGTATTATTTATTATTTGAGGGAATAAAAGAATGGTGAAGAATTCTAAATAGCAGTTTAAGACCAGTTGAGTCGTGACTACATGATAAAGGACCTGGCGAAGTCTTTTATCTTGCAGCAACGACCCTACAACAAGCTTTAAACAGCGGTTTGAAACCGAGTCACAATTCTTTTATTCCCGTTCAAATACTATTTTGTTATAATAAAAGGGTAAAAATATAGGATTTTTTTTTTAGTTTGTCTGTTTTGTAAATTTCCGATTCCTGTGAACAAACTTCGCGAGGGTCAAATTGCATGCAAATCTGAATGGGTGTGCCTTCGTGCATACTTTGCTATCAATCAATGGTGACATGGGTGGCGCAGTGCGTTAAGCACTCGCCTCTAACCGCTGTGGCCCGGGTTCGATTCCTGTCTAGGCCCTCATGTGAGTAGAGTTGTGCGTTGGTTCTCTCCTTTGGTTCTCTCTTGTGCTACAATGGTTTTTCTCGGGGCCTCTGGTTTTCCTCCCTTCAGATAAACCAAACACTTTCGATGCTAAGAGCGCCCTTGCATGCCTGTGTCCTTCGCTTATCCTTTGATAACTTACTCGTTTTCGCAGTGCTCTGAAAACTTAACTGGCGACAAATTTCACATCAGAAACGTGATTTCGGTCAGGGTCGTGAAAACATGCCTCTGTTTAAATGTGAACGCAAGGTTTTTTTTCTCCAAAATACTCTTCTAATCCAATGGCACAAATTTTGCAAGAAACATTTATCACACATCAAAAGTTTTTTTAACATTAGACCTCAAGTCTTGCAAAGAACATCTTGGATCTTGTGTAAAGCTGTTTACAAGAGTATATTGAGAGAATATATCAATGGATTCTTGCTGTAGACTGATTTGTGACGATTTAAGTAATTAACCCTTTGAATTTTGTGCATTCTTTATACTTCCAGGTGTTCAATTGGCATAAACCCAGACCGAGGAAGTAAGGTGACCAGTGGGAATAAGAAACGCCATGATATCAACCCTAAACTCCTCACACACACAAGATTATACCTAGAACTTGCCTGTTGACACCCGAGGCTGGGTAGAAACCAATGTAGTTTGTGGGTTTCTATCCTGCATGGGCCACCTGCAGATTTTTTCTTCTAGCAGACCTCGTAAAGTATTAAGCTAAATATACAGTGCTTGCGGCTGGAGGTCAGCGTAAAAAGATTGTTCAGAATTTAGAATGTTGGAATTAATAAATCACACCGTTTTGGGGGAAAATCAAATGATTTCGAGTGTGAACTTTTGCAAAAATCTCAACGATCTTGACAACTTGCTCTTTGAGTTTGAGAAGGCGTACACACGTTCTCATAATTATGCCCATTTTTGTTTTTCTTACGTTACTTATATACTGGGATCGAGCACCAGTACCTACGTTGGGTTCGAAAACTAGGTTTTGTCTGGTTCCCTTAACAAATTTCCAACCCTAATACAATCAATTGCTACCATTGAGTTGGTACCAGACTGATTTACTCAGCGGAGTAAATCAGTCTGGTACCAACACAATTGTAGCAATTGATCGTATCGCTGTTGTAATTTGTTCAGGGAACTCGACAAAACCTAGTTTTCAAACCCAAACATTGGTACTGGTGCTCGATCCCGTTATATAATAACATCAAGTGTAATTATGAGAACGGGTGCACGCCTCTCAAACAGCAAGTTGTCAAGATCGTTGAGATTTTTGCAAAAGATCATCCTCGAAATCATTTGACTACTCACACTAACAAGATTAGACCCCGAACTTACCTGTTGACACCCGAGGCTGGGTAGAAACCAATGTAGTTTGTGGGTTTCTATCCTGCATGGGTCACCTGCAGGTTTTTTCTTCTAGCAGACCTCGTAAAGTATTAAGCTAAATATACAGTGCTTGCTGCTGGAGGTCAGTGTACAAAGATTGTTCAGAATTTAGAATGTTGGAATTATTAATTGAACTAAAAGTTGATGCATATACATGTATTGAGGCTGAATTAAAGTTGAAAGTTTTCATGTTATTGTTACAGACTAGTTAAAGATATGTTCAACACTTTTTAGGTATATGGATTACAGATAAGCTTCCTATAGCAAATTTTTGGGAATGTTTTGTATACTTGAATCTTGGAATTTCATTTATCATTTTTTTGTAGTATTTACGCTAAAAGCTGAAGTGTTGAATCCAACACTTACATGTTTTCGGTCAGTGTCTACACATTTGAAAGTGTTGAATCCAACATTGTATATATTAAATCCACCATTGCTCCATATGAAATTTTGATTTGAAACTGTTGTCCAGTAAAATATTTGGGTGCCAAGAAATTGTGCAATATCGATCAGCTGTGTTTACTAATTTGTATTCTCATGGGGACTTGCCAATTAATTTTTACAAAAAGGATATTTATTTTATTTCTAGGTCGCCATTTATTTTAAAGGTTGCCTGAAATTGTTTACTTCTAAACTCATTGCCAACATTTACCAAAGCTTTTATTTTGTACATGTATATTGATTTCCATAGCATGCCCATCGTTCCAAAATAAAAGTCGCAACTCCGAATCATTCTTGTCAGTACATCTTTTTCATATGTCAGTAGAAGAGTAGATCGTTGGCATAATGATCTGACTGTTTGTGATGAGTAATACTACTATTTGAACTGTTATGTGTTATTCACATTAGGATTTCTTTTTCATTTTATGCCACTTTAATTAGTTGAAGTAATTACCTTAATAATCACTATAAAAAGTGGCATTTCGCAGGAAAATTGTAATTTTTTACAATATACTGTAAATTTATAATTTATGAAATTAACAGTAAAAAGACGATAAAAATTGCATATTTTGCAGGAAAGAGTAACTTTTAAAATATACTGTAAAAAAAATCTTGTAAATTTTACAGTGAAAAGACTGGCAGCCGATCTGCCAACCAACCCATGTAATTTGAAAATTTTACCCGTTTTTACTGTAAAACTTTTACAGAAAGCTGTAAATTTTCAACAGTCCACTGTAAAAAATACAGTAATTTCATGTATTTATTTTACAGGAAATTGTAAATATATTTACAGTAAACTGTAAAAATTACAGTAAAAAACTGTAAATGCTTTTACAGTATTTGAAATGCGGACTGTAAATTTTACATGGATTGGTTGGCAGATCGGCTGCCAGTCTTTTTACTGTAAAATTTACAACATTTTTTTTACAGTGCACCTCAAAAGTGAAAAAACCGTTTTCACAAAGTAGCACTCCAATCTTGTGTGTAGCGCGTGACCTAGATTATTTCGACGTCACAAAGTAGCACGCACTTTTCTTACTTTATTGCTCATTAATTTAGGATGAAAAGCATTAAAAAGCACCGTATATATGAAGTTCAATGCATCAAGTCTCCATGTTAGAAAACTAGTTGAAAATACCCTGACATTTTGAAGGAAAGCTTGATTTTAAAAAGTGTTCAACTTTAAACGCCGTTTTCTCCGATTGTTATTTTTTACTGGTATCTACCTCTGTGCTATTTCGTGGCATCGGTGACGAAATGTTCCAGCAGAAATTAAAGTTTCCCTCATAGAGAGGTGCCCTTTACTGAGGAAAAACTGCCTTGCCGTCACAAGAACAAAGTATCAGGCCGGTGTCTGACAGATTCCCTGCTTATGACTACCTAGCAGAAATCTGATAAGCAATCAATTCTGCTTAAATGTTTGACAGTCTTAATTGTTTCAAACTCCAAAACTGTCTAAACAATTTTTTTTTGCACATTCTGAATTCTCGTGTTTTTCATAGCTACATGTATTTGATATTTGTAATTTTGTTTAGGGAGTCAATGACTTTATGCATTTACCGGGGACATTGTTGATTTAAATTTTGATCGCATTTCAAGTGTGAACTGTTTTTTAAAGGCTGACTGTCTTGAAAGGGCTATTTAGCAGTCTGAAGGCAACTCCTAAATATTCTGTCTCTACTTATCAAACAATTATTGCCTCAAATAAAGCAAATGCATGAATGCGTGAGCAACATGGAATAGCATGACACTGAGCAAGAAGGCATATATTAACTTAACACACAGGGCCCACTAATCATCATTAACACAAGAAACTCACAAACCCATGCCTCCAGGTCCAATTCCACCAGCCAAACCGAAGTCAACACCCACCCATGTATTCCATTTAAAGTAATAATACACACGATTTTCTCTTTACTTCATGTAACAGCCATCCATACGGTTGCGACAATGTACACAAACAACAATATTAGACTACAGCCTCTGGCACAGTATAAAGGCATCAAGGCGGCTACCCAGACATTGACACACAAACAATTCGTAAACTCTACAGGATACAAAACACAATTAATCCCTGACAGACTTCTACATTTTCATAGACAAAAATCTCTCTTATACTTAATCAATATTTATCAAAATGACACCTAGATTAGTCACGAGACAAGTGCGGTTATTTTGAGCACCTTTTAAAGCAATAAATAAATATGAAATACATCAAAATCAGAGATTTAAAAGTGAGAGTAGAATGAATGTGTTTACCTGTTTAGAGTTGTGATGTGAAAAGGTCACGCTACAGTACCCCAAAGCCCGCGAAACCAGTAAGTTCACATTTGGAACGTGTAGTAGATGTTGGAACACAAGCAGATATTTATAATTGAATGAAACATTTTACACAAACTATACAAATAACGAGAACAAAAAGACACATGTAAACAAGAATTTGGGGCATCATGCGAGGGCGCTTGGAATTTATACAACAAGCACAACGACCCCCTCCCCCCCTCCCCCTCCTTATACACACTAAACAACATGTCTGAATAGACAAACCACAAAAGTGGATGTAGAATTGTATACAAAGCTGATTGTTGAACAGTCTACTTGTTGGCCTGTTTATACATGGAGGTAAAAAGTGTCACCTGCATCAGTTTCATTAATTTCTATTGAAGCATAACTAGAAATCTATGAAAAGAGGTTTTTGTTTTTATTTTATTTTATTTTATAAAAAGGAAAACAATTCCACAATCAGATTAGATATTCCAAGTAGTAGGATAGGGCTTTGGGGTCTAATTGCATGGCCCAACCAGGGCCCAACAGAATTAATTCATCAGAAATAGGTCAAACAAATATTTTAAAATTAGTTAGGCCCTGTTCGTGCTTCTCCCAATAATTTTATTAATTAATTTTTGTATTAATTAATTAATTTATTTAGTTATTAATGTATTTATTTATTCATTTTTGTTTGTATTTGTTTTCATGTATATGTTTTTATATTGTTCTTATATTTTTATGTTATGGTTTCGGTTGTAGTTGTGATCTGTAATTAGGTTTTAATTTGGTTGTAATTAGGTTGATTTCTGAATGTTAGATTTTAAAGTCTTTGTAATTTGACTGCAATTCAGCCTTTGGCTGCAAATGTCATTTTATTGCAATAAACCATTTCTATCAAATCAAATCAAACTAAGGTACATGCTTTATTAGAAGAGTACAATCCTTCATATCCTAGCCAGACACTTAAATTTGCATTTCAGGCAGGTTAAATTAATAAAAAAAGGATAAAATGACACTTACCAGTTCCATGATGATGTCTTGCCAAACTTACTTATCCAAAATAGGCCTAATGAGTGAATAATGAACACATTGTTGGATAATGACGCATTCAGCTGATACTCTGTTAGGTGTCGTAGTGATGTACAATGTGTTGAGATGAGCTCCAAAAGTTAACTGGTAAGCTTTCTGCAAAGAAAACAAAGATATGAATCAACATCAAGGGTCATTGGTAAATAACGAACAATTAATTTGTCCACATTTTAGGTTGCATTGTTTCTTTCGCAGTGTTGCTATCAATTCTCGCAAGTTAAAAAAGGAGAAATAAATGAGCTTTTCAGGGTGGTGGCAGAGTTTATTTAAATTTTAAATTGATCAGTTGCACATTTCATGTGTTAATAGTTCTGAACAATTTACTCAGCAGACAGTCACTAAGTACATAAACATACACATCCATGGTTTGTATAATTTATTAACACTAGGATGTGACCGCATCTTGTCTCAGCTACATGTCCTGGGGCCGATTTCACAAAGCACTAAGATTCATCTTAAGATGAGTTAGCAGTAATTACCATAGTGATTTGTATTGTGACATCACTCTTTGCTAAGCAACTGCGATGGATTTGCAGTTATGATCAATCTTAACTCTTTGTGAAATCGAGCCCTGAATTCTACTATAGCTTATCAAACCTGATGCAAAAGCTGGGACTATTTGGGTGAAAGCCCAGAGGCCCGTTATGCATACCTCATCAGTGTACAAAGTTCTCTCAAACAGATATTTGATCCAGATAAGCTGAACTCCATTCTAACTCACATTCAAATCCACTATCATCAACTCTTCAGTACAGAAAGCTTTTGTCAAAACCACTGTTTTGTGGATGTGTAACTCATGCCAAATAACTCAATTCAGGCAATGTCAAAAGCAATCAGAATCAAGCACCACAACCATTGTGAAAATATCATGGTCATTATACCCGGTGGGGGGGGGTAGGGGCATTGGGGGGGGGCAGTATAAATCCAGAAATGGCGAAGCAATCCGAATCAGGCACTACAACCATTGTGCAAATATCATTGTCTTTATACCAGGGGGGGGGGGGTAGGGGCGGGTGGGGGGGGGCCCAATATAAATCCAGAAAAGGGAAAAGCACTCAGAATCAGACACTACAAACATCGTGCAAATATCATAGTTGTCACAGGTGCCTTGAGTATTTTATGCAAACCCTAGTTAATTATTTCAGAGTATTTTCAACTAAATTTTGTTGTTGTATTTTACATGTGCGAATTTGCTCCTTTAATTTAGCTCTTTTAAGTTTTGTAGAAGTTTTGTGGCAGACTAGAGTAAACTCAACAGGTGCTAAATATAGTTAAATTAAGACTCCAAAGAAGGCAGTATTTAAGGTGGGGCTTTTAAGGAATGTTAGTATTTACTTTTACTGTCAATGTATATGTATTTAGTTTGCGGTAATATATCTATTTTGCTGTGTTGTTCTTGAGAACTTGTCTTGCTGTACTGCCACGGAGTAGATTTGGGAATTCGGGAGACTATCTTAGTTCTGAAAAGAACTGTCCTGCTTATTAACTACTACCTGAGCGGAAGGTAGGAAATCAGCCGGGACTACTACTTTCGCTTAGTGGATCGAGGGGACTTCTCGTTATTAACTTCACTGCCGTGAATTGGTCTCAATGTTTGTTTGGACTAGCCTGCTCAAGTCATCGTCAGGAGACTGAAAAGTGTTAAGTTGGAGATGCTGGTCTCTTTGTAGGGATTCTGAGGTTTCAGTGCAGAGTCAGCCACGTAACTATGGTCATGTGACCACCTTTCAACCAATAGGACTGCCTAAACTGTCTGGGGTGCAATTACACTTTTTCTTATTTGTATGTTTTTTAATGGGAATAAAAGAGGAGTGAATCGGTCTTAAACGGCCGTTTAAAACCTTGCAGGGTCGTGGTCGTGCAATTAAGGACTTCGCCCTCGGCTCTGTCCATTATCACATGGCCCCGACCCTGTCGAATTTAAACGGCTATTTAAGACCTAATCGCCACTCTATTATCCCCTTATTAGTCATTATGAATACCTCATAAAGGATTGCAATTTTTGCAGTTGCAAGAAATACGCAGTTTATCTTTGCAATGTACTTTTTTGTCCTTAGCCTCAAGACTAATGATCCTATTAATATGATCACTATAAGCTCAAGGTGATGACAAAAAAGCATTGTAAAAATAAATCGGAAAATTTACCTTGTTTAATCTTGCAATTTACTTATTTAACTTAATGATCATATGACCATTAACCTCACCGGTCAATGACAAAGAAGTTCATTGTAAAATATAATCGGATAATTCTGGCAATTTGCTGACTACCGACATAGCTGGCATAAACCCAGAAAGTCCATCACATGCAACAGAGATAGAGTCACCTTAAAAAACAACAACCCAGAAATGAAGTATTAACAAATCAATTGTAATACTTAAACAGAGATGAAATTTGACGAAATAAAACTAAATCCTGAAAATGTCTTGGAGGTGTGGATTCCCAACTTTATTGTAGACCCAGAACCTCCCAGATGTTACAATTCAGGAGGTTTAAAGAGTCTGTGCATCACCAGAAATACACAACTACAATTTCTTTGTCCCTTTGGTGACTGTTTCACTTCTTTCAAGAGAAATTTGAAGGCTCAAGAAGATTTTGAGAAAAATCCTGAAATCAGGAAACATCCTGAGAAATCACATGCCTGCTTTAATGCTATGGTTTACTTTGCCAACAACTTGAAGTTTACAATGGATTCATTGAATGTACATTGATACCAACTTGGCCAATGTCATAGAGCTGCTTTTAAAGGAAAAATATTGCTTAACAGTTTTCTGCTAAGCAAACATGAGCATGGTACCAGCCACAGATGGTACATGTGACATGCTATTTGGCTGATAACCTTTTTCTGGTAAACTGTTTTGTGCTTAGATACTTTTTTGTGCTTAAGCAGCTTTATGAAATTGGGCCCAGGTTTTCAGTTGAATATCAACTAAGTCCCAGACAAAGAAATTAAAACATCTCTAGAAATTATGAAATCATTCTAATTCTATTAAATCATCATTCTCTGCATCAAAGTAAACTACTACCAGGGGCGGATCCAGGATTTCCCAAACGGGGGGGCGTGAAAATATACCAAGCAGCAAAATAATAAATGAAGTTTGTTGCCCCATTTCTCCCTCCCCTTCTCTCTCTCCCTCTTTTTTTTTTTTTTAAATATGAAAAAGGGGGGGCGTGCACCCCCCACGCCCCCCTGGATCCGCGCCTGACTACATATTTTCCAAAGTTCTTAAGAGATTTTTATGAAACTTGCAGAAAATGTTTATTTCACCGACCTCTAAAAAAAATCTGCCATTAGAGAAACAAATTTGTTCCCATAATTTTTGTATTTTTTGTCCAAAAGAATATCTTAGGGAGGCACATAATTAAACAATTAATTCACATTTCCTACTGCCTATATTCTCAGTAAACTTGGACACCAGCCATCTTCCACTGCCTATCTATCCATCCCTGTCCAATGACCTTCAGAAATATAACCACATTCGTTTTGTAATTAACGCAGTTGTTGGTATTTCTTTTTAAGTAAAAAGATTATTCATACGACTTAATATAACAAATTCATTGTGAACTTTTGTTAAATGAAACAACCAAAGATGGCTTTTCTCAATCTCATTTTGTTAAGGCCAAACAAAAATAAATATTTGTTTCTGGTAACATTCTGGGAAAAAACAAGGTAAGGAAAAAAATTAAGTGTTTTGAAAAAAAAAAAAAAAAATTATAGCTATCAATATTTTGGAATTTCATTAACTGTTTGATTCCAGTAACATTGTGGTCTGTTTGGGCATTTTTCCAGGCCTGATGGAAAGACAGAGCGTAAAATTTCTTTCAAACTTTTTCTTAAAAAGGCAGTGAAAAATCCTTTTCAATTTTGTTTTGTCAAGAAAAGTGCAAAAAATGTATTGCATATTGTATCACTAATTTTGCGATTCACATTTTGAAATTCATTGTAAATTGTTCACTTATAACATGCTACTTGAAGCTTGGATAGTAGGTGCAGGGGGATACTGCTGCATAAATGATGGTGTCCACATGATTAATATGTACATTCCTTACATAAAATAGCGTGCATTAAACCTGAACATAAAGTTGTTGAAATGGACGTTTCATGTTACTTGAGATGTTAGTTTGTTGCATGAGTAAATAAAGGAGTCTTTATGTAAATTGCTGGTCTCATCGTCAGAAGTATTCTTTTCCCAATGCGTAACTTTCATTGAGATGCATACAAAAAATGGCCGAACATGAGAAAATATATTTTATATTGGCAGCCAGTCAGGTTTCCTGAAAAAATTATAATAATAATTGGGGGCTTTTTTGCAATAGAAATCAAAAGAATAGACATACTCTGTAATTTCAATGTATGACTTTAGCCAAAGGATTACAGAGAACAACAACAATTTATGGCAAACACAATAGCGTGACATCAATGTAGGAGGCTGCTATAAGAAGCTGTGCAACCTCGGCCTCGGCCTATGCCTGTCTATGATCGATGACTAGATGACATCTCACTTAAAGGTATCGTACACATTTGGTAATTACTCAAAACAAATATTAGCATAAAAAGTTACTTGGTAACAAGCAACGGAGAGCTGTTGATAGTATAAAACATTGTAGGAAACAACTCCCTCTGAAGTAACGTAGTTTTTAAGAATTTGAGTAACGTAGTTTTTAAGAAAGAGGTAATTTCTCACTAAAATAATAAAAACTTCTTGCAAGAAGTTTTTATTCCTATCTGAAAGCACACAAATTTGTACAAGAAGGGTGTTTATTCTTTCATCATTTTCTTGCAACTTCGATGACCAATTGAGCCCAAATTTTCACAGGTTTGTTATTTAATGCATATGTTGGGCTACATCAAGTGAGAACACTGGTCTTTGACAATTACCAAACGTGTTCAGTGCCTTTAACACCAGTGTGATGCCATATCACATGCAGGGAGTAACACACATCTATTTGTACTTAATATAAAAGCTGGAAGTATTTTGAATCAGTCAGTCAGTGTCAGGAAAGGAGCTGCTGATCAACACACATATTAAACTCACCTGCAATTTGGATTGCTGTCTGCCTCCGTCTAGAGAGCTGGTGCTTTGTTCCCAACGAATATTCTCTGCTGATATTTACTGCTTTACTTTCCTTGAGGAGGTTCCAAAGTCTCAGAACTGTGTTTGCCTCTACTGATATTGCAACATCTAACACGTTTCCTGAGGTGTTTTTATCTCAATTAATCTCACCAAATGTGCCCTTTACTAGTACTGGTCTTCGTTCTGAGGGGTAAGTGTTTGTCTTTTCTTCTCTTCAAATCTGCAAGTCATTCACTCTTCTCTGCATCTTCAAGAAAAGTTGTCACCTTCAGCAATCTAAAATAGTTAGATAGAAAGTTTCAATGTGAATTTTTTAACAAAGGATTTTGGAAGGTTTTTTGAAACAAAAACCATTCAAACTGTTACATGAAATATGCTTTATTTCTCTCAGTGTATATTTATTCGGGGTTTTCAGAGTGGTTTTTACAGAAAAATATTTTTGAAAAGTGTTTGCGACAAAAACCATTTTGAATTCTTTAACAAAAGATTTTTAAACGATGATAATATATGCTTTATTTTAAAGGTTTTCCCAGCCAATTTCAAATCTACTAATTTTAACACCCAGCTCATTAAATTTCGTTTGAAATTGATTGCTCCGTTGAATCAGCATTCAACAGTCAAAAGGAGTAATTCAATTTCACCAGTATAGCATTCACTGGTCAAGTAAGATGACTTGATCAGTTTCGTTAATTAATAGGTAGTAGAAATTCAAAGTGTAGTCTTGAATGCCTATAAATGAAATAGAATGACTGAAACGAATCTGAAAGAGAAAAACGAAATCATGTGTGCACGAAAACGAAATTGAATGCTTTAATAGCTAAGACGAAACCCTAGTTTGAGTGGAATAGGGGGAAAAATTGGCCGGGAAAACCTATATTTCTCTCAATATTTTTTTATATCAGGTTTTCAAATGTGATTTTTATAACAAACAACTTTTGTTTTGGGACAAAAACATTTTTAAAAACTGTACGCATGATGTACTTTATTTCTCTTAGAATTTGAAGGCAAGCTGCATCTCATATCAATGTCTTCAGTACTTTTTAGATAGTTTTCTTGGGAACTTGGTTATTGAAATCAGTGCACTATTTCAACTTTAAAAGCTGAACATGAAACGTATGTTTTTGGATAATTAAAGAAAATATAAATGGTGTACTCTTTACCAATGAAGACGTATAAGCATAAGCTCATCACTGTGCTCAATGAACACCTACACTGCTAAAAATGGTATTCTTGAAATAACAAAAGAAACCTTATTTCAAGAAAACATTTCTTGTGTCATAGAAATTTTCTACTAAGATTTTTGAGAGTGACTCAAGAAACTTTTTCTTGAAATAAGAATTATTCTTATTTCAAGAATACCAATGATTTTTAGCAGTGTACGACATCATGGATGTTGCACAGAACATGCTAAGCGGGCAGACAATGATCTAAAAGCTGAAAGAATAAGTAATCCATGGTTATTATTTTTGTTTATTCTTATAAATTTCTGGTGATGAAACCAAGGATGCCTCATAAGTGAACTTAATCACTGTAGCTCGCAAGCCTGAGAACCTGTAAACAAGGGTGCTTGCTGTGTTAACCAGAAACAAAGAGGTTAACCTCTACAAGTGTTCTGGGCTTCTTACGTGCACTACCAATCTTCAAACACATTGCCTTAATGTCCATCCGAAGGACAATGCAATTATAGTTAAAGTACCTTGCTCAAGAGTGCCACAACCGGGACTCAAACCCACACTCTGCTGATCAGAAACACAAGAGCTTGAGTTTGGTGCACTTAACCGCTCGGCCACAACACGCCACAAAGTTGTAGATGACACAAAAATTCTGGTTCTGCTCTGTTTCCGCTCAAAGCTCACTACAACCCACACGATTGTGGGTCATGACCCACCTTCAATTAAGGAGGTCATCTATATGCAATATATACTAAAAACATGATCATATTACACCTATATTGCAGGAACTTCACTGGCTTCCCATTCGACAACGAATTCAATTCAAAATTTTACTAATTACATTTAAATCTCAGATTGGCTTAACTCCATCTTACATTGCAAATCTTCTTGTACCTTACGCCCCTTCTAGCACTCTTCGTTCTTCTGCTAAGACCCTTTTAACTATTCCTAGAACTTCCTCATCATATGGCGATCGTGCCTTTTCTGCTTGTGCTCCTAAACTTTTGAACACTTTACCTAATAACATTAGATAATGTAGTTCTCTTCCATTGTTTAAAAACTTGCTGAAAACTCATTTATTTAACTCCACATACACTTAGCTTGTAACAAGATTATTCATTGTATAATTGTCTTTGTATCCTATACTTCTCTTTTGCTGCTTTTATGTTTTGTTTTTTGTTCTGCGCCTCGGAATAGGGTCTTGTACACTAGATAGATGGCGCATTATAAATGTATTATTATTATTATTGTTATTATTATTACTGCTGTCAGGCATCTCACCACAAGCCCGGCTTCTAGAAAATGCCTCCATACTTTGATTTCTGTCTTGTAAAACTGGATTTATGAAAACTTTTTAAATTCACTTTCTGGTTATGTATTGTTTAGAAATTTTCAAGAGGTATGGAAATAAAAGTGAGTTTGAATTGAATTGAATTGATTATTACTTACATTACGCGCGAATTTGAAATTGTCAAGTCAAAACGTTGTATCTCCTAAAATGGCACTTACGTTACGCGCGAGTTTGAAATTGTCAAAACATTGTATCTCCTAAAATGGCACTTATGTTACGCGCGTGTTTGATATTGTCAAAACGTTTTATCTCCTAAAATGGCACTTACGTTACGCGCGAGTTTGAAATTGTCAAAATGTTGTATCTCCTAAAATGGCACTTACGTTACGCGCGAGTTTGAAATTGTCAAAATGTTGTATCTCCTAAAAGGCACTTATGTTACGCGCGAGTTTGAAATTGTCAAAACGTTGTATCTCCCTTAAAACAGCCCAGACGTACACACAAAACAAGTGCGCTGAGATACAACATTTTTGCACGGAGCATTTTGGTGCGAGATACAACGTTTTTGCAAAATTGAGATATAAAATTTTTGCACTGATGCGACGATATTTCCTTAGTCCAAGCCTATAGAATAGAGTTCATAATGTCAACACTATACTGCCTTTGTACTTCTTACAGTCTGGTAAAAAAGAATATGGTTTTATTAACATGGGGGATCATAGGATTAGGATAACCGGGATTGTGGGAAGTATTTTGCCTTCTTTGCTTCAGTGAAGTATCAGGCCACCTGGTTATTTTCAGTTTTTACATGAAAATTGTCAAAGTCTCTACAGTTTCTACAGTCTCAATGCAGTCTTATGTTGGTTAACATTCACTTAATGATGTAATTGTAATATAGGATTTGAGGCATTGCATGGTGAGGTATCAATATATATTTGGTTTGCGGTAACACCATGAATATATTTTTGGTTTGCGGTAACACCATGAATATATATTTGGTTTGCGGTAACACACAAACCAAATATATAATTTACACATTTACTTTCTATGACATTTCAATGGCTATCAACAATTTTTCATCAAGTACTGAAATAGTTACACATTTACACACAACACTGTCCCCAATGAAACCCAAACACCTACTGTTTGTTCTGATAAACACTAAACTTTAGGATTTGTTGGGATTAATTAAATCAAGATAACTGGTGGAAACAAATTCTTAGTTTAAACCTTTTTGGAAAAATGAATTTGAAACCATAAATGGTCAAATTCCACATGTGTCTTGTTTTGTTAAAGTTTGTTCATTGCAAACCACTGAAGCGACTGCTGATAAAGTGTGTTACTTGACTCAAGAACCGGATCCATCTGAAGGAAACAGACTACGATGGATTCAACCATTCAAGGATATATGTTCATGTACCTCAATCAGACCAGGAGGGCTGTATACAGTAGCTCCCTACAGAAAGACTAAACCGACATACATTGATCAACCAATCTTCACTGATGACCAAGAAGAGATACATGACCATTATGGATGCCATGGTAAGAATGATTCAACAGCAACTCGTCGTGTGCCTGGCAGAAGGGCATAAGGTTCGGCACCCTTCTTCCAGTCACACAAAGTACATTTTTCTCAGTAACAAAAAGCTGTAAGCTATAAAATGGCTCCTCAGACGAAACAAAATATGGCATTATTGTTTCATTTTTGTTGCTAGAATTACCCAAAAGACACGTTTTCTCATTCCCATATGCAGAATTTAACCTTCATATAGTGATTGAAGAATGGCAGAAAAAACGATCAAACTTTCACACTCAATTTTCTTGAAACGCAATTTTGCACATCAATTGCTTATGCCCTTTCTTCAGTAACTTTTCATTAGGTCACTTCTTCTGGGCACATTTCAACCCATTTTATCTTCATTAAGCAGGCCTGAATATTCGATTCTGATTGGTCGGACCATAGCAACAAGGAGTGTGATATAAACTTATATTGCACAGCCCATATCACACCCTGCGTATTGTGTGTTCTAACTGCGCGTCAAGTTTGCTTGAAGATAAATACGTTATCACACGTGCACTCGTGGAATACAGAAAAATATAGCGCGTCTGCGTCCCATATCTCTAGACACAACCTTGCCTTGTTTTGACGAACAATTGGGATTGATTAATTGGGAACAACGCTGAGAAGTAAGCCTCGGAAATCGTCCTATATTTATTTCAATATACGACGGTTACGACGGTCCAACATCGGGGCAGTAAATACAATTAGCAAAATAAAGGATGACACGTGACGCGTTTTCCACCAATCAAATGACAAGGATCTATGTGTGAGTTAAAAAATGTTTCTCTGTTGAAGACATTTCAGACTGCCAAGACATATTGGATGCCGGTAACAAAGAGGATGGTATCTACACTATCTATCCCTTCCAGAATGGTGAAGGACTAAAGGTTTTATGTGATATGACGACGCACAAAGGCTGGATTGTAAGTCATCAAGTTATTTTCCACTACATCATGTACATTAGGATCCTATTAATCATTCAGAATCAGTCAATTGCATTTAAGTTAATTATTCACTGGGTCATATTCATTATTGAGCACATAATGCCAACATCCATCTAGTAAAATAAACGGATGAATAATGAAAGTCCACATTTCCTCCGAGAAAGCCAGTTAAAGCCAGTCCCTTAATCACTAAAGACAGGCTCCAGGTCAACTTCAGTTTTGTGATGAATCAATTTACAATAAATGGACTCCTAATGAAAGTAGAACAAATTCTCTTAACTCCCATTAAAGGCACTGAACACGTTTGGAAATTGTCAAAGACCAGTGTTCTCACTTGGTGTATCCCAACATATGCATAAAATAACAAGCCTGTGAAAATTTGGGCTCAATTGGTCATCGAAGTTGCAAGAAAATGATGAAATAAAAAAAACCCTTGTTGTACAAATTTGTGTGCTTTCAGACAAGTATAAAAGGCTTCTTGCAAGAAGATTTTATTATTTTAGTGAGAAATTACCTCTTTCTCAAAAACTACGTTACTTCAACAGCTCTTTGTTGCTTGTTACCAAGTAAGTTTTTATACTAATATTTGTTTTGAGTCATTACCAAACGTGTACGATACCTTTAAAACAATGGAAAAATGCCATTGTATTTGATACCCTTCCAGTACCAAGTTTATGAACATTCAAACAGCGACAAAACAGGGGTAACATTTTAGAGGACCATTAAACAAGGGGGTGCATCATTTGTTTTCTAGGGGGCACTTCTTACCAAATAAAATTTAGTTTCAATTTGCGTTTTTTTAAACATTCCCCTTTTCAGTGCTTTTGTTATGTAATTGACTACCTATTTTCCATAAGATAATCTGACATGCGTGGATGTAAAAACAAACACATTGTCTGCGTGCATATAGAAAAATAGTTTGAAAAACATGGAAGTTACTACATTAAAAGCTTATTAAATGTAATTTTTCTTTTGGTAATTTGTAATCTCGAAAGTTCAAATTCCAAAAGGGGGAGGGGACACGCACGTCAATGGGGTTTGAGACTTTTAAAAAGATGTTCGGGCACTCTGCCCGGAACGCCTGTTGTTGTTTTGTTTTGGTTTTTTTAATAACTTTTTTTTCTTCTTCTTCTTCTTTTCACCTGTGATTGATTGTAAACAAAGACACACAAGTTCACATGACTTTCAAACTTCACAAAACCACACATTGTTAGATCTTTACTAGTCGATGAAACCCCTGTAGTAATGTCATGATGTCGAATTAAATTAAATCAAAGTTCAAAGTAAAAAATCATACCAAAGTCTGCAACACCTGGTTTTATCTTGTGACTTGTTTTTATATTTTCGCAAAACCTTTATATTTGTACTGGGCAAAAACTAGTGGCCTGACGTTTCGATCCTAGCAGAGTCTTTCTCGAAGGTCATTCAGCCTTTAAAAAAGACTCTGCCATGGTCGAAACATCAGACCACTAACTATTTTTTGCATTTATAGGTCCTTTGGTTGGTAATCAGTTTAAAACAGCTTATTCTACTTTCTCAAAGTTATACTGTGACAATTTTTTGGGTGTGATTTTTTCTTGAAAGCAGCTAAGGAGAGTTTGTAAACATAAAGTCGGGAAATCTGACTAACACAAAGCTAGAACATATTAATATTATGTGATGTAACTTTTTATGTTTCAAGATGATCCAGCGTCGATATGACGGATCAGTCAATTTCAACCGCAGTTGGGCAGATTACAAGACTGGCTTTGGGTCGTTGGATGGCGAGTTGTGGCTTGGCAATGAGGTTCTTCGTAAGCTGACTGATGGTGACTGGACAATCCGTTTCGAACTCACTAACCAAAATGGCTTGACTAAATATTTCATAAAACCATTTTTTCAAATTGTCAGTCACACTACTTACACCTTCACCATACGACAATCCACTACACCAACTGGTATGTATGTACATTTTTTATCAGCGTTGACTAGAAACACCTACAAACTCCTTTAACTCTTAATTACCAAATATTCAAATAAACGGCTTTGTTTTCACTTTTTTTTCTTTGAAGTTGTACTTTAAGGAAAGGCTTTTGAAAAAAATTGACAGAAAGAAAGAAAGACAAGAAATGAATTTGTTACAATTAAATACTGGGGTCTCGGCTTTATAACAAGTCGAACTATTAAGTATTGAATACTATCTTGGTGATGTAATGTAGTTTGTTATTTAATAAGTTGTCACAGTCCTGATATGATGGCGATCGATTGTCCGCCAGACGTGAAAGGTCAAAATAATGAAAATGGAACTAGTCACTTTAGGGCGCTTTTGTGATGAAATTTCGATCACACAACGTTGACATTGTGTTGGGCAAAAACCAACAATTGTCCATTTAACGCTTCCGTATTTAATTATCTTTACCTATCTTCATAGCCCTTAGATTTAAACGATTCCGTATTTAATAGTTTGCGCGGTATTAGAAATCTGTGGATGGATAGCCTCTCCAATCCCGTGAGGACTCTCCATCACGAGCGAGATACAAAATCACCGTTCGATCCTGCTAATCGAGTACAGACCTTTGCTTCTTTACTTATCTTCATATTCCCTACGCTTACGTATAAATAATTTGAGGACTCTCCACGAGGGAGAGGGCGCTATACAAGTTAACCATTGACTCTCCACGAAAACAGGGCTCTATACAAGTTCACCATTGTTGGTAGATACTGCCATTGTTAGATATAAACCTTACAAAAAGGACCACTGCTAAGCAAAGCAGTGAACGGAAAGTCCAAAGGTCGGAACAATGCCACGCGTGGGAATTAATGGCTGTGTGTGATGTGCGGTCTGTATGTGATGTACAGCATGTGTTACGTTTAATGTACACAATCATGGCGATTGTGTTTTTAAATCGGTAGTATCGTCAAGAAATAAATAAAAGCAACTGCTGCTTCGTCTAAGTTAGAGCACAGGCTTTCATTTGATGTATTGTTTGTGTCTTTTACACATCGTAGTTCCTGAGATCGAACGATAACAAAATTCACGTGTAAATGCTATGAGACTTTTTGGAAAGAAGTATAAGAAAAAGAAGAAAAAAACTGTACGAAAACAAAGGTGGTTTCGGCGGTAAGGCCAAAACCCCCCCAAAAAAGAAGAAAAAACATTACACAAATAATAAACCATACGATCTTTGGTTTGAAAAGGGACAGACATTTAGAAATGCATTGCTGTTTTTAAAAACCTGGATACTGAAATTGGGTTTATCAGTTTACTTTTTGGAAAATAAAACACATGTTGTAGCCGCGTAAGGATGATTAGCCTCCAAAAGTATTATTTTTGCTTTGGAGCTTTACAAATAACAGAAACATTGACACTTCAAAAGAAGTCCACTATTACATAGCAATAAATTTCTTACTATAAATATCTCATGTGGTAACCTTTTTTTCCACAGGTCCCTCACACCTATTTTTAATATCATCCTACCTTTGATCTTGCTATTCTTTAATTGACCATTGTTAGTTGCATCATGATGCAACTTGCTCTCTAATCCTACCCTTTCATGTTTCCCTGCATTGTTATCGAACAATGCATTTACCACTTTTATGGTCCAGTAATCCATCCTTTCATACTATACATCCTTTGTCCTCACCACTTTACTCCTATTGGTTCATAGCCACCAATTGTTTCTGAAATAGAAACTTTGATTGGCTATTATTTTCCCGCTTCTTTCTGGATCCTTCCCTTAATCCCTTTCCCCTCTCTTTTTCTATAAATGGATATGTATTTGTTTGTACTTGTTTTATGCCTCTGAAGAAGGTCCGGTCTGGATCGAAAGCTAAGGCCATCTACCCTACTTATTATTATATTATTTTAATAAATAAATACATACATATAGTTATATTGATATATACACACTTTATCATGATTTGATCACGTAAAGGGACATAAAATAAACACCTTAACATTTTAAGTGAATCTTTCTATGCAGTGGTGTAACCAGATATTTTCATTGGGAGGGGTTAAGTGGGGACACAGACATAATGTTTATTTTTTATTTGTAGACTTTATTTATTTATTTGATTTATTTATTGATTATTATTACTTTTTTTTTGGGGGGGCCATTTAATATATTGAACATTTTTTTGCATATTTGTGCATTTTTTCCCGATCCCATTTGGGGGACAAGAGGGGGATCAAGGGTTCTAAGCGGGGGTGGGGGGGGGCTCTGGTTATGCCACTACTATGATGTTGTAGTCAAAAATTGTTGTTTTAGATGATTCGAGTAGGTTCTGTGGACATCCTCTTGGAATGGAAGATGAGAGCATTCCTGATGAAAGAATCACAACATCTAGTCAGCTTATGGCAGCACGTCAAGGAAAATATGCGAGACTAAACTTAAACAGCGCCTGCTGGTCTGCCGCACTAGAAGACAAGAATCCATGGCTTCAAGTAGAGATAGATGACAAACTTGTAGAGATTGCTGGTGTAATCACACAGGGACATCCGAAGGCAGATAATTACTACGTGTCACATTATCAACTGCAATACAGCATTGATGGTACTGCATGGTCCTATGTGCGTGAGACACCCAGCTCCACACCACAAGTAAGATCACTTGGCAAAAATTGTGTATAAAACGTAATAACCAAATAATAAACTTCATAATTACAGTATTGATTACTCTTCAACTTAAGCGGCGTGTCGTGGCCGAGCACTCAAGTGCACTGGACTCAAGCCAGACTTGGCTTTACACGGAGGCCATGGCCTCTGTTGCCCCTGGTCCTGGCCTTGGTGCCCCCTTTAAAAGTTTCCCATAGACTTTACAATTTTCCATTGGAAGTATTGCCCTTTGCAAAATGAAAATGGCCTTGCCCTCTCAAAGATGAAATTCCAGGCCTGCAAAAGCTGCAGTGTTTCTGATCAGCAGAGTGTGGGTTCATGTCCTGGGCCCATTTTCATAGAGCTTCTTCAGTAGAAAATATTGCTTAACAATTCTGCTAAGCAAAAATAAGCAGGATACCAGTCAGAGATTGTACATGTGACAATGAAATTTTTGGCTGGTAACCTTAATCTGGTAAGCATGATTTTGCTGTGCTTAGCTACTTTTCGTGCTTAAGCAGCTTACACAAAGGTAGGGTCATAGATTGGTAAGTATTCCAAAATGTGTTTCTGGCAGTGGCTGCTGAAAGCGCCGCAGCACCTTGTAAACCATTACAAGGTGTTGCCTTACGGGTCTCCTTATTGAAACCAGAGCTCTGCTTATCCTGTTGAAAAGCAAATAATGATCGCTTTGATATGCTCTTAGGGGTGTGATAATTAAGGCACTACATGTATATGGCGTGTCGTGGCCGAGCGGACAAGAACACCAAAATCATGCTCTGGTGTTTCTGATCAGCAGAGTGTGGGTTCGAATCTCAGTCGTGACACTTGTGTCCTTAAGCAAGACACTTAACCACATGCTTCATCCTTCGGATGAGACGTTAAGCCGTAGGTCCCGTGTGTTGTGTAATGCACGTAAAAGAACCCAGTGCACTTATCGTAAAGAGAAAGGGTTCGCCCCGGTGTTCCTGGTTTGATTGGCTGCATATTGCGCCACAGCACCTTGTAAACCATTACATGGTTGCTATGCAAAGGAATGTCTCAACTCCACTTACCTTGTAGGAAAAAATACTGAGCGCTTTGAGACACCCATCGGGAGTATAAAGCACTATATAAGAACTGCGTATTATTATTATTATTATTTATGTATATAAGAACCCGGTATTATTTTAAATACTTTCTGCTCTGTTTTCATTGACAGACATTTCGTGGCAACACTGATGGACATACCCCAGTTACCAATCTATTAAAGTACTCTATTCAAGCAAGGTACATCCGCATCAGACCAACAAGCTACAAGGGGTACCCAGCCCTACGTATTGAGCTCCTTGGTTACACAGGTAACTATTGGGGTTCATTTATGCCTATAAACACTCAATTTTGTTATTATGACCAGTTGATATAATCTAGATTGCTGTCTTACACGGAAGAACATTTTACGTAATTTCAGGGTTAACAAAGAAAAATTTACCAGCGCAGGACTTGAACCTGCGACCTCCGGATTAACGTGCTGGCGCTCTATTAACTGCTCGCTATCTAGCCCTATGTTGGCGGTCTCCCTATTTTGTCAATATCTTGTTTCGGGGGTGCCAGTCAGAATCCATTCAACTGTTAGCTGCCATATATAGCCAGGTATCACACCCAAGTTTACGATACAACCTGGGAAGCGGCAGCCAGGGGATCACCTTTTAAGGGGATGAGGGTTTTTTACAGACTTACTGTGCTTTCATCAAAAAAATAACACCAACAAAAACAACAACATCTGAATAACCTAAGAGCCAGAGCCTAAAGAAATAGCCAAGTCATCAACCAAACAAGAATTATGATACCTACATGGTATGAGACTAATTTGTATTTGTTGAGAGATCCAAAGAAACTCTGAAAAGTTCTATGTTTTACATAACTGTATTGTTTCAACACAAATATTTGTCAAGTTGATTTAAAAGTTTGCTAGTTTTTTTTTTAAATCAAGTTATAAACCTCAAGGGAAACTGACTGGGTACATTTTTTTTATAATTTGGGGTTGAACAAAGAAAAATTGACTAGAGCAGGATTTGAACCAACGACCTCCGGTTTAATGTGCCGATGCTCTACCAACTGAGCCCTATGTTGGCGGTCTCCCTATTTTGTCAATATATTTGTTCGGGTGTGCCAGTCAGAAGCCATACAACAACCGTTAACTGCCGTGTAGCCAGGGATCACACCCAAGTTTACGATTCTGGGAAGTGGCAGTCAGCCGGATCACCTTAAAGGGAAGAGATTTTTTCACAGTACTGTATTTTTGGGTTTCATCAGAAAAATACACTGACTGGGCTAATGCATTCAAACATGAAAGTTAACTCTTACGATAAGGTCCGATAGATAATGCCATTTAAACAAAATGAAATTTTCAATGATCATATTAATTATTTCTACTTAATGATGGTGTTAACTGTTATGGTTTGAATAAAACCTATTTGGAGTTGTAAATTGTGTTTGGGGTTTTTCTGCTATGCAGAGACTGCGCTAAAACCTAAAATTGATAAAGAAGTTAAAAAATCTCTAGAACTTTCTTCAAACACCACGTATCTTTTTAAAAGCATTTTCTTTGATCAAAGCACCTAACTACCCCTTAAAATCATTAGGGCCAAAGAAAATATGAAAACGATATTCTAACTGAATACATTATTCCTATATATGCAACATTTTCCTCAAATTGTTATGGTATGTGTTTCATTTCAGATGACTTTTCAGAGATGATCAACATGATCAACAGTCGTCCATTCTCAACGTATGACAAGCCTAATAACAATTGCCCCGTTCCGAGTGGTGGAGAGGGTTGGTGGTTCAATGGTTGCTGTGGTACTGTGTACAATAATCTCAATGGTGAATATATCCAACCTGGGGATAATTCTGGTCATCAAAATCCTGTCATTCGTGGAACTTCATGGAATGGTGCAGGAATTGTGAAAAGTGACATAAAAATACGCCGCAAATCTCCACACATGCTTTAAAGGCATTGTACACGTTTGGTTATTACTCAAAATATATATTAGCATAAAAACTGACTTGGTAACGAGCAACAGAGAGCTGTTGATAGTATAAAACATTGTAGGAAACGACTCCCTCTGAAGTAACGTAGTTTTTGAGAAAGAGGTAATTTCTCACTAAAATAATAAAATCTTCTTGCAAGAAGTTTTTGTTATTCTATCTGAAAGCACACAAATTTGTACAACAAGGGCTTTATTCTTTCATCATTTTCTTGCAACTTCGATGACCAATTGAGCCCAAATTTTCACAGGCTTGTTATTTTATGCATATGTTGAGATACACCAAGTGAGAACACTGGTCTTTGACAATTTCCAAACGTGTACGATGCCTTTAAATTAGGCCTTAAAATGAAAGACACAAGGTAACTCTTATCAAAACTAGAACAGCAGAAGCTGCCATGGCGAGCTGCCGAACGCCCGATAGAGAAACAATGAATAATAGAAAAACAATCATTTGATCAACTGATGTTCAAAGAGGTGGGGACAATTAACAAGTATGTAGTTGACCATTGCCTACTTGGTTTGACATGTGGGAAAGAGGCAAAAACTTTAACAAAAAGTCTCAATGCGGATGGCCGGACAGAAGCTGTTCAATTTCCAGAGGGTAATAATGTAACCTGAAAACTTTAACATTTTTAAACAATTTCCATTTGCACACTGTGGATCAAACCACATTTTGGCTGTAAGACAAATGAACTGCAATTGAGAGTAAAAACAATTATTTTACACAACAAACTATCTAACACCATGAGGCAAAAAATGTAACAAAAAGTCTCAATGCGGATGGCCGGACAGACGCTGTTTAATTTCCAGAGGGTAATAATGTACCATGAAAATTTTAACATATTTAAACAATAGAAAAATTTGACCACAATTTCCATTTTCACCTAGTGAATCTATTCACACAAAAACAATTACATATCAGGTTTCAAGTGGATAATTCATTGCAAGAATTGTT
The DNA here is from genome assembly GCA_021014325.1 of Plazaster borealis. Taxonomy (NCBI): domain Eukaryota; kingdom Metazoa; phylum Echinodermata; class Asteroidea; order Forcipulatida; family Labidiasteridae; genus Plazaster; species Plazaster borealis. The sequence continues at coordinate 27,046,522 of CM037475.1, forward strand.
TTAGCTCGATAAACTGGAACGGGTGTCATATTTATGAGTTTTATTCTTTTATATGAATCTGCATGTCAATGACAACACTTGATATAAGTTTAAAGTTGATACATCATTGCAGTAAGGAGTTAGAGCCACTCAAGGTTTTCATTGTTTTAGCTCGTTCAACTGGAACGGGTGTCATACTAATGAGTTTTATTCTTCATACAAATCTGCATGTCAGTGGCAAAATGTGATATAAGTTTCAAATCGATACATCATTGCATTAAGGAGCTATGGGCATTAAAGGTATTTTAATTTTTTAACTCACCCATCTGGAACCATTGAAACAATCACAAGTTTCATTCTTAGTGTGACTGTGTAATATGTGCATGTCTGTTGTAATGTTGCCTGGTTGTAAGTCAACGTTAGAAGTCAGTTTTAAAACTTCAACATTTACTCTGACTTTGGCTCTTTAAACAGGGGCAATGTTTAGCCTAGCATTGTTTTATTCCCCAAAACTTTAACATTTCCTTAAAAACATGATTGAGAACCTCAAAACATGACTGTCACTGTATACTGATCTCACTTGGGATTTTAAATTCCATAAAACAACTCAACACTTAAAAGTTGAAGCTTCAAACTAAAACTTTAACATTCTTCACACTGAATGCGGACGGCCGGCAGACGGCCGGCCGGACGGACGGACGGACGGACCATGGACGGACAAAATCGTTATTACATAGGCTCGCATTCTGCTAAAGCAGCTCGCCAAAAACAATAGGCTGAAGTCCGTTATTTGTAAAACAATGAACACATGAGGATCCATGCATTACATTCTGATGGCAATGAGTTACCTTGATCTAAAGGCAAAGTACCTATTAGTTTTTTGGAACCGTTCAATTATTTTAATCTTACTTAAATGTATATGCGACGCGATCAAGCAAAATGCCTCGTTTGTCAACCCAGGTCATTTTTAATTTGTTTATACCTTTGAAAAGAGCATAATCTATGCTTTAATACTGTTAAAACCCCATGTTGATACCACCTTTGGTTCAAAAGTTGTGAAAGTAGAAACACCAAGAGATGCGAGAGAATGAAACTGAGAAAAGGGGGTTTTAATTTGAGTTGTTTATTGAAACTACATCGGCACATTATTTTCTTTCAATGCTAATTTTAACCCCTTTTTGATGTTATTTATCAGGAAGGAAGTTGCTAATATAAAATAAGATATATTTTGGCATATAAATTTACAAAACAAATATTTTTGAAAATTTTTACCCCTGTTGGCCTGTTTTGGCTTGTTTCTCCACACTGATATTTCCGACAAACGACTCTTTTAGCTGGATCGCATCACATTATATACAATAAAACTAACCTGTGAAAATTTCATTTCACAAGGTGGTCGTGTTTTTGGGATAAAACTTTAAATCTGGGGCGGTTATGTCCACGCAGGAAGAATAATACATTGGAATACACACCATCTGAGAATTGTATCGTGCATGAAACATTTCTGAGATTGAAATTATTTTGAAACCCTTTCTCTAAAATGACATTCCTTTGAAGAGAATTGTTTCTCAAAATGTTCAACAGCTGCAGTGCTTCTCGCCAAGTAAGTTATTATGGTCAGTAATCGTTGGAGTAACTACCAAGGGTATACCCCCCCCTCACTTTAAGTAGCTTGACCGCTGAAGTTGATTAATGCAATCTCATCAAATCATAATTTATTATATATCTGGTTTGATTACATACTGGAACAGGTGGCCCATAAAGGCCAGAATTGCTTCAATAAAAGGTTTAAAAAAAATGTATTCATATTGAAACTTAAAACAAAGTATACAGAAATTTGAAGAAAAAAACTTCACTAAAAACACAAGAGCCTAGCAGCAAACATTACTAATTAAGTCAAGACATGTAGGTTTTTTGTGCCGTTCCGCAGAGGGTTGCTACATTTTCAATAAAAGTTTTAACAATCTGTGAGAATCTGAAGAAGAGTTGAGTTAGAAAATAACCCAACAGACTTAACCATTAGTGAGCTTGAAATTCACACTGCACTGCAGCCCAAAGCCAGTGATTTTAGCATCGGGCAAACCAGACAAGTCCAGCGATGTTTTTTTTTTCTTTCAATTTACTGTATCCAATCTTTAATTTAAAAAAACTAATGTTCAGATGTCTGCTTTGAGTATGATGAATATCTTTCAATTCTGTTGAGTATTGAAGTTCATTTATTTATAAGGCAAAATAAGATCAATCTTCTTTTGGGGTTTCTTCAAAATAACAAAAAAGCTAAATTAAACTGTTCTCATTTTTATTCTTATCATTTCTCATTTTGATTCTGGTCTTGGAAAAATAATTCTGAGATACAAGCCCTGCAGTCTCATGGTTTTCCCCAAAAATTCAAGCTCTGCTAACCTGTGCAACAGGGATACATGTAGATCCAGGACTTTCAGAAAGGAGGTGGGGACAAACTTTGAGGGTTAATTTCCAAGTTGACTAAATTGCAAGATTGCAGTATCAGGCCCTTTGAACATGTGACAAAATCTGTTGACACTTTCTATAATACAAGCTCATCAGAAAACACAAAAATGATATTGGCCTTGAAGAACCTGGAAAGCTCTTCAATGCTAAGACTTTGTCTACAAGGCAAAAGCCATGAAATTGAACATCAAGTCACTGTTACACTGGATATTGGTATCTTAACGATCTATGAGTCATCAAAATCATTCATCTTTGTTGACAACTTTTCTTTAAAGATAATACATTTAAAAAAGGTTTCTCATAATGTACCACAATTTCAAGAATATGTTTAACATTACAATATCGCTTAAAAATCAAGTAGGTATACTGTTTTAGAATCTAGACAATTTAATAATACTCGAGTGTCTGTAGATTTTGAGTAATTAATTACAGATTGCCCTTTTTTTTATATTTTACTAAAACTAAAAAAACCAATTAGACTTTTGCTGATTTGACTGTGATAAACAATCTCCTCATTTTTTGGGAACAAGATAAAATTTGGTTTTCATGGTATCAGCTTATGGGCTCCAAAGCAACTTTACATTATATTATTTACTTTAAAAAAAATTCAAAGTTGAATTTACTCCTTTCATTTACAGTTAAGAAAGGGTATGCCTACTGTGTTTAAATTAAATTCAAAGGTTCAGACACAATGTGTTTTTGGTGACTCCTTCACTTCTTTCAAGAAAACTTGCAGGCTCAATATTTTGTGAAAATCCTGAAATAAGGAAAATTCCAGTGAAAACTCATGCTTGAGTGCCTTAAATATTAATAACTGAAAAAATATTGGTTTAATATTTTCAATCACATCACTAAACACCAATTCAGACTTAAACTTTTAAAAGTCCTACAGAAAAAACAAACGTTTTAGCCTTCGAGAAAGACTACATTTAGGGTCGAAACATCAGGCCAAGTCTAACTATTTTTCGCATAAAAAACAAAAGGTAAATGACATTTAAAGGAATTTCCTTAATACAAAGTAAATGAAAGAAATATCAATTACAACCCTTTAGATTTGGATAAAAAGTGCCTAATAATTAATATCAAATTTCAGTGAAGTGTATTCAATTTTTTTTTGGAAAACGAGAATGTCTAGAAAAGAAGAAGAACATTTACTTTACTTGTAAATACTTTGATTAAATGCTATAACATTCATATTAAAATTATTGTTGCATATTGTTGTAGAAAAAATAATAATAATAATGTTAAATATTACTTTTGTGTAACAAGCAAAACTTCATTTTGGCCAAATTAAAATTGCTCATAATGGTAATGTGCAGCATTCTCCCTTAACAGTGGTCCGCTGGCCTAATGTCAGTTAAAACACCGGAGGACCAGTCACAATTCACTACAAGTGGTCCGGCTGACTAGTTCAGTGTTGAAAAGCATCCCTATTTAATATGAAATGTGGACTAGTGAAAAAGCTGACGGACTAGTGAAAACACTGAAATGATAAGTTAACTGGTCCGGCTGGCCAGTCACTAAAAAAGTTAAGGGCGAACCCCGATGTGAGATTAGTGGTAAAAATAATGAAGTTTGCACCTCCTGGGGAATTATTGAACATAATCCAGACATGCCTACTGTACACGTGACTCCCATGGAGCAAACTGATTGCAGTTTGTTATTTACAAATATTTGTCTCGATGGCTTACCGAGAGCATTAAGATCCTATGACAAAATCTAGCCCAAGTCATCTGACGTCATAGCCACTTTGGGAGTCAGTTCCCAATGTTCTTCTGTTTGCGCCCCATAATTATTTGTTCATGCATTAATTTCTTTGAGTAGGGTTAATTATTTGTTATAGAGAGCTCGAGGTGCACTACAATTTCCAATGTTATGCTTTTTAACTTTTTAAACATTTGCTGAATAAATTATTATCTTATCTTATTATTATTAACCGTGTGTGACATTAGTGCAAGCAGGGCTCGCAATTAACACTGGACCTCAGGCCTGAGGCCGGTAATGTTACTGTAGGGCCAGTAAACTCATGACCAGACAAGTCCATAGCGGTCTTGTGTTTTTCATTTCAATAAAAATACCTCACTATGTAATCAAAAAAATGATGTTCAAATGTTGACTTTACGTCTGATAAATATCCTTCAATTCTGTTGTGTACCGAAGTATAGGGCCTAGTTACCCATAAGGCGAGTGAGATCAATCTTCTCACCTACTTCTCATAGGCCCTTTTCGAAACGACCGGCTTCGGCTTTGGATTCGGCTCAGGCTCCGTTCTCTCGTCTGAATCCCTGAACGCATAGCACGCATATAGTCAAAACAACTGAGGAGCCTAGCTAGCCTGAGCCGAATCCGAAGCCGAAGCCGGTCGTTTCGAAAAGGGCCATAGTGTCTGTTCAAATAAAAACAGTTCACTATGTTACTTATACCGTGTAGATATTCGTTTTCTCATTTTGATTCTGGTCTTGTGAACAAAATTATAGTGCAGGACAAAAGTGAAAGCTATAAGTCCTGAGGTCTTGTGTTTTTTTCCTCCAACTGTCTATACTTTTAACATTTGGTAATTATGATCTTTATGACAAAATAAATTTAAACCACTTTTTTTTTCATTTGTTTTATGTTTAAATTTTCATGTGGAATTGAGTTTGAAAAGGGGGAACCAGCAACGCCACCTGGGTCCTTAATTGGGTTTGGGTTCTCCCTGATAAGATATCTTTAAAAAAGGCAGGGTACACTTTTGGTGACTACTCATCAAAAAATTAACGAGCATAAAAACTTACTTGGTAAAGAGCACTGGAGAGCTGTTGATATTATAAAACATTGTTAGAAACGACCCCCTTTGAAGTAAGGTAGTTTTAGAGAAAGAGGTCCTTTTTCACCCACAAAATTTGAACGTGAGAAAGGCATGAAGCCTAGGCATGAAGCCTTTCTCAGGCATCTGAAAACACACAATTCTGTGCACCAAGGGTATTTTTTCCTTTCGTTATTTTCTTGCAACTTCAATGACCAATATTGAGCCCAAAATTTCACAGGTTTGTTATATTTGTATGCATTAAATGTTGGGATACACCAAGTGAGGATACTGGTCTTTGACAATTACCAAAAGTATAGTACCCCCCACCTTTAAGCCACTGAATGTACAGAGTTAAGGCATTGGTCATTAAATGGATTATTTTTAATCACAGAAAAATTAAAAATACAAAATTACACACATTAAACTTTTGAAGAAATTATGATGAATCAAATTACTTACCATTCTGTTCTTGGGATTGGCTTATTGAGCATTTGAAGAGAGACCGAGCACCCAGAGACAGCCAAGCCACACCATCAAAGGATCATAACATACAGATGAGCTTTGCACTATTATTAGCAGACTGATGATCGAATCCCTCTAACTGTACAATCATTGCAGACTCAAACATCTAGCAGACCTGTCAGTGTCAGCAATGACTTCTGTAACAATTGAAACAATTTGTTGGTAACAGCAGCACCACTCTAACACCTACCGGGTCAGAAACACAATTTACCCGTTTTGGGGTCCCAGGGGCCCAACCTATTTCTGAGTCAGTGTGACCTCAGCTGGAATCTGTGTTTAAATTACTCAGGAAAGGGTCAAACTGACACAGAATCTTAGCTAAAATTGAATTTTTTAAAAAACCAGTTTCAAGGGTCAGCCCAGGAGTTTTTAGAGTGCATTTATTTTTAAAAATCTCTGATCCTTGTGGGATCTTAAAGATTGGCAACTTAATTTCCTCTTCGATCAGTAAGACCTCTTTATAAAAATACTTCTATGAATGATCAGAAATCAGGCCGTGGGTACTACACTAAAGATTTAAACTCTACATAGGCCTACTTGTTGCATTATTTTAATCAAGAGAGGGTGGGGTTGGCTGTGCTCAATGAGGAATTGCTTATCATCTGCAGATTATCAAATTACAAGTTTGTTGTGAAAAGAAATCGTTCTCCAACAATTCCAAGTCTCAAATGATTTGCAATGGTGCATGTTTTAGTTTACCAACGATAGCCCAAGAATAACACATGTACAGTCTCTCTTGATTGTTTTTCGACCTTAACTGCAATATCCAATTGTAATTGGGGGTTGCACCCACTTTGTTGGGCTGTTATGGCTCTCTTATTCATTAGTCTCATCATCGCCATTAATTAAGACCAATGACGTTAATTAAAAGAGATTCCACTAACACTACAGCCCAACAAACAAGGTGGGCTAGCATGGCTCATGTTTAATTCAAATCATTGTGAATTAATAAAAGCCGATACAGATGTGAGAAAAGTGATACAAACTGAAATCTGGTATTATTAAAAACAACACTACACTGTCCATGTACACACACAGTGTGTATTTTAAAACACAAACAGTCAGTAACACACACTGATGATATAAAGGGAGCCCCTAATTCTGTGGCCAACGATCCATGAATCAAGGATTCATGAATCGTTGGCCACAGAAGTGGGGGCTTAGTAAAAAGGGCTTTACTACAACTTGTAGTAAAGCCCCTTTTAGTTCACCTTGGCATTTTTAAAGCTTGGCCTTGCCCTTGGCAAGAGAAGATAACTTACCTTTATCCGTAAAATTATGTGAATGTGTAGTCGCCAAGGTGTCTGATCTGACGAAGAGCAATTATTCATGGTAATCTCTGACGTACGATATCGATAAAAACTATTGAAACTATGAAAGTAAACTTTACTTCTAAGTAAAGTTGCTAAAGTATAAACTCCGTTATGGTCGGAAGAGGGCGCTACACTGCACGTGTGTTGGCAAGTTAAAATTCACGATCATCAATGATCAACAACATCATGGTAGACTTCTCGAACGCAGAAACTCCTTCTGCCGCTGTTCCTACAATGGCTGCAGATTCAAAGTAAGTGTGACGTTAAATTAAGTATTGAAGATATTATTTCGTCTCGGTTTTTCCGTTCTGGGTTTCGAGTTTTGTTTATAATCAACATGCCATTTGAGATTTTGTTAGTGTTACATACAAAGTTGTATTGCATCAGTATCGTGATAAAGTATATTGCTTTATCTATGGTTAGCCCTGGTAGGACGTCAGTCAGTGCCACTGCACTGACGTCCTGGGTATAAAGATCCTTTACAATGCGAACAAAATTTTGAGTAACATTTTAAAATATTTTTACCTAATTTGAGAAGCTGAAACTCTATTCACTTATTCTTGGTGCCTTTAATTACACTTTTGCTGAGTTCAAAACCTATCAAATACATCCATGAATTAGGCCAAACAAAATAAATGTTGTGTTTACGGTAACGGCCTGAAAAAATTCCAGGTAGGTAGGTCGGAAAATAATTTTATTTTGTTATTTTTTTTTTTTTTAGTTCTTGAATTTTGAGTTATTTTGAATTTTGAATTTTTACACCTGTTACCATTACACTAACCTTGTTCAACTCATAAAGTTCTTTTGAAAAAAAACATAACATGGGCTATTACAGAGGAGGTCAAGTTGCAAGCGCTTCAGAAGTTTCAAGGAAATTTGTTATCTCACCAATCAGGGCTATGTTTTAAATGCTGATATCAATTTTACCAACTTTCAATTTGAGGTGTAGTTATTTTGTTCACATTTTTCATTCCATTGTTGTACACTTACTTGCACTTTACCCAGACTGATGAACCTCCGGGTTGCTGGGCAGGGGTTAGCCGGCCGGCCGGGCGATTCAACCAATTTTGGGTCGCCCACACAATTTTCGAAGCGTACCAAAAAAACAAAAACAAAAACACGGAAGTGAAGTTCGCAAAATTACGTTTTTGGACGATCTAATCCCCTAATTTCTGCCCTTAATAATACTTTTTCCACCAACAACCATTTTAATGGATTCGTGATGAGGGGATCGGTTTTATAGAACTTCTTTTGCAATGAAATCTTTGTGATTAAACGATCGGTCGACGACGCACATTGGGAAAAAATTCAATGAACTTTGCCCCGCATGCAGCATCGCCCTCTGTCGGCAAAAGTTGTCGATGTTTGAATAGCCTTAATCCAAGGCTTTGCATAGTACAGAATCCGCAGGCATGCACCACACTGTGCAGCTATTCTTTACTCGACTCGTGAACGTGTACTGAGTTGGAGACTAGCCAAGTTTTCTTATGAATATGGAAATGTCAACGGCCAATCACAGCGTGCGGAATCTTGGACTCTGGACCCGCTGTGTGTTGTCTGTGCATTATGGACGACCGGCGGGCGACCGAACGTTGTGCCGGTGGATACTCAGCATCATTTGGTTATGTGCATGCGTGTTTTAACGTTTGTATACTGAAATTGAACAATCACGATTGCAATTGCGATCGCGGCCACATTAAATCTAGCAAATATTAAGACTTGTTAAACCATTTTACGAACTTAAAAATAATCTCTCTTTGAGATTTAACCACCGTATCCTTCATTTATTGTGAAAAGGAACAATTTTTTGACTCGCCCGGCGGGCTAGAAAGAAGTTTAAATTTTACCAACTCACAAAATATTTAGAAAAAAAGTTTTGAGGTCGGCAATTTGGCCGCAAAAAATTGAGGTCGGTCGGGTTACCGTAAACACAACATTTATTTTGTTTGGCCTTAGCTATCGCAAAGGGTTCGCGTTTAAGACATTTGCTATTCTGCCACCACACAAATTCGGGAAAATATATTGAAGCGGTGTGGGAATACTTTCGGTACTACAACTATAGAATGTAGGTACACTTCGAAGCTATGACTGTGCCTCCGCGGAGACGGAGTCGCGGTCACGTTCATACGTACGTACACAGTAGGGCCTAGCCTCCCTACACCGGAGTCGAGGTCGCGCTCTGTTGCTTAATTATAAATATTTGGCAACCTAGGGGGCACTCTGAAAGATGCACAACAGCGCCCTTATTAGGCTCGAAAATGCACAACTGTGCTGTCAATTTATTTTATACATTATTAGTAATTTATTTTAAATAATTAGTAATAATCATTTCAAGAAGGGAAATAAAGCCCGAATTCCATATAAATAATATTAATATTGCCGTAATACATGACCCCATTAGAGGATCATTTCAAGAAGGGAAATAAAGCCGGAACAGCACTAGACGTGCAGTGGTGACTTTTATTAATTTCTGGACTTTACCATGACAATTTTACCGTGATAAACGTGTCGTTGACGTTAGTAATCACAAGAGAAGATAGGAACTTTACCTATGTTTACCCATCCGGTAACCCCCAAAAAACCTTCAGAGTTGTGGATTATTATTATAAAGAAAAGGTGTTCGACTGGTGGTACTCCTAGAACTATAATGTTCGTTCCGCTATAGCGGAACGAACGTCAGTCATAGTTCTAGGAGTAAACTAGTGCCAGTGGGCAGCTGGATTGACCGATCTAGCGTCATGATTGACCGATAGTGCAACACAATCAACCAATGGGGGAGATCGACCGAATGTGCCCAACAACATCCACTACACTAAAAATAACAATTTTTAAATGTAACGTTTTGTTATTAACCTGAACTTTTTTTTAGGACTGATTCAACTTCAAGCGTGTTGCATAATTCAATTAACTTAGCATCTCGTCTTGGGCAGCATGGTTCTTCTTCTCAGAGCACCCAACCGTCTATACCAGTCACTGTCAACTGGACAAAGACATCAAAAACAAAGGTTTGAACTTTGAATTGAAGTCACATATAACTGTACATTTTTGTTGGGTAATTCTCAGTTGTGATAATTGTAACCCTCCATCCTCCCAACTGTCGACAGTCGTGAGGAACCCTCGATTCTCCCGATGGTCGCATGCGAACGTGGGGGAGGATGGATGGATACAATTGAATTATCACAACGTAAGTTCTATTTCTACTTGTGGCACCACTGGCAGTGTCGTAGTTGGACCCTCACTAAATACTTACCAAACCTAATCACATATCATTTTAATTTTCTCTGGAGAAGTTTTGAAAATGTATACCACAGATTGCACAAACTATGTACTGTTGTTTTTTCCCCCATCAGGCCGACAAATCCTCATCTGTTCGAGATGAAGTAGAACAAATAATTGAAGACATTCTGAATCCTTCAAAGGTAAGACTGCAACTGTAATTAACATGATTAAAGGCCCATACAAAGTGTGCATTGTGAAAAATGTGTGTTTCAAAAATAAAATACAAAAACACATTACAATGTCATTGAAATATCCACTGGTAAGGTTTGAGACATGTTTTTGGAAAACTAGTGGATCTGAATGTAAGAAATCTTCAAGAGAAAAAAAGAAAAAAATCCTTGTGTTTCCAAACACTGAGGTTTTGAGTTTGTGTCATGTATTACATACTTTAGGATTCTGGTTTTACCCTTACATTGATGTATAAATAGTTCTGAGTGCTGCAGGAAACAAAATCCACAGGGTACGTGGGTGGGATTGGCAGTGGTGTAACCAGACATTTCCATTTGAGTGTGGGGGGTGGGGGGGGGGGTGGCAAGCAGGGGAAAACATAACTTTTTGGGGCTATTGATGTAGTGAACCAATAATCATTTGTGGTTATTTTTCCTTGGGGGGAGTGCTCCTGCCCTTGCTGGTTACGTCACTGGGGATTGGAACCAAAGACCCCCATATTCTAGAGCAAACATGACTGTCTTAACCACGAGACCACCAATGAAGCCTGCTATCAAGAGGCCAGTTCAAATCCAATAATTAATTAGTAGCGGGTACCTGTAATGTTTTCATTGATGTATTGTTTACTTGTTTGGATAATAAGTTAGTTTGAAACTCTGCACATGTACAAAGAATTCTTGCAAATATTTTGTTTCCAGGTCAAGACGATTACAAAGTTCAATAAACTTTGCGAGACATTACTAGATAAAACTTCTAAGTCTTCATCAATGACTTTATCATGGAGAACAACATCAGCCATCCTCATACTGAACAACATTGTAGAAAGACACAGAGATAAGAAACCCTTCTGGCCCAAGAAGTCTCTACTGAACCTCATCCGAGATTGTAACGTAGCAGCAAGGTGAGTAGAAACTACAGAAACATCCATACATACATTGAGTGTACGTTGGCACAGCTATGTTTATTAAATTTTGGGCAAAAGAAAATTCCATGAAAATCAAGTATGAAGCTCAAGGACACAAGTGGCCACATTTTGACAACACCAGAACTTGAGTCTTGTGCGCGAGAACGCTCGACAGTGCCACTCCACAACTCAAGTCTATAATTAATCACTACTCGGGTAATTTGTTGTTGTTTTTATTTTAGTTCTTGTACATCATTGATACTGTTGGCCATAGAGTTGAAAGATCTTGAAGTAGTAGATTGCTGCATAAATCACATGCAAGATATCCCAGACTCTATCCTGACGAGGGCGCTACAATTCTATATAAGGTGAGTGTTGTTTTGATATTTCTGTTTATTGCAGCCCTACAGCTGAATTAAAACAAGATTTCCTTTGACTCTTTGGTGCTCATGGCATTAGAACTGACCACCAAAACAGTCTGTACTGACTTTGCACAAATTACAAATGATAATCCACTCTTGTTATTTACTGATGTTTATTCTTTGTTTTGCTCTTCCAGGTATTTTCAGTCGGAAGGTGATAGAGGGCAGCAAACAGAAGATGATGAATCAGCAGCTACTGCTCCTTCATTTTCTCTCACATGTTCCTGTCCACAATATGTGTATCCTTTAAGCATTAGCCTCTGTATTAAGAACAAACCAAAGGGTCCAAGCTATGAAGCAATCTGAAAATTGTTGCTAAATGCATCGTAAGCAACTACTCAATTCATATCAGATGCATACTTCTATGAGTTATAACAACAAATACATGCAATTATGGAGTACAAACATAAACATTAAGTTACATTAACCAGAAGTTTGTAGAAAACGGACAAACAAACACACAACAAAAGACAAACATGGGACGTGACAATAGCTACACTGACACAATGTCCATAATATGGATCAGAGATAATACTAAGGATTGATTACTTAACAAAAAGATGGCAAAAACCATAATAAATAAAGAGGTATTGAGAAGGATTAAGAAACGAATGTGAACAGAATTATTTGGGAGAGGTCAGGAAACTAAGATGCATACTAATTAGTAATGCATACTAATTACGCCCCCCCCCCAGCAGGATACACCACTGATCATAGAATACTAGCAGCATCAGAATATTGTAAAATGAATCACCTCAGATCAATTCAGAGTAGTGAAGAGCTGCCAACTCTCCCTGATTCTGCAGAAAGTTCACTGAAAATAAACCAATCTTTCAATGTTCTGATGAACAAATTTGACAATCTTCCTGTTATGTTGAATGTACATGTAGTTCTAGTTATCTCCCTGATTGTAGTGTACCAAATCTCCCTGAATGAAAGTTGCGAATGTTGGCAGCTCTGAGTAATGGAAAGACCAAGACCCAAATAATGAGATTTCCTTTGTACTTCCTGTGTTTTTTTTTTCCTTAAGTGTGTGTATTCAGAAACAAGGTCTTATGTTGTCCGTTCAACGACACCTTCATCCTTGATCACTTGAAACAGTTCAGCTTTGATGAAGCCTTGGTCAGTATAGATCAACTCAATTCAATTTTATTTATTTCATCACAGTTTGCAAGTAAAAAGAGAAATTTAGTTTCCCGGTGTGCACTAAAAAGCAAACAAGAACAATATAGACTGAAAGACAAATCATTACAAAACATACACAAAACATTACTTATACAATCTAAATTATTTTTTTAACAAAAAAGTTAACTGTTTATAAAAATACGCTTATAAAAATGTTAAGCATGAATTGTTCCCGTTTCCTTTAGCAATAATTTGCCAGTGTCATTCGTGTGTTTATTCATGTGTGCTTATATTATTTCATTTACTTTTAGGTATTACTGAAGTATCTGTACTATCTAATCTCAAGGGGGTCTAGTCAACAGGACGACTCTATACCCACATTAAACGCTGTAAGTTGCCCAGTTTTAAGCCCGGTTCATACTTCACATACAAATGTTAATGCGAAGCGAATCTGACATCACAATTCCATATTTGCAGCAAACTATTTGTTGGCAGCTCTGAGTAATAGAAAGACCAAGACCCAAATAATATGAGATTTCCTTTGTACTTCTTGAGGGTGTTTTTGCAAAGTATTTGTCAAGTATAGCTTATCTGAGCACTTTGAAATGCCCGAAGATAAAGCGCTTCATAAACGTTTTTGTAGTAAAGAACACTACCTTCATATCCGTTTTCTTGTGTTTTATCAAGGTCGCTGATTGGACGGGTGCATTATTAGACGCTCATTTCACGCAACTTCTTTTATCACATGAAGCGAGGGAGTTGTTATTTGAACTGGCCGAGGCTGTCAAGAATCAGGTAAAAATGAAATGTTAAAACGTCATCCACAGTGAAAGGTTTGCAGCTGATTTCCTTTTTTTTTGGTTTCTCAGCTGTGCCATTGATAATTGAAAACCACAGTACATGTACAAAGTTTTGCGGTTCCTGGCACTGTCCGTTATTTTTACAAACTGCATGCCTGGGTTTGGGTGGCTAAGCTGAAGAAGTTCTTGCTCAGCATTTCAGACTGAAATATATCTCTGGGTAACTTGCCACTACCAACTTGAAAGTCGGGGGTTTGAATTCCAACCCAATAATATTTTAGGTTTACCCTCACACATCTGTGTATCCCTGATGCAATTATTACAACAATTAAATCAATTGCGGATTCAAACTGGGTTGGTACCTGGCAGGCTCTTCGGTCTAGCGGGGAAGACATCTGCTTAATAATGTGGGGGCGGTGGTCCTAGATTCGAATCCCACCCAAGTAGCCTCTGAATTTTTCTACAGAATGCATTCGGAGAGCACAGAGTAAATAGTGCTTTTTACACATTTGTGCAAGGGGTTAAAAATGAAAAAGATATTTGTTATCCACGATGCAATTATTACAGCAATCAAACAGTTGCAGTACCTGCTGCCAATTACTCTAGAATGCAAGGGTTCGAATCCCACCCGAGTGAATTTTTCCAAAGGACTCGTAGAGCATTGAGTACACAGCTTATCACACATTATTTTGTGCAACGGTAAAACCGAAAAATCATCCTGATTAAACTAAATCAAACTTTGTGTTTTACCTTCCGTTTTCTCTTTGAAGGAGATATTCTACAGTGAAATGGAAGCTGTTCAGACCATTCTGGAAAGTTTCAAAACATCAGCGTCAGTTCCTGTCAAGCAAACCAGCGGTAGCTACAGCATTGAAGTCTTGATCATGTAGAGAGAACGGCTCAGGATTGTCTGGCGAGAAAACATATACTGCCCCCCCCCTGAAAATCAACCCCCCTGTCCAACACTAGAAACGTTTTAAGGTGTTGGTTATAAAATAACAATTACAATGATATGACATTTATTAGTCACTTTGAAACATTGTATCAAAGTGCCTTACACTATTACTACCCCTGTTTATTTGGCCTTTAGCATTCCTGAAACCATCTCAACTCATTTGGAGTATGCAGCACCGGCAGCCAAAATGGCACACAGGTTGCTCATTCACGTCAACAACCCCTGCCCTACTCACAGGTACCCATTTACTCCTGGGTGATGAGAAGCAAATACAGTTAAGCGCCTCGCTCAAGAAAACAAGTGTCATGACCGGGATTTGAACCCACACTCTGATGACTCAGCAACCAGAACTTGAGTTCGACGTCGATCACTCGGCCATGACACGCTACAAAGCAATGCAAGAAGCATGTGGTACATGTTCAGTTGTAAGATTTTTTACAAAGGTGCAAATGAACTCCATTTATTTAAAACTGCTTCTGCTTCTGGATAAGATAACAACAGATAAATATGCACAAATATATTATACAGGAATGCAGATATTTTACAAACTTATTACAGATACTGTATGTTATTTCTATACTTTAGGACAAACCAGGTGGATAAATAGTTTTGAGTATGAGTAATCAATGGTTTTTACCACTGTGAAGATTTTAATGGTCGTCATCCTCTGATGACAAGGTAAATAGAAACTAAACAATAATTGTATGTTTTGTTGTGAAAAAAACCCCACATAGTTTACTTGCGCACCTATCCTTTCCGCCATTTAGGAGTCAAAATGTTTGCAAACAAATTGACTCGTTTCACGTCATGCAAGGGGTCAGGGCGATAAAGAATGTTCACAACTTTTTAAACTTGTTTCTTTAATTAACATGATCATTTTAAAATGCTTAAATGCTTTATTAGGTCTAGTATCCATACCGGTTGTGTGGTAAATATATTTCAAAATGTAATCGAAAAAAGAACAAAAAATTGCCATGCAATGATCAAAGGTCAGGACAATAACTGGAACAACAGCATGTTTTTGTATCTAAAATTAATTCTTAAACAATTAGGCTCCGCTGCATTTTTTTGGTCAGTCAGGTTACGCCAAACATAACATTTTTTCGAGGTCCAAGCACTGAGTTGCAAGTTTCATTAATTTTCCTCCCAAAATATTGGAGTTATGTGCACTACTGTCTGCCCAGAAGCCATGTCCTGAATAAAATTGAAATGGATCAAAAGAAAATATTTGCATTTAAAGAATCATTTCTCACTCTTGTTCTTTCTTACCTATAAAATATATGAATATCTTGGAAGAAGTGATGGATATATGTTTAGAAAAGTGGTGCACCACACTAAACAGGCAAAAATTCATGCGCCAAGCTGATTATCATATTTTTTAAACCCACAGTTACTTTTGACTTAAAATTATTTTGGGGTCGAGCAATTGATAGATTGTGTAATTATGACAATTTATCACAACCTGGGAGTTTTTTGCTTCAACTATTGAGGAGACTTTGATAAATAGTTAGGCACATTTTCGGGGGTGTTTTTTTCTGGGGTGATTAGCAAAAATTCCAAATGGCTGACCTTTTGAGTATTTTGGAATATTTAGCATTTAGCATTATTTGCTAAGCGAGTTTATTAAGTGTGGTGCATGGGGGTGGGTGCGCCCTTTAAATGGAAGTGCGCCCTCAAGTGTTATGTTAGATTGAGGTTTTACGCCATCTTGGATATTGAGTTTCCGATAACCAATGACTTCTGCTACCTCTCTGCGCCCTGTGTCTTCTTTACTTGACTACACTACATATTTTGGCGAAGAGGATGGCCCACTTGCCACCCCCACCTCCGTTCCTTACCTCTCCGGGACCGCCGCCTTTGCCGTGGAAACAGTGGCGTAGTTTGTTCCAGACATATTTGGTCGCCTGCGGTGGTGCGTCCGATTACTCGGATGAGCGGAAACGGGCCGTGTTGTTGCATTGCCTGGGGCCCGAGGGTCAGCGGATTTTTGGAACTTTGTCTCCTACCACTACTGATACTCTAGGGGATGGTCCGTCGTTTGCAACTGCCGATGGATCAGGTTCGTCTACTCCAACTACGTACGCTGCATCTCTTGCATGTTTACAAGCACATTTCGTCCCGACAATTAATGTGGTTGCCGAGCGTTACAAATTCCGTCAGAGGGCTCAGAAGCCAGATGAACCAGTTGAGGAATACGTCATAGCCTTGCATCAGTTGGCTGTGACTTGTGAGTTTGGTAAATTCACTGATGAAATGATACGTGACCAACTGGTGGAAAAAACATGCTCTGCTCCGATACGGGAGAGGTTGTTGCTTGAACCTAAACTGACACTGTCTTCTGCATTGACACTGAGCCAACAAATGGAATCAGATTTCACAAGTGAGAGGAGAGAGTGGAAATCCATGGTAATGGACTTACTCACAGTCACAGCATACAAATCCACACCT
This sequence comes from Plazaster borealis, assembly GCA_021014325.1. Classification (NCBI taxonomy): domain Eukaryota; kingdom Metazoa; phylum Echinodermata; class Asteroidea; order Forcipulatida; family Labidiasteridae; genus Plazaster; species Plazaster borealis. The sequence goes on from CM037475.1 coordinate 27,063,694, forward strand.
CACCAGACTACTGGAAAGTCACCATCAGAACTGTTACTCAACCGGAACACACAAGTGAACATTCAAGATACCCATAAACTCACTACTAGTACTACTGATGATACATGTACTGAGGTTAGCACACGTGTGGCACTGGCAAACAAACGGCACAAATCTCGCATTTATGCAGATGCCAAGCGTGGTGCTATTCAACCTAAGTTCAAAATAGGAGATTACGTGTGTGTAAAATGCCCTCACAAATCCAAAGCCAAAGCGAAATTCTCAAACCCTCAAAGGATTGTATGTTTCAAAGGTCCCTACACATGTGTGCTAGAAGATGGTCGTGTCTGGAATGCCTCAAAACTGGCACAGACTCAACCTTCTGAAACGAGCCAGAGTCCAAAACGTGGTACACCCACACAGGAAAATAAACCTACGTCTGGAGCTGCTCAAGCTAGTCACCCTTTGAGAGCTCGTAAACCTCCTGCTTGGTCAAAAGATTACAACATGTAAAAATCCAGATACGTCCACACTTTTCATTACTCAACTCAACCGGTTTATTCAAAGGCTCTGGTTTTAAAAGAAATCACATGAGGAAAGAAGAAATTCATTAAGTTCAAGGATTTTGGGACTGTTGTTTAAACCCGATATTAAGTTGTTTTAACTTTCATTGTTTTAAGTGTTCTTTTCATTGTGTTAATGAAACATGTAATTTGACTAAAGGTACTTTCCTATAGAACTGTTTCTTCTAAGAAGAGGGAAGATGTTGTGTCCTTGGTTAAATGAAAGTGCACCCTCAAGTGTTATAACTGTTAGATTGGGGTTTTTACGCCATCTTGGATATTAAGTCAACATGAACATGAAAGCATTCTGATAACCAATGACTTCTGCGTCCTGTGTCTTCTTTACTTGACTACACTAAAGATATCTCATCATTTCACTGGTACTAGTGATGATCAAGAATGAAAACTTGATAGTTCAGTGGTAACCAGCTATATTCGTACTCGCGTCACAAGGAACGTTGGTCAATTCATGACCTGGTGTCATGTGGAAGCTTGTGAAAGCGCCGAAGCGTGAGATGAGAAGTAAACAATCCACGCTTGTAAAATTCTTCACAAGGAATCTAGGTTTTTTGGGGTGTCGAGTGTAAAGGACTTTGGGGGGGGTGTTGCCCTTATACCAATGTGGGCATAAAACACATTAGTGTAAGGGCAAAAATAAAATTAAAATAATTAAAAACAGAATAAAATGTACATGATTACAGTTTATCATACTTCATATTATATAATGATTTTGGGTTGAACAAAGAAAAATTGACTAGAGTGGGATTTGAACCAACGACCTCCGGTTTAACGTGCCGGCGCTCTACCAACTGAGCTATCTAGCCCTATGTTGGCGGTCTCCCTATTTTGTCAATATCTTTGTTCGGGGGGTGCCAGTCAGAAAGCCATTCAACCGCAAACTGCCGTGTAGCCAGGGATCACACCCATACGATACAACTTCATATTATATATATATAAGGCTGCTCATAGTGACACACATAACATGTTTTGTTCATTATTTTATAAAATATTAAAATATTATCAAATAATGTTAAAATATGGTAACAAAATAATCCCCAGTACCATGTGGGGAAGAGAATGACACAGGGCTACATCCTACAGTGGATGGACGATGCCTAAAGTACAAGGTACTATTTGGGGAACACTACAAACTTTACAATTTCCTCCAGCCCTGCAAAGTAATGTGTATGTTTTCATTGGATGTTTAAAGTTAGTAACTCTGCTGATTAAATTATTAATATTTCAGTTTGTTTTTCCTGTGAACTGTCTCCTCGTAAGGAACATTATGCCAAATGTACGCTCCCTGCCAAAACAAGACACTTCCTGCCAAAACTCAAAACTGCATAAATTATTTCTTCATCAAATCATGATCAAATAGATCATGATTGTCAAAAACACCTTGTTTGGTTCAGTATTTCTCAACATTCATATAATAAAGTCAAATATTTCATAATAGTAATAATAATAATAGTGGCTTCAACAGCGCCCAAATCTGTCACTCGGTGACGCTCATGGCACTCCAACATTATTACCCCTGGTCACTGGGCCATTTATTTCATTCCTTAAACCATCTCAGCTCCCTTGGGAGTATACAGCCTGTGCTTCCAAGTATGCTAAATCAATCACAAGAACCATCTCTGCCCTCACAGGTACCCATTTACCCCTGGGTGAAGAGAAGCAATTATAGTAAAGTGTCTTGCTCAAGGACACAAGTGTAATGATCGGGATTCGAACCCACACCCTGATGACCACACCAGAACTTGAGTCCGATGCACTAATGTTCAAGACACACTGGGATTCTCAGCAAAGAGAGATAATAGATCCTCTTGTAACTTAACTAAGGGTGACAGAGAGGGCTATGGAAAGAGGGGGGGGGGATTTTTTTCCAATCGGAATTTCAAAATAATTCTGGGAAGAAAACCACATACTTGACAATGAAATAATAACTAAACACAACATAAACAAAACTCAACAGTCAATTTAGGAAGAGAGTTTTTGTTCAAGTTTTAATTTAAAATAACAGAACATATGGCCTATTGCTATAAATATTCCCTCCACGCATACAGTCATCATCACTGGTAAAAAATGGTTGGGACACTTGATAATAAATATACCCTCCCCATTCCGCTGAGCCCATACCTTCCCCAATCCACTGCTCCCATGTTCACAATCGAATCATGGCTTTACAGATTAACTAATGAGGATCGAATAAAGAAATCAAGAGTGCAGGATATTATTAAGACCAATAAATCAAAGAAGTGGAGATGGGCAGGACACCCAGCAAGGAGGTATGCCAACAGGTGGACATGCAAAACAACCAACTGGACTCCAAGAAACAAAAACACCAAAAAAGAGGGAGACAAAACAGAAGATGGAGAGATGAACTAAGAACACATAGGTGCATTGCTTGGCAACAGACAGCTCAGGATAGAGTGAAATGGAGAATTGGTGAAAAGGCTTTCCTTCTGCAGTGGAGTGAAATAGGCTAGAAAGAAAGAACTTAACTTCCTTTCCAAAGGAATCAAATTCAGGGCTCGAAATGATTTTAGCTTTTGGCCAGTATTCCCACGACATGACAAGTCCGACAGTCTGTGTTTTTCAATTGAATAATATATACTTCACTGTGGAAGGGAGGGGGGGGGGTAATTGCATGTAAAATGTGTACACGCAGCATCGGCTAAAAAGCGCACTTCACTTTATACCAGAAGGGGACATTGACTCCCAAAATTGTGCAACCAAGATTATTGTGGTGACGACGTCAGGTGAATTGGGTCAATATGTTATATATTATGTTTTTATCAAGTTACAGTCGCTACAAAAAAAATGTCCTCACTGCATGTAACATTCAAAATGAATTCACAAAAGAGCGCCAGTGATAGGGTGAATAGGTGATATGAAGAAATGGTCAGTTTTAAATGTGGGAGGTAAATCCCAACTAGGGAAAACCCATGCAATCAGGGGCCAATTGCTTAACAAATTTCTGCTAAAAATTACATGAGACCAGTGATAAATGGTTTATGGTATGGCATTTTGGCTGGTAACCTAAGCACAATTGTTTTGTGCTTAGATACTTTGTATGCTTAAGCAGCTCAATGAAATTGGGCCAAGGTAGAGACTGATGAGAACCCAATCCACATGCAAGGCTCTAGGGAAAACCCATGTCGTCAGGGGCCAATTGAATAACAAAATTTTGCTAGTGGAAGAGTTTGTGTGCCCATTCTGGGTTCCTCACAGGTCGCATTCAGATCAGGGGAGGAAATTCGAGTCTGAGGTTTTCACTGAGATGTGCATCATCCTTGGGATTGAAAAGACACACACAACGCCTTACAATCCCAAGTCCGATAGAATGACTGAGAAGTTTAATCGACCCCGGTTAACTACAGGCATGAGAATTTCCCACGGTTCCGTGGTTTTCCCGCTTTTTGGAGGCCAAAATATGACCTGTCTGAGTTCAATGTGAATCTGGTTTAAAATTTTGGGGGTAGGGGGTGGTCTAGGGTGATGATTTTTTTGGGGGAAATTGTGAAAATATCATCGCTGAAATGCCCCGAGATCGGCACTTTTAAAGTCGGCTTTATAGCTCTGATTTAGACTCTCCCCAGCTGTTTTATAAACCTGTTTGTCCTATTAACACGTAATTATTACATTAGAGCATATATGAAGTGCTATTACACAGATGAAGTTTACTAAATGAGTCAACGATCGCGTTAGGTATCAGATAATCCATAACGTCATAAAAATTGTCCAATCAACTATTCCCTATAATGGCATGCCGAAGGTTACAGAAAAGATCCGTCAACGCCGTCTCCAACTTGCAGGGCACTGCGTCCATCACCTGGAGCTTGTAGCTAACCCAACCATTCTCTGGGAACCCACATGGGGCACTGCCTCATGTAGGAGAAGATGTTTCTCCTTCATACCTACAAACGAGGCTCCCAAACAGGCGGTGCGTGGAAAAGCACTAGGCATGATGAAGATACTGCGGGACAGGAGCAAGGGTCCGATTGAGTCTGAGGGGAACAAAGAATCTTCACCGGGAGAGAAGCCCATCCCAGCCTGGCTACAACTAATGCTCCCTGAAAAACTCCTATGTATATCTAGGCAGACAGTTCGCATAAGAGAGAAACGGGAAACATACCTAAATGGTGAGGAAGGGAAGACCATTTGCGGTGAGAAAAAGCAAGACTACAAGGTAGTGTTCCAGTGTCCCACACCAGTAGAGAAACCGAAGGAATCCGGTGCAGTCCCCAACATACGGGGACATCGACTCCCAAAAATGTTCAACCAAGATTATTGTGATAATGACGTCAGGTGAATTGGCTCAATATGTGATATTTTTAATGTTTTTATCACCTTAAAGTCGTTAAGCAAACATTTTCCTCACTGCATGTAAGGGAAAGTTCAACCAAGTATGTGACTGATTCAAACTGAACAACGAATCCTGACAAACTGGTAGCGCTCTACAATAAAAATGAATTCATCAAAAAGCACCAGAGTGAGATTGAAAAGGTGATGATGAAGAAATGGTCAGTTTCAGATGTGGGAGAAAAAACCTAACAAGAGAAAACCCAAGCAATCAGGGGTCAATTGGCTTCACAAATTTCTGCTAAGCAAAAATTAGCATGAGACCGGTCACAAATGGTACATATGGTATGGCAATTTGGCAATCTGGCAACCTAAGCACAATTGTTTTGTGCTTAGTTACTTTAAGAATTTAGTCGAACCTATCTATGGAACTGGCCGCAATGTCACCGCGGACAATTCCTTCACCAGTAAAGAATTGGCCGATCACCTCCACACCCACAAAACAACCCTTGTTGGCACCATCAAAGGACATCGTCGTGAAATTCCACCAATCTTGTGCAAGGAGAACGTCCGCAACAGGGCAGTGAAATCATAACCGTTCCGGTTTTTGGGGATAAATACTGTAGTGTCATTTGTACCCAAGCTGAACAGAAACGTCCTTTTGTTGTCCACAATGCATCACGACTCATCAACCCACCCGACTTCCCATAAAGCCAGGTACCTGGCCCCAATTTCACCTAGGTAGGTACTGAGAACCCAATCCACATGCAAGGCTCTGGGCAGAGGTGGGATTCCACTAAACCTGATTTCTAAGTCAGTTTTACATCCTACTCATTAAAATTTATATGCATATTAAACTACTTTGAAATATACATATTGTAAAAGATCACTGTAGAGTAAATGTATAATTTAAACCAATCAATTGTCAGATATGCAAATTACGATGCATTTTTCATAAATGATTATGAATAAGACTGCTCATGGCACACAGAATATTACATCCACTTTACAATACAAGGCACCAGTATCAATGAATAATTCATCACACAGCCACTGCATCGTGACAGCTCAGCCAATCATAGTACAGTGTAAATTTAACTCATAAATATGTACGATGCATTAATTAAACTCATATATATGTATGATGTAATCTTACTGCAGCTGGGATTTCAGGAGTTCTCCAAGTTGTTTTATCTTATCTCTGTTTTGATACAAGTAAACTTCCGTCTCCCAAAGCATCTTGAGTAAGACACTGTCTTTGGTCTCATCCAATGGGATGTCAGCGCTCATTGGGGTACTGAAGCGATAGAAGGGAGCACCAATCATATTACACCAGGAGCGTGCCCGGTCCAGAGTGCGCCCTCTAGCGTCGCATAACTTTGGGTGAAAAAATTAAAATAAAATCAACGCATGATTTACAATGGAGTGGCACGCCTTAGTTTACATTAAACCCATCTACCTGACTGGTCACAGTACATAGACACTTTTCTTGCCCAAGCCCAAATAGAGCTCATTGCTACACTACGATAAAACATTTTTTATTACACCGCATGCCTTGCAAATAAACACTTCCCAACAAACTGAAAGAGCACTGTTGGAAGTGTCTCGCAACAAAAATTCTCACAACAAAAATATTCTGAAAATTCTGAAAAAAATTCCTGCGGATGAGCATGGAAATATTTAGGATTTCCCGGTGGTAAGTGGTTATCATGTACCAATGTTTAACAACACGCAATGCTTTCTCAGTCGTCGTGAAAGATATTTTGAAAGTCATCTTACCTGATCAATGAGAATTTCTCCCAAGTTAGCTGCTCCAGCGATAGCCTTGGCAGCATTAAACAAATCTAGCACGCTACTAGGTCTGGCAATCTCAGTACTCTTCATTGCTTTATATGGAACACACCCCGTACCTAAGGAGACTACAATGCCTACATCACGTGTTGGTTCACCCTGAAAAAGTGAACAAAATGCAATCACACAAAAAATGAACGTCATAATTTTTAATCGGAAAGTTGGCGGTGGGAAAGTTAAAGGCCCTGAGAAATGTTTCCTGTTTGTGCCATTTTGGAAATAGTTATTTTGTTTTAACTCTCTTATCACCAATTTTTTTTATAAAACAACCACTGGTGACTGCACTATTTGAACACTCAAGGGTGAAGAACAATTTCTTACACAACAGCACGCTTGCGTTCAGAGGCAAACTGTTCATTTTTTTTTCAAAATAAATATGCATTTGCTTGCTTATTAAATTTCTTTGCAAATAATACAGAAGTGTGATCAAAACCTCGAACACTTTCTTGTACAAGGATATGGTGCTTACAGGCATCGTACACGTTTGGTAATTGTCAAAGACCAGTGTTCTCACTTGGTGTATCCCAACATATGCATAAAATAACAAGCCTGTGAAAATTTGGGCTCAATTGGTCATCGAAGCTGCAAGAAAATGATGAAAGAAAATACACCCTTGTTGTACAAATTTGTGTGCATTCAGTTAGGAATAAAAACTTCTTGCATGAAGTTTTTATTATTTTAGTGAGAAATTACCTCTTTCTCAAAAACTACGTTACTTCAGAGGGAGTAGTTTCTCACAATGTTTATACTATCAACAGCACTCCGTTGCTCGTTACCAAGTAAGTTCTAATGCCAATATATATTTTGAGTAATTACCAAACGTGTACGATACCTTTAATTCACCTTTTGGTTCTGTCCACTCCAGTTTGAAAGGATCGCATTACAGCAACCTACAATTTCAATTCCACAATTGAAAAAATCCAATCTTTTTGTTTTCCAACCATTGTAAGTTTGGCTATGGAGGGTGAACATTGACAAAACTACAGCTATGTAAAAAAAAGGCCATTGTACTTGGGCTTGGATGCTTTTTTGTGGGGTATGAGTGCAGTTGACTGAAGCCATCTATGGTAACGAAGAGGAGATATAAGTGCAGTTGAATAAAGTCACCTATGGTAAGGAAGAGGGGGCATGAGTGCAGTTGACTACAGAGCTGTGTATTGAGAGAGTTGCGACATGGAGGGACCAGCTTTCTCCGGTCACGTGGTTGCTGGACGCCATTTTGTTCCAAAATGCAGTACAACCCAATGGGCAGACTAGTCTGGCACCCTGTATTCGCCAATGCATTTTTTGGAGACAAAATGGCTTCTAATCGCAAGTTGTCGCAACTCTCTCAATATACGGCTCTGGTTGACTAATAAAAGTCACCTATGGTAAGGAAAAGGGGGTATGAGTGCAGTTGACTAAAGCCATCTATTGGTAAGGAAGAGGGGGTATGAGTGCAGTCGATTATAGTCACCTATGGTAAGGAAGAGGGTGTGTGCAGTCGACTAAAGTCGCATATAGTGAAGAAGAGTGCAGTTGACTAAAGTCACCTATGGTAAGGAGGACAAGGTATGAGTGCAGTCGACTAATAAAAGTCACCTATGGTAAGGGAAGGGTCAATCTTGTCAGTTCATGACATACCTTCATCTTTTTATCCATATTATACTCCTGTATTTCCGTCAATGCATCAAGTGTTGGATTATTAGCAATTAACCCTCCATCTAAGAATCGTCCCATTGGTTGGAAGTAGGTAGGAGCGGCACCACTACAACGTGCTGCCTTCCATATCAGCTGCTCTGGAGTTATAAACAATAATAATAATTACATACCACACACAAGATCCTATTTTGCCATGTATTTACTGCAGTGACGCTCCACATTTTAATATTGGAGTCCAATATGGATAATTATTGGACGCTTTGCAGCGTCATTCCCAAAATAATCATTCCCGTCTGTTTGTCTAAACAAGGTAAGATCATGTCACAGGGGACAAGGTTGGTGTCTACATGGAGTCGTCATGATATAATTTTTATAGCCATAAATTATGTTAGACTAGAGTATTTGAAGAAACAGAGACCAACTTGGTCCTTGAAGTTCAAATACGCGCGAGACTTGCACAGTCTAAAATGGATAATAGAATATGTATCATTAGTTACCATGAAACAATGGAGGTGACTCGAATTTGTCTTCATTATAAACGAGGGCAGCAGATGATGAACATTTCGGGGGTTCATAACTGCGAAACATGTGTAGAGGTGGCGGTGTTCGGTCTCCAAGTGTTGCTGTGACCAAAACTCTACCAAGAATAAAATAATCATATTGTTTTTGGATGAGTACAATCCAAATAGTTACCAAGTCCATTTCCTGCTTAAAGTGAGCACTGATTAACCCTCCTACTGTTATTTTTTTGTTTTTTGGGGGCAAGTTGACCAACCTTCAGAAACCATTCAAGTGCTGAGGTTGTGTAAGATGACACAACTGTGCACAGAATCAACTCCGTACATGTGTGTACTGTGGGGATACACGCACCTCATTGCAGGCTGGTATAGTTATTCTGTCATTGAAAACCACAGTGGACGAGATTGAATGGCCAGACAGTAGGAGGGTTGACTGTGTACTGTCATACTGTGTGGATGCACTCACCACATGATAGCATATTGCAGGCTAGTATACTTTATCTATCATTAAAACCACATGGAATGATATTGAATGGTTGGACAGTAGGAGGGTTAACTGTGTAGATGCATTCACCACATGATAGAATATTGCAGGCTTTTACAGTTTATCTATTATTCAAAACCACAGTGGATGATATTGTATGGTCAGTCAAATCCGGTCAGTCAGTAGGAAGGTTAAAAATAGGAAACTTTTCTACACTACAACTCTGTATTAAAGGCATCATACATGTTTGGTAATTTGAGCCTATTATATACCATAAAACCAACCTGTGAAAATTTAATTTCAAAAGGTGTTAGCGTTTTTGAGATATTGCCGAAAATCTGGAGCGGTTATGTCCACGAAGGAAGAATAATCTGCCTTGGAATATTCAAATGTTTTTTGGGAAAAAAAAAGATAAATTTTTCCATAACCGCATTGAAAAGTTTCTCAAAATGCATTATACTATCCAAAGCAGCTGTACTTCTTACCAAGTAAGTTTTCATTGCCATTAATTAGCTATTAATTAGACATAACCAAACGTGTACGATGCCTTTAAGCAGAAAGCATTTGTCCTTAAAAGCAATCAAACCAAGCCTGGAAGGGTAAACAGTCTGGTCCCATTTGGACTATGAGAATTAATGCTCTTATTATCACTTGAAACACAGGGAATAAGACAAAGATGGAGTAAGTGTCTACATGTGTATCCTCTTACTTATGTTTGACGATGGTGTCCATCTTGTTTTCTTCCCCAAAGAGTTGCTTGAGAAATGTTTCTAGCGGTTCAGAAGGATAGGGACGAGTGCCGGTAAAGACGGCATTCTTCAAACCAAAGTACAGACCTCTCGTCTCCTTCACTGAAAACCCTGTAAAATAAAAAAGAATAATTTGTATGTGATTGCACGGGCCTCAGGTGTCAAATGGAAAACTAATGATTTTTAGCTGGCAAAATGACTAACTTTTCAGCCTGGATGACCCTGTTCAACAAAAGATTTAACAATTATCAGGGTGGTGCCACATCCCTGATAAGGTGTGTCATAGCCGAGCGGTTAAGAGCACCGAACTCAAGCTCTGGTGCTTCTGTTCAGCAGAGTGTGGGTTCGAGACCCGGTCGTGGCACTTGTGTCCTTAAGCAAGACACTTAACCATTATTGCTTCGTCCTTCGAATGGAACCTTAAGCCGTAGGTTCCGTGTGTACCATCCATGCATGTAAAAGACCCCAGTGCACACTTATCGCTAAGAGAAGGGGTTCGCCCCGATGTGTCTGGCAGTGCATTTATCTTCAATCATCTGAAGGCTGCACTCACAAGGAAGAAGAAGAAGAAGAAGAAGCATCAGTTCTTACCTACTGCCAGTGCAAGGGCCAATATACCTCCAGTGCTAGTGCCTGCTATCCAGTCAAACAAATCAGCTATTGGCCTTCCAGCTGCTTCCTCTATTGCCTGAAATCAAGTAAATGAGTGTAGAAAGACAACAAGGTTTGAGAATGGTTAGACAATGACTTTGTCATACAGTTGTCAAACTACTTTTTAAATTTCCCACTTTGCCTTGCGGTAGGAAACTCTGTCTCCCCATAGATTCTGTCCTTCGGAACCAAATTGTCTGGATTGTCTAGGAAATCTTGTCTCCTGTGACTGATCCTCCTAGGATTATCTGTCACCCTCTTGGTTAATCTGTCCACCTTGTACAAAGAATATTTTGGTCTTCAATGGTCTTCAATTAATCCCCCAGGAATTATTGTCCCCCCACTTACAATTCAAGTGCAATGCTGAAAGGAATTTTGCGTGTAAGTGGCTCTATAGCGTGGGTAAGAGTTCCTTGCTGATGTAGCTAGAATATTTATGCCGGGCTAAACTCTGGGCCCAATTTCATAGAGCTGCTTAAGAAGCAAATATTGCTTAACAACTTTCTGCTAAGCATAAATGAGCAGGATACCAATAACAGATCGTACATGTGGAAAGGTAGTTTGATTGGTAACCCAAGGTAAGCATGATTTTGTTGTGCTCAGTTATTTTTTGTGCTTAAGCGGCTCTATGAATTGGGCCCTGTTTAGAAGAGAGGAAAGTGAAGGGAAGAATTCTGCTTGGCAGTGACATGAAATTGAGCCCATGGTCCAAATAAGCCATTTGTGAGTTAGATTTGAAAGTTACTGCTTAAATTTGAATTCCTCAGACTATTCAAGACAGTTGCTACATCACATGATTCGGGGCAAGCTTTTGCATAATTAGGTAAGAGACAGCAAACACCCATACACAATTTGAAATGAATGTGTATGGCACAATGGTACCAGGGTTTGCTCATCTGGAGGTTGCTATTCAAAAGCTTGCCCCAAACCATTTGAAATAGTAACTGTCACTATAGTCTGAGGAATTCATTGTACCAGACTTTATTCAAAACTAGCATGCAAATGGCTTGTTGCATATCGCTGCTCACAGCAGGGAACAAGCATATACCTGCGCCTGAAACATACATGTTTTACAGTTCGGGTGCTCCAATACAGGAGGGTTAACTCCTCTGGTTGCAACCCCCATTTGTACTTACTTAGTATTTATAACTTTATTTATTTACTTGTAACCAATATTCCTGTAATTTTGTTGTTGTACATAAGAAAAAACAAAAACAAACAAACAAACAAACAAACATGTAGATCTTTGATTTCTAAATGAAGAACAAACAAGTATAACTGATAACTACTCACTAAGGAATTATTTGAGCATTGAGTCTCCCATACCCTGATATTAATTTACTCACAGTTAATATCTGGATGAGTACAAGACCTCTAATTCCTCCCCCATCCAAGCAGAGGACGTTGTCATTTTGCCTGCAAGATGTTGCATTATCCGTCTCATCTGTTGCCATGAAAACACTTTGCTTGCTGGCCATCAAACCGATACATATTGCCAGGAACTCATCATAAGCTGCATTAGATCACAAATGGGTGATACATGTATATGACTATTAGTTCAATACCATTATTTTCAGGAAATGTCCCCATTTGGTTTCGTATGACTGGAATGAATGTACTCTTCAAAAAACCAATGTCGCCTAAACTTCATGGAATTTTGTTGTGGGTTGAACAAGGACAAATTATTCAAAATTTACCCAGTCAGTTTCCCTTGTGGTTAATTACTTGATAGTTTACTTTTTACTTTCTTCGTGTAGCCTCTTACCAAGCGTGTTGGGTGAACTTGCATACAAAATATATATATATAATAGTAATGATAATATCGACTCTTATATAGCACAATTCCAAAGAATTATCATTGCGCTTCAAACATTATTACCCCTGGTCAATGGGCCATATATTTCCTTCCTTAAACCATCTCAGCTCCCTGGGCAGTAGACAGCCTGTGCTGCCAAGTATGTAGTGCACTAAGCTAAATTAATCACAAGAACCATCTCTGCACTCACAGGTACCCATTTACCCTTGGGTGATGAGAAGCAATTATAGTTAAGTGTCTTGCTCAAAGACACAAGTGCAGACCTGCCAACATTCATATCCCAAAAATAGGGACAAACCAGGCCGGGGGTCCAGGGGGCCGCCTAGGCCCCCGGAGGGGTTGATGGGGGACCAGGGGGCAGCGCCCCCTGGAAGCTAACAGAACTACACAGCTTCCAGGGCCATTTGGGGGCTAAAATTAACATCTAAGTAAATTGGCTTTGAATGTGGAATTACTCCATACAAACAATACAAGTTGAATATTATTTGATTAACTTGTAAAATATTACTTGTCACCACCTTTCTACTGGTGTAGACCTTTGTATGTGGATTGTTTAGCTTGCTTGAGGAGGGCTGGTTGATACTTGGTGTCAAAGCAAGTTCTTAGTCCTGCACGATCGTCAAATTGCGCAAACCATTCCTGCACTGTTGTCAAATTGCGCAAATACTTCATGCACGATCGCCAAATTGCGCAAATTATTCCTGCACTATCGACCTATTGCATTGACTAAAAATGTAGTCAGGATGCCCTGCGACACAGAGGAAAAAGCACGCGAAATGCCGTTACGAAATAGCTGACTTCTGGGTACCAGTCGCTGCACACTATCTACCAGCGCATTGAAAGGATGGTTTGTGTTCGCCGGAAGTATTTTTCGACATTTTTGCCTGGGCGCTCGACGATTTTGTCCGGGCGCATTTTGTATTTGACAAAACTGCGTGTGGAGAACACTGTAATAAGTCGTTCACCAGCAATTTTTTAACTTAAAAAAAAATAAAATCGGGAAAGTTGGGAAATCGGGACAGTCCCGATTTTCGGGTCTTAGAAACTCAGAAATCAGGACTGTCCCGGGAAAATCGGGACAGTTGGCAGGTCTGCAAGTGTCAAGACTGGGGTTCGAACCCACACCCTGATGACTCAGCAACCAGAACTTGAGTCAGATGCACTAAACCGCTCGGCCACGGATTTGTTTTGGGTTGAACAAGGACAAATTATTCAAAATTTACCCAGCAGTTTCCTTTGTTGTTAATTACTTGATATTTAAAACTTAATGGTTTACTTTTTACCTTCTTGTTATCGCCCCTTACCAAGAGTGGCTTTAAGCCTTGTTTAGGGAGAACTTGATAACACAAAATAAAAAAATAAAAAATAAAATACAAAATAATAGAATACAAATTAAAATACAAATAGTCTCTCATTGCCACAATGAATACCTTTATTGCTTTCTAACTGAGTGAAGTCAGTATTGGCCGTGGTAGGGTTCCCGTCGTACGTCCCATCAACCTTACATCCAGCACTACATCCCTGCATGCCAGGCGGGCAGCGCTTTGCTCCTACCAGGTGTAGAGCGCTGATAATATGATTGGTTGAACCCATGTAGCTCCCAAGGGAAGATATTATCGGAGTTGAGGCGATGTGGCGTGGGGATTCCTTCTTGATATTGACCGCGTTTACATCAGCTCCGAAGACGATCAAGGCGTGAACCATATCCAAGTTATTTTTCTGGAGGATAAAACACAAAGATACTTTCAACTGTCGAATACCACTATAAAGTAACAGAGTCAAGTTAAACAGCCTGTCCCGATCCAATATGGCTCATCAGGCCGGTGTTTATGACCGGTTTCATTGGCATTAAACGACTGAGAATATTTCTATTCCCCCAGATTAGGATGCCAGTCCATCATTATTGTTGTAAAAGTGTCTGAAAAAAATATCATAGAACAGAAACTTTGTTTTGTTTTAGAAACATAGATACTATATTAACATGGGAAACATTGGAAAATGTCAATTTAGGTCATGACCTTTACTTTGACCCTCTTTGGTTTAGTGGAAGTAGGTCGGATTTTGCAGCCATTTGCAGCCACTATGGCTATTTTTGTACAAGCTGTTTCCGGCCGCTATGGTATCTAAAGAGTTAAGCTACATGTGGAATTTTAATTTTCTCACCCTGACTGCATCATGAAGGGGTGTATCCCCGCCCGGTACTCGGACATTGACGTTGGCTCCCGCACACAATATTGACATAGCACACTCTAGTCTCTGCCTCTGTATCATTACATGCAGCGGGGTATGACCAGTCTTGCTCTCTGCGTTCACGTCCAATTCACCATGTTTGATAACCAGGTCAACAAACTTGGATGACTTGGCGTAATGCAACGCTGTTCCTCCATACTTGACGCAGGTGCTGCTGCCAAGCTGGGCATCAGGTGCTTTCATAAAAGCTTCTGCAGCACTGCATGGTATGGTAATTCAATGTTAAGAATTAAGAGAAGATAAACTGTAGGGGTTTGTGCCACATACTGCTAGGCATTAGTTGATATTACGGATTTACGTCCCATCCAAAGGACTAAAGCAATTATGGTAAAGTATCTTGCTCAAGAACACAAGCCTCATGGCCAGTCAGGCCAGGATTTGAACCCACTCTCTAAATGACAAAACTTGAATACGTTGCACTAGACCAGTAAGCCACGACACTCTACATCTGGTAATGAAGACAAGGATGCCTCATAAGTGAACTTAATCACTGAAGCTCGCAAGCCTGAGAAAACCTGTACACAAGGGTGCTTGCTGTGTGAACCAGAAACACCAGGGTTAAGCCCTACTCTTCAAAAATAACTGATCTTGGTGTTTTTTCATGCACTACCAACCCTAGTACATGGGACCTTTGACTTAATGTACTATCCGAGGGAAAAAGCAATTGTGGTAAAATATCTAGATCAAAGAAACAAGCTTCATGACCAGCCAGGCCAGGATTCGAACCCACACTCTGTGAACGACAGAACTTGAATACGGCGCACTCGACCGCTTGGCTAAAACACTCCACATCATGGAAATCATGTCTGTTACATTTGCATTAAGAATGAACTGGCTTAGCAGAAAGTAGTACTTTGAAAATTGATTCGCTAAGCGAAATTAGCAGGGATCATAAGTTGGAAACCTGTGTCTGATGAAGCAAGTCATACTATTATCATTATTATTATATATTTCTGGTAATGAAACCAAGGATGCCTCATAAGTGAACTTAATCACTGTAGCTCACAAACCTGAGGAAATCTGTAAACGTTGGTGCTTGCTACATGTATGTGAACCAGAAACACACGGGTTTACCCCTATTCTTCTTCCACGGTAAGTGTTCTGGGTTCTTTTACACGCACTACCAACCCCCCAGTACATGGGACATACGGCCAACTGCCCCATCTGAAGGACAAAGCAATTATGGAAAAACACCTTGCTCAAGGTCACAAGTGCCATGACCGGGACTCGAAACCCACACTCTGCAGATCAGAAACACCAGAGCTTGAGTCCAGTGCTCTTAGTCGCTCGGCCACGACACGGCACTACTCCACAGCAGTTCAACGAAGTTCTTCCCACCTTCTACTGATTGCAGTGGGTTTGGGGTTATGATGCAGACGTCTAATACTTACTTCAAGTTCTGATATTTGAAGGCGTAATGTATGGGATGACCCATAACATCAGTTACACTGACCAACGCTCCTAGGTTAGCTAGCCCTGCAGCTGTATCCAGATTGCCAAGTTTACAAGCTACTTGTACAGCTGTCATTCCACGTAGATTGTATCGACTGATGTCGCTTGTGTCTTCAGCCAATACCTTAAGACAAAAGACAGGATGTCCGAGTAGATAAATACCACATGATATTTGGCCCTTGGATGGGATGAAAATGCACAGAGAATGGAACCAAAATACATGGTTTATGACGTAGGCCATGTAATGGTTTGATTAATGAATGCCGTGTGACCTCCAATCAAATGACAACCCAACGCTCTTGGGGTGACTGCATTGTTTTCCCATGCTGGCCCTACTCTCTGGAACAGTCTTCCACTTGCCTTTCTTCAAGCTTCATCAGCCAGTCCTTTCAAACAATTACTCAAAACCTATTTTTTCAGCTTTTCGTTTTTGCATATTGTTGAGTGCCATAAACATCACTGCATGACGGAATTATGGGTTATGTAAGAGGCCACTTTTATTATTATTATTATTATTAAATTGTTTACTCTTCTCTGAGCCGCCCGGATCCTTACCTCCAGCATTGGTGACGCATTCCCGACTAATCTGGCTACATAGTGGAATACACTCTCGCCCTCCGCATCAGCGATATTCAGTTTAGCTCCGTGAATAACAAGAGCTTTGGCCATAGCGGTATCATTCCACTTCACTGCTAGATGTAGAGGTGTTCTCTTTGCATCACATTCTTGACTATTCAAGTGCCTATCAAAGATTTTTAAACACATCATTTAATTTTCACTTCCATTTCATAATTTTTTTTTAAATCTAACTGGTAGCACAAAGCTGAATTATGTGGAATTTACAAAGGGTAAAAATAAATTTAACATTTACAAGTTAAATAAAACAAGATAACTAAATAGCGACACACAATAAATTAACTGTGCAGTAACCTGTAACTGATGTACTGGCATCCTATCCAGGGGGAATGGAAATATTCTCAATCGTTTAATGCCAATGAAACCGGATATAAACACCGGCCTGATGAGCTATATTGGATCGAGACAGACTTTCCTTCTTTGTTTTTTCACAGACGGAGAGCATCGATAGAAATAACCAAAATGTTGAAAAAAGATCTTACTCTATAATTTGTTTTGATGACAGGCACTTGTCGAACTTGGCTTGCACAGCGATGTGAGCACTTGACCATGTAGGGTTGGAACGTGAGCTACTGATGAGTTTCTGTAGAATCTCTACTGTCAGGTATTGACTGCAACTGGTGCAGAATGGTGCCAGGGTCTGATAGAGCTTGCTGAACTCAGAAATGGTTGCATCACACACAGACAATCTGAAAACACTGGAATAAGGTAAAAGCAAAAAAACATCTGACAAAGTAAACCGTATGGATTTTGAGGCATTGCATTGTGAGATATTAATGTATTGTACCTACTTTATTGCTGTGTAGACTTGTTCTTTAGAACTTGTCTTGCTATTTATTCTACTAACGCGGAGTAGATTTTGGAATTCAGGAGACTACTTATTAACTCTTTCATGCATCGACTGGTCGCTAGCGATGTCATGTTTTGGATGTTGACAAATTTTGCACTGGAAGGGCAATTTACACCATTTTAACCATTTTAATGTGAGGTTAGAGGCTTGTAATTTTTCCCCCACTCACATGAGGACTCTATCTATTGGAAAATGAGTAGGCCCTACATCACAAAATTGAATTTGACATTTCCCTTCCTCTTTAACATACAATGTACAAAGGTAATTGCTGATAATCATTTCATCTATAACCAAAAACCCATTTTGTAACTTCGCAACAATATTCAAATTGAGAGCAAAATTTGAAACATGACGTTATTGGATTTCAACAACTTATGGGTCTTTACATTCGAAGGAAGAATTTGTTCATCAGTCCAGAGTTAAAATTCAATGATGTTTTGATTGAATATCATCAAAAGTCAGGAATGAACCAAAACATCCCCGTACAAAAATGTACAGACCCATTTTTCTCCTGAATGATGTCATCAGGATGTTTTGAATGTTGACAAATTTTGCACTAGAAGTGCATCAAATAGAATGGCAATTTCACCACTTTAACATAAGGTTAGAGACTTGTAATTTTTTCCCCACTTACATGAGGACTCTATCTATTGGAAAATGAGTGTATCACAAAACTGAATTTGACGTTATAGCCCATCTTTAATACTGACCTGAATGCGAATTGATTGGATGGATCCAAGTACAACACACATTCATACGTTTTGCCCTTCACATCATGCAGTAGCTGCAAGTATCCCAGATTAGAGACGACAGGCCAGTTGGAATATTTCTGAGCTGGATGATCCACTTTCCGCACCGTGCGAGCGTTTGGATTCATCGTTTGGATGTTACTCACGACACTGTTAAACATTTTGTTGATGTCTTTAAACAGCGCCATGATGTTGGATCAGTCAGCGATAATCTGAAAAAAAAATTAAATCGTTCATTTGATTCAAATCAGTGTTCCAGTGTTCCATAAGGTATTTATAATGCAAACCGTCTGAGTGGTTGATTTCGCTGAATGGTCGGAAGACACTGTGGAAACAGTGCCTTTTGACAATTGTGCATATTAAATCAGACGGTATTTGTGATAGAACTTACATACATGTACATTAGGCCCTAGGCACCAGTGTTCAATAGCCTACATGTATAACCAGTGTTCCATGCCCCCCCCCTTTGAGGTACCAGTAGTATTCTTCTGTATGCCCTACTAGGCACCAGTACTCAATAGCCTATAACCCCCCCCCCCTTGCAAGGCACCTGTAGTATTCTGTAAGCCCTACTAGGCACCAGTGTTTCACAGCCCCTTTGAAAGCACCAGTGTTCCATCCATAAGGCACTAGTGTTTCATAGACCCTTTAGAAGCACCAGTGTTCCATAGGCCCTAGTTAGGCACCATGGGCCATTGTTGGGTGCAATCTTTGAAAATGGCCACTTGTAAAATTTGCACGTTTGTGTCAATTTCGTGCCTCATCAGCCGCGCAATTTTTAATTGTGTGGCAGTCTTTAGTTCAAAAATTGCGGGCATGCAAATTTTAAAAATTGGCGCGCGCGAATTTTAAAAATGGCAATTTCCAAATACTGCGCCCAACAGGCCCTAGCTAAGCACCAGTGTTCCATATAGGCCCTAAGCACCAGTATTCAGTATGCCCATTCTCTACACCAGTGTTCCTGGTCCCTAGGCACCAGTGACAGTGTTTTGTAGGCCCTCCGGTGTTCCTTCTAGGCCTATGAGGCACCAGTGTTCTTTAGGAAACCAGTCAACTCGCCCCCAGTAAAGTCGCCCACTACAAAGTCGCCCACTACAAAGTTCCCCCCTGGCAAAATCGCCCCCTCACATACAAATCCCCCCCCCCAGACAAAGTCGCCCCCTACTTTATTTGCTACTTTATTGGGGTGATACGATGGTTATTTACTATTTACTTGTTTTTATTTACTTTTTTTTAAATTGAAGTAATACTTGTTTAAATTTTCATAAATTCTTGTACTTTATTTTTTAAATATTTGCTTGTAAAACCCTACTTTAATTGTTTTTGTTTGACTATACTTTATTGGGTGATAGGATGGTTATTTACTTTATTTTATTTACTATTAAATTGAAGTTACATTTTTAATCAAATTATTACTTGGTTTTTGGGTACGTACATGCTACATATTTTATGTGTCTAAATTGTCATTAATTTTTGTAGTTATCTGTTTGTACAATATCTGTTCAATTGTCTTAAATTTCAAACCCTAACTTTGTTTACAATTTTTTTTTACTTTACTTTTTACTTTTGTGGTGATAGGCTTGTTGTTAATTAGCTGTTCCGAGATAGTAGATGTTCCTTTACACATGGTTCAGTTAGAATGAAGGTAAAAGTTGGGGTCAGATTTAAAGTCTGTTTTAGAGTCAGTATCACAATGAAGATCAGCTTTAGGTTTTTAGGCACACAAAGTCAAAATAAGGGCCTCTTAAAGGTGAAGGGTTTTCTATGTCAAAGTCAGGCTGACTTTAAAGGTTTGGAGTGATTAATTAAAGTAAAACAACACAGCTTTGTGTTTGTTGACAAACACCTAATGTCTAGTATTTTGTTTATAGAGGGAAGAGTGAAATCAAACATGTAGCCGTTGCAAACTAATCAAACAAAATCTTTAATTTCTTTAATTGTTCCCTGATTTATGGTTTGCTGAATGTCGAAACTAGTAGATTAACAATATTTAACAATATTTTGCATTCACACTACATGTAGGCCTATACATGTAGTTTTGGTTGGGAAGCAGTTTGAAACAGCTATTGATTCTATTTTTCTTTTGAAACGAAGTCAGAAGTGAATTAGTTTGCTTGTTACATCAAAACCCTTTGAAAAACGATGCCGCCTGCATTGATCTATACAAAGGTCTTTTAAGTAAAGGCCATCGAAAATTAAGTTTTAGTTTCTCGGTACCTGCTTAAAATGATGTCCAAGCTCTGAAGATTTTAGTGCATGTTTGCTACTGTATTCTTCCCAAGGAATAATTATAATCTTTTGACATGTTTTTCAGGAAGAAATGTGTGGGGCCCCATTTTCTATGTAACGTATTCGGACTACTGTGCAAGAATGGATCACAATCTCTACCCTCACTGGGTATTGAGAACCATCTATACTGTAGTTTTTGTCTTGCCAAAGTGTTAAGACCAGGATTCGAACCCACACTCTGATGTTCTTGCTCTATGCTCTGATGACTCAGGCAGCCATCAGAACTAGAGTTGGACTCTAGACTGCTGGCTACGACACACTACATCCAAGTGGTTTAACAGGGTTCAGTATAGTGCAGTGACAATACTTATGCTGCTGTTATCATTGTCAGCAACACCACGAAGTGCCAACAACATTGACCTCTGCTTTCAGGAACAGCCAAAATGTTTACATACGACGTGCTGCACACAGACTACCTTTTACAGTTTTCATGAAGAGACAATCTTGTTAATTAAATAATTACTCATTGATTAAACACGTTATGAACAAAATTGAAATAGATTTGTATGATTAAAGATCTCTATTTCCCTGATAATGTAAAAGTTTCAAAGATTAAATGCTGAACAGTCTACAAACCAGTGATTTCTAATTAGCTTACATGTAACTTTAACCGCAGTTTTCTCTAAACATTTAGGTTTGGCTGCAGGGGACTTTATGGTACTTTGTGATGCTGCTCAGTCACGACATAGTAAACAATATAATTTGAGAAAAATAAACTATAGTTCAAGGAATAATATTAATAATTTAATAAGCGTAAATGACATTTATTATCTGTTTAAGATGTGTACAATGCCTCAGAATTATTACATCAAATGTTCCCGTCCGTCGACCTACACTAAGTATTGCGATCGTGGTATATAGGCAAAAACCATTTTCTCAAAAAACCTTTAAAAAATTAACTGAAATATCTAGAGGAACTAAAAGAAGATCCTTAAAAATAACGTTCAGTGAAAAATATCAGAGGATGAACAATCAATTTAATGTCTGCGTAGATTAGGGTCATGTCGATAGTTGATAGTGTCAAGGCTGGCCTTAAGACAAATCTTTTTAAACGTGCTTTTTTAAAACCACTAATATGTACCTAATTTTTTTAGCAATGCCAGGTTTTGAATTAGTGTTTTTCCTTACTGTTTTCACTTAATTAATTTTTTAGTATATTTGTAATGTCTATAATTCCATTTTAACTGTTTTTTTTTCTTGGGTTTTATAACTGTAATTTTAATGTTTTTTAAATTGTTAAGCGCCTAGGAGCATGTTTCATGGTTGGACACTATACAAATTGTCATTTTATTATTATTATTATTATTATTATTATGTCTACTGTCTCAAATTCATGGTCAGGTTCAGGACCTGGATCATGTAACTAGTCTTCTTCTTTTTGTTTCCATCTCTTTAAAATCCCTTTTGATTTGTACACAAATTTGTGGCCTCCAAAAGTCATACTTAGCTTAGTACGAAAGATTCTATATACAGAATCTGACTCTTTCGTACTAAGCTAATGGGCCAAAAGATAACTTTGTAAGATAGGCATGTGAGAGCGAGACAAAAGTAACTATTTTGTTACAGTCTTTTCCTTTACATTTTAAATCTGTTTATGATTGTTCCTAGTAAAATAAAAATAAAAACCTTGGTGACCTCTAGGAATTACAAGGTCATTTGAAATGTGTTACGTATGTAACAAAGACAGACATATGGCCTGGAAAGTAAAGACAGAATTTGAAAACAATTACAAAATATTGTGTTAGTAACTTTCCTGACTCTTAAAGATTGTAAGCAATGAAACTGAGATGTTGCTGTGGATGTTAAGGCAATAAAAATGGGAAATAAGTCACGTACGAACAATGGACAGACACTTTTGTGACAAAATTCTGTCCTTGTTTGTACGTAGACATTTGTTTTTAAAACTTAAATTTCTTAAATAGCCGGGGAAGAAAATTTCTTAATTTTGGCTGGTAACTATCCCTAAGGGTCTGTAGAATTGGTATCTGGACAACATTGGGCAATACATTTATTTTAGTATAACTTCTATCAAATGATAACCAAAATGTCTGTCCTTGTTACGTACGTATAAATCTTGAAGACTTATCCTTCCAGTTTCTTAAATACTCGGTCATTTACCTTCTTTTTTGTTAACCACAATCCTCATGTGCTTCTGAATGTACACAGACAAAAATGCATGACAACGTAGTTCATTTTGTTACTACTATCCAACATTCCCCTCCCGTGTCACACTTTTGTGCCCATTAGTGTGGAATTGCCCATATCATATCAAAGCTTAGGTCATGAAATTATAGTTAAATGTAATTAGCTTTAAAACTTAATCAATTAGTTTACTTAGTTATAATGACATGAATATTTAATAAGCCAATCTTGAGACCACCATATCTCAAAAAGTATACGTCCGATCATCAATTTTTTGTTCGATTATATACTTGTAGGAAACTGTGTAACTGTTTGTTAGCCTTGCTGGACGACGTCACTATGACATCATTTATTGCACGTTTTGTATCTGTGTACAAAACCCATGGCTCTAAAATTCTAGACTTGACCAAGTCCTAATAATAGTATACCGTACCTGGGCAAGGCAATAGCGTTTTGTGTACAATAATCATCTAGACTCCTTACGGTCGAAGACTTAGACATGTCTATTAATTTACCAGATTCAGAACATCGAGCAAGCTCAGCGCAGCGAAACTCTGCGTACCTAGACCCAGTAACTGGGGCGCTGTACTCCTTTTTTCGAAATATTGACATCATCAGTCGTACTAGCGCCCCAGGAAAAACTTGTATATTCTCAAAGCGAAACTCAATT
This sequence comes from Plazaster borealis, assembly GCA_021014325.1. NCBI lineage: Eukaryota > Metazoa > Echinodermata > Asteroidea > Forcipulatida > Labidiasteridae > Plazaster > Plazaster borealis. The sequence continues at coordinate 27,087,289 of CM037475.1, forward strand.
TGGCGTCTAGTGTAGTGCCGACCATGCAAACTGCACACGTTGGCCGAGATTGGTGACGAGAAGTACGGGGGAAGATTCTTCACCCGATAACCACAGATCAGCCATAGCAAAAACAATGCTGGGCCTATTACTTTGTTTTACCACATGGTTAAATTTAAAGATGAATTTTCCCACTTTTCTTTGTAGAGGCGTTATGGGTATCAGAATCAAAGAGACAAGATTTGTGAAGCACGCAGAGTTACAACGAGCGAGTGGCGAGCTGGCTAGACATGCTTAGTAGAGGCAGTTCGAATCCCTAGGTTTTTTAGCAGCGGGTACCGCGATGATTTAATAGATGTTAATTTTGCATTGGGGATAAAGAGTATAAGTTATATAACTTGTTTTTACCCTCACCCCGTTGTTTATTTAAAGCACTGTATACTCCATACTTTCCCGAGTTCTGAGAAAAAACCCCACATGCAATACAATAATAAAATTGAAAAAAAAATGAAAGTAAAGCCCATCATGATCATGATCATCATGCATCAAATTCAAAACAATTTGTTAGTATAGTTTATTTGTTATTAACATGCTCAATTTTAATTTTATATTTAAGTCATCAGTGGTCCTACCTTTTATAGTGACACACACTCAAAAAATGAAGCGTTTACGACAAATTGTCTTGAATTAAATGTCTTCTTGTTGTGATGTTTGTCTGACTGAGCTAGCGCTGCTGTCATCACATGTTTATGACTCTGGCTGGGTTGGGTGTCCACTGTCCACTCTCTTCTTTGAGACAATGGAGGGCGCTATCCGAATTTAACACACCCGTATATGCATACCCGTACCCACGGGTAATCACTCTGACGAATTGAGTTGATTGCATAGTTGAGCGGTCGGGTACGAGGGAACCCGGTCAAGGTTGTCAAACCGGAATTACTTTACTGCGACGTGCTAAAGTGAATGGTCGTGAAGTACGAAAAATTCCTCCATTTTGCAGGTACATTTCGTTCAAAGTTCGAAATTATGATGATATTTTGAAAGTGGATTTTGTTTTATTGACACATTTATGTCATGGATTTTTACTTAAAGGGGGAAGTATGGTGTGGGAATTAGTAATAACACTTCTGTTTTCTTTTGTTATTGTTGACTGGTCTTTGTTTTATTTATTTTTTCATAATGTTGTTCATTGCAAATAATATGTCATCTCATTGACTTGATTTATTGTAGTATTGTTTCAGTTTCATTATTAAAAATCACATAGAATAAAGGTCCATGGACGTGGACTTATGTTACAATCATGATAACATTAACAATGAACATACAGATCCAATTACCATAATTAATAAATTAATATAATAATTGATTTTTCTCTGGAAAAGATACCAAATCGGACTGCCACTTTTTCATTCATTATTGTGGCCAGAAACAATAAGTATGTTTATTTCGAACAAACTACACTACAGTGAGTCAGTTAGAATTTAGATCTTTATGCACACCTTCCAGCCAGACACATAAGTGTCGAAGTTTGACCGCCAAGTCGCAGACGGCAGTGTGTGTTCAAAGTAAACAAATCTGCCCTTGGAATTCTGCATTGTTTCTTCATCATGATAGAGCTTCCTATAAACAGTTATGGTAATTGAATGATTGTAATCTGATTCGTTGATTGTTGTGTTTTGTTTGTTAGATTACACGTGGAATTAAGTTAACTTTACAATACAACCATGGTGCGAAAAGCAGGACCTACCAATGTCAAGGTAAATTCACGTTCAGTACCTCTATCCTTAGTCCCATCAAAATAATGCCTGTGTTTGTGCCCATGCTGTAGATTTTTGCCATGGCACTTCCTTGAATCGGAGTGAAAGAAATATATTTTCAAATAAATGTATTAAATATATCTTTTCTTCTACGATCAAGTAAATATTCCAACCAATTCAAATTACTTTTACAGAGCTACCAACTCTCCCTGGTTCTGCAGAAAGTTCCCCGAAAATAAACCAATCTTTCCATGTTCTGATGAGCAAATTTGAAAATCGCCCTGATAATGGAAAATTTTCCCTATTACATTGAATGTAATTCTAAATATCTTCCTGATTGTTGTACAAAATCTCCCTGAATGTTGTACAATATCTCCCTGATTGCAAGATGCAAATAATCGCAGCTCTGTTTTTATCCTGCTGGATAGACATGTAGTAATTATCAATACATGCTGGTAAGATACAAAAGTGGGACAGATTCATTTCCCTCCCAGCCTCATTTTGACATAGATTTTATTTCTCCAATTCTTGGTAACATGTTCCAGGGAGTTAACATTTGAAACCGTTCAACTGCACTAAGTTGTGTGTGGTGGCGCAACTGTGCACATGTAGCTGTTGTGTAGATGTATTCACGAATCTCGATATCATTTTGTAGGACGGCATGTACACAGTGTACTGTACATATGTACATACTTTATCTATCATTCAAAACCACAGTCATGACAGTTGGTGATAATCAAAGGTCAGACAGTAGGAGGGTTGACTGTGTACTGTGTAGCTGTGCATTAACCACATGGTATCATATTGCAGGCTGCCATAGTTTTTTTATCATTCAAAACCACAGTGGATGATATTGAATAGTCAGACAGTAGGAGGGTTAATGGGAGAGAAACAAGATGTCAACACCATGAACAATTGTTTGTTCAAGAATAAAGTGTCATGTGAGTTGTGGACTGATTTTATCTTTGTTTGTGCTACCAAGGTAAAGCAAGAACCCGTCTCCCAGGACACTGTGATAAGTGACCATGACTTAGTTACATTCTCCGTACGGGAACTAAATCGTCGACTTCGCGGCCTCAGCAAGGAGCAAGTCATCATGCTGAAGCAACGACGGCGTACTCTCAAGAACCGAGGCTATGCAGCCAACTGCCGCGAGAAGCGTGTGTCCCAGAAGGAGACATTGGAAGAGGAACAGGCCAGACTCCATGATGAAGTCCGCCGCCTCAACCACCAGAACAAGAAGCACAGGCAGAAGTTCGAGGACATCCGTGGCAAGTACCAATCACTGTTGAAATTTGCCGATAAAACCAACGTGAAAGTCAAGATGGTGACGAGTTTACCGATGACGTCTTCGGCAGTTGCTGGAAGCTCAAGCAAGATACTCATAACCCAGACTAATACCCGACCATCCACATCGCAAGGTGATAGGGAGTCATAATAACTGTTGATGCTTTTGAATTGATCTGTCAACTCTGGCATTGCATGGTGAGGTATCAGTGTATGTTCGTTTTGCAGTAACACCATGTGTAGAATATAGCAGGACAGTTCTTTTCAGAACTAAGTAGTCTCCCAAATTCTGAAATCTACTCTGTGGCAGTAGAATAAATAGCAAGACAAGTTCTTAAAGAACAAAATCTACAAAGCAAATTAGATACACATGGTGTTACCACAAACCGAATAATACATATTGACATTGTTTATCATGAGTTTGTGTCAAATTGCATTTAAAATAAGGCGGTTTTTGTATTTAACCCTTCTAATTTGTTAACATTTTCCAGCACGTTGACCATCCATTTGAAACCATTCAATTGTATGGGTTGTGTATTGTGGCACAGCTGTGCACAAAAAGTTCTTCATTGCTGTGAAATAAACACTTCAATGTGCAATCGAGTAGCAAGAAATATATTATATTGTACACATTTGTACAAATTGCATTTTGTAACAAAGAATAATCTTCAAATACCCTGGATATTAGAACTGAATTTATAGTAGAAATTATTGTGTTTTATGTATATTTCTATAAATAGTTAACCTGACAGATGATATTACATGAAGATTATTAAGTATATTGTTAAATGCTAGTTTTAAATTGAAAAAAAAAGGTCTGGAATCTCCCACACGCAATAGACAGTGCGATATTGCCAAGTTCCCTGTATACACATTGATAATGAAAGGTCTAATTGCCATTTATTTATAAGGTACCAGACTATTTTGTCTTTCCAGCAACAGGCAATGCCAAATTAGTGGCTGTGGATTAATCACCATGGTAACTTGCATTGAAGCATAGGAAGCCCATAGCAATACCCTTAGCAACAGCCGCAGCCATAGACGCCAATTTGGACATGGCCTCAGTTCAGCGGTAAAAAAACACCAAATTGTATGAACTTGGAAACGATTGGTACCAGACTATTTTGTCTTTCTAGCAACAGGCAACATCCAAATTAGTGGCTGCGGCTTAATCACCACGGTAACATGCGCTGAAGCATAGGAAGCCCATGGCAACACCCTTAGCAACAGCCACAGCATATTGGTCCAGTGATAAGCAATTGTTATTGGCCCTGCAGTACCCTATACTACAAAGTCAGAAAACTTCCTGAATAGGTTGTTTTGGCGGATTCAGGACTGTTAGTGTTAGACCAAGTCTATGGCTATGGCTGATCACCGCTTCATCTTGCATTGAAGTATAGGAGGTCCATAGCAACAGCCTTAGAAACAGCCATAGCTGCAGCCACCAGTTTGGATATACATGTAGTTTCCTTTTTCTCAGGCGGTCAGGAAACATTGCCTTAAAAAAATAATAATAATTTGAGATCTGTAAAAAAGTTTTTCAGAATAAAAGTTTGAAAGTATAATTATTAATATTAGCCAGGCATAAATATTTTCCTATAATGTACAGTATAAGTAATGCAGTAATCTCTGTGTTAACGAATTTGGGCATTTAGAAGCGACCTCAATACTTTGTTGACTTGACGTTTTTGACATCTTCAAATATTCTCAGGAGAGTGCGTGACTTTTTAGAAAAAATGAATTTGATGGCCACTTTCGGGCACTGTCTTGCATGCATGACATACTTTTATTTTTTAAAACACATTTAGATTTTATTGTTAATGTAGCTGTATTTAAATATGGATTTTTTACTATGTAAATGTTGAATTGAATATAAAATATATTAACCATCTTTTCTTTATGAATTACATCATGAAAGCAAAATAAACTTTCACCCAAACAAAATGTTGGGCTGGGTGAGCTTATAATACATTTAATTTTATGTGTTGTATTTGTGTGACTTTAATTTGTAGGGAAAAATGTATCGGGTATGTTTTAAATTTACTGGTCTAGTTTACCTTTATAATTATTGAGGCCTGGAATTACACGGAGGCTACTGACTCTGTTGCCCTGGTCTTGGCCCAGGCCTTGATGCCCCTTAAAAAGTTTCCCATACACTGCCAATAATGGAAGTGCCCTTTGCGAATTGAAAACGGCTCTGCCCTCTCAAAGTTGAAATTCCAGGCCTGATCTTGTCCAGTGAGATCTGCAAGATACAAATATTTGCAGGATTTTTGTTCCTTTTTAGTTTTCTTTCCCGTGTTCCAAACATCTTTTAGATTATTGAAGTTCTTCCATGTAATAGCCACATACCTCATGAAAAAATTTTGTTGAAATCACAACAGAAAGTGCATTTAATTACATTCAGTCATAAATAAATTCACAATTGTCTGAGAGTAACGAATCTCCAAAGTGACTTCAGTTTGAGAATTGGTTAACAACAAGTTATGACGTTAGTATTGTGCCTGCTCCCTGATAGAAATTAATTTGAAGTAAAAATGTTTTCAAGCATGTTCATTTAAAATCAGTTTACAAAAAGAAAGCATAAATCCAAGAGTCTTTAAATTGTTTTACAAACCTTTCAACAAGCAGCATTGGTGTTTAGACATTTGTGCAAATTTATATCGTTTTACAGTTTGTAATTTTGTTAGCAGTACATTTGTATGCATGAATGCAAAAATAATTAACAAGTGCGTTGTAATTGTTGCCTTATTCTTAAAAGGGAAGTGTACATTTCTACCCATCTTTTTGTTTCAATAAACAAACCATACAATCAACCTGTGGAAATCTCATATAATTTGGTAGTAATTTTGTAGGGAAAAAATATGAAATATGTTATATATTTTGTCAAGGGTGTTGTGCATTTTCATATCGGGTTTATTTTGGTTGCCGCAATCAAAATAAGCTGCAGTGAGTTGTAGGGTTTCAAATGCTATTTCCTCAACTCTGTGACAGTTTTTCAGATTGAAACTTATCAATTCTGATTCCGATAATAATTACCAATCACCAATAATTACCTTTGCTGTTAATGATTATGTGATTTGAATACGTTTAATATTTTTATGAAATCAATGAATGCATGAGGTGTCAGATTTTGAAGGCCGATGTAGAAGAATTTCCATTTGTTAAAAATAAAATACACAGATGTGTAAATATAAAAACCATCCTTTTTGTCTGTTTTTATCGCCCCCTTTTTTTTTGGGGGGGGGTGTTGTTTGGTGTAATGCACTTGTTTGTACAGCTTATCTAGTATAATATCATCGAAACTTAAAAGTCTAAAGTTCAAGATTGAAACCAATACTGAAGACCAGTCTTGACACCTGCATGTAATGAGGGGTGAGATTGTATGAAAATGAAAAAAACTGAAAATTTGATACAAGTTCCTTCTTGGTGTGGAGATAGAGCCAATGGAGATAAAAAGCCAATAGAATTGCAAGATGTTAAATTTGGTCCAAACAAGGGCTTCGTCTTTTTTCGGCTACGACACGCCATGTGACACGCATCTTAAGATCTATCTTAGTTCTTTGTGAAACTAACCCCAGGTCACCTGTTTCTTCTTACCACTCAATGGCTGGGTATTTTACGTCAATTTGTTGAAGTATAAATGTATCAATTTTTCTTTTCTTTTTTGCCAGTCATAGTTATATTTTGTGTGTTTCACTTCCACTGACTAATATTAGTGTTTTCCCAGTGTCAAGTGTTATCAAAATGAAATTACAAAGCTACATACAGAAATATCCCACATGATGTTTCAGAATTATTGATTTATTGTCTGAGTATAATCGATAATGACTCAACGAGGTTGTTGTCACCACATCCCCTATAAAAAAAAGAATAAATACAAGTTTATAAATTAGTTCTTAACTACTATTTCACTTGCATCCAGCCATATGTACATTTTCTACAAAACCATTAATTGAAAAATTTGCAAATTTCACAAATTGGCAAAACAAAATCGGTTGATTTTGGACATTAATAAGGAAAAAATATATACACTGTACAACCATTGGAGACCTCTGTAAATGACAATATTTATATCCAATATTTGAAATTACTATTTAGATCAATCAAAGACATGGTAAAGTATAGGTGACTATGACAAAAATTAAGGTAAAATTTACTTGTGTAAAGCTTGTGCTATTTTCCCGATAAATATTAAATTTGAAAAGCTGCCATCTTCAATAAAGTTAGGAGTTATTAGATCTGTATCTGTTTTTGCAATTAAACTTCAAGCTGAGAAAGCAATTACATCACAAGATCATAAATATTTTGTTCTTCTTCTAAATATGAGCACAGCCTTCGATACAGTCAAACCAAAAACTTTCTAAAAGTTAACAACCTGGATTTCATCAATGAAGAAGGAACTGCAATCGTTAAACCTAACAGTAGGACTTGATGCAGAGGCATTGGTAATAATAATAGTAATAATCCGTCACTGACGTCACGAAGTAGCACACAGTGTACAAAACCACTATTTTCAGATTTCAGATTTTTACATATTTAAACAATGTTAACCGAGGTCTACAACTTCATGAAGTTTCAACGCTTCATGAGCTTTACTTTTTTAGTGACGGTAATGAGGGTTTGCAACTTTGCACCGAACCTGACATTTTTTGACGCCACGAAGTAGCACTGAGATTCAATTTACCATTGAAACACATGGCGCGCACACACCTCAAAAGTGAAAAAACGTTTTCACGAAGTAGCACTCCAATCTTGTGTGTAGCGCGCGTGACCTAGATTATCTAGGTCACAAACACGCATAATAATACATGGCGTTTTAATTTAGGACGAAAAACATTAAAAAGCACCGGTTATATGAAGTTCAATGCATCAAGTCTCCACTGTAAGAAAACTAGTTGAAAATACCCTTAAATTTTGTAGGAAAGCTTAATTTTAAAAAGCATTCAACTTTTAGTTAGTTACTTTTTACTGGTATCTACCTCTGTGCTACTTCGTGGCGTCGGTGATGAATAATAATGTTATTTGGGAGGCTAATCATCCTTACTCACAGCTGAGAAGCTGAATTGCGAAGGACGTGGCTACAACGTGGTCGAGCTGCAAGCATGCAAGGGCGCCTTTGGCAGCCAGCCACATCAACCCATATGACCATAAAGCACAGCCGGAGATCAAAAGTGTTTGATTTTTCTAGAGGGAGGAAAACTGGAGGGCCCCGAGAAAAACCCTCATGGCATAGGAGAGAACCAATGCACAATTCTACTCACACATGGCCTTTGCTGGGAATCGAACCAGGGCCACAGTGGTGAGAGGCGAGTGTTTTATGCACAAGCCAACCATGCCACCGGTGTCTGGGTGTCTTTTGGACACCCTGTTTTAAATTTGGACACCCTGTTTTTAAATTTCCAGCAAATGCGGACACCCTTTTACCAAATCCTGGCTAAAACCTTGACTGACACTACAGTGAGCTTGAGGAATGTAAATTGGAGTGTCTCGTCTAAAGGACGTACGACACATTGACGACAACGCACAATCAGATGTTTATGTTGAAAAAATAGTCCAGTACTTTTGGTAATTTCTTAGGGATGTAAAATAAACCGTCATCCAAGATGTTGCATTTCTCAGCAAATGATCAGCAAGGCCACACAGTTTAGAAAATGTTTGATAACTTTTATCATTAGTAACTAAAGAATGCAGCATGAAAATGTCTTCATTAGGACAAAATTTATTATCCACCAAGATTAATTTTTACATTTCGTAGTTTGGCTACTTACATTGTATAATACAGTATCAAATAAAGTTAATTTTGGGCGCTGATAAAGCATTGATATTTGGAAGAGAGTTCATTCAGACTGGCTCTTCAAAAACAGAAAAATTGCAATAATAAAAACCCAGTGTGCTCAGTGTTATATTTTATTAAAAAACCCGAAATCCGCCTGACTGGTTAAAGTACATAAACACTGTTCCTGCCTAAACCCATGTAGTGCTTGTCATTGCATAACAATAAACATTCATTCTGTAACTCAAACATAGATCCTTGTCATTTGATTGGTGGAACACGCATCACATGTTATCCTTTATTTTGCCATGTATTTACTGCCGCGGTGTTGGACCGTCGTAACCGTCGTATATGGAAAATAAATATAGGACAGGTATAATGATTGTCAGCATCAATACCAAAACAACGAGCGCTTTTTCGTCCAAACAAGGAAAGGTTGTGTCACAGCAGACAAAGTTGGTATTTAGAAAGTTTTTTGAAACAGAGTTTTCAGAGTGTGGGGTTTACCAGTTTCTGTGTCTATTTTGTGTTTACTATTAAACATTTTCAAATGACAAGTTTTCGCTCATGCATTGTTGCAGAATATACTCACTTGGTGATTCTGTCTTTTCCATTTTACTCGGCTTCGCCTCGTGAAATGCAATAGTCCCGATTTTACCTTGTGATTCTATTCTGCGATAATGCACTCACATGCAATCAATATTTGTATAATATTTACTGCCTTGCAATAAAACTTACCCCAACAAACTGTACACTGTTGGAAAGAGTTTATAGTTCTGTTTAATGTGATTTATAATTTGCCATGTTTCTTATCTCATATCACTTGTAATGTGAGTATAAAGAAAGACATTAACTTCTTGTTCATCTATGGGTTTTCCCGTAGTTGGGCATTTACAGCGTTTGTGTATTCTATGGGAAATCCCTAGTTAGGCAGATATGGGTTAACCTTATTCCCACGGATGACTGATCTCGCAGAGCCTTTTAATTCCTAGCATGCCTTTACGCACTCATAACCCCTGGAATTGTCTAATTCAAATGTGCAAATATACGGCATAATTAAACTAGACCTGTGGTCAATCCACTCTAAGGGGCCCTAAAAAGAGACATCAAGTCGTACAGTAACTGGAATTTCATCTTTGAGAGGGCAAGGCCATTTTCATTTTGCATTGTGCACTTCCATTGGAAAATCTTAAACTCTATGAGAAACTCTTGAAGGGGCACCAAGGCCAAGACCAGGGCAACAGAGGCCATGGCCTACGTGGCCTCTGTGGAATTCTAGGCCTGCAACTGGTCCCCCCTCAATCTTCTTTGATCTTGTGACATGTTTAACTGTGTGCAGTTTACGTTGACCATGTAACACGTAACGCATTTGAAGTGTGATCGCGTAAAAATACTTGCATTTCTACATGTACCTACCAAGCACCCTACAAATGCTCAAAACCTTTTAACAAGCGTGAAAAGCAGTCACATTTGAGAGCCAATCAGCGTCATTTAACCGTGCTTCACTTCTAGTGTTAAGTGACGAAAGGGATCGATACAGCACGGTGCCCATAGTAATATGACTGGTTATATGTGTGTTAAAGGGATTGTATACGTTTGGTAATTGGAACCCACTGTTTGTTTTCGATCCTATATAGTTGTAGATGTATACCATAAAACTAACCTGTTAAAATTTCATTTCAAAAGGTGGTAGCGTTTTGAGATATTGCCGAAAATCTGGAGCAGTTATGTTCAAGGACACAAGTGTCATGACTGGGATTCGAACCCACACCCTGATGACTTAACCACCAGAACTTGAGTCTGATGCACTAAACCGCTCGGCCACGCCATGCCACTTATAGCACTTATGCACAAGAAAATCACTGCAGAGGGGCAACCTCGCGTAGAGGTCAAAAGAAGAATTCGTAAGTTCCATTCACATGATGGTTACCCCTAAACCTATCCAGCTCTTACTTCCTACACCACGCAAAACTTCAAATCTTACTTAAGATAAAATTAAAACAAATTAATATCTACAAAATGATAGCATTTTGGATGATGGATAAAATCTGATGTAATTCTCACGCCTTTCCCAAAGTGTGACGTCAGATGTTAACAGTCTTGATTCCACTGAGCAGTTGACTGGTTTCCATAAATTGCTGTTGACGATTGATTGACAAAATCCATGCAGAGTACCAGTTACAGATGAATGCATCACCAATAGGGTGATACATTGGGTTAATATTCCGGAGGGTTGAGGATAAACAACCGATCTTCCTCTTTCTGTCAAAAGAAATAGAAAATGTCTTTCAAAATAACAAAAAGAAGAAGTTTTCTAACATAACATTGTTTTTTAAACCCACCAGTCTCTATTCCATATTTTGTTTATGGGTGTAAATATTAAACAATATCTTGTGAAGATTTTGAAGAAGCATCGCTGCCATTGGTTGAACCTGTATTTGCATAATTGTCATGTCAAAGCGGAAGACGAGATCTAGATCAGCACGCTATTTTTTAATGGTGCACACAATGTATGTTCATCCACATGTACATGTACCTGTACGTGTTCGCTCTATGTACATGTATGTGTACCAAAGCTGTGACAAGACAATGTTCCACCAATTTTTCACTTTGAGTATGAAGGTTGCAAAGGTTCAAGAGTTGTATTGGTATGTTTGCATGCACATTGCAATATTGTGATAATTCAGCTTCACACACAGTGGCTGCAAGTCGGGTAACTACTATCACGGCCAAATTGGCTTGGACATCTTGACAATACAATTGTTTAAGCTAATTCTCCATTAGACCAAATTCATCTGACACCATCACCCATGATAAATCTTGATTGTGCCATTTTGGGAGTTATATTTTGTGTATAAAACTGTGCAGTGTGCATGGGCTAATCATGGGCAGACAGTTGCCACGGGGGTGTATAGTTCATTGTAACATTTATTTCCATACTCACACTAATAGACAGAATCATTTGGACAAAAAGATAGAGTAGTACAATACAAGCAAACAGTATATATTCATGACCAATGATAAAGAGGAAGAAAAATAAAACAATAGAAGCTGTGAGTAAGGAGGCTGTTCAAATAAGCTGAGGCTTGTGGGAACAGCCCTAGACAAAATACAAACACAATAAACAATTAACCCCAAAACCCCCAAAAACGAACATGAGAGAATGCAAAGTGAACCGGTATAAGGAGCTAATAAACCACATAATGCCAGGACATAATGACAAAAATCAGGAGCAGCTAAAAAAGAGAGAGAGCTGAAAACGAGCAGTGGAGTCGGGAGAGACTCCCGTTAATAGATTCAACAGATTCAATATAATATATACATTCAATATAACGAGGCCATAGCAATTACCTTGATCCACTTGAGTAGTTTATTGACGGCTAAGATGGCTACTTGTTTGGTTGCTAAGGGACCGAACACTGCATAAAGCTCAAAACCTGTCGTAACCTGTCATGAACAAAAACAGACATCTTGAGGAATGTAGTCCTTGGTCATTGAAGTTGCATGAAGTTGCTTAAGCAGACAAATTTGCTTGAACAATTTTGTGCTATTAAGCAGAACTAAGCAGGATACCAATACAAGATGGTGCATGTGACATAGTACTTTGGCTGGTAACCATATTCTAGTAAGCATAATTTTGTTGTGCTGAGATATTTTTTTGTACAGCTCTATGAAATTGGGCCCAGGTGCAATATTACCCTAGATAAATAATAAAAAACTAAGTAAATGATGAAATTTAGTTTGTTAAACTGAACAATAAATTTCAACCTTGATTTGCCATCAAGCAGATCACTCAAAGTCCAAGCTCAATAGGATCGTGCTTGTAGAAAGAACCTTGAACAAGAACAATTGGCTATGGAAAAACACCAGAACGGGTTTACCCGGGTGTTTCTGGCATAGTTGGCAACAGATTGCTCCACATCACCTTGTAAACCCCCAACAAGGTGCTATATAAATTACACAACACACAAGTTGTTATACAACAAACGAGACCAACGGCTTTATGTCCCATCCGAAGAAAAATCAATTATGGTTAAGTGTCTTGCTCAAGGATATAAGAGTCATGACTTGGACCCGAACCCTCAATCTGACAAAACCAGAACTTGAGTTCAATGCACTAGATCGTGGCACTCCATAGTAATGTTAAAAAAGCAAAAGTTAACACAGGACTTCAAATTCACAGACGGTGCCCAAGACGGAGCCTAAGTCTAGGGCATTTTCTCAAACCTCGGCTTAGGCTCCGGCTCCAGCTTTAGCTCCGTCATCAACTTTGGAGCAGTGTACATTTTGCACAGTGTTTCCAACATCAAACGGAGCCCGAAGCCTGAGACGGAGCCTAAGCCGAGGTTTGGAAAAAGCACCTGGTCTCGAGAACAGCCTGTGTCTGTTTTTACTGACCTCTTTGTGTCATGGATGATTTATTGACTTACCCAGCCTAACAATGCTTCTCTTGATCCGACATGAAACATAATCTTGAGTGGTCTGGCTGCATTATGAACTCTTTGATGAACGTACTGATACATGCTAAATAACCTGAACAAATCAAAGTAATAAGTTTTTGTTAATAATAATACTTAGTTCTTACATAGCTTGTATATCGTAGTAGCTAGATCAAGACGATTTACAACACTATTATCTGTCCCCCCCTGATCCACTAAGCAAAAGTAGTAGTCCTGACCGATTTCCTACCTTCCGCCCAGGTAGTAGTTAAGAAGCAGGACAATTCTTTTCAGAACTTGGTAGTCTCCCAAATTCCGAAAATCTACTCTGCGGCAGTAGAATAGTCTCCCAAATTCCGAAATCTACTCTGCGGAAATCTACACAGCAAAGTATACACATGGTGTTACCGCAAGTCAAATATACATTGATACCCACCATGCAATGCCTCAAATCTTATATTATTATCTCTGTTCATCAGGCATACTAAGACCATTCCTCTAAGTTTCTTAACTCTCTGCGGAACATACAAGCCCCAAGCTGCTTATATTAGCGCTTAGGGCTTAGTCCAACACAACACTGTCTCAGCCCTCTCAGGTTCCCATCAGGGTACAATTTTACAGCTCTGCTTACTGCGAATTTCTGCGCATACACAATTCTATGGGCTGTAAGCACAGAATTCCGCGGTAAGCAGAGCCATAAAATTGGGCCCAGCTGATCAGAAACACCAGAACTTGAGTCTGGTGTTCTTAACTGCTCAGCCTAAACACGCCACAATGCCTGTTTATAACACCACCGCTGAATGATGCGTAACAGTTTTGCTCGTTATTGTGTCCTCCGCAGCGAACTTGTTTAAAAAAATAATAAAAAACGCTTTTTTGTCTGATATTTTGTGCACAATATATAACTGTTTATAAAAGTTCTGTTTTAAACAACATGAAGTTGCAAAAATACATAGTTGTATTCAGTTTTAATTCCTTTTCACTCTTCCCGGAGAGCTGGTTGTGGCTGGAACCTTCTCTCTGCTTAGCAAATGTTGATAACAGTATGTCTGCTTAGCTGCTTTATGACATTCTTCCCCACCATTTTTAATATAAACAGTGATGGAACTAGATATTTGCATTTGAGGGGGCAAGCGGGGGTAAAGAAATAATTGAGATGAGAGGGGAGGGGCTTTTGACCGATCAAATCATTCATTTGTGCATTATTTTTTTTTATCTCAATTTGGAGGAAATAGAGGGGGGGGTG